>CM061920.1:47047163-47217913 GCA_031002005.1 Vandiemenella viatica | reverse complement strand
CAGTCTTTGTCTCAGCAGGAAGAGTTACAACAGTCACGTAAGGTGAAGACACGGGCTGCTGATGTTCCTACTGCAGAGTGGAGTCAACCACAACAGAAGGCTTTAGAACAAGCGCTGACACGTTACCCCAAAGGGGCAGCTGCTGACCGCTGGGAAAAGATTGCGAAGTGTGTCCCAGGCAAGACTAAGGTTAGTACCTATGTCACTGATGCCTGTTTATTAATTTACTTTCATTGTGAATAGTAAATGGTACGGATGAACTCATATAGGAAGAGAATTATGTAATGCATGATGAAAGAGAGCAATATTTTGGGGGCTGTACACAGTAATTAATTTCCAACTAGTGTTGCGGGTCCCAAAGCAAAGCAAAACCAACTCTCCTATAGAATAGAATTGAATTCTGAAGAAAGTTATTGATATCTGAAAATGTCTTTGAGTAAAAATATTGGAATGATAGGTATATCAAGTGCAGAAAACATGACTTACACACAAGTAATTTGCATATTAAAAATAAAAAATGGATAAATTATTTCTTTATAATTCATATATATTTGTATTTTAATCTTTGTCCTTTGTTAGAATATTTATGGATGTAGGCAATGCTAGATGTCCCTGCAACTCCAAATTAAATTTCAGATTACAATTAACTGCTGATTTTCTGGTGCCAATTAATGAGTTGTTTAGTACAATATAAGCAACAGCCATCTGAAATTCCTGATGAATGTAAATGTTTAATATAATTCCTTTGATTCGCAGAATTTTAGAATACAAAATTAATATTTCATTTCTGCTTAAGATGTGCAATCTGGAACTTGGAAACTAAAAATAGGGTTCCCAAAAATTTTTGTTCAATATTTTTAACTAAATGGTAGGATGACAAATGAAACAAGTAGCATGAGATGTGTATCTGCCATCAAGATGGGGGAGTTGTTGGAGATGAGTGGATTTGATGTAGGCAGGGGTATTGGGGAGACCTTTGGAGACAGATGCATAACTTCCATAGAGACATCATGAATTTTTGAGTTGACCAATTGAATTTCAAAGTAGGCTGTTTTTCTCATATGTTCGCATTATATGCATATCACCCATGAGCCAAAGTCACATGAGATACTTAAGAAAAAATTACTCAGGGATGTGTGAGCAAAAGCTTTCCCAGCATGTCGCTGAAATATAATTTTCACGGATGAGCTTTTGGCAGCACGCTCTGCTGCCATCTTCAGGTCTGGTGTTATTGCTGTGACAACCAGAGCTATCCTGAGCGTAGCTCAGATTGTCACAGCGGTCACACTCAGTTTAGCTCTGGTTGTCACAGCAGTAACACTGGACCTGAAGATTGTAAAAGAGCACACTGCTGAAAGCTCGTCTTTCTTCTACACCATCCAGCAGAGAACCTGTGAAGATTGTATACTCTAGGGATGATTGTCAAAGATGGTCAAGAAAGAAAATTGTGTAGGACAGAGATGTACAAACAGCCTAATAAAAGTTACCATTTGATGATTAATTCAGGCATTGAAGGAAAAGTAGTTTAGTTTGCTGTTAGTGAAGCAATAAAAGTGATTATGCATAATTCAGTTTGGTTGGGCTAAGGAAATATACATTGAACTTATTCCAAAAATGTTATTGTAAAAAGATGTTGCATTGGTAGCCATTGAGCACTTCGATTTGTCAGATTCGTTGAGGTACATAAGAAGCTCTTTCTCCTAGCATTCTGTACTTTCTAAGCAGTGTGGCACCAGTGCCTCCAATTGGTTGGTTGTTTTTTAATTGAGTTCCTTCATGGCCCAAATTGAACCGAATCTAAAAGAAGAATTCAAAGCAGCCTGGCACTTTCGAGAAAATGAGTTAGCCGTAACTCCCAAATATGTTAATTCTGGCAGGGGACTCCTGTCACCGACAGCTGTCTGCTGAAATACTGTACCTCTGATTCATACAGTTCAGCTGCACATTAATACTAAAAGACAGATCATTCTACCACAGTTTCCAATATCTTGAAAAGTAGAAAACATTTAAAAAAAAAAAAATGCCGGACAAAGTAATACATTTACATTAATTTTATGGAGCTATAAATCAGTAATAGCCTTACATTGTAGGAAGTGGACAAGGTTGTTAAATTATGTAAGGAGCTGTTAGTGTCACCCAGAAAAGTTTTTAGTACCATCTACCGTGTGCCCCATCCGGTCATATATTTACATTTTCAACATTTGGCTGGCTGGTTGAATGTTGCACACAATTAATGATTTATGTGTTTGGTGCCATTTGGAATCCAGTCAACCAGGGAATGAATTTTCATTCTTTTTCTAATGTGCGGATTATTCTGATAACAAGCAATGGATGACTTTTGTATTTAGCATCCAGTTAACCAGGGAGAGAATTTTCACTATTATTCTTATGTGTGAAATCACCTAGCCCTAAATAAAATATCAGATTATTCTGAAGGAACCATGAAAAAGGAGTATAAAAACACCCAAGAACCATGTGAAGTCAAGAAGCAGTATAAAGAATACTTTTGCTGGAAGCTGATCCAGTTTTATCAAAATTTTAACTGAGCATAGTGGGTGAGCATTAAAGCTATGGCATCACATGCAGGAGGAAGTGGGTTCAAATCCCCATCCAGGCATCCAGATTTGGGTTTTCACCATAGTTTCCCCAAATCACTACAGGTGGTTTCTTTTAAAAGGCCATGGCTGAATTCCTTCTTGTTCCTTGCCACCAAGTGTGGTGTGTGAACGGTTAACGCTCTGGCCTCGCATTCAGAACGACGCGGTTTTGAATCCCTGTCCAGATATTCAGATTTGGGTTTTCCATGGTTTCCCCAAATAACTTTAGGCGAATGCCGGGATACTTCCTTCGAATTCCTTCCGTACTTTGTCCCCAAACCCGTCCCACCTCTAGTGACCTTGACATCAATGAGGTAAAAATCCATAAATTAAAAAAAAAAAAGAGCCATTCCTTGCCCCAGCCAGTTTTCGCTTCTAATCATCTTGATGTCAATGAGGCATAACGCCATAAGCTAAAAAAATAAATGAAAGCTCCTATTACATTCATCATGATTGGGAATAAACATTCATTGTTAATGCAAGATAAATAATACTTCCTCAGATGACAGCACTCACTATACCTAGCTCTTCAGTGACAAAATTGGCAACTATGTTTATGCTTTCTATACCTCTCAACATTGTACTGATGGATTGTAGTCAATCTGGCATCAAAGACTACACTGGAGCTACGAGGTTTTTGAAAATAATCCAATGAAGAACCTCAAACTGCTACATCTTTTAACAATATTTCCTCTGCAGCATAGAGTTGTCCTTATTCATAGTAATAGTAGGCAGCACATACAAAGGCAGGTGGCGCAGAGAGAAACAGAAATAGGAAGACACACAGTATATAACATTGCCACGTTTCCAGCAGGACTTGAGTGATGTAGGGAGAGGAAGAAAATCTAGTAATTATGCTACTACTACTAATACTACTACTATATAACAATGATGATGATAATAATAATATGCATTTTAGCAGCCCTTTAAGTAATAATATTATCAAGAGAGACAGGAATATCAGAAAGTTTCAGCTGCAGCAAACAATCAACATGACAGGCTCTGGATTGTTACTGAATCCAATTGGTTACTGGCAGAGTGATGAAATACCTGCACATAGCGTCGCTAAACTGGGCTGCCATCATTTCTGCCATGCGCTATCGTGTTGGTTTCCGCTCTGTGCCTTGAAGGCTGGCGAATGGCAGGTGATGATGCTGACTAAAGATATAATAAAATACATTAGCAAAAGTGGTATTGACAGCAATAGGGAACTGGACACTAAAAAGAAAACTGTGAGTATTTGGAAGGATAGAGAAAATAACCCAGGCTGGAGGGCCAGGAAAAAGAAAAAAACCTGAACATACTTAACAATATTTCAGTAAAAAATCATTTTCATATTAAGAGGTGTGATGTATGACAAGGGGAAAGATGTGTACACATCGAGACCTACCACATGTATGAGCCAAAGATGAACAAAGTGGGATATGTGCATATTACAAAGGTGGGTGGAGTAGATCAACAATAATTGGGGAAAGTATAATCTTTAAAATAACCACTCAAAGTAAAAAAAAAAAATTTCTTTTAATCAAGCCAAAAAAACATTTTGGATCTGTTTAAAAATAACATAAGAGACAGGTTTACAGATTGGATATTAAAGGAGGTTGAGACAATAGGGATGCCTGTCGTCTAGGTTATGATGGTAGTGTAATCGACTTCTACGAAATCGCCTCTTAAAGATGACTGCAGCTTAATATTCATCACCCAGTTTGTTCCTGGCCTGGTGTCCATTAACCAGATCCTACACTCTGGTAATAACGTTTTATATTCCTTCTCTGAAATGCACATCCTCCTTCCCAAAATCCTACACATTGCTCCAGATTCATGCTTGTGCGGGTCACCTAAGCTGAGGAACATCTTGGTCTGTAAGTACTCACCTTTTGATTCTCATAGACTACCACATATATCTTTCCTAAACAATACCGTCTCACTGTGAATATTGAAGCATGCATCCAGCCACTACTACCTATTTCAGTCTTATCAGAGGGGAATCTTTTCCTATTATTAGATGTGCCTCTTGCACTCCTACATACCTCATTTACCAACTTACCTGCCTTCACTGCACCAGCTCCATACTTCAGCCTCACCACTAACTGTCTATTAGGATGAACGACCACAGCTGAACAGGAACTGTCAACCAATACCATCAAGTGGCAGCCTGTACCAACACACACAACTTGAACCTGTTTTACTGTGAAGGGTGCCATAGTTTTTCCTGATGCTACTACCTGTTCATAACTCTATAGTTGAGGCATCCTCCTGACCTCAACAACCATTAAGACCATCACTTACATTAGTCTAAATATCTATCTTTCATTAAAAAAAAGAAGATATAAAATATATTTTTTATGTTTTATCAAAAAGAAAAATTATTAGTTTTATTTTACTTTTATTGGTTGTTACTGAAATTACAATTTCCAACAATTATCATTTGTCAACTCTTTCCCCTATCCTAGTATGGTAAAGTGTGTTCACACTTTTTGTCCTTCCTGTCCCTCTCACCTTGTGAGTGACAAGTTATTTTCCCTATGATATCTAATTTTCATTTTCTAACAGCAGTTTTGTTGTCACTGTTATCAAATGATAAAAATTTAACTGACAATGATTGAGTAAGTTTGAAGGATACAAAATATCAACTTTATTTGTAATATGAGTTGAAAATATGTTCTATTTAGTAAAATAAATACATGGAAATACATCTATTAGTCATGTAAAGCCAGATATGAATCGGTGTATATGACATGAGTTTCTAAACATCAGTTTTGCTTCCATGTACTTAGCACCTGTCATCAATCTATGCATCATTTAGTTAAGGTTTTGAGTTCTGGTTACCGATCCTTAAAACAATAATATTTGTGATAGAAGGTGGATCCACCAAAACAAACATCTTTAATTTCCCTGAAGTTGATGTGAGGATGCTGGGAATTTTTTTCATATGAAGATTAGGTTTCTGTAACATCCAAATTTCCATGAAAGTATTTTTTTTTTTTTTTTTTTTTTTTTCTGTCGTCAGTCTTTCAACTGGTTTGATGCAATCCTCCATCCCTTCCTATCCTGTGCTAACCTCTTCATTTCTACATACCCCTTACAGCCCACGTCCTCAATTATCTGCTTCATATATTCTAATCTCTGTCTTCCTCTACAGTTCTTACCTTCGACTGTTCCCTCCACTAACAAATTAACCAATCCTGCATGTCTCAAAATATGACCTACCAGCCTGTCTCTTTCTTCTGTAAGCTTCTTCCACAAACTTCTTTTAAACTAAAAAATTGAAGGTAGAATTTTGTGCTTAAAAGTTCTCTTGCTATCATATAATTGAACAAAGTTTGAATGTTAAGCTTTGGAGGATAGATTTCAGAAGCTTTTATATCCCAGATAGAGTTGTTGGTATAAGACGAAATTTATTTGAGAAGCAACATTAACATTGGTAATAGCTAAGTTGGGAATGTTGCTCTTTTACTGTACACATCAGATAATGAGCTGGAGGCAAACATTTGTCACTACAGTATGCCAATTGCAGACAGCACTCTCCCACAGTAATGTCTTTATGAAAATTACTGATATATTTTGGAGAGCATTACTAATTTGGTAGATGAGTTATGTCCTGTGTATTTAAATCATGAAGCAGGTTGTATAATTTCAACAGGTGCCCATAGGAGTACATGATACAAACCTCAAAAGTCACAATTTATTTACTGGTAGATATTTAAGTACATCACAGAACAAAATATTGAGGTAAATAGCTTATTTAACATACTAAGTAAAATCTCTCATTAAAATGGTCTTCTTAAAAATACATTTTGGGTTTGTAGACAAATAAGTGGGGTCCCATTATGGGAGTTGTAGCTGATTTTTCTGCGTATTTTCATTGTTTGGAACATAAATAAACAATATGTTTGAAATTTTAATGATGTGTTTATGAACTGAGACATTACACACCATTTTTAAATTGTAGAACTCATTTTATCAATGAAATATCCAAACTGCTAATTTGTTTACAACTGTACGTAGTGAGGACTAATGTCACATGAGATGAAATGACAGCTACAAGTTTTAACCCTTAGACTACTATTTTAGTTTTCTTAAAAGGTAAAACAAATTCCCTCATATACATGTTTGGTCATGCATGGTCATACTCATATTAGGTGATTAGGTGGGAGGGGGGTCAATTTTGGGGGCTGGGACATATATGTCCCACTGGTATTACTGATTGGAACAGATAAGTCCCAGTGGTATTCTAGCCATGAAATGGAAAGAGAAATAATAGTTTAGAAAAATTTTATTTTGGAAAAATTTACAAAGAGTGTATTTATGAAAAAGTTACAATGAAGTTATTAGTGATATGGTGTGAAACATTGTTTGCAGAATGGTAATTGACACATGGTACAAACAGTTTTTGTCCTCTTTTCGATTTTCTTCTGTGTGCATTGTGTTCACCGTCTCCTTGTAGTACCTTTGAGGGGCAAGTGGTCACCTACATTTAGCATTAGCTTTGCTACTTTTGATGGCCTGTCTTTGCATCTATTGCGTTTGACATGGCTATTTTGTTTTCCTGTCGCCATCAGTTTTTCGGCAAGTGGAACAACAAATTGCAGTAATTTGACTTGCCTCTTGATTGTTTCCATATAAAAAATCTATGCATTAATCACAGAAAGCAGAAGCAACTTACTTTCTTCCTCCATTTTTTTGAGCGTCTGTCAAAGTCATACACACTAACCTTCTGATTGGAGATATCCACCCCTCCCATGTATTTATTGTAGAAGTAAATTAGGCCTGGGCAAACTACTTCCAACATGCTTCCATCCTTCTGTTTGTGGCAAGCTTTCTCTACTGCAGTATCATAACAATTGCTGAGAACCATAACTTCTTTACTGTTTTGCCACCTTGTTGCTATGGTTTCTTGCCAGTTCACAACAAATTGAAATTCCCCTCTTTTCAATTTTCCTTGAAATTTTGGCATATCTTGTCTGGAACTAATTGCAGTACCCACCGAAGGAAATCTAATGGAATTGAGCAAACTGACACATGTAAAATACCTATCAAAAACAAGTGTGACATCTGATTGTTTCTGCCAGAGACAAAACAATTCTTTCCCCTAAGATATTTGTAATGGAACACTTTGCCCTGCTTGTTTCCCCGCAAATACATTTAGATCATACCCATTTACAGCGTCACAAACGTTCCCAAATTTTTATGCCCCATCTTTGAGAGGTAGGTATTGTTTTAGAGCAGATCTCCCTTTGAATTTTGTCATCGATTCACCTATACTCTGGTAGGGGTTTTCTTCCATTGCTTTTGGAAAGGTATGTTTCAGGCAAGCTATAACACCATCAATATAATATGTTTTCAAAGAACCAGGAGGCTACTGAGGGTCATTGGAAAAACAGCTTTGATAGCGACAATTGGAACCTGTTGTGCGCAATAGCTGCTTTTCTTGCCTCATTTCACAAAGACTGATTGTTGGACCAATAATCAGAAATATGGGGTACATTATTGTAGATCATTACAACCATACTACCAAGCAACATTATTTCTTCGGCATCTGTATCTTCAACAACTTTTTTCTTATTTTTTCGTAAGATATCCAAATGCTTGTTAGTACATTGGCTAATGTACATTATCAAACTGCAAGGAAACATTTGTAGAAAAAAACGTCCACTTCATCAGATGCCCTATTCAGTTTCGATAATGAGATTGTTGTGCGATCTTGAGTTACAGTGTGTCTAGGCACAAATGAACTGTTAGACATGTACCACAAGACAGAATCATTATTTTGAGGTGGTATTGTTGAATTAGAAGTTTCCTCTGTACGCACTAGTCATTAGTGTTGGTAAGAGACTGATCATTTTTTAAGTGAACTTTCTGAATATTTCCATCTTCACTCTCATCAGAGTTGTCCTGATTGGGCCGGTATTCTTCATTTGATGACTCGTCCCAGTTGGATTCCTCCAATATCTGCTGCAATTTTTGTGTTCGATAGTTTTCTTTAATTTCTCATTTCAAGGGCATTAAAATATGTAAAAAACCATGGCAATAGCCAGTTTTATTGTGGGCGTAAAAGTACGTGATACGACCATGGTAAAACCAACTTGAGGATGAAGTAAAACTTCTGTCCAGTACCGGTGGGACATTTATATCCCACCAACGAATATTGATGAAATTATTGTATAATATTATTATATACTTACCAGGTTCTGATTGGACAAAAGTAATACACTTGGAGATGAATAATTGACAATTATTTTACAAAACAACACGAAATAAACACAGAATGGTGTCTCTACACAACCGCTGAAAAGCAACTGGTGCGAAACAATTGTTTTACTTCTCAATATAACATAACTGATGCCACCATCTATGGACAGAATTTGGAACTAAATGTCTCATGCTCACTTCTATACCAGTGGGTCAGCATAGTATAACTTTCAGAATCACTATTGCCCCAGTGGTTTCTGAATGCGATTTCATTGGTAGTCTAAAGGTTAAGGCGCAAATATTCAAATTAACATAAAAATTATAAAATTTTCTATTTGCTTGATCTATAAATAATATTTTTGGGATTGTAATAGACTCATAGGTACAATACTGTCTACTTTTACAAAATTATTAAAGTGCATTATTGGGTTTCTGTATCACAACTTACTAAAACATGGACACTTCTGTGGTGTCTAACAGATATGGTAGCGTATTATTTTCACATCTAAAAATCTTCGGCAAGAAGTTTCACATAATATGTCATTCAAATGTTGTTGAATGTTACACATTACTAAAGTAAAGTTAGACTTTGGAGTTCATTGTTCTATGTGATTTTCTATTATAAATTTTGGCAGTCAAAAATATTTCTTGTGTAGGAAATCCAAAATGCTCCTCTGTTGCTACAGTCCTTTGGTGGCAGCATCTAATTTGCAGAGTTCTAATAAATTAGCTGATGGAATTCCAAAGTTAACATGTAACGGGGTGGATCCTGTAGCAAACCAAACCTGACGTTGCCTCATTTGGAAGGGGAAATATCTATGGCATCTGGCCATTCCAGTACTCAAAAAAGGAAATTGAATTGGTCAAAATGATTGTTTGGTTGCAAAATATTTCCTTTCACTCAATGTGCATGGATGTTCTCCTCAACTGTTGTAGAATCCTTGGATGATATCACCTTTCAACCTTAACAGGTTGTATTATGTAGTTAGAGTTAGTGGCCTTCGTGAGTTTATACACTGTCAGACCATCACAATGAAGGATTTCTAGTTTTTATTTCATTGTGCCTTTTTCATAAGATTTTTGGTAGTGATTTCAAGGTTTTTTGTATATATATATATCTGTGACTGCGAATTTTACATCATCAGACAATGAGTTTAGTTTTCATCAGATTTTAATTATATTGTTTGAACACACAGTTTTGATTTAATACTTGTATAGTTCAGGTGGGTGTACCATTAGGGGTCACTAAGGACAATGTGAACACCAGCTACCTGATTAATCAGGCAGCTTAATGGATGCCATTTCAATTTTACTTTATTCTGGTGAACTCTGTCTTTATGAGGTGTTAAGAAGATTAAGGTCAACACATCCTAAAAAAAAATAATGTTTTTTCCATTATTAGTTCTGGTAAATTACAGCTACTCCAATTTTTCAAATAATTTTCACTGTAAACCTTTCCTTTTGTCACATATCTTAACACTGCTACATGAGTTTCTATTATTGAGTCTTACTTTTACAGGAGGAGTGCATGTTCCGCTATAGACAATTAGTGGAGCTGGTCAAAAAGAAAAAGGAATGTGGCTCAATGGATGCATAGTGCAGTGTGTACCTGCCTGCATACCAGTATTATAACAGGTGCTTCCTCTCTGGGATTCTGATATTTGTATGACCTATTCTGTTGTTTAATGTAAGCCATTGTGATTGGTATTTATACAACTTTTGTGTCCATATTGTAAAGAATATATTGTTGTTTCCTTAAGCCTATTGTTTTTTATTTCTTGCTTTTTTCAGGAATCCCTTTTTTTTTTGGCACGATGTATTGACCATATTCAAACAGTTTTATGTTCTAGTGGGAAAGCATTCATAAAAACAAGTGAGGTTTCTTTTCCATTTTTTTTTAAACTGGGCCCACTTCTTTAGGATTGAGCCTCGTAAAGCCAACTTAGATTTTTTTTTTTTTTTACTGAAATTAATAGTGACACTAGATAATTTTATAAGTAGCAGCTTCATAATTCAATAATTCATTACAAGGTTAATGCATTAAATATATATTTTTTTCCTCTTCCAGTAGCTAATGGATTTCTGTTTCAGTTCCTTCAAGAGCCAGAATAATTAAGTGTTGAGTAGTTATTATAACCTAAATACATTCAGCCCACTGGATTAAAATAGTTGAAATCATGCTGAAGTCATCTGACTGGCAATATCTTCAAAGAAATCATTTGTGCTAAACATATTGTGGCACAATAAGTTTCATGGAGAAATTACAGAAGGTTTAAAGTTACTCTGGAAAAAATTAGTAGTCATGGAAACGAGGGGAGTAACAGAGAGAGAGCGAGCAACATAATAGGCGTGTGCGTTTGAGTTGATGACAAACTGTTACTGTGAGCAAAGGACCTTGTATCTTTGGATCCTGATCTATTGAATAATGCTTTAATAAATTGCAAGAAGTCATATAAAGTTTATTATCATTAAAATGTGAGAAATTAAGTTAATAAGTTTGAAAATTAAAGTATTGAACAAGTTTAAACGGGACATCCTGGTGACTGTGATTTAAGATATAAAGAAACACGAAGCCCAATAGCTACACAAATAGGTGATCCAATAGTCAGTCAGCCAATGAGAAGACTAAAATTGAATACAAAATTATTTCAAGTAAACTCTTAAAATAATGATTCCTCTGCCAATACTTCTGTGAATGTAACACATTTTCCTGTTTGGCATTGTGATTGTCATTATTATGAGAATATGTTATGAAAATAATGCTAGAAACGTCTGCTCACTTTGTGTGAAAAATGTTGAAAACACTCTCATTGCAACTAACTCTCTCTCCCCTCTCTTCTCCTCCATGTTGTAGGTCAGGGAAATTATAGGAAGGAGTGCATGAAGTATTAGTACAAGGGATACAGATAACAGCATTTCAAATGACTTGAGGAAGTGGATGAAAATGGTAAACCATACCTTGGCCAGTGAAGCAGAGACATGGCCAGGGTTCGATGAGAGAGCAAGTGGGTAAAGATCAAGCATAAAAGTTGATCTGGGATTGAGATATTCATGGTAGGATCATCAGGGTGAAATGACTTCATAACCAAGTTCACTGTCACAACATAAAGTGAATACGGTGCTGTGATATACATTATACTGACTGCTGAAGACTGATTACAATATAAGGTGCTCTTGCTCTTTCTTCTGACAATACTGCTATGACATACTTGAATACTGAGAAATGGCTGATTATATTATAACTGCACAAGTATGACTTTTACTGTGAGAACAGCAAGTGAGTATTGTGGCTGAGGGCAATTACCTGATCCCAGTTAACCCCCGCTATAGCCAAGGTGGGTGAACCTAGCTCATTAAGTATGATATAATAATGGCTTTCCACATCCAACCATACAACCCCATAGTAGAGCCAACCTGTTTGCCACTATTCATCTTCTTCATATGTGGAGGCCACCCTGTGGCCACGTTCGCCGAAAGGTAACTCGATGTCTGCATTCTCTCTGCTCTGACTGTTGCTGGCTCTAACTGAATGATGAAGACCAATGCCAGAAGCTTTAAATCCTAACTTGGTGGAGCCAGCGGTAGCCCAATGATGAGGCTAATCAATTTGGTCATCTTCCCTACATACCTCGACCATTGTGCACTTTCCACTAGCTGTCAGCACTCCACATCCCCCGTCGATGACTCTTTCTGGTTTCTTAACATACAAACTTGCTGTCCTCATTTCATTCTCAAGAAATATGTAGCTTTTAGGCAAGTGAACAGTCCCTTACACTACAGAGGGATGAGTCTACACTGACCTATCGTCATTGTAATATACCACAGTTAAACCTCCGTAAGAGAGGGGTAAACCGGGAGATGGAGAGGCTACATGAAACCGGCATGAAAACTATCCTACAGGGTGCATCTACATATCCTATTGATAAGTGCATAACACTAGGCAAGGATTGTACATATGTAGAAATGGATGGATGCTCTTACAGATATGCTAATTAAAGCGGCAATGGAGTTTAATTCCATTAATTTTTTAGGCTAGAGGTAGGTAGTGAGGAATAACAATAATCATCTTCAGGGCTTAAACATTTGATGATTTGTTTTGCCTTTACACATTTTGTTGTGTCCACCTCTTCTTAGGATGACCTATCCTCCTTCTTCTCTGTTGTAATTAGCAGCACCATTAGTGATCTCCATATGTATAGAGAGATAAATAAACACTGATTAAAGATGCAATCAAATATCAGATTATTACTATTAGAACTAGGCGAACAAAGTTATTTAAGTGGTTAAAGAGAGGAGTAAAGGACAATATTTTCCCTGAAAGTTTGAGAGAACTACAGACAGTAGTAAGAGTTTAGGTTCCCTGTTGTTTATTTAGAGTTATGAGTATGTTGTAATGTTTCTAACTATTTGAAATTTGGTGCATTATTTGTCGGCAACAATCTTAAATCGCCATGTTTTAACTATTGGAAATCTGTTCCTTTTCTAAGTTAAAAATTTCTGGCTATACTAAATCTTGCTTTGGCTACATATGGGCATGGAAATGCAATTAAAAACTTCTTTGATGCAACCCTTTATGTCATATATAACATTGGTAAATGCAGGATGGGAGTGTGGTTGGTCCTCAACCCCTACAAGAAATGCCCACCAGAGGCCAGTGCTGTCCCAGTTGGGAACCGTCGAGGTAGAGGCATATTCACGATGATTAGTAGTTACTTCTAAATATTGCAGCTATTCAACTTTATCTTCATGACTATAAACCTAAGTGTGGTACATCTGTCTGGAAGGTTTGTGGAAGTGTCACGCCAAAACTGTTGTATTAATTTAGACAAGTTTTTAACATTTTGAAAGCTTACAGTTTAGTTTAAAATCTGTGGTATATATTATGACTCTGCATGATGTGGCATAACAGGTTCCTTGGAGAAGTTAAAAACGATCAAAGGTTACTCTTGGGCAGTGGCGTAGCTAAGGGGGGGTCACCCGTTTGGGGGTGACACCCGCGTTTCGAAAATAGTATCCGAAATTAGTGTGATACAAAAAAAATATTTTTTTTTGATAGACTTCTTTTATCCTTTGGTGCCAACTATGAATGTTTTGAATATTTGTTTTCAAGTTGATCTATCGCTTTTTCAAATACGATCCAGGGGGCTGTGCTCTTCCATTACAGTAGAGTATATTGACTGGCAACACTGCGTGCTTAAACAAAGGGAGCATCCTTCTGTAGCTCCAACAATCACAAGAAATCGTTGTTCTTGCAGTCAGTCACTGTTGTTTTGTTTGTTAGAAGCGGCGGTGGATATAATGTAAGTTTTCTTGTCTAAAGAGAGGAAGTTTTAAAATTAAAGGATATATTATATATATGTAAAATTGTTAAAATCATGGTAATTAGACAGTTAAATTGTAAATCATCAAAATTATTTCAAGAAAAATGTTAGCTTTTCCTTTGAAAATGAAAAAAAAAGCAACCAAGCGTATCACGGAATACGCGTAGTCTAGGCTTCAAAATTGTTTTGGTTATTTAGAATTCCATTGGCTTTGAAGCTAAGATTCACAAGTGTCTTGAAGTATTTTCTAGTAATTTTTGAATTTATCGTCTGTAAGATTCGTGATGTATAAATTGAGTACATCTCGCGTTAACTGATTTAAACAGTGCACCCATACTCGACATGAAATCGTATCATGTAAATAAAATGATTCGGAAACTGCATTAAACTAGCAATACTGCAGGGCCGGATTAAAACAGTGTAGGCCCGTAGCAAATGAGAAGAAGAGGCCCTTGATTTTTGCCATTCGGGGTAAAATTGTAGAGCTAAAAAAAAAGAAAGGTCACCCATCTAGCCCAGATGCAGGGCCCCCCTAGGAGGCGCGAGGCCCCCTAGAAGGTGTGAGGCCTGTAGCATTTGCTACCTCCTGCTACATGGTTAATCCGGTACTGCAATACTGTCAGGTTTCAAGTCAATCCGAACGAGTCCAAGTGTTCGTTGATGGTATCGTCTGTTTGGTAATCAGTTTTTGTAGGCATGTGTTTAAAACAGTTGGAACCGCGTATCTTGCTAGCGAAATCGAAACATTAGTAAGCACTTTAACTCTAGGTTCATGTAAGTTTGCTATGCTTTCTACTGGTCGAAAATATGCAAATATGATCGCGATGAAATAAATAAGTGTTTTATTTTAATAAGAATTTTCAATAATAAATTTAGAGAAGAATATTTCTATTATGGGTAACCTCTCTGTTGAATACAGATACCTAAATTCTTACAGGTTCCTTAAATCGACAGGGATGTCGAACTTCTGTTCCTGAACAAAAACTGAGGTTTAATCATAAACTGAACGAACATTCGAACCGTTTACAACACTTTAATTTATACGCTACACAGCGGCGCTAGAAATCTAAAATTTACACATGAAGACGGTCTTCAGTACATACAATGTTATATTTAGGAGTCTGTAGCTACGTAGCCCCTATATCCTAGGTGGGTAGTAAAATACTTCACTTGTTAACTACTTTATGTCAAGACGGCAGATATCGCAAAGGCATGTACTTATACTACCTGACCCGTTGTATTTTTTTTTTTTAATTACGTTGTTTTTATATTTTATTTATTCTCCTATTTTTATGAAGGAACTTAATGTAGAGTTGCTTTTCTGACTATACAGTATCCCCAAGGGTCTCACAACTTGTGGGACCCAAGTCCTGGGTTTGCACCGATGGGACCCCATCTGGGTCTGGAATTACTTCTACTTGGATCAAACCACTTCTGTTAACTTTACTCTCGATATCCCTTGGTTCCGCAAATACAGAGGTTGTGAAGCCTATGTTAACGTTTCAGTAACAAATGATTGGGTAGCTTTCGATTTTTTAAATTTATAGTGGAATCTTATGCTCACCCTATAGTTACATTGGCGGAAATTAAAGTCGCAACACGCATACATGAAATGGTAGAATTTTAGGAAACTTTGAAGATATATCCAGGGCCATACCTGGAAGAAATGATGACAAATGGAAATGGATCAGGCTAAGTTATTACCTTTAGATACAGTTATCAGTGACAAATGCGCCCAACTTGAGCACCAGTAGATTTCTTAATCCTTGCCGGCATTGAATCAACAAGTGTTCGGATGCCTTCTTGGGGTATGTCTCACTACGTCTGCATGTCTTTTGCAGTCAGTTTTTACACAGTTTGTGCTGGGTGACCATGTGATCTAATGTGTCTACTCCTGGTATCCCAGACATGCTCTATTGGGGACAAATCTGGGAACCTTGCTGTCCAAATTGTGATCGTAACCCCTTGCAAGGCTTGTGTTGCGATGGTCGCAGTATGAGTATGGACATTATCTTGTTGGAAGGTGCGATTTGGATGGTGAACATGAAGGGTATCACAATAAGAAGCAGTACCCCGTCCACATAGTGATGGGCTGTCATTGTGCCTTCAACAACAGTCGACTCAGTCCTGCTCTCGAAACTGATTGCCGCCAAAACATGACACCCAGTGGCTGTACTAGCGTGAAGTTCTGAAATCACAGCAGGTAAGCCATTTCTCCACTACGCCTGCGAACATATCGTCGATTATCACTTTGCTACAGACAGAATCAAGACTTATCTTTAAACACAAATGTACGCCTTTCACATGTCCATTTGTGTTTACATTACATCAGGTTAGATTATGCTGGCAATGAAATTAGATTAATGGGACACATTGCGCAGGGGCCAGAGAGTGTAACCCAGCTCCAAGCAATTGGTTTATAATCGCCCGGGGCGGGGGGAGAGGAGGGGAGAGGCGGTGACTCTATCTGTAACCATTGCTTGGATCTGGCCTATAGTCAACCATCTGCCAGCAACAGCCATCCACACCGGTTGGCGGTCTTCGCGTGCTGTTATCCATCTGTAAGGACCCATGCCTGCTCTAGGAGTATTAGAGCATTCTTTCATCCACTGTGTAACAAGTGTGTACTGACATTGCACTACTGCCAATTCTTCGAGAGATTTCGGGATATGATGCACCCTTTAAAAACATGTCAATTCTCCGACCACTCTCACAGACATTTGGGTGTAGAGTGGTCACCTTTCGCATACTAAGCCAACAAAAACTTGTGGGCAACAAAGTATCATGTTACAGCACACTGTTCGCCACTTATACACAAAAAAAATGAGCAATTTACATAATAAATAGCACCATAATTCTCATATTATTACATATAAACTTTTAAATTTTTAATCATTTAATACTATTCATGCGGGTATACTAGGGGCCAAATTTTATTCATTTATAACAACACCGTCTGGGTGTTGGGATTTTAATTTGCACGATTTGTGTATCAGCTGCTAAGTGTAATGGCCGAGCCGCATTTTTCCAATACTGGTCTGTTCTGTCACCACAACGACAGTCTACAGGCTGATGGCTCGCCCCCTCGCGTCCACACTTTTCCATAGCTTGCCCATGTCTCCACCCGGTCTTTAGTCTCATTTAAAGTTTTCAAGGGATTGTTTCAGGGAATCAGTCTTGAGGATGACATGTAGGTTTGACACCCTACTTCATTATAGAGTACTGTACTTTATTTTGCACAGTTTTGGTAGGAAAGCACATTAAAATACTTTTTTATCTGACTCAAGTAATCATATAACTGGTTGATCTTTTATGTAAAAAAATAGTATCCTAGCGCAGTATTAACAAATCATCACACACTGTACCGGAATGAATGATTTTTGCGTGTTTCAACGCAAACACAATGAAATGTCAATCACTTCGCATTTGACGTGTTTGTTTTGTCTGAGGTTCTTTTCGATTCACTCAGTACTTTTTGTTAGTGAAGAACGAGATTATAACATATTTTAATATAGGTCGTAAAGATTTTTGTATAGCAAAAATAATAATTTCATGTTATCTCAAAGTTCTAGTCACAGTGTTTCTTATTTACCGAGCATGGTGGTGTAACGGATAGCGTTCTGGCCTCGCATTCGGGAGGACAGTGGTTTGAATCCCCATCCGGGTATCCAGATTTGGGTTTTCTGTGGTTTCCCAAATCACTCCAGGCAAATGCCTGGATGCTTCCTTAAAAAGGCCATGGCCGAATTCATTCCCATTCCTTGCCCCCCATCCTTTCCCGTCTCTAAAGACCTCGCTGTTGAGAGACGTAAAGCAGTTAAAAAAAAAAAAAAAATTCTTATTGGGAAATTCGCAGTGCACCTATATCGTAGTCACCTAACTTGAAAAAAAGACCTATAGATTAACGTGAAATACGAACGACGGAGCGTCCTTCGCATTAACAGATAAAAACTTTGGGAGAGGTAAATGTCAGTAATAAGGCCCACAAAAATTACAGTTGAGTCTGGGATTTGAACCGGGATCTTCAGTTTCCAAATCGCACGCAGTAACCGTTTGAGTTACCAGTACAAATATAGGTGTAATGAAAAATAAGTTTCAAACATGATAAAATAAACATAATCTTTTTCTATTCCATCTATTTTTGCTATCAAAAAACACTAATACATTTTTATGTATTTGAATACATATTTTTCACTACTTCTAGATAAGTCTTGCGTCTGATTATGGCATGCGATTCAAGCGTGGGAGGTTCCCGTTACAAATGTGGATCTCGGCTGCAATTTTTGTGGGTCTTAAAATGGATCTTGAACTCTGGAAAAGCTTTGATTATTTTAATGCGTAGGTGCTAGGACTCTTCCTACATTTTACGAACATCTGATGAATATGGATGAAAAAAAAGACCTGTTTTAAGGCAGACAATAACATGAAAACAACATTTAGTCGTAAGGGAATGGAAATTTCCGAACTTTCTGTATGCGCTTCTTCACATCCAGCAGACCAACACTGATCCACACCGTCAAAACATAAAGTAATCCAATGACGGCCGAGTGTCGGACGACACACCGTGTCATTTGGACAAACTTCCATCGAGTGAGCGCCAACACTAAGAAACTTGGTGGTGTGGTGACGGCGCGGAACAGTATAGGGCAAATGAGGCCTGATCTTCAGTGGAGTTAAAATTAATCTAAAACCACTTTAGATCACCAATGAGCAACATGTGGCTGAAATCTTGCCATATTGACTATTGAACATGAAGTAACTCCAATTGATAATTTTCAAGATGTGATTTACGAGTTTGCAACTGTTAAAGCTAAAAAGAAGAGATTGTGAAAGCAATGGTTTTTAGTTTATTTGTGTATCTTTTAAATGATGTTAATATTACAGTTTTATTGACTATAATTTTAATAACAATAAATGGTTAATTATGTTTTATTTATATCATATTTTACACTTATGAGATATTATATTTTACTTAATTTTGAATTTAAGTTTTCATGGGGTGACACCATCAATAACCGCCCCGGGTGTCACCCACGCTAGCTACGCCACTGCTCTTGGGAGAAATTGGTAGCCATAGTAACAAGATCAAGCGAGCAAGAAAGAAGTTAGTTTGTACTTTTGAGTAGATTATGTAAAGTTACTGCAAGCAAAGGACCTTTGTATTCTTCGGACATTTATTAATGAAGTGAGATGGGAATAAATATCAATGAGTCATAAGAAAGATTATTATTATTCAAATACAATAAGTTCGAACATTAATGTTTCTTCACAAGTCTTAAACGGTTACTGTATCCCAGCTCTGACAGCAAGAAGAATATTTAAAAATACAACAATGACTGGGGAATGGAGTGAAAAATGAAAATCCATTCAAGATAGGCACCAAAGATCACACTGTATCCTTGATGGACACTACTTTAAGAGATACAGTAGACTCACTATTACCATTTGGATTTTGTAAATATTGTATTTTGACTTTGCTTATTTATTTCTACAGTTTTTTTTTAATGGAATATGTTAATTACACAAAATAAGTGTAAATGATGTTTCTAAATGAAAACACTATCTGTTAACAAACATTTTTATTGTTATTATTATTCAGTTTTCTTCCTAACTGTACTACCTTGTGCAGTGACTCCAATGAATAAAGAACTTCACACATAGCACAGCAGTTGATGAATTTTCAAACAGCAGACCAATTTTTGGCATTGTACAAGTTGATGGTGCGTGAAGTGTCAAAAACTATTACTTTTTAGCAAGTATCATTGCTCACTGGGTGACAGATAAATTCTCAGCTACCATCATGTGGTTTCATTGTTACTGTCGATTGAAGCAGACAAGTGTTACTCATTTAGAAAAATGGAAAAAGAAGAGTTTCAAGTGGTAACTTAACATTTTTATTTAAAAGGCTTAAAACTCGAAGAGATTGAAGCTAAGCTCGATGAAGTTCATGGTACACCTGATCCTGGATTTTCAACTGTTTGCAATTGGGTAAATGAGTTTAAACGTGGCCGCACACCCACACAAGTTTTGGGATATCCAGTGGAAGTGACTCCTAAAATCATTGGAAAACCTTTGATATCGTTTTAAGAGATTGACAAATCAAAGTGCATGAAATAGTAGAGGCTACAGGTATATTGAAATTACAGGCTATTTAATTTTTAATGAAAAATTAGGTGTGAATTTTTTTTGGCGAGATGGAGGCCACATTTGCAATCGTGTAGTCAAGTCTGAGGTGCTTTTCTATTGAAAAGACTGTGAAATCTTCTGTAAAGATGATGGCCACAGTTTTTTTTTGGGTGCATACAGAATCGTCTACTTGAAAAAATGATAAAAGTAACTGGAGCTTAGTAAGCATCATTATGGCACATAATTAGGCAAAGAAATTGGTAAAGATAATCCTCATTTGAAAAAGATCCTCTTTTGTCAGGACAATGCTTGTATTAACACCTGTGCAGTTTTGATGGCATAGTTATGGATTTAAAGTTTGAATTATTACAGATTTGGTCTCCAATGACTTATTTTATTTTCAGACTTAAAAATGGCTTTGTGGACAACAGTTCACGTTAAATGAGAAGGTCAAATGGCTACGAGGGCTGTCTGAGAAGTTCTCTGCCTTGACCATAGATGGCAGCACTACCCAAGTGATTTTTTTCCGTACAAGTTGGTGCGTGTGCCAGACGCACCTGCAAGAAATTGCAAGTCATTCTACATTGCAGTTTGGTCTGTACAGTTGTTCGATGCAGGCGTGGTGCGTAGTTGTACCAGAGATGGAAAAAATCGAATATCGTGCAGTTATAAAATTCTTTGTAAAAGAAGGTTTAACACGCATCCAAGATCCACGGAAGATTTTTAAAAGTGTATGGGGACTCTTCTCCCTCATATTCGACAGTTAAGAAATGGGCTGTTGAGTTCAAACATAGCCGTAGCAGTCTCGAAGATGATGAATGTGAAGGACGTCTGAAAAGTGCAACAACTCCAGAAATCATCCAAAAAGTGCATGATGTGGTTTTGGATAATCGACGAATAAAAGTGCTTGAGATTGCTGAGACCATAGGGATATTGAAAGAATGTGTGGGATACATTTTGCATGAAGTATTGCATATGAAGAAGCTTTTTGCAAGATGAGTGCCGCATTTGCTCACTGTTGACCAAAAGCGTATCCGCATGAGACTTTCTGAACAGTGTTTGGAGCGTTTCATCAAAGATAAAACTGATTTTGTGCATCGATTCATAACTATGGATGAGACATGGGCTCACCACTACATGACAGAATCAAAACTGCAGTCAAAGCAGTGGACAGAAGCTGGTTGTTCAGGTCCAAAGAAGGCCAAGTCAGTTCCATCGGCAGGGAAGGTGATGGCATCCATTTTTTGGGAGGTGTTTTGTTCATTGATTACCTCGAAAAGGATAAAAAAATAACTGGAAAATACTATTCCAATCTTTTAGACATGCGCGATGAAAAAATTTGTGACAAAAGGCCCAGTTTGAGGAAGAAGAAAATCATCTTTCATCAGGACAATGCACCTGCCCACAAGAGTCTTTTGGCAATGGGAAAATTAAGAGATCTGCACTACAACGTGTTGGAGCATCCACCTTATTCCCCAGATTTGGCTCTCTCCGACTTCTATCTATTCCCAAAATTCAAAAACTTTCTTGCTGGTCAGCGTTTTTCTTCAAATGAAGAGATGATTGCAGCTGTAGATGGATATTTTGCAGGCCTTCCAGAAAGCCACTTCAGAGATGGTATAATGAACTTGGAACATCGTTGAACTAAGTGTATCAGTGTTCAGGGAGACTATATTGAGAAATAAAAATGATTTGGTAAATATCAAAATAGTTTTTAATATTTTTAGGCTTAGAATTTTCCAGACCGCCCTCGTATTTTGCAAACCTTCCAAAATCCTACTTTTTGGAATGCTCAGGGGTGTTAAAAAGTGCTTGGAAAGTTTATAGAACTAGAAGGAGATTATGTTGAAAAATAAATTTAAAAAATCTCTCTCTATCTATCTCTCTCTCTCTCTCTCTCTATATATATATATATATATATATATATATATATATGGTAAACAATGAAGTAGTGAAAAGGAATTAAATTAGGATAGGGAAATGGATGTGGGGCGCGAACACACTTAAAAGACAAAAACACTACAGTTAAAGAAATTTTCGGGACAAACCCTTTATCAACAGGAAAACTTTAAGGGAGGTGGGTGATGTTGGAGACTGTCTCCCAGAAAGTATATATATATAAATAATAACAATGAGGGGGAAAACTAAGGAAGGACAAGGAAATATGACCTAACGCTTGTAACAGATGAAGGCAGCTGGGAATGATGAACACAAAAAAAGAACAAACACAAGAAAAGCGCAATATTTTGGCATATAGCCTTATTCTTGCAATAATTTGAACCACTTGGCAGACAAGAAGGCAATCGGAAGGATATATTGTCTACACAGCATTACCTTGATTATCGTTTGGCAGGATGCATTCCAGATTTAAGATTGCCAGCGTTTCTTACCTGCTGTGCAATCCACCTATATCCAAGTAAGTGCCAGAACTAGGGGGGAGGGGGGGGGGGTCAAACTGCGGTGCTTGCCCTAGGTGGCAACATCAGGAGGCGGAAAAATAATGTTTGAAGGGGCAGTAAATGGCACATTCATGTGGTGACAAACTTTTTTTTTTAAAAAAACAACTCTACTGCTTCCCCGGCAACCTTCATGGGGTGGCAAAATCGGCTAATTTGTGTTTGAAGGGGCAGCAGTCTCAAGGTTTTGAATTGCCACTGTTCCCAAGAAGCAGGTCAGATGGGGATTATGGGATTTAATGGTGAAAAATGAAGTTGTTTATAGGTACACTTATATAAAAAAAATCACATATTTCAGAACAGAAGAGATATTATGGTGGATGTTTCAGTATATGGAAGGAAAAATGGAAAGAGTTAAAGGATGGAGGAATGGAGAAAGAAATATTTATTCTTCAATAGACAAATAAAAGTATGAAAGCTACAAACTATAATAGGAAGATGAGGAGGTTAAAGAGGTTAGTCAGATGCGAATATAACAGAGTTAAGAGACAGCAAAGAAGTATGGAACATCTGAAACAACTACATAAGGAATTTATGGGAGGAAAGAGGGAAGTTAAAGATGGCTTTATGAAGAATATTATGGATGCAAGGGCACCACTGAATGATGGATCTAGAAATTATTATGGCTACCTTAGAAAACTAAGAGGAAAGAAAGGTATTTGGAAATATCTGTATAATACTGGAGAAGTAGCTACTGAAGATTTAAATAAGGCAGAAATATTAACTATTTGGTTTAGTGAGATCATTTAGGAATAATTTTCGAGATGGTAGGATGTAAAGTGGAGTAGATGTTTCTCCACATAAGTAAAAATGAGCAGAATTTTTTTTTGAAATTAACCATATGGATCTGAAGAAGGAACTGACTGTTAAAAAAATGTCAGTGTGATTAAACAGGATTGAAAACTACAGGCTGATTAGTTAGACATTATGGGAGGATAAATTGATGAACAGATTGATATACAACCACATCAGAAATGCCTGTGAGGATATCAACTGGTTTGCAAGTAATTAATATGGGTTTGGTGAAGGATGTTCATCTGTTCTATATGCAATATATGTGATGTAAGGGTTTGGCAGATACATTACTACATTAGCCTCTTCCAACCAAATGTCAACCTCTGCTTCATGTTTTGCACCCAGTTTGCACAGACAAGGCTCTGACAACTGATAAATTCCCGGCATAAGGATTTGCCCACTGCTTGACAACTGCCTCCGAAAGGAGGACGGAAGAGCAGGGAGTGGTCTAGGGCACCCTCTTGCACTTGGGGATAGAAAGGGCCCCTAAAGGTGGATGAATAAAAAATGATGAACAGCTTGGGGATGCAGAAGGCAATGGAAAAGCACCATGTTAAAGATTCTAAGAGTATCCCCGAGGCCATGTAATCCTCTCAAATTACATATAGTATGATGGCTTCTTTCTGGGTAAATATTCCAGAGGTAAAATATTCATAGGTGATTGGAACACAGTAGTGGGAGAAGGAAAAGTGGGGAATATGGTAGGAAGTTTTGGTTTAGGAGAAAGAAATGGGCGAGGAAGCAGACTGTTAGAATTTTGTGAAACATATAAACTAGTCATGGCGAACATACTATTTAATAATCATGCTAGAAGATATACACTTGGAAATGTCCAGGGGATACAGGCAGGTATCAGCTAGATTATATCCTGGTCAAACAGAGATTCAGTAATCAAGTTCTAGACTATAAAGCATATCCAGGAGTAGATGTAGACCATGATCTGATAGTTATGAAGTGCTGGCTGAAATTAAGAGATCAAAGAAGCAATACAAGCAGAACAGACTGTGTGTGAATAAACTGAAACAATCTAACTTGAGAGAAAAATTTGCAGAATTGGGTCTAAGAAGTAACTCTGAATGAAGCTCAACTGAAGACGAATGCAAGGCATTGAAGAGAGAAATAATGAAAGCTGGAAAAGAAACATTAGGCTTTAGGGATCACAGAAATAATTTTGGAGTTGATGGGTCAGAGGAAAAAGCACAAAAACGCTCAGGATGAAGCAGGGAGAGAACAATACAGACAATTTAAAAATCAAATAAACAGGATATCCAAAAAAGCAACAGAAAAATGGCTGCAAGAAAAATGTCAAGGAAATGGCTGTAGTTAAAATAGATGTGACATTTAGGAAGATCAAACAGAATTTTGGAGAAATGAAGAAAAGATGTATAAAAATTAAAGCTGCCGAGTGGAAACTTCTTCTAAACTCAGAAGATAGAGCTATCTGATGGAAGGAATACATAGAGAAACTGTATGATGGAGATTATTTGGACAACAGTGTATTGGCAAAAGAAGTTGATGTCGACACTGATGACTTAGATGATCCTGTTTTGAGGACAGAATTTGATAGACAACTAAGAAATGGAAGAAGATTTACTGTTAACAAGCTGATGAACAATGTGATTTGTCTCGAAACATGGTTAAAAGATGTCAAATGTGCATTACGCAAGACGGGCGACACTTTCAGCATCTTTCGTAAGGTTAGTTAATGAATTATTTAATATTTATATACTTATATATGTATATGATACATAATTATTTCTAAGTAGTTCAGAGGTTGCAGGCCGAACTATGTGGGAAGTTGGCCACTCGCTTGCTGCGAACAGTTTCTTCGTTGTAGTGCTAACAGCAGGTAGCATTTCCCGGCGATCATCCTGTAATACAACTATTTGCCTAACAAACTGAATTTTGAAATAAAATAAAACATAACCTCTACCAATTGCAAATGAGCTAATCTTTGTTATGAATGTTTTGTGATTTTTTCCTTATGTATTAGTACGTACCTATGAGACTTGAAAGTTTTGGTTTCACGTATTTTTAGATCGCTGAAACAATCCTAGGGTGATGATGCCATAGGATATGCACAGTTTCATTGTGATTCGGGTACTATCAAGTGAGAGGTGTGCCGGAACACAAAATTTGTTCGAAATCTTATCCACTGAAATTCCGTCACACTGCTAGTTGCAACCACTGATTCGTATTTCTGCTTTTTGTTGTACATCTATAAGTAATTTGTCTGGAAAAGATATAGAAGTATTCATACATTTAGGTACTACGCACCAACAATATGTCTTTCATTTCATTATGACTATAACTTCACAAAACGCTTAAAATCATTTAAGTTTTGGAATAACAAATAGCAGATCAAGTTGCTTTACACACGTATGACATCACATGTGACGAGATCATTTGATATACTGTTTGCGCGGGGACTTAAACAGTTTAATGTTTACACATGGTTTTATGATCTTATAAAGATTTATTTAAGTAAAGTACTATTTTTCTTGACTAAATATATCCACAGTGGTCAATTTAAAACACTTTCTGAACATTTTTCTGGTCCCCTATTAATACATTTACACCAACAAGCATCATTTCCTATGTATCTGTCTAAAAACAATTACTGACACTTCTGTGTAGTTCAATATATTTCTCAATAGCAAGACTGAAGTGTCAGTGATGTGGCATTCAATTAACAGAAAAACGCTACTAATCAAAGATGAGAATATTATCTTTATTTATGAACTGGTAAACTATACTAACTGATACAAATGAGCAAATGATTCAATCAGCATTTACAGATTGTGAATTATGTGTTCCAATTTATTAAAATTTATGTTTAATTAAGTGCCATTTTGAACTTATGTTGTCTGTAAGAAAGATCACACAGAAAAAAGAAATTTCTACTAGTTAATATTATACATGTTTTTATTCGCTAAAACAAATGCATATGACCATTATGGCAGGGAATGGTCTGAAAATTATGTCTTCTCAATCTGAACACATTTGGATGTTTTCGACACTTAACAGGCCATGTTTAAGATTCCTAAATCATAGCATATTTGCATCACCTCAGCCCACTGCAGGAAAGAACAGTAACCTCACATAGGGCAGGAATAGCAGCACAGGCTACAGACAGCCACCACTGCAGTCCACAGTCCCAAGTGTTGCTCATCACGGAGTCCGCAACAACCACACAGGATGCACCATGGCAAACAATGGCTGTCATAATAGTTAAGGAGTATTACTTAAGTGTCAGCATTTTATGGGTAAGCTTTGAGAAGCACGAGCAGCTGAGAAATTGTATCAAAATGGCATATGTTACTTGACTCGCTGATCAAAGTATAAAATATCTCAAAACAGCTGTCATTCATATCTTGAATATAACAGATATGAAAAACATACTGAATTCACATTTCACGATAAGCTACACTGTAGCACACATTCATTGGTTGATTATTAATTTTAAAATCTTTTCTTTCTTTTCCAAAGCTATGAGCAATATTTAGGAATAATTTCTTAACATTGGAAATCGACAGACATTCAAAACTGGCACTGTCACAACATCTGTGACACCAACAAAAACAGACAACATGGCAACAGTAGGTATAATAATATCAAGAAAAATCACTGTTGCACATAAAACTGATACCAGTTTGACAGACTTCTCCAACACGCTGTGAAAGAAGCAGAAATGAGCAGCCTACTAAAATAAATAGCAAGTGGCTGATGCACAAGTTTAGAATCACCCCAAAATCATTTAACCAAAATTGTAAAACTAAGTGTACATTTGAACATAGATTAATCACTGATAATGCCACCAACAGTTTTTTTTTTTTTTTTTTTTTTTTTTTTTTTTTTTTTTTTTTTTTTTTTAACAGTTGCTTTGGCATTTATTTATTAACTATTCAATAAACTAAGAAACTGCAGAAATATGGCTGCAAAAACATTGCATTACTTTTTTATCACTTTGCTCTTAAAAGTACGAAGGACATCCAGAGAAAAAGGTTACAAATGCTGTTAAAAATCGAAAAATGAATATATTTCAACCAAATTTAAAGGGTATGTTACAAAACATGTCTTTATTTCTCCACATAATTCCCATCAAGTTCGATGCACTTCTTCAACCTGGGCACCACTTTTGTATACCCTCCTCGCACACACTCCACTCCAAAAGCCAATTTTGCACTATCTCTCTCATTTCCTGATCATTGAAAAAATATTTCCCACCCAAAAACTCCTTTAATTTGGTTTAAAAGATGATAGTTTGAGGGCGCGAGGTCTGGGGAATAGGGCGAGTGGGTCACAACATGACATCCAAAGAATACAAGGAAGTTCTGGATGACACGAACCGTGTGGGGAATTGCATTGTTGTGAAGGAGGGACACACTACGAGTCAGCATTACACTCCTTTTGTCTTTAATCTTCTTTTTGATTTTTTTAAGGTCTCACAATAAGCGACAGCATTGAAGGTGGTCCCTTTGTCTATGAAATCCACTAAAAAAACACCTTTAGTGTCCCCATAATCTTTAGTTCAGACAACTGCACTTTGAACTTTTTGGCCGTTAGGGAATGGGTATGATGCCATTGCTGGGACGGCCTTTTTGACTCGGGAGTATAGTGACATGCCCAAGTTTCAACACCAGTGCAATTGAGTCAAGAAATACCTCACCATCCATTTCATAAAGTTCAAGAAATTCACGTGCAGCCAAAATACGATTTTGGTGATGCTCCGTCATCAACATTTTTGGCATCCATCTTGCACTCAATTTCCTGTAATCAAGCTTTTCTAAGACAATTTCACCCATGAGGCTACGAGATATATGTGGGAACATTTCATGAAGGCTGTCAATAGACACATGACGGTCACTGCGAATTGTGTCATCAATTTCCTTCAGAAGCTCTTCTGAAATGAGAGATGGCCTCTCAATCCTTTCTTCATCATGTGTGTCAATGCGACCTTCCTTAAGCAACCTAACCCACTTGTAAATGTGCTGATGTGACATACCCCAGGCCCATAGGTATCCACAAGATGACAATGGATTTTGGCTGCGGATGTACCGCAGAGTGAGAAATTTGATGACCGAGCAAATATCACGTCAACGGTAGGTGTAGCGAACGGTCCCTGCGGAGGTTGATGCAAGCTCCTTCTTAGATGACATATCTCAATGGACTGAATTGGAGTAGGGCTCACTTTGACTGTTACAGGACCCCCCTCCAAGCAGGTGTGCCAACCTTTGAATAAAAAAATTTCCTGTGCCCTTCAGAGCACTTGTAACCTTTTTTTCTGGATGTCCCTCATATAGTTTGTTTAAACTGATGCACTTCCAAGTATAATCAGTATCTGGATCATCAAGATTTTAAAATGTTTACATCTAATCTGACAGGTTTCTTTATCACCTTCCTTAGTTAAAACTGGTATTTCTTGGTGGCTGTAGTGCCTGCTTCCATTTCTGGTTAAGTTTTGTTCCTGTTTATGACAACTAAAATGGCAGTGATGTTAAATACTCATATAAACTTTACACCAACTGTAATGTTTACACCATATTAGTTACAGTATTAAAAGCGTTTAATTACAACTAAACTTTTCAGATGTTCTGAAGTAGCACTTTGGTGTGTTTAGAGAATTTTTACTTTTTGTACTTTACCATATAATATCACTGCAATTACATTGTAGCTATCACATCTATACAAAAATACTGTGGTTTATGGGTAGCCCGTGTAACAATACAACTAATTGAGATAAGGAAACATGGGGAAAATAGCCAGTCACTTAACACAGATAAAAGCACAGGGGCCAGAACGACCAAAAAAGCATGAACACATATTTTGGTGAATAACCTTACTCATGTTAGATATATGGCATATGGCAAACAGTTGGTCAAGATGTGCACACATCTTTTCCTTGGCTATGTGTCTCCCCTCCAAAATGAGTAAGATTATTTACTGAAATAGTGTAAAGTGTGTTCATTTTTGTGTGTGCATTCATCCTGGCCCTCCTGAAATGATAGGTTATTTTCCCTATCATTCCTTTTTTCAGTGCCTAACAGCAGTTACAATGTCACTTTTAAAAACTTAATAAATTGGCTATCGCAGAATTCTAGAGGAAAATAATGAAATCTTGAACATTAAAGTCTTATTTCCAAAAAATCAGAAAAATGTATTATTATAAGATGCAACAGTTATGAAACAATTTTAAAGAAATGTAATTATAGTATTAACTTACTTTTGCAATTAAGGATACCATGATTTTTTTTTTACTTATGGTTTTACGCCTCATCAATGTCAAGGTCATTAGAGGTGGGATAGAAGTGGGAACAAGAAATGGGAAGGAATTCGGCCATGGCCTTTTGAAGGAAGTGGTATTCGCATGGAGTGATTTGGAGAAACCATGGAAAAACCCAAATCTGGGATGCCTGGGTGGAGATTTGAACCGGTGTCCTTCCCAATGCGAGGCCAGAGCATTAACCGCTCACCCACCACACTCGTTGATACTATGAATCGGAAAAGTTTGAAAAATGAAACTATAACAATTAGTAGTTTGTTGTGAACAGCCTCCGTTATGCATTTGCAGAAATGAGAAATTCTATGAGAATCAGGCTGAATGCTCAGTTTACTTTTGAACTATTGAGGAACAGTTAATTTAATTGTGATGGAGCACTTGCTCTGGAGGCAATTTTCCTACACACTCATTCATTCCTTTTCCCACCTACATTTTCCATCTACTAATTTCAACTTTAAATTCTTTTAGCATTTTTGGTAAATTATTCATTGTTTCTCTTTGTAATTTATTCCAATCCCTGACCTCTTATCTATGAAAGAAAATCTTCTCACACCATTTGCTTGAAATCAAGTGCCAGTTTTTAGTCATGGTAATCTTTTCCTTCCACGCACCTCTCCTAATTCTTCCAACAATATCTTTACATGTCTCATCATCAACATACACCTTGTACACTCCCATGACTCTCCTGTCTTCCAATGAATCCTATTCCAGGTCTTTTATCATATCTGTTACCGATTGCATTCTATGGTAATTTCCAGAAACAAATTTAGCAGCCCTCTCCAATTCCTGTATTTGATACCCAAAATGTGGATCCCATACTACACTACCATATTCAAGCAATGGTTTGAGAAATGTTTTGTAATCCTTCCCATACATCCCCTCATCACTCTATCCAACAAGTGAAGGATATTGAAATCTTTTTCTATTATCTGACCAATGTGTCCTACCCATTTGAGTTTATCAAATGTTATGAAATTTATATTTCATGTCTTGAACAAATAATTCTTTCCCCATCTTATAACCATAATTAATCTTTAGCTTTTTTTATCTATGCACCTGATAAGCTGACTCTTGTATTTGTCCCATGTTGTCCTACCCAGCTATAAATCCTGTTCAGATCACCCAGCAGCTGTTCACAGTATTCTACAATTTTGATCCTATTATCATTTGCAAACAGTCTAACTTTTGATAGTAATTCACCAACACAATCATTCAATATAATGCAAAGATCCTAGCAATATTATCTACACCAGCCCCTATTAGCCAACAAAAACAGGCATTTCATATTCATCTGTTGCAAGCATATTATTGTACTTGGCAAGTTTATGTAGTAATACATTATATCACAGCATGATTTATAAATTGTATTTGATGACAAAATGCTATCCTATCCACCAGATAAAGATTATTTTTCATTTGAAGAAATACTTACTGTTAAATTATTTCCAGTGGGTAGCCAGAAATCTGTAATAGTTTATTGACTTGAAAATAATTGAACGGATGTACAAAATTGCTTCTAGATAAACTAAATTATTTTCACTTCACCTTTGCAAATGAAAGCATTCATCTAAATGACACATGGAAGAATGTTTCTACCATAAATGGCAGTGACGATATCATCAATCATTCTGTATGAAGCAAGAAGTTTAAAACTTGATGAGATTTGAATGTCAATTCCCCTGACCTAAAGTCTTTAACCATTATGAACACTGGTTATGAATGACATATCTTAATCATAATAATTATTTCCCTACAGAAAATGTAATACTACTGGCTGTATAAAAACTAATACTAACTGTTATAAAATGCATCTTTATAACAACAGAATTATGGTTCAATAAACATAAACAATATTGGTTATTATTCAAAATATCTTAGTCCATAACTTAGCCAATCACCACAAGAAGCAAAATACAAATGTCACTGTCATTAATAAGTAGAGGAGTTAATTATTTTGGGACACATCTGTTAAATAAGAATTCTAAAAGTGTAAAACATTTTGCAGATAATATAGATATTTTAAAGAGAAATAGAGAGATTTTCTTTTTGCAAATTCCTTCTTCTCAATCCAAGAATTTGTAAAAAATAATTAGCTGTATCTAATATGCCTTTAGCATAATTTAGTCATAAAAATTCATGTTTATTTTTATTTTTTGTAACATAAAATACATTTTTATATGAGTATTATTACTCCTATAGTATATATATATATATATTGAACATTAGGATAGGATAGAAAACCACCGCATACCAAAGAAGGGGATTCCTGTGGCGTTGGTAAACAAAAAAAAAAAATAACAAAAAAATGATCACACAAAGAATAGAATTTTCGAGCATGGCTCTTCCTCAGTAGAAGTGAGATGGCTGCACGCAAGCGCTGCCTGCAGCCAACTGCGTGAGTCAAAATGTCGGTGGCTCATGGTAGGGGAAAAAACAACATGGCAGGAAGTGAGGGTGGAGGGTAGAACAGCACAGGCTGGAAAACGATGATGAATAGCAAGTATAAAGCAAAACTATACGCAAGGACCCGTCATGGAAGGGCAGTATACCTCAGTTAATGGTCCCAAAAGCCCACCAAGTAATGGACACATGTGCAAACAACTGAAAAAAAAAAATATAATTGAATAAAAAAAAATATTCATAAATTTTAAGTTAAAACTAAAACTAAAAATAAGCAATTCGAAGTCACAATCTATAAAGATAGCCTCTGGTGAGCAGTGGTTCTATGAGAGAAGGTGGAAGTGAGGGGGATGGGTGGGGGGAAAATTGGTGCTATCTTAAATTTAGATCTGGAGATTGTCTGGTCCCCAGTTGGGACTGATAGGCCAGTTCCCACCTTCTAAGTTCTGAAATACTGCTTTTATCTGGGAGGACTCTGATGGTGCGGACCGATAAGCAGGTGTTAAAATTGTAGGTGCCATGTACAGTGGCATGATGAGATACAGGGTGGCCAGGGTTCTTGGTGTGTACTGATTGTCGGTGTCCATTCATTCTGATGGCCAGTGGATTTGTTGAGTGTCCAATGTAGGAGGCTGGGCAATGGTTACAAGTGAGTTGGTATATTAGGTGGGAGGTTACACAAGTGGCGAAACCTGTGATGGGAAAGCTTTCTCCAGTTACGGGGTTGGTAAAGGTGGTGGAAGGTGGGTCAGAACTTAGAAGGTGGGAGAACTGGCCTATCAGTCCCAACTGGGGACCAGACAATCTCCAGGTCTAAATTTAAGATAGGACCAATTTTCCTCCCACCCATCCCCCTAAATTCCACCTTCTCTCATAGAAACATTGCTCACCAGAGGCTATCTTTATAGATTGTGACTTCGAATTGCTTATTTTTAGTTTTAGTTTTAACTTAAAATTTATGAATATTTTTTTTTTTATTCAATTATATTTTTTTTTCAGTTGTTTGCACATGTGTCCATTACTTGGTGGGCTTTTGGGACCATTAACTGAGGTATACTGCCCTTCCATGACGGGTCCTTGCGTATAGTTTTGCTTTATACTTGCTATTCATCATCGTTTTCCAGCCTGTGCTGTTCTACCCTCCACCCTCACTTCCTGCCATGTTGTTTTTCCCCTACCATGAGCCACCGACATTTTAGCTCACGCAGTTGACTGCCGGCAGCGTTTGCGCGTGCAGCCATCTCACATCTACTGAGGAAAAGCCATGCTCAAAAATTCTATTCTTTGTGTGATTGGTTTTTTTTTTTTTTTTTTTTTTTTTTTTTTTTTTTTTTTTTTTTTTTTCTGTACCAACACCGCAGGAATCCCCTTCTTTGGTAAGCGGTGGTTTTTTTATCCTATCCTAATGTTCAATATATCCACTTTTAGCGACTTTGTTTCCTAACAATCCATGTATATATATATACAAAAATCAAAGGTGCTAGGTAGCGAAAAGGAATTAATTTACTTATCTTTAGATGATGGATGTGGGGCGCGAACACACAGAAAAGACAATAACACAACTGATAACGAAATTTTCGGGATGAGACCTTTGTCAACAGGAGAACATTATGGGAGGTGGGTGATGTTGGAGACTGTCTCACAGAAAGACTGTTGGCCAGGAAATGGTGGGGGCAAATTCAAACAGAGGAAAAGTAGGGATAGTGATTCAGAGCTAATACCCGAGCATAGTCACACAATACTACACAGGCCTCGAATCTGTAAACAGAATCCTCCAGCAGGGCTATGAGTTCCTACAAACCTGTCCTGAAAAGAGATATGTTCTTCCTAAAATCCTCCCTGCACTTCCTAGAGCTTGTTTCAACAGACCTCGTAACCTCAGCGAACTTCTAGTCTTTAAACATAGTCTTCCTCCTTCCAACAGTCAGTCCCAAGGCTCTTTCCTGTTCAATATACTCCACTGCAAGATGTGCGACATACACCATGCCTCCACCACTTTCACCAAACCTGTCACAGGAGAAGGCTTCCGTATCATAGGACACGCCACCTGTGAAACCTCCCATGTAATTTACCAGTTAACATGCAACCACTGCCTCGTTTCATATATAGGTTTGACCACAAAATTCATTTTTTATAAGAATCAATGGCCACTGACAGACAGTGTTCACACGGAACCCAAAACACCAATTTGCTGCCCATGCCATCACTGATGACTCGAATAATTTCAACTCTTGTTTCATGGTCCTCCCTAATAGCAGCAGCTCCTCTGAACTCAGAAGGTGGGAACTTGTCTACCAGTACAAACTGGGCACAAGGCAACCACCTAGTCTCAACTTCAGATAATATCCATAGTGATTAATGGCACATCTGGAGATAACTCTGAATTATTAGGGCGAGCTAATTTATGTTCAATTTCAAGTAGTTTTTTTTAAAACGTTTACCACAAAAATCTAAAACTTGTCGGCTAGTGTCACTCACCCTAATATCAGTGAAAGATTCTGACTTATAAAGTTTGTGGACACATACGTCCAGATCGGAAAAATTTTAATGAGACATAATTGATGAACGATATTATATCAGTTTTCTAGCACAGGAATAGTAATAAAAGAACAAAAATGTCAGCATTGTACTTGATTTCATTAGGTATGAATTCATTGTGAGAAATATTTCTTCATTTTTATGGTCCGAAAAGGAACGTTTGAATTAATATTTAAGGTAATTATGTACAATCTGTATTTATTTTCAAAGCAACATTTTTGTACCTTACTTCCATCTTAAAGGAAAACTCAATTGATCAAAAGAATTAATTTTTCTTTCTCAAAAAATCTTTATTTACTTAAAGCGATGCAAAACTGACGGTGAAATTATTTTTAGCCATTTTAAACACACTTTAACTAAAGGATTATGTATTTTCTTTACAGTAAGGAGAACGCTCGCTTGTATATATATATAAAAAAAAAAAAGAAAGAAAGAAAGAATTGAATTCTGGATTGCGTATCCAACCTGCATCTTATGTAAGTGAAGAAACATAGAACATGTGTAGTATCAACAATAAACACAAGGGAAAATGCACCAGACTGAAATTTCATCACACCAATTCGACTACTTACAAAATTTTAACTTCAATTCTGTTCATAAATTTCCTAAAGTTTTCAGTTGCTTTCATCTTCAAACATTTGTACACTACATATGTAATCTGTAACCTTATTGTAATGCATATTTGCTGTTAGCTAAATGAAGTTTCCTACCAAATGACCTATACAATTTCTTGTAGGAAAAATACACATACCGTAGAGTCAACTGAACTAACTGCGGATGCCTATTATTTTTCTGTTTTCAGTAGACAAATTAAGTTTTGCTTTCAAGTTTTTGGATGGTGGCTGCTTGAAGTGTGGTTAGGACAGCAAATATACACGTGCCTTGCTGCTCCTATGGTACAAATTTTGTTCGTCCATGAAAAGTTATGAGCAGCAGTGGCAGATAAAGATGTGCTTGCATTACAAACAGTCAGTAGACTTGCCTGAAAACTGAATAGTTTCCACTATATTGCACGCATATAACACAGAAACTGCTCCTGTTAAAGAAAATCATCAAATAAAAATAATCAGCTGTTGTCACTCACTTACCTTGATCCGAATCGTTTCGTAAAATTCGAATATCTTGATCACAACTCGTCATTCCACTACATCAAAAAGCTATGACACACAATCCTATTATAATAACAGAGAATAACGCCCATTCTTCCACATTGAAGCACAAAGTTGGCTGTCTGTGGTTGATTGTAGAACATTTTTAAATAGTGGGACTCCAGGAAGGACAGGGTGTAAGTAACGGGAAGGAATTCGGCCAAGCATCCCAGTATTTGCCTGGAGTCATTTGGCGAAACCATGGAAAACCCAAATCTGTTTGCCCGGATGGGGATTCAAACCCACATACTCCAGAATGCCAGGCCAGAGAATTAACCGGTTAGAGGGGAACAATACAGAAAATTACGGAATATTTTTATGAAGATATGGTGATGAAAACAGCTTTCGTTGAGTCACTTCACTGGCAGAAACTGGTTGATATCAGAGACTCGGTGATCTTGGAGATGTAGCCATTATCTTTGAAATGCAGACAGTGTTGTTGAAGCAGTTTCTGGGTGATTCCATTGCATAGTAAGACCTCTTGTTTTACTAAACATTTTATGGTTCTTGTGTTTGGATTCATTAAACTGCCGATCTGCATGCATTTTTGGTTTGTTTCAGTTATGTGGAAACATATTTCTCTTTTTAAACACTTCTCAAAATGTAATCTTGGTTGTCCGGGTTGAACCGCGTCAATTTGTTGAAACCTAACATTTCGGCCATCATTTTGTGGCCTTCTTCAGAGTACTGTACTCTGAAGAAGGCCACAAAATGATGGCCGAAACGTTAGGTTTCAACAAATTGACGCGGTTCAACCCGGACAACCAAGATTACATTGACAACGACCACGGAAGTCTGCGCACCCACTTCTCAAAATGTCCATGTAGAGTGTGCTTTAATTCTGATTGTCATTGAGCATAGTTTATCACTAAAATTATACAGTTATTTAAATAACCGATTGAGGGAGGCAGCAGGATTTCTTTGTATAATTGCAAAACCGTTGCGTCTACATTTACATAAGTTGCAGATTTGTTTTTACAAAGAACATTCAGCAACCATAAATCATCAATAATACAAAAAATAAAGTAATATCTCTCTTTCTGGAGCATAAGTTCATGTTCTCTCAATAGTACAGTTTGTGGCAACACTGTTTTTGATTAAAGTTTGAAACATACCAATTAGGTGTAACTTCATTTTATTCTTTAATTTTGGTTTTGATTAAACTTGGTATGGTCTGTCAGTAAAATTATATAGTTATTTAAATAACTGACTAAGGGAAGGAGTGGGATTTTGTTGTATAATTACAAAACCGATGCATCTATATTTACACAAGTCACTGATCCATTTACAAAGAACATTCAACAACCATAGATAATCTTTAATACAAAAATTAAATTGATATTTCACTCTCTGACAGTGGAAGGATATCCATGATAAAATGTTCTTAGTGTGCACATAATTTTTGTTTCAAATGTTTCTAAGAAGTACATCATTAATCATTTTCCTGGCCAACAGTCTTTTTGTTAGACAGTCTCCAACATCACCCACGTCCCATAATGTTCTCCTGTTGACAAAGGGCTCGTCCCAAAAATTTCTTTATCTGTTGTGTTTACCATACAAGTATGTCTTTTCCGTGTGTTCGCGCCCCACATCCATCATCTAAAGGTAAGTGGTGGCTCATTTACCTATCCTAATTCATATATATATATATATATTACTCACGACATGTGCCTCATAACAGAAGTCCTTTATCAGCAGGGATCTATGTAACATGAGTAACAAATAAATGGACTACAAGTGTATTACTTCAATGCAGAAAAATTTGTAATAACATGGATCAAGCATCACAATGAACTTGACAAGCCAATGTATCAAGCAAGACGCTACCTGAAGATGATGGCATGTTACGCCATCGAAAATTCCTACATCTGCGATCAACTGACCCAGCTGCACGCCTGAGAAATCTTCAAGCAACAGATCCGCCGGGAAATCTTACAAAAAAATCGTACACCGGCAATGTATCAAGCAAGATTGGCAGAATTCTACACCGACAAAACATTAAGTGCGTTTACCGCCCAACAGCCAAGATTAAATCCCTACTTGGCTAAGTTAAAGATGATTTGGGTCTTAGGAAACATGGCGTATATCACATACCATGCGAGTGCGGTAAAGCATACGTCCGGCAGACAATTCGCACGATCGAAGAACGGTGTAGAGAACATAAACGCCACACCGAGCTACAGCAGCCATCAAAATCCGCAGTTACTGAACACTGTCTCGAGACACGGCATACTATTAAATATGAGGACACCGAAGTTCTGAGAAACACATCTCGCTTCTGGGACTATGTGTATAAGGAAGCCATCGAGATCCGGCTATGAAGTAACCTCATAAACAAAGACAACGGGTTCCAACAAAGCCAAGCTTGGAACCCAGCATTGAAGCGGCTCCGCAAATACCAGAGCCGAGGCACTGTGCGCGACGTAGGTGGTGTACAAACTGATGGTCACTGCTCAACGCACTGCAATGCGAAACCCCCACCACTGCTATCGGAGCGCCACGGTGGGAGGGCGGGGTCGGAGGCTATAAATATCAACGCCCCCGGAGCAGGCCAGCAGTCGCGCCCTGGACTGTGCTCCTCACACCGACCAGTGGATGCTACCTGAAGATGATGGCATGTTACACCATCGAAAATTCGTACATCTGCGATCAATTGATCCAGTTGCACGCCGGAGAAATCTTCAAGCAACAGATCCGCCAGGAAAACTTACGAAAAAATCAAACATTTGTAATGAAGATTGGTTTTCATTCTCTTCTTAGCCAGACTACATATGTTCCTAAGTTGATGAATAGTTTCAACAAAAGAAGAATATAAAGAAGTATTCCACCCTTCTGTTAACTGCAAAAAATAACCATTGGGTGTACCATGAAGGGTGCCTGGATGGAATATCTAAGTGGGTAGGTCGGCATGGAATGAAGAAAAATGCCAAGAAGAGTCAGCATATTAGGTACACAGATCAAACATTACAGATTGTTTATGATTATATGGTGGGGTCAGAATTGCTTGTTGAAGGCTTGAAGTGTAAATATCTTGGCATAATGTTTGATCATAAACTCAATTGGGCAGAGCACATTGGGCAGGTGGTAGGAAAAGGTTACAAAATCTTATATTTACTGGAGAAGATATACCAGAGATGTGAGGGAATTAGGTTACAAAACTTTGGTCAGACTATTAGCTGAATTTGGTGGTGTAGTTTGGGACCCATATTTTGGTATCAAATACAGGAGTTGGAGGGCGCGCAAAGAAGAGCAGCTAGATTTGCTTGTGCAAATTATCGCGGGACCCAGTCAGTTTCTGATATGACAATGGAGCTGGATTGGAAGTCATAGGAGGACGGGAAGACAGCAAAGAGAGTGCTGGGAATGTACAAGGCATATGTTGGTGGTGTGGTTAAGAGGGATGTTGGTCGAAGAATTATGAATAGCGCATGAAATGGGAAAGATGATCATGACCACAAGCTGGCACTCTATTTCAAGAATAAGGGAGTGGGAAAATTTTCTTTCGTAAGTAAAGGTGTCGGGGATCTGAACAAATTACCAAGTGAAGTGATGAATAATTTACCAGAAACGCTGAAAATTAAAATTTGTAAATCGAAAAGTAGATGGGGAGCGATTTAAAATTCAAATTACATAAGTTAATTAAAAAAAAAAGGGGGTAGTTAGATGACTATGGGAATTGACACCAGAGCATGTGCCCTATCACAATTAAATTAATAATAATAATCTGTTTCACCTCAGCACTGAATTAATGAATAATTAATCGAAAAGTGCTGAACTTAAATCAAAAGTAAATCATTTTCTGGTTTTTGACTGAGAATACTGTGTAACCTTACATTAGACCCTTTCATATCAGTTTTTACTTTCCTTTTACATTGTACAATTATTGTATAAGATGTTGCGTAAACTTACATTTAATTACTATCTACTATTTTATTATGGTGATAATAGCTCTGTCAAAAGTTTAAATGCCATTTTTTCACTTGTTAAGCATACAATAAACTTATTCAGTTTTGTAACTGCATTCAGGGAAACAAAAGACAAATTCGTTCTCATTTTAAGCAGCCTAATAAGCATATTTTTATTTTTTTTTATTTATTTTGTGGTTTACTCACTTTTAGGAGAATATAAAAATATGCCATTCAATATGAACAAGCATGTAATATAAATGGCAATGCCTGGGACGGTCATTTGGGAAGACACAGGTTCAAATTGCCGTATGGTCATCCAGAGTTCAGTTTTCTATTATTTCCTGAAATCATGCATATGGCAGGATGGGTCCTTCAAAAGGCCATGCAAAGAACATACCATATATTTCAAAGGATACATATCAGTGCCACTGTTGGCATGAACATTGTTATCCCAAATAGAAATCCAAGGAACTCCAGGCCAATCAGAGCCGTGGTGACACTTAAGGCAATAGTCATCCTGCAAGTTAAACTCTATAAGAATAAGTAGTTAAATGATACAGATAAAATTAATGTGAGCTGCTGTATTATATGACTTACTCTTGATGTTTACTTCTGTAATCTTCATTCGACGGGTTCATTGACAAACAGGCATGTAAATTTTCATCCTGAAATCAGCATTCAGCAGTATTTAATAATATTCAGCTAAATAGATGCAAGACACAGAGGAAAACCAATGTTTAAAACTTGTGTCATTCTATCATGAACACTGGTACTGATTAATATCTTAATCATGATTTTTAAATTTGATTACTGTACTTAATATTATTACCAATTGTGATTGTGTTTACGCACAAGTGAGACCTTACTTATGCTTTAAGCACATTTATTTTAAATTATTTAACTGTTTGAGATGTATTATTCAATAACTTATTTCTATTACTGACACCCTAGTCTACAAATGAAAAGTTTTCCGTTTCCTTACACCTCCAACAAGTGCTTTTTCAGCAAATTGAATAGCATAAAGTGAAAAAAAAGTTTAGTTCCTTAGTTATCAACTTGCAAGAATTGTCTTAAAATAATTTAGGAGTTTCTGTGTGAATGTTATAGTAAAATCATGTAATGAAAGTAAGCTACAGTAAAATACAAATAAGAAGGATAATGTGCATAACAGTAAGACATATGTAATATAAAGAGAAGACACAAGAAGCATAAGCAAGAATATTATTATTATTTAAATTGTAATAGTGTGAGAAATTTGGATAATACAGTTTAAAAAAATCGAGGAGGAGTTGCCATCCGAGATTCAATAATGGAAAGGAAAAACCTTTTTTGTATAAAATCTGAACTGATGATAAAAGAATGTTCTAACGACATTTGTATGAGCACATATTGATACACTTGAACATTATGAATATCAGGGAAAAAATGAAAGGAAAATACTCCAAATTCTTTGAAAAGTTGTACTGAACAATGACACAGCAGATTATTGGATGATTTAGTATTGAATTATCAAATTTTGAAAAGAAGTATAGGAAACATTTAGAACATTAATTTTTGATGGAGTGCCTGATTTAGTCATATTCCCCACCACACATATTTTCCCATTGCTTATTCATTTTTATCTTAGATTCTTTGAATTTATTTTCCACAGCCATCTACTTAAGCCATTTACAAATTTTAATTTTAAATTCTTCCAGTGTTTTGTAAAACTGTTTAGCACATCTCTCAGTAATTTATTCCAGTTCTTCTCTTACAAGGATAAAGTCATAGGACTGTGACAGAGACATACAAATTGGTCACTTCATAGGCAGAAATCACAACAGCAGTGAAAAACTGTAGCTGAAGAAGGAAATTAGTCTATTTGTTAGTTTTACTGTAGGTGTACTGCAGTGTCAAATTATGTGTACATTTTATTAGTCAAGTACTTCAGTAGTGAGCTGTCTGGTGGCTCTGTAGTTATGGTGTCTGACTGGAAACGGGAAAGTCCCTAGTTGAATCCTGGTATGGCTAAAATTTTCAAAGGCCCTTAAACTGACCTTCCCCTTTGTCGCAGCTTTTTGCGAAATGTGAAGTATGCCAGAACGCTTCAGTGGTTCAGATTCCATTTTAAGCTGTAAGACCCATATATCCAGTAAGATTACCGGCTTAGGTTATTTAGTCATGACAAGAGCCACACTGTGTGGCAAATTGAAAACTTTGTCACTTGACATCCGAATAATCCTTCGGGACCGCCCTGTGAACTGTGCCATACGATGAATTGATCTGTAATACTACACTTCATATCATATTTTTCACACAAAGCAGCCATGAGAAGAAATTGTATTGAACCAAGTATTTTTCATCATTCATAATAATAATTTTACTAATTTAAATGTAATGGAGCTTGTGCTCCGGTGGCAATTTCATTATTCAATAATTTACCCCTTTCTTATTATTGTTTTCTTTTTATCATTATTATTATGTTACACCCAATAACTTTTGATACTTATGAATTTTAATTTTGAATTTCTCCAGCATTTTTGGTAAATTATTCCAATGCTACTAAAGCAAATATGTACTACAGTCAAGACAATGTAAAAAATTAAAATGCATCCATACGTGGATGTTTCATCCTCTTAATACACGAGTATTATGTATAAATAATATTATAATTTTTATTTATGGAGCCATCTGGAATTATTTTGACTAATTTTGGCATGTTGTTCCTCCATCTGTCTGCTATTACTTGAGTAGGCCTACTTTTATTTCAATCTGGTATTTCTCTCCATCAGTCTGGAATCTCAACCAATAAGACTTTGGCTTTTGTTCTTTTATGATTAGTCATTTTATTTGTGTTGTTTCAAGTAATCTTGTTAATACCTTATTAAACATGAGAAGTTTAGCAATTTCAGCAAAATTTTAACTTCTTCACATGTTCGTGTCAAACTTGTAAGATCAGAGAAAATGAAGGAAATCTGAACACGGGGATAACTAGAACAAAAGAATTATACGAAGCTGAAACTATGGATTCTTCTAATGATAAGAATGTGTCAGTATGCCTATTTCCTTAAGCAGAGTTCAAGGGAACTAACTTTCTTCTTGAGGGCAACATGTATACCAGAACAGTAATTCTGATTTTGGTATTACACAAATTTGCATTCAACAACTGTCTGATATGACATTTCTAGTTAATACTGTATATTATCAGAAACAGTTGTGCTGTGACCCAGTTTTGACCAATGACTAATTAAAAATAAGTATTTTAAGTTCTGTTCTCACCGAGCAGTGTTATGTACCGTCAGCTAAGAGAAACTACACACCAGTGTTGATATGTTATTTACTATTTGCACCCCTGTTAAATTTAAATGTTATAAATTGTGATAACAATACATACATCCATTATTTAAAGTTGTAAAGAAACAGAAAGAAGACACCTTATGATTGAAAGGTGGGGAAAGAATTGCTTGTTGAAGACTTGAAATGTAAATATCTTGGCATAACATTTGATAACAAACTCAACTGAACAGGACACATTGGACAGCTAGTAGGAAAAGGTTTCAATATTCTGTACTTGTTGGAGAGAGTGATGAGGTGATGTACCAGAGAGACAAAGGAATAGGGTTACAAAACTTTGGTGAGACCATTGCTTGAATATGGTGATATAGTATGGGACCCATATTTTTGGTATGAAAATACAGTAGTTGGAGGGGATGCAAAAAGGGCTGCTAGATTTGTCTCTGAAAATTGCCACAGAACACAATAAGCAACTGATATGATAAAAATAACTGGAATGGAATTCATTGGAAGACAGGAGGAGGGTGAAGACTCATGGGAGTGTTCAAGGCATGTATTGGTGACGAGATGTGGAAAGATATTGGTGTGAGAATTAGGAGTAATACATGGAAGGGAAAAGATGACCGTAATTACAAGCTGGCATTCGATTTCAGGCACGAGGATGTGGGAACATTTTCTTTCATAGGTAAGATGGTAAGTGATTGGAATAAGATACCAAAAGAATTGATGAATAATTTACCAATAACATTGAAAGAATTAAAATTTGAAATTTGTAGAGGGCAAAAGTAGCTGGGGAAAAATGGGTATGCAAGGAAATTGTCACCGGAGCCTGTGCTCTATCACAGTTAAATTAAATTAAATCTTTGTGAAAAAAAGTAAAAAAAATTAAGTTCTTCTAAGAACAGAAATAAATTGATTGCATTTAACTTTGATTTAGCACATGCTCCAGGGACAGTTTTTCTAGTCATGTAATTACACTTTTTTTTACTATTTTTTTATTATTATTATCTTACATACATTCAATGTAAAATTCCATCCCCCATCTACTTTTGCAGTTAGTGAATTTTATTTTTAAATTCCTTCAGCACTTTTGGTAAATTATTCATCACTTCTCATGGTAACTTATTCCAATCCCTGACACCCTTAACCACAAAAGAAAATTTTAACATTTCCATAAGGATATGATCATCTTTTCCCTTCCATGCACTTCTCCTAATTCTTCAACCAATATCCGTCTCATCAACATATGCCTTGAATACTCCCAACATCCTCTTCACCTTTCTCCTGTCTTCCAATGACTCCCAATCCAGCTTCCTTATCATTTCAGTTACTGAGTGGGCCCTGCAGTAATTTCCAGAGAACAATAAGCATCAATCACAATAAGAAAGCAGTAGAAAAAAATATTTCTTAATGATGGTGAAGTTGTAATAAGATACTACATTAATAATTGTACCAGCAAGCAATAAGCATTAATCACAGTAAGAAAGCAGTAGAATAAATATGTCTTAATATTGGTGAAGTTGTAAAAATATACTAAAATAATCAAGGTATTCAAACCTCTGCCAGTAACAGCACAATGGTGAGTGTCAGATGTGCACTAAGAGTAAGAAATCTAGCAGGTATAATAGCTTCAATTATTAATACCATTTTCGAGTGGGCAATGTTCTGATTGCAGTACCTGGTGTAAAATAGGAGGAAAATTTTTCACGTTATATATCAGAGCACTCATTAAAATAAATATATGTAGGTTAAAATGCTTGGTGCTTTGCTATGAATCCATCAAGCAAAAATGTGATTGAAATAATAATAGAACCAAAATGAATAGAACCATTTCCAGTATATAAAAATCTAAAAAAATTGAACTAGTTGGAACTTTCTTGCAAAATAATTGCCCTATCTATCCATTTATTATTAAGAATAACCTGATTATTTTTGTTTCATTTTAACTGTGGAAAAAAAACGCTTATAAGTTTGTGCCTGTAAAGGCAGCACACCCATAAATACCAACTACACTGACAATACTCAATCTCACACAGATTAACAATTCTCTCTCAAATTTGTTCGACAGAAAAACATTTCACACCTATTCAAACTTGCTTGAAACTGCTGCCAACAGTCCCGCCAGTGGTTACCATAGTAACCAAACACTCCGTCAGGATGCGTATGACTAATAATACCATTTCTTGCAGTGCAGATCTGTTGCTAGACATTAGGAATATTTCCATTTGAATACCTCGGAAATTAAGAATATTTTGTATTAGCTCCTATAATGTCGTATCTATTCTTAGATTCTCCATTCTCAGTGCATAATTGCATAGGTGTCGATAATCTTCATTCATTCATTTCGGCGAATGTATCACTCGCATCCAATAAACTGTATAATGACAGGATTGCGACTGACGCTGAATCATTTACTTAACTGTAAGGCTCAAGTCTTGTAAAGTTGTTGTTTCTAAATTTTATATTTTAGACCCAAACAAACCAATTTGGATCGCAGATATTTAAAGTATTTTTAAGTGTACAAGAGGCATTTCACAGATTATTTCCGAAAAGTGTATTATAGTGACATTTCTTCGCTTTATTTTACAGAAAGACTATTTTGTGTCATTATGCTTTATCAATAATAATTTCAAAAGAACAAAGTAAGACACCAATCTACTTAGTCCACAGCTCTTGCCCAAGGCGGAGAAAATTCGACAGGCGCATATTAAAAGTTTCATTATTCCTTTGACTCATTATTTACTAAAAATTGTGTAAATACCTATCTAAATGCATAATCCAATAATGTTTCAAAAAATAAGGCTGAAAATGTCAGTAACAACAGAACCTGTGGCTATGTTGCGCGTACCGTGACTGCCACTTTGCCCCTGTTTTAGCATTTTAAATTACGAATAGCTAAATGTTTTGACGCAAGTTAAATTTAACTCAATATATTATCTCTGCTTAATACTGTGTTATAATCATGGAGGAAAGAAATATTCCTCCATGGTTATAATCATCGAGGAAGAATTCTTGTCTCTACTAATAGCGGTTCATTTTCAGTCCAACTAGGGTTGCCAACCATACTTTTTAACAAAGTATCATACTTCATTTTTGGTTGGTATACTTTATCCTAATCATACATTATACGTAAATACTTTATTCCTGATTATTTATTTATTTCCTTAAATTTACGTAATGAAAAATGAGTTTTTTGATTTATATATAAATCGAGATTTAGGATGTTGTCCCAGTTATTACAATTTGAAAGAAATTCGAAAATTAAGAGCTAGTTCTATAAATAAATAAGTATCTAAGGTAATCAATACTGCCATAAATCAGTAAGTAAGTTACGGGTGTCTGACCACGATAGAAATTTGGATGGTACTTTCAGTTTTTTAGAGCTAATGGTTCGGATTCAAATCAGCGGAAATAGCTAATGATTTATATGTGCCGAGGGACGGAACAACTAATTAAAATCATTCCTAGACGTGATAGACATGGGCCACATATCATTCGTATTTGAGATGATCACTGGCAAAAGATCCTATTATTTAGTTTTGCGTTCTATTTTATTTCTGGTTATACAGTTTTTTTGGAATGCAGTACTCTAAAATAAACGGAATACGTGCATCAAATGTAAAAAACGTTAACTTTCCACCGTTACAGGTTGGCTACCATGCGAAATGTGTTAAATTATTATTTATTTATTTAATTTTTTAATTGCAATGGAGCACAGGCTCCGGTGGCAATATCCCTACACACCCATCTTCCCCCTATCCTGCACCCACCTGCATTTGCCATCTACAAATTTTATCTTTAAATTCCTTCAAAGTTTTCGGTAAATTATTCATATTTTCTCTTGGTAACTCATTCCAATCCCTGACACCCTTACCTAAAAAAGAGAATCTTCCCACACCCTTGTGCCTGAAATCGAATGCCAGCTTGTGGTCATGGTCATCTTTTCCCTTCCATGCACTACTTTTCATACCTATTGCAATATCTTTCCATGCCTCATCACCAGTATATGCCCTGTACACTCCCATGACCCTCCTCATCCTCCTCCTATCTTGCAATGAATCCCATTCCAGCTCCTTTATCATATCCGTCACTGATTGCATTCTGCGATAATTTCCAGAAACAAATCTAGCAGCCCTTCTTTGCACCCTCTCCAACTCCTGTATTTGATACGTAAAATGAGGGTCCCATACTACACTACCATATTCGAGCAATGGTCTGACCAAAGTTTTGTAACCCAATTCCTTGACGTCTCTCGTACATCCCCTCATCACTCTCTCCAACAAGTGCAGAACTTTGAAACCTTTTTCTACCACCTGTCCTATGTGTCCTGCCCAGTTAAGTTTGTTATCAAAAGTAATTCCAAGATATTTGCATTTCAGATCTTCAGCAAGCAATTCTTTCCCCACCTTATATTCACAATTAACCTTTTGTTTTTTATTTGTGTATCTAATAAGCTGACTCTTCTTTGCATTTATCTTCATTCCATGTTTACCAACCCAATTAGATATCCTGTCCAGATCACCCTGCAACTGTTTGCAATCCTCTATCGTTTTGATTCTTTTATACAGCATTATGTCATCTGCAAACAATCTAATTTCAGATAGTAAACAATCAACACAATTATTCATTAGAATAATGAATAGCAATGGTCCCAATACGCTACCCTGTGGCACACCCATTTTTACTTCCACTTCTTTTGATACTACATTTCCTACCCTAACTTTCTGTTTTCTACCTTTTAAAAATTCTTCTACCCAGCAAATGACTTTCTTATCCACTCCAATGGTTTTTACCTTATTTACTACCATTTTATGCTTACTCTGTCAAACGCCTTAGACAGATCTAGTGCTACACTATCAATTTGACCTCCCTTGTCCATTTCATCTGAAATATCTTGCATATATCCCACCAACTGAGATTCGCATGAATATCCTTGCCTGAAATCATGTTGCCTGCTTGAGAACCAATTACGTTCCTCACATATATTTCTGATGTGATTGCATATCAATCTTTCCATTAATTTACCTACCACTGATGTCAAATTGATTGGCCTGTAATTCTCAACTCTATTCATCACCCGTCCCTTATGTACCGATACTACTATTGCACTTTTCCAGTCCTGTGGTAAGCAGCAAGTGTCTAGACTCAATTTAAATAATATTTCAAGATAAGGTACAATGTCACATCCGGCTATCTTTAAGATATCTGTAGTAATATTATATTCACCAGCCCCTTTATGTTTTTTAAGCTTTCTTATTTCCTTCATGATTTCCTCAGGATGGATATCAAATTTTTTACTATCGTCATTTCTAATTGTGTTGTTATGCTCGTTCTCCGAATTAGACCCTCCTGTTTCTGATTCATTGTCCCTAATGCTTTCACTGAACCAGTTACTTAAAATCTCTGCCTTTTTCAAATCCTCAGTAACTTCTTCTCCATCCTTATCTATAAGTGTCTCTACATCCTTCCTTCCCCTCAGTTTCCTGATATAGCCATAGAAATTTTTAGATGCATCAGTCAATGGTCCCCCTGCACTGACAATACTCTTCATAAAACCATCATTAGCCATTTTCTTTGCTGTTATTAAGTCCTTGTTTAGTTGTTTACGGTAGCGACATTTTTTGTGGTTGTCGCTAAACGCTGTAAATGAAAGAAACGTTAATATGCCGATACTACTCATATCCATTTCCTGTGAATACGAAATTCAGTTTTTTCTCCAAGAATGATGTCTGAGAAACAACTGCAATAAATATCAAATAATAAATCATATGGAACTGTCAATATTTCGAATGACTTTACTCAATTAGTATATATTTGGTGGCCATAAATAATATCGTTCAAGAAACGTGTGTTGAAATTTTCGTACAAACAGAACATTTTATTTCAAGGTAGTTTTTACACATTATGGAGGAGCCATACATATATACATATTGATATGGATGATTGGGAATCATCCATACTAATACATACATACAGTATATATATATATATATATATATATATATATATATATATATGGATGGTTTGCCAATCATCCAATAAAGGCATAGCGATAATTAACTGTCCATTTGGAGTGAAGTTTGATATACACATGCCTTAGGCAATAATATTTTACGAAATCTGCATATTAAAGCCACGAAATACAAACTAATGCAATAATTTTTTTTTCTTGAAAGTATGTAGGCTTTCTCGGTGAGCCAGTTGCGCAAAATCCTCTCGAATTTTCCACCGGGAGTAAAAGTACAAAGCCGGAAGATGGAGCCAAAAGCAGGATCCAAAACGTCGGCTTGTACTTTTACTGAGGCACTATCCCTGTGGAAAGATCGAGAAGATTTTACGCAATTTTTTTCTTGCATAAAGGAGTTGTTTCCAAATGCCCACATAAGGACGACACAGCCGGTTAGGTTGATTTTCAGCCTGGACCAGAGTTCAAAATCATGCACTTTGTTTTAGTGTAAGGCACGAGGAATTTGGTTTTCATTGATAACTTAAGCTTGCTTGGTTTTTTGGGCGGCAATGTAGGTTGAATGTATATTTGGCCTCGATCACGGCTCAACAGATTTAAATTAAATTTGGTACAAAGTAAGTAAATTGTGTGCGAAGAGACAAAGTATAGTTTTTATCCAGCAAAAATGAATAGTTCAATTAGAAATTGCCATTATAAATTCACAAATTCCAAAGAGTTTCCTACTTCATACACGTAGTGCCACGTTTACTCTTTGCTTTTTAGTACAATACAGATAGTTCTTTTCAGAAATAAAAGCAAAAAGCTTCTGATATGTGAATGTGTGTATTTAGTTAAAAAGCGCTAAAAATTATGCACTTGACAAATAATAGTTAGGAAGCGGGAAATATATATATATATATTTTTTTTAACAGTTTAACGTCCCTTTTTAACAACGTGGTCTTTAGAGACGGGAAAGGATGGGGGCAAGGAATGGGAAGGAAAACCCAAATCTGGATGCCCGGACGGGGATTCGAACCGCCGTCCTCCCGAATGCGAGGCCAGAACGCTATCCGTTACACCACCACGCTCGGGAAATATAAATCTGTACTTAACCTTAATATATAAAAAAAAAATATAAAAAAATCATACTGTCAGTAAGTTCACGAAGAGACTTCTTCAGCTGCATACATGAATTGGTATGACACCTCAGGTATCACTCTGTTATTCTGTTCGTATTATATGCGTCATCATATACGTGAAAAATCAAAGCTTGAATAAAAAAAAAAATGTACGATACTAAGAGTATATCAGCACAAAAGTCCGATCACTAAAAGTGACAAAATGGTCGTGTGCGAAATGTTTTTGTATATTCATGCAGTGGAGTATCTAGCGTGGGTGACACCCGGGGTAGATATCGATGGTGTCACCCCCTTGAAAACTTAAATTCAACGTTATGTAAAATATAATGTCTTTTAAGTGTAAAATATGATATTAATAAAACATAATTAAATAAACATAATTAAATAAACATTTATTGTTATTTAAAAATAATAGTTTGTTAAAAATTGTAATATTAACATTTAAAAGATACACAAATAAGCAAAAAACAATTGCTTTCACAATCTCCACTTTCTAGCTTTAACAGCTGCAAACTCGTAAATCACATCTTCAATATTAACAATTTAAGTTACTTCATATTATAAGGTATTTGTTAATGAATTAGTTCTTGTCTTGATTATTATTAGTAAATGAACGTTTATTCACATCAACATTCTTCATAATACACAACCTTTACACTTCATACAGTACTATCCATCACGTCACTTCTCTTTTCTTCTTAACAAAACCCATCCATCCTTTCTCTCTGACCTACTCCACAGATTCGTCTTTGGTAACCATAGATATTAAATCATCAACATTTTCGTAACAACTAATAAAATAATTAACTGAGTATTCTTTTCTGTTTTAATTGACATTAAAATAAATAAAAATATACCTTCATATGTTTTCCCTTATACATGCCGCAGTTTTGTACGAATTCTGAACTCGGAAATTTTATAAAAACTAAATGTTCTACAAAAAGGGAAAATATTTTCACTTATTATATTGTGTTATCCTTGATATTTGTTTGCAAAACTTTAAATCAATTATTCTTCTCAGCCCTAATTTTTTCTTTGCTTTATGGTACAACTAAATATAAGCATTTCCGTGAGCTTTGCCCCCGACTTCAAAATAACTACAGCTTATATCATAGAATTTCTTTAATTAACCTGAAACTGTTTCGAAAATTTGAAGAATAACAGGGCTCTTAAATTAAAGCCCGTCGGCTTTATATGCTTGTAGCATTTGTTTCTTTCTTTCTCTTCTTCCAGTTTCTCATCTCTTCTTCATTTACGTCATTCATTTTGTTTATTCTCTCCATTTTGTATTTTTTTTGTCTTTCTTCATTATACTTTCATTAAAATCTTCACTTTGCATATTTTCTTCCTTTTCCGACATTCCTCCTTTAGCATCAAACTGAAGCCATTCTACTTCTATGGTTTTTTCGTAGTCCAAATTCAATCTTCTAATTTCGCTCTGAACTTCTGTACTCGAATTGTCATCATTATTTCCAACTTCCATACTATTCCAATGATAAACTTCGCCCAAAGACTGATTATAATATCCACCTGCATTTGTTTCTGTTTGATCAACTCTTCTTTCTTCTAACGCTGCCCCCACATGTTCAGCCATCTCATTATTATCTTTTTCATCAATTCTTCCCACTAAAAAAGATTTTATTCCTTCATCTTCTTCATTCGCATGTCTTAACTCTTCAAATTCGTCGTCGAACTTGCATTCTTCGTTTCCACTGCCTGTAACACTGGTTAATCCTTCCTCGCTGTTCTCCAGATATGTTTCAATATTCATTTCATCAGCTAATACTTTCATTTCCTCTGCGTCGTTTATCTCTTCTCCTATGAATGTATTTTTAACCTCTTCAGTCCACGCCGTTATTTTAAGCAAGTCTGAGATTCCATCTTCCTCGCAAAGATCCGTTCTATCTTCCGAGTTTTTCCTCTCTCCAACTTTTTGTTTCATTTCAAAACATTTCCACCACTGAAAACGATGATCTTTATTTACTGGTTCGACATGGTTCTTATAATTGTCCTCTATTTCACATTTTTCTTTTATGGTACCATCAGTTTTATCTAAATTATCCAATCGTTTCAATTCTTTATTTCTTATTACTTCCTCTCCAACTTCATCACCACTCATTTCATCTTTGCTTACATTTATTATTGGCCATTTAACTGTCTTTTCCGCTCCCGACAGAACCAAAATAGTCGCGGTATTTAGTTTTACCTCCTTTCTATTCCTGCGCATGCTTTACCATTTCCTTCATCTGGAGGATCATTACGACTAAATTGATTATTGCTTCTTTTTTCGTCATGATAACATTTACTTCCACCATTGTTCACTCTTCCCTCAAAACATCATTTATCTTCTTTTTCTGCACACTGTAATCTTATTCTTCCCTAGTCATCTCTCAAATTCTCTCTTGGGGTCATTCTATTCATTGTGTAATTATTATTTCGCCAATCGGGTATACTATTCACAAGTTCATTTTACATTTCATGATATGTTATCCTATCCATTGTAGTATTCCACCGATCGAGCCTTTCTACCACGTCCACGAATTCTTCCATATGTTCCCATTGATTTACTATTAATTTTTCCTGCATTATCCTTGGGAGCTTATTAGATTGTTGGTGGTTTAATTAATATGATAAATAATCAGTCCACGATATAGTTCAGTTTAACAGTTGTTTTCATTCTCAAAGAAAACACGACGTCAAAGATACTGGTTACATACACTCATGTAATCCAGAGGTTGTATACAACACTTCTTCCACAGACAATACAGTCCTTCGCCGTCGTATATTGAGTCGGTGAAAACTTTGCCGAAAAAACTAACTAACTCTGTCTTAGATGATCGCTTTATATAAACTCTATCGAAATTTCTAGAATACTTCAAAAGCTTCCACCAGGTAATTCTCGAACATTAACAATACTTAAACATATTAAAAACAATCAGAATTAATACATAATCATTTACCATCATTACAAAATGGTCAGAAATAGAAATCATTCACAGAAATCACTTTAAACTGTAGCAAATTGTCCTTTAGACATCATAACTTGCATTATTACTTGGAATTACAAACATTTAAGCAATTCTCTTGCAAAATTCTGTTCTTAAACATATTAAATGATCTATCAATAATTTCTTTTCATAAAGCAAAGTCTATATACATTGATTTACAGTTAAACGAAAACCAAACATACAATATCATATTCAACCAAACTCTAGCTTACTATAAGTGCTTCATAAAATACCATTACATTTAATTTTAGGTTTGAGGGCTGTTACAAGCTTCTGCAGTAATATTTCCACCATTTCATCATCAGGAACGGGTTCATCCAAATAATTTAACTCTTTGATTGCCATTTCACAAAATTCCCTGATGTTCCCATCACGCCTTCTATACTCTCGGTAATTCCTAATTCACTTTTTATTTTTATTTGTTTCGCTTTCGACCAATATTTATGGAGAAAACTCTCTATGAATTCTTCGTATGTTCCACACTATTTGCTAGCATCACAACTCCATTCAAACCCACTTCCCAACAATATGTTCTTCACGTATTTTATTCGTTCGCCTTCTGTCCAATGTGAAGGTAAATCGTATTTGTAAACTTTTACAGAAAGAATAGGATGTACACCATTTCTAGGAACGAATTTCACTTCCGGTAATTTATACTGATTGACCCACAAGTTATCACTGTGTACTAATTCCACGCGTTGCTTCACTGCTATATCCTTAATCTCCTTATTAAATGCGTCCAATGTTTGCTTTGTATTCCCTTCTAGCATAATTACTTGCTCTTTTATTTCCCCAGCAGCTGCTGACGCCTTTCTCTCTACTATTTCGGTACCTTTCTTTAGATTATCAGTATGCCTCTTAAGCTCAGAACTGATCTCTTTTACTACCTCGTAAATCTCTCTTTTTACCACTCTTTGTTGACTGCCACATTGTTTATTTTGTCACTTAGATCTGACCCCATATTTTCCACTTGCTTGTTCGCATCATGTCGTATTTCCCTTTCTCTAGCAGTTACGTGTTCGTACATCGTCCTCATCCCTGTCTCCAGACTTTCCCTTGCAGTACCTATTTCTTTAATTAAATTTTCTTTTAATTTTTTCTGCTCCATAATTTGTTGCAACATTAAATTGAATATTTGTTCCATTTTTTTGTCTTGTCGTCCCTGCTCTTTTTTTTTTCAGGTGCCTGCACTGCTGTGAAAGAGAAAGATCCCCCTTCTCCTTCATCGCCTTACAACATTAAATCTTTGTCAGTATTATCAAAGTCAATTCCCGTCTCACTTTCCTGATCGACATAACCATTCAGTTCACATTCAGATATATTCTTACTAGTTTGATCGGCTTCAATGCCCCCCCTGAATGCTGGTCATTATCAGTTTACACGGATCTGAATTAAAATAATGTGAAACAAAATAATAAATAATGTATCAAAATGGCGAACAGAATTTTTCTATCTGCTTTCTTGTCACAAGCGATATATATGATGTTTTTTCTAGCAACGAATTTACAGGGTGTCCAGAAAAGGACTCCCTGATTTCAAAATTAAATATCTCGAAAACAAAGATCGATAGAGGAATGCAGTAACTATTATTTCACACTGCTGTATACACTTCTTACAGTTGTCACAATAAACATACCGTTTACTGTATTCCTCTATCGATCTTTGTTTTCGAGATATTTAATTTTGAAATCAGGGAGTCCTTTTCTGGACACCCCGTATATTGCTGGAAAAAAATTGTCTTTAAAATTAATATTTCTCATCAATATATAAAAAAGTTTCTGTTATATAATATTTTAGTGGCTTTAATATGTTTGTCGCAAAACCTTACGAAAAAGATATCTGTTAACATTTTACTTTGCTACTCCTGTGGCAAAGAATATGTTATCCAAGTAATCCTACGATATGACAAACGAAAGTGCGCAAGGATACATTCGCCATGCCGTGAACAACAACGTCGAATTCATAAACATGTGTTTAACATAATACCCTTAACTATTCACTGTAATTACATTCACAAACAATAATAATAAATCAAACAAAAGATAATATTTCTACAATTAATATTACACAAACCAAATCTACTTGAAAGAAATAGTACTACTGCTAATTCCAAAATTCTGAACAGTCCACTATGTCCGGTAAAAGTCCGATGTCTTTCTTTACTTTTGAAAACAAGATATAAACTATGGGTAAAGGAACTCTTTAAACATTTTAATTACCTTTTATCTTAATTTTTTAAAACTAATAACAGAAAAAAATTACCCAGTTGTACAATAGATTTGAACAATAATTCAGACTTGCATTGAACACAATCGACTCTTATTTTCCAACGATAAGCTATTTGTTAATCGTTTTATTATATATTGGTTGATTAATTTTTAATGTCTATTTTCTATAACTGTCCAAAATTTTCTCTCAACAGTTTCAATTTCAACAGCACCGTTAAATGTTTTCACAAAATATAATGAAGTACATTTTTTTTTGTAGGTACTTGCCAAATCGATGATCGTCTTATATCCAAAAATTGCAGGTTCAAATTTTTCTTTTAATAGGCCAATATGCTATTATCTTGGTTGTCGGGGTTGAACCGCGTCAATTTATCAAAACCCAACGTTTCGGCCATCATTTTGCGGCCTTCTTCAGAGGACTGCCAATATGCTATTGTTGTCCTGTCACGGTCGCGAAAATATAAGGTATTTGTTAATGAATTTATTCTTGTCTTTATTATTAGTAAATGAACCTTTATTCACATCAACATTCTAATAATTACACAACCTTTACACTTCATACAGCACTATCCATCACGTCACCTCTCTCCCTCTTTTCTTCTTAACAAAACCCATCCATCCTTTCTCTCTGACCTAATCCACAGATTATAGCCCCTCATTCGTCTTTGGTAACTATAGATATAACATCATCAACATTTTCGTAACAACTAATAAAACAATTAAATGGGTATTCTTTTCGGTTTTAATTGACAATTAAATAAAAATATATCTTCATATGTTTTCCCTTATAATGTTCAATAGTCAATATGGCAAGATTTTAGCCAAGTGTTGCTCACTGTGATCGAAATTATCGGGCTTCACATGTACGATACTGTTCCGCACCGTCACCGCATCGACACGTTTCTTAGTGTTGGCGCTCATTCGATCGAAGTTTGTCCAAATGACACGGCGCGTCGTCCGACACTCGGCCGACACCCAGCCGCATTGGTTTTATTTATTTATTTGGCCTACGGTCCTAACGACCATATGGCCAGCATCAAAAGTTTACAGTTGTTTTACATACTTATCTTTGTCATATGCTAATATATTATTTTCTGTACATCTTATTACATTACAGGTCTCATTGTATTGCATTTAACTTTTAAAATTGTTACATGTCAAATAGTTTTATCATACCCTACAAACTTGATCCTCATTTTTGTTCTTGAAAACTAGTATTACTTGATAGAGTGATATTCTTAACCATTAAAAGCTAATATTGTTTCACTTAAGTAACGTGCTATTGCCGTATAAACATCCTGTCACTCAGTTCTCAGCAGACCAGATAGTTCAGGTTCCTCATTTGTGTTCTTTATAACTATTATTACATGACAGAGTGATATTCTTAACCTGATAAGTAGGCAGAGGTATATTAAGCTTAACAAGATTTTTGCACAGTTCGTTTTGGTATACCCGGTAAAGGCAGCAAACGAGAATGATGTGATCAATGTCTGCTATCTCTTCTTGTTCTTCCGGGCAGAAAGGGGAATATAAAATTCCAATTTTGAATGATGTTTTTGATTGATTTTTTTTTTTTTTTCCCAATTTGGAGGAACGAACCAGGCTCTGGATGGAATGTGGGGTTGTGGGGTTGTATTTGAGAGTAATACCTTTCTCTGTCGGTTTGCGTGTTAGCCCATGAAACTGACCAGGCGCGAAAGGACTCTTTCTTGATAATTGATGTAAAGTCTGTATGAGGAAGCTGGATGTACTGTATCTGTCCATCTACTACACTTTCCTTAGCTAGCTATGGACCAGTGTCGACCTACTGGATGTGGAGAATCGCATAAAGAGAGTTCGGAAAATTCCCTTCCCTTACGACCAAATGTTGCTTTCATGTTATTGTTTGCCTTAAAAATGTGTCTTTTTTTTAATCAACCTCTTTTCCATGTTCATCAGAAGTTCGTAAAATGTAGGAAGAGTCCTAGGATCTTCGCGATAGAAAAAATCAAAGCTTTGCCAAAGATGAAGATCAATTTTAATATCCACAAAAATTGCATCCAAGATCCGCATTTATAACGGGGACCTCTCACACCCGAATCACAAGCCGTAATCATATCAGCCACCAGAATTATTGAAAAATATATATTCAAACACATAAAAGTAGATTCGTGTTTTTAGAAAGATAAAATAGATGGTATAGAAAAGGAGTATGTTCATTTTATCATGTTTGAAAATTTATTTTCCATTACACCTACATTTGGTCTGGTAATTCAAATGGTTACTGCGCGCGATTTGGGTATTGAAGGGCCCAGTTCAATTCCTCGCATCAACTGTAATTTTTGCGTGTCTCAAAATTGACTTTTACCTCTGGTAAAGCTTTTATCTGGTAATGCGAAGTTTCTAGGACGCTCTGTGGTTATAATTTTTTGTTAATCTGTAGATCTCCTTTCCAACTCAGGTGACTATGAGATAGGTGAACAGAGAATTTTCCTAGAAGAAACTCTGTGACTAGAACTTTGAAACATGAAATTATTATTTTTATTATACAAAATCTTTACGATATAAATTTAAATTAAAATTTGTTGTAATCTCGTTCTTTACTAACAAAAAATATTAAGAGAATCGAAAAGAAACTCAAACAAAACAAACACGTTCAGTGCGAAGTGATTGACATTTGGTTGTGATTGCGTTGAAACACGCTAGAATCTTTCAATCCGGTACAGTGTGATTTGTTGATACTGCGTTGAAATACTATTTTTGTTAATAAAAGATCAACCAGTTAGGTGATAACGTGAATCAGATAAAGTATTTTAATGTACTTTCGTGCGAAAACTGTGCAGATTAAAGTACGGACTCTATAATAAAGTAGGGTGACACACCTACCAGTCATCCCCAACACTGATTCCCTGAAACTATCACTTCAAAAGTTAAAGTAGACTAAAGACCGGGTAGGGATATGAGCGAGCTATGGAAAAGTGTGAACGATAGGGAACGAGCCGTCACTCGGCCGATTGTCGTTGCGGTGACGGTGCAGACCAGTATTGGTAAAGTACAGCTCGACTTTTACCCGTAGCAACTGATACACAAACTGGTGCAAATTAAAATCCCAATCCCCAGACGGTGTTGTGATAAATGAATAAAATTTGGCCCCAAGTATACCCACGTGAAAAGTATTAAATGATTAAAAACTGAAAGTTTTATATATAATAGTATGAGAATTACTGGGCTATTTATTACGTAAAATAGCCACAAAGCCTGTCAAAAATGACGGTTTTGATGGAGTGTTCTGGCAATTAATTTCTTTTTAGTTGCTTACCTAAACAGAATTGTTATAAAATAAAGCTCAATGTGCTATAATTTCTCGTCCCTTGTGAAGTAGCAAAAAGTTTCAGTTGTCAACTTGGTTCAGGTTGCATTTCAGACTAACCACTATCTTCGCTAATATTGCCGCTAGAAAATCAAAGCTTCAATCACATGCGAATTATAATATTCTCTGTACCGCATTTCAGTGTCATCATGAATCGCGATATAAACTTGATACAAATTCTTCGCGTGTTCTTACATCTTTATTTTTTACTAACCGTTGATGAAAATCGATATGTTAACGGATGACATAGCTTACATGCGATTGGAATAATGACCCCAGTGAAAACGAAGGATGCTAAAATAAATCTTAACAACTTATATTATACCACAATCCGATAATGAATTCTTGTAGAACTCGACGAAACAAATCGAAAATAAATATTTTTTATATATATATATCTCTTGGTTTTCGAGATACAGCAAGTTAAAAATCAGTTAGTTCCTTGTGCTTTTGGTGATGTTTCTTCTGGCCCAGGCCGTATTTCAATCTAACAACAACTACCAGGAAGAAAATAAAACACTTATCGTGCATTTCCACCATGTAGATATAGTGGTTTTGGTGAAAAAATTTTCTGTTCCAAGCCAGATCTCACCCCAACCTCCTCACTTTTGAGATACAATATCTCGAGAACTAAGCGAGATATGGAAAAAAGTATTCTTTATCTTCGATTTACATACGATTTCATCATCAAATTTGGCAATGGCGATATTTTTTTTTTGGTACGCTGCATTTACCACGTAAATTTTGAGATACAATATCTCGAGAACTAAGTGAGATATATAAAAAAATTATTCTCTACTTTCAATTTTTTTCGTCGAGTTACATAAGAATCCATCATCAAATTGTGACGCCACGGTTATGCCGCCAGAGAAACAGTAATTCAGTTCCACGCATATTAATACATGTACTTATCACATTTTAGTGGCAAAAATGCATCGCGATATAAACTAAATAAAAAATCTTCACGGGTGTTAATGTGTGCCTTTCACGTTATCCGTGATTCAGATCGGTATTACAACGGTTGAATGGCTATTGCAGTTACATAAGGCTGAAATATGTCATCAGTAAAAGCAAAGGACATTAAAAAAATCTGAACAACTTACGTCTTGCCAGGTAATATTAGATTTAATTGTGGTCTAGGTTGTGTAGATTGTGATCAGTGTGGAACAGCATTCGTTTCACCGAGCGTGGTGGTTTAACGGATAGCGTTCTGGCCTCGCATTCGGGAGGACGGCGGTTCGAATCCCCATCCGGGCATCCAGATTTGGGTTTTCCATGGTTTCCCAAATCACTCCAGGCAAATGCCGGGATGCTTCCTTCAAAAGGCCATGGCCGAATTCCTTCCCATTTCTTGCCCCCATCCTTTCCCGTTTCTAAAGACCTCGCTGTTGAGAGACGTATACTAGTTAAAAAAAAGCTTTCGTTCAAACTAAGTAATGATTTAACTAGCAGGATACTAATGAAAACAAATTAAATTATTAAAAAAAAAGAAATAATGTACTTATGCTCTCTTTAAAGTCAAAGGTTTTTTCTTACATATCTATAGCCAAAGATTTTAACGAATACTTTCACATCAAACAAGTATTAAATAAATGTAAGCAACTGATAATTATTATGTCAATTTAAACGAAATATGTACTTTTCTTTCAGTGTTCTGATAATTAATTTAGTTACTGATACTTAATTAAATAGAACTGTTACTAAATAACGTGTATTTATAACCTAGAACAACATACCTGATCGTAAATTGGACGAAAAGCGTGACGTCATGTCGTGACGGGTGATGTCATACGTGACAGCTGGCTTATTATATTAATAGATTTTTTTTTTTTTAAGGCGTATAAGTGGCGAACAATGTAGTGTACCATGACACTTTGTTGACCAAGTATGCCAAGGTGAAGAGTGACATACGTCTACACCCAGACGTGTAGCTGTGAGAGAGGTCTGAGAATTGCCGTATTTTAAAAGGGTGTTTCATGTCGAGAAATCTCCAGAAGGATTGGCCGTAGTGCAATGTCAGTATACAGACCTATTATACAGTGGATTAAAGAAGGCTCTCGAACTCCTTGAGCAGGAAGAAGTCCAACAGAAGGACAACAGCACGTAGAGACCGCCAAATTGTGTGGGTGGCTGTTGCTGGCAGATGGGTGACTGCAGGCCAGATCCAAGCAGTGGTTACAGTCACCCCCGTGCGATTGTAAACCAATTGCTTGAAGCTGTGATACACTCTCTGACCCCTATCCAATGTGTTCCATTAATCTGATTTCATTTCCAGCATCATCTAACCTGGTGTAAGGCAAATGAACAGGTGAATGGCGTACATTTGTATTTAGAGACGAGTCTCGATTCTGTTTGTGGCAAAGTGATAATCGACGACATATTCGCAGTCGTAGCAGAGAAACGGCTTACCCTGCTGTGATTTCAGAAAGTCGCACAGGTCCAACCACTGGTGTCGTGTTTTGGCGAAAATCAGTTTCAATGACTGAGTTGGCTGTTGTTGAAGGCACAATGACAGCTCACCACTATGTGGACGTGGTGTTGCATCTTATTGTGACACCCTACATGTTCACCATCAAAATCGCACCTTCCAACAAGATAATTCCCGTCCTCATACTGTGGCCATCACAACACAAGCCTTGCTATGATTTACGATCACAATTTTGACAGTACAGTCCCCAGATTTGTCCCCAATAGAGCATTTCTGAGCTGCCAGGAGTAGCCACATAGATCACATGGTCACCCAGCACAAACTGTGCAACAACTGACTGCACAATACACGCAGGTGTAGAGGCACATACCCCAAGAAGTCATCCGAAAACTTATTGATTCAATGCCGGCAAAGATCCAAGAATGTATTATTGGTGCCTAAGGTGGATGCATTTCTCACTGACAACTATATCTAAAGGTAATAACATATCCTGATCCGTTTCCATTTGTTATAATTTCTTCTGCGTATGACACTGGATATATCTTTGAAGTTTCCTAAAATTCTACCATTCCTGTATGCGTTTTGAGTTTTTAATTTCCTCCAGTATAAGTACACGGTGACTCCGCTATAAATTTAAAAAAGTCGAAAGCTACCCAATGATTTGTTATTGAAACGTTAACATAAGCTGTTTTGAAATGCCTTCGCAACCTTGGTGTTTTCAGAACCAAGGGATATCAAAGGGAAAGTTAACAGAAGTGACTTGATCCAAGTAGAAGCAATTCCAGATCTAGATGGGGTCACACCCAGGACCCGGGTCCCACAAGTCGTGAGACCCTGGAGGATACTGTATCGTCATAGAAGCAATTCTAAGTTCCTTCATAAAAATAGAAGACAAAATATAAAGCAACGTAATTTTTTTAAAAAAACAACGGGTCAGGTAATGTAAGAACATGCCTTTGTGATATTTGCCGTTTTTACATGAAGTACTTAACAAGTGAAGTATTTTGCTACTCGCCTAAGATATACGTAGCACTGATTCCTAAATATGACATTGTATATATCGAAGACCATCTCCATGTGTAAATTTTAGATTTCTAGCGCCGCTTTGTAACATTTAAATAAAAAAAGTTGTAAACGGCTCAATGTTCGTTCAGTTTATGATTAAAGCTCAATTTTTGTTGAGGAACAAGAATTCGAAAACACTGTCGATTTAAGGAACCCGCAAGAATTTAGGTACCTGTATTCGGCAGAGACGTTAGGCCTACCCATAATAGAAATTTTCTTCTTCTCTAAATTTATTATGGAAAATTCTTAGAGAATCATACCCTCATTTATTTCATCGCGATCATATTTGCATATTCTCGGTAGGTAGAAAGAATATCAAACTTACATGAACCTAGAATTAAAGTGCTTACTAATGTTACGATTTCGCTAACAAGATACGCTGTTCCGACTGTTTTAAGCACATGCTCTACAAAAACTGATAACCAATGACAGACGATACCATCAACGAACACTTGGACCCGCTCGGATTGACTTGAAACCTGACAGTATTGCTAGTTTAATGCACAGTTTTCTGAATCATCTTGTTTGTATAAATTCCAACATGATGCGATTTCATGTCGAGTATAGTTGCACTGTCGACAGTTGGTAGGTACGCGTAAAATAAATCGGATAACGCGAAATGTGCTAAATTTATCCAACACGAAACTGTCAGATGATAAATTAAAAAATTACTAGAAAATACTTCAAGGCACATGTGTATCTTAGCTTGAAAGCTAATGGAATTCTAAATAAATAAATAAAAATAACAATAATAATTTCAAGTTATGCTTAAAATATTTGAGTTTAATTGAATACCGAACAACGGAAGTGGAAGCCTGGACTACACGTATTCCGACATTAGGATTGGTGTAATGCTCCCTCCGTCACCCACTTTTAGTGAATCGCGGAGTAATAATAATATTACGCTAGGTTGATATTTTTTTTCATTTTCAAAGGAAAATATAACATTTTTCTTTAAATAATTTCCTGGATTTACAATTTAACAGTTTAATTACCATGATTTTAGCAATTTTAGATATATATCCTTTAATTTTAAAACTTCCCCGCTTTATACAAGAAAACTTACATTCTATACGCCGCCGCTTCTAAAAAAACCAAACTGTGACGGTTGGCAAGCACAACGATTTCCTGCGTTTGTTGGAGCTACAGAGCGATGCGTTTTCGATGATGCCAGTAATTGTACTCTATTGTAATGAAAGAGCCCCATGGATCGCATTTAAAAAAGCGCTATATCAACTTAAAAACAAATATTCAAAACAATAAAAGTAGAAGTGTTTCGAAACCAAAAGATAAAACAAGTCTATCATTTTTTTTGTATCTAACTAATTTCGATTTTTATTTTCGAAATGCGGGTGTCACCCCCAAATGGGTGTCACCCGTGGCGGATCGCCCCCCCCCCCCCCCGCCTCCTAGCTACGCCACTGTATTAATGACACATATGTAACTGTTTCGATTCCACCTCGGTTCAATTTATTGCATGTGTTACTTTTTTCTACTATATTTTCTTTGTAATATTACAAATTATTTTTACCAAAATTTAAAACTTAACAGAATATAACTAATCCTTTTTTGTTTTTTGTTCAAACTTTTTTAAAAATCGGTTCAAATATTTGCTTATGGTAAAAAAAAAAAACGTGTATTTTGATTACTGTTCAATATTCTGCAAATAACTATTACATTCTTCACTTAAAACGAATGTATTCAATGGTCTCAGATAGAAACTTTTCTTTTAGAGAAGCCATATTAGGAGTAGTTTACATCGCGATACACTTCGTCACTAACACGGCGCTGATGAAAGCAGTTTATTTATTACTAATACTGTAATTACTAAATTCCTGCTGCCCCATGCTATAACAAGAATATTCTGGTCCCGGCAGCATTTCAACCTAGCCACTATCTCTGCTAATATTGGCATTACAAAATCAAACGATATGGACACACCTTAACACATTAAACGAAACGGAACTAATTTCGAATTGTAGCAACATTTTCTATATGAGGTTTCGTTATTTGCCTAGTATAAATTATCACAATTAATTTTACTATATACCTTCAGTATGACTTGCAGCTGGACTAAAGCACGCACACTAACACAATCACTGTATCGCGATGTAAACTTGACCTGCAACATTAACGTAAGCTGTGTTAAGAGTAACGAATTATGGACTCCCCGTTGTACAGCGTATTTTACGAGTATTTTAGTATACATTTTGAATTACGTTATTTTAATAATTGTCATGATGCTGATGCCATAGTACATATGACTGGTTGTAATTCCACATGTATTTATTATCTAGACTACTTCGCTTTTAAATACCGCCATATTGCAAAGATAATTTTTCAGATAGTTTTTAGCGGTTGCTTTGATATCACGATCTGAAATTTTGGGTCAATTTTATATCGCAATTCATGACGTCACTAACAACCAAATAGTGAATGTATTAATGTGGATTGATAGAACCCTTGCTTGTCAAGCGAAAATATCGGCGGAGTCTGTGGAACCCTTAATTTTCTAGAGACAATATTGGCGCAGTTTGTGACTTGGTTGAAATACAGCTTGAACCAGAATGACAACTGAAACTTTATTAGTAATTTAAGCTGCCTTCATGAACGCTAATTGAGTGACATGTATCGCTTTGTACTTGAATTTTATCAAAAGATCAATAATAATAGTTCCAGAGCAGGAAATATAAATCTGAACTTAACCCAAATATTTTTTTAAATCGTACCTTCGGTAAGTACACAAGAAGATGTCTTCAGTTGCCGACATGAAGTAGTGTGACATTTCAGGTATCACACTGTAATTCCGTTCGTAATATATGTGTCACAATATATGTGAAATATCAAAATTTGAATCAAAGTACTAATTACCAAGGAGCTATATCAAAGAAGGTTGTGGTAAGTTTGAAATACATCCTGAACCAGAATGATTACTAATATTCCATGTTGTACGGGGGATTTTGAGTGCAGAAGGTGGTTGCCATGCGAATTCTAACTATAATGACGTCAGAATCTGCTCAAGACGTCTATTGCCGCTAAGGGGGCGTTCATTAATTACGTAAGGTGAAATAGGGGGCGGGGGGATACGGCGAAATCTCACCAAATACCACCAAGGGGACGGGGGAGACGCAAATCTCACGTGAAATTTTGAAACTCCTGATGGCAGTACAGCTAAAAAAAGGTCCACAAACAACGCGGATACCGACAACCGTCCTCGGAAGTGGGAGAGCTAAAAAAACTACAAAGCCGATAGCAGGGGACGGGGGAGTCCCGTCAAAATCTCATGTCATCTTAGAGGGGGGGGGGGGTGCGAGTCCAACCAGATCTCACTCATTACGCGGGGAGTGGGTGGGCGGGGGGTTTCGGGATTCCGGAAAAACACCTCTCGTAATTAATTGAGTAATGTTTGTAACCGTATCTTCGGGCGCGCGTTACATCTTTGTTACTTATGTCCTCGCTTTGACGGACACTTTGCATTGAAGAAGAAAAATTAAGGAAACAGTTGACCATATTTTCAACCCTAAAGAAGAATATTTTTTTCTGCTGGTAATAAAAACTTTTACACCATAACACACATTCAGGCGGACGAAGTTGCGGGTAAAGGCTAATATATATATATAAGGAAGGATAGGGAAATGAGACCAAACACTTATCACAGATGCCGACGGCTGGGAATGACGCAATATTTCGGCGGCTAGCCTTATTCTTGCCAGAAGTTAGACTCCAGGCGGAGCCAGACGTGCACTGTTTTTTTGAAGCCTGCAAAACGTCGGATTTTTTCTGTTGTGCAGGAATTTGAGATGAAACAGCTCATGAGTAGCCATTAAATTCCACTTATGATGGTGTTAGGACCGTGCCTTTTTCTTTTTAGGTTAGGGGCTGCTGGTGAGGGGATAAAAATAGATGATCAAAGGGATGCTGATTGTACACTATGGGAAAAAACACAAATGCTAAAGAAACAGATGAAGCTATTGAAATAATAACTGAATTGGGTACAACTGGAATGACAAAGGTTAATGCTGGAAATACAACAAAGCAAAACATAAGAGCGTTATTGGTGAACTGTAGAAGTATAATGAACAAAGTGATAGAATTGAAAACTTAATAGAGATACGTGAACCACAAGTGATTATAGGGGTAGAGTCTTGGTTAAAAGGAGGAGTACTCGACAATGAGGTTTTCCCTGAAGGTTACAGAGTGTATCACAGAGGAGCAATTGGTTGAGGAGTATTCATACTGGTTAGCAAAGATTACTATAGTTCTCTAGTGTCCATAGAGCATGACCATGAGTTAGTAGGGGTAGATTTTTTGGGGTGATAAAAAAGATAGAACCAGGGTATTGGCTGCTTACCGTAATGGAAGGATGAATGATGGAGATGAGATTCTTGGAGATAAACTAAATCCACATTCACAGTTGAGAGATGAGTGTAGAATGGTTATTATTGGAGGGGATTTAAATTTATCAGATGTCAACCGGGTAGAAAATAAAATAAGTAACACAAGAGAATAGAGATTTGCAAATACTTAGTAAGGAAGGAGGTTTTACACAAGTGGAAGAGCAAAATAGGAGGGCACCAAACATATTAGATATCTTTCTAATAAAGCTTGATGAAAATCTTGTAGAGTGTCAAGTAACTGAAGGAATAAATGATCACAATGCAGTACTAATGGATATTAGGGGATTCAGTAAAACAGTGGCCAAAATACTGTAGAATGGGGAAATTGGTGTAGGTAAAGGAAGGGTATTGCCATTGTGCAACAACACAGCTTTTAAACTAAGCTTTGAAGCATTAATGAACAGTTTCCAGTGCTGTGGTTGGTACTCCACATTCAAAGCATCCATGAACCCATTAATATACAGCAGAAAATGAGGTTATTTTGCTTTTTAAAATATGGAACTAATTTTTTTTATCTAATCCTGAACACAGAAACTTTAAAATTATTTTGTACAACATTTCACTGTTTTAACCTCGATACTAGAAACTCAGATTTTTCTTGTGTTAGTTCCGGGCCTCTAATTAGGTCATTCATTTCAGCCTAAATAGGTCTGTGTGTCTCATTCCGCAACTTAGTCATTGAAAAATCAGGATCCTGTTATGTTGAAGGTTCAGGTGTTTCTACCCTCACCCTAAGAATCTGATCTTCATCTGACTGTATACAGTAATTTCTTGGAGGCTGAGGTACAGGTAGATCATTGCCATGTGGTACTGGATGGGTAGCTGATGGAATGTTGAGGTATTCCACAGCCCTCTTCTTTTTTCTCGAAAGGCCATACTTAAGAGGAGGTGTCATGCACGAATAGCAATCGTTCGTATGGTTTCAGGGCTCTCTCCAAACCATCGGAATTGCAAATGCCATTACACGTCTTTTTTTATTTAACCATTGACGTAGATTTACCGAACATGTATTGCAGCAAATATGAGGCGCCCATGGTTTATCCATGTCCCCTACCCTGACCCCAAAATAATACAGTAAACAGTCTTCTCAAGTGGAGTAAGTTTGCGTTTCTGATTAGAAAACGTCACTTAACCACAGAAACTGTCAGAAGTATTGACACATCTGCGTGGCATCCTGCCTTTTCTCCAAGTAAATTGTATCCTAGAAAAGAAGAAAATAGACGCTATTAACAAACAATAAACAAATATGGCTGACAAATGACTCACAAATTCTATACTGAGTTTTTCAAACCCATATTTTATTTAAATGAAAAAAATCCCTATTATTTTTTCTAAAATCCCTAAAATTCCCCAGTATTTATTGAAATATCGTTGTATCTCAAAACATAGAGCTAACTCAATATTTTAAATGTCATATTAGTATTTCCCAGGCTAAAATTAACTAGAAACAACTATTTCCGTGTAGGAAGTATTTTCATTGTTGGCTAGTGTAACTAATATATTATTTTCAACGCAGTACCTACTTTTATTTCAGGGTATCGGCAAATTAACATTGACTTAAAATATCTGCATCGAATATAAATATCATGTAAGCTCGACAAAAATGACATGTTGCACGCAGCACTCATTTCTTCGCTAACTAAATACAATTTTCATCAAATAGCGCTCATATTGTTGAAAATGATGTAATTTAGACATTTCTTAGCTTACTGTAACAACGATATCACTATACAGGCAGTAGAAGAAAAATCTACATTGAACGAATTTTAAGAAAAATCAACTAGTAATTAATATGTCGATTTTTACGAAATATACGCTTTCCTTTCAGTGTGCTGGCAGCTCATTTCCTCGATGCTTAGCTAAGTAGAACTGTTATTAAATAACGGGCATGTGGGCTGGGCAGCGTGACGTCAGCTTATGACAGACATCGCTACATCGTGACCAAGATTGGCATTTTATAGGTATAGATACAAACTTCTATATAGTTCAGGAGCAACAATCTGAATATGCTTTCCGTCCGAGGTAGCTACGCAGCGTAGAAAACCCCACTTATGGAGAACTCCTCTTCCATTCATCTTCTGTTTTGGGTCTCTGAGGGAAAAAAAAAAACAGCATAAGTATTGCAATAAATTACTATTATTAGAGTTATAAGATATTATCTATGCAGTTATTGTTATCTATTTTTTACAAACAGGAGCTTGCAACTGACAGTGATGTTTATTTTCAAACTTCAGCGCTTGAAGAGAATGATCCAGAGACCAATCAGGAAGCAGCCTGCTACCGCAATCCAAGCTAGTGCCCCACAGCAGCTAAGCCGTCGGATGAAGTAGCTACCGAGGCTGTAACATAACCCTGGTCACGCTTCTCTGTATCAAGCGTATAACCAGAAAGTTACCTTCTCTCCTCTTCTCTCTCAAAACACTCTTAATGATTTCTTATTCTTTTCTCAATACTGTTCTCTTTCTCAAACTTTAATGTCGGGCACTATTATTATTACTACTAATAATGATACGATATTCCAGTTAATCCGATTTATTGCGTAACTTGTCGCTGAACAAGTCAAAACACAAATTCTTCACAAAGTTCTTTTATTACAATGAATTCATATGCACGACTTTCATAACTCTCAAACTACTCAATCATTCAAGTGTATTGTGCTGTTAACTCCCGCGGACTGTACCTATGTGAAGCCTATTCTGTGTAGCGAGTCTTCCTGCGCCCCACCCTAACTCCAGAACAATGCTTCATTAATATTACTTGAAACTTTAATACAAGAAAACCAAAATTTGTATTTAACTTTAAAACGAACATCAGCAATTTGAAATATTAGGGATCGGGGTGGGCTGGTTTCATCTGGCATGTTTGTCACAAGGCTCTCAGTTGAATGAAATCTCTAACTGCAGTAGTTGCAAAACGGAATAGTTTCAGTATTTTTTTTTTAATTGCAGATTCATTGAGAAGTTGTAGAAGTCCTGATAAAGAAATAACAGTGGCCAATAGGAAATCACAATCATTGTTTTCAGTTTACTAAGGGGTTTGTATTCAACGTTTCAATTTAGCAACCACAACACAAATTCCTTCTCCCTAAGCAAAATGTCTCAAACTCACGAAATCCTAGCTTAGCAACGCTACATTCTGACAAAATGTGCGCTTCGGAACGTACAGTTTCTTCACCAAATTCTAATAGACAGCATACTGCAATAGAATGTAGCTATCCCATGTAATCGAATCTTAGAAACTTCTCGGGAAATTGATGGATATGATTGTTACAGTTTGTATTTTACTAGTACATACTACTTAACTGCTGCTAAATAAAACATTTATTGCTTACCTTAATTTATTTTTTAAAACAAATGTGATGGCTTCTCACGTCTTGCACAAAATGTTAATCACTTGCTTGAAATTTTGTAGGTATAAATTAAACTTGTGTAGGAATCTGAACTTGCAAGGAATCCGACAAGGGGAGGCTGCCAATTGTAAAATTCAGATTCGGTTCTTACTGTGTGTCATAATAGCTCACAGCCAGAGGCGGAATGTGGAAAGCAGTAAAATGCGCTTCTTCGCCGTTGTAGAGAAAATCGACATTAAAATATTCCGTTGGGTTCAAATATTTTCTACGTTAGGTAGATTCATGGGCGCGTGGCGTGCCTTATAAGGTCATCGCCGGATCGATATTGGTGTAAGGATTAAAATTAATGCATGGAATGGAAGAGATGACCATTACCACAAAATAGCACTTGATTTCAGGCACGAAGGTATGCCAAGATTTTCTTTCGAGGTAAGGTAGTCGGGCATTGGATTAAGTTACTAGGAGAATTGACGAATAATTTACCAAAAACGGTGAAACAATTTAAAAGTTGCAACTTGTAGAGGGCCAAGGTAGGTGGGTACCGGAAAGGCGAAAAAATGGATGTGGACGGAAATTTCCATGGGAACGTACGCGCCATCCCGTTTAAAATTCAATTCTGTTAATCAGTTTCAACGATTATGCATATAATAAGTGTTTTAAATGCCGTTTGTTGTGAAAAAACCGACGCTTTTGAACTTCATTATGTTGTTTTAAAACAAAATTATATTTAAAAAACTGAGATATTTGCTGTGGCAGATATGAAACAAAAATATCACTACGTGACCCTTACAGTTGAAGGACAGAAGCTCATTCACGCAGCAGGGACACGCCGTCGGTTTTTCACAACAAAAGGCATTTAAAAAGTTTATTATATGCATAATTGTTGAAACTGACTGCAGGGAATTATCTGTTTACGTATTTGAATAAAAAAATATTTTTTTAAAAAATTGCTTGCAGCGTGAGTCTAGACGGCGACGATGGGCTTATGAGGCAGAGTTTTTTTTTTTTTTTACTTATGGCTTTACGCCTCGTCGACATCGAGGTCATTAGAGGCGGAATGGGACTGGGGACAAGGAAAGGGTAGGAATTCGGTCATGGCTTTTTGAAAGAAGCATCCCGGCATTCGCCTGGAGTGATGTTGGGAAACCATTGAAAATCCAAATCTGGATGCCCGGACGGGGATTCGAACGGGCGTCCTCCCGAATGTGACGCCAGAACGCTAATCACTCACGCACCACGCTCGGTATGAGGCAGAGAGCTTGGTCGATGCACCTTGCGCCCCTTGAAACCTGTCTAACGTACTTGAACGCAACGGCATATTTCAATGCCGATTTTCTCAACAGCAGCGAATAAGCGCATGTTACTGCTCTGGCCATGAGCGCTTATTACACCGAGTACGAATCGAATCTGAATTTTACAATTGGCGGCTTCCCCTTGTGTGTGTGGCAGCAAGCTTGATATCAGGAGAAATAGGTTGTCTGAAGTTTAGTCTCTTGTTTGGAAATCAGGTGCCCGACCATTCTCAAAAGACATTCAAAAGGAGTCATCCTCACAAAATTTCTAAAATCCCATCTTCAAGTTTGAGGGGGTATCCATGAGATCAAGGCTGCCCAACCCCACGAAGTGGTCCGGTGGCGCAACTGAATTGACCCGTTGACAGAAGAGGTTTAGACTATGCTAGCTCAAAAATATCTACAAAGGTCTCATTGATGATTTTTACTTCTTGATTGTAATATTTGTTATATTTAAGTATCTACTGTAACTAAAGGCAAGTTTTATGTGGCCCACAGGCTAACTTAGAGTAGAAATTGTGGTCCATCTCCAAAACTGGTTGGGCAGACTTGCAATAGATCATGGGCATGAAAGTTTCCCTGCCTTAAATAACTGATGAATTCACCAATGCCTTTATTTTTCCTTCTACAACTTTTTTTAACGAGCAAGAGAAGTGCTACTGACCCCACCCGCAAGTGCAAGATTCTCTGCCATCTTACATCAAGAAAATTATCTTGTAATTGAATTCAGATGCTTCCTCAGTGTGGACACGACTCTGTGTTTCGGGGCAACACGGACGCACCCCTGCAACAATGAATCGCGACAGAAAATCCCATTGAGTACCAGGCTTTATATTTAAAACATTTATAGCTTATTTAATCATTAAATTCATTTATAAAAAACGCTATTTCTACAGTTTTTTCTGTGTTTTAAACAATGTTTGTTTTCACATTTTGCTTTTTTCATTTAGGCTCTATTAGAAAATATTCGCTCTGACATCACGCGTATGATTCGTATGTTCACTGTCACGTCTTGTGAAATACTGTTGGTAAGGATTCCTTGGACACATGTGGCTTGTACTGGACCGCGACCACAATGTTTCGCATGTATGAGGATCGAACTTCTGTCTCATACCACGCTGTAGTTCGTAGGGGTGGATACAACCTATGTATAATTCTGGGATCTATGATGCAAAAAAATAATAATGAAGTTATCATCTTCTGCGCATTCTCTAGCTCCTGTCACGGTGGCAACTTTATGTGGGTCCTACATCATACTAATTGGAAATTTAGTGCAATTAACTAAATAACAAGTTACCATAACATCTCGTGCAGTCACCGCGTTACTACGGCGTGTAGAAGAATACTAATCATTGCCAAGTCCTATGAAAAACTAATATACCGAAATTACTCTTGAGTGAATTCTTAAAGATCGAATATGCTTTTGCGGTAGAGGCATTCGAACTCTAGTACTGTCTTAACGTTTTTAGTTATCTTCTGACAACGTTTACCTTGTGTACTACTTACCAACCATCGTGCAGTGAGTAGGTCTAACGCAATACCTCGGCATGAACAGTTCAATCCCACTGCCGTCATACACAGTGGAGTAGCTAGGTTAACAAGGGCCCCGGTGGGAAAGAAAAAAAAATTAAAAATAATTATTATTATTACACACATGCCCTTCAACCTAGGGAGTACTTACAAGTCACTTTGACTCATGCTCCATGTGGTATCTCAAATTCATTTTTTATTATTAAATACATTTTTGCCATTTTTAAGCTAGTATGGTTACCTACAGTAAGGTGTGTTGTATTCAGTGTACAATCCATTTTCAGTGTCACATGCACTCGCAAGATACAAACAACGGATAAGTTACGGATTGCGTATGGCGCACAGTCTATATTCTGTGACCGAAAATATTAACTTTAGTTTGTGGTCCAGCTCGGTGACTAAAACGCTACATGGTGATTTCAGATGTCGACACGGAGTTAAATTCACGTCAAGATTCGTGATCGGCGTTAACGTTGTCTATAAGTTCATTTAAAAAAATCAAGAAAAGGAAGTTACCTTTCCATGTGGGATGTCCCATGCGACATCCACATTAATATTCTATATTATCAATATTATTATTGCATTCAGGATAACACGCTGCGAGTGTCAATTTAGGAAATCATGTATCCGTTTCAGAAATCAGTTACGAAACGCTCTGTAAGCTTGGCTCTTCAGTAATAGGCGCTTATGTATTACAGTGGTGAAAGTTTTCTTGAAACCGAAGAAAATTGCATCTACAGAAGATCCTGAGTTAATAACTTTCACCATGTCATGAGAAAATAGATATTGCTATGCTTCACATTCGTTCGAAATCCGTGTTGCTTCGACATAATGAATTTGTTTTCGCCTAAAAACTTCATAACGTTCTCGCAGTAGCGAAAATATCATAGAACGTTATATCTCACACCTAGTTTTCTTAGTTTTCTAGTGCTGACACCGAGACTTGGGCAGTGCGATTTCGCACTGCTACTTGCCATTCGGGAGGACCGGGGTCAAACTAGGTTCGGCCATCCTGTCTGAGGTTTTCCGTGGTTTCCCTCAGACACTCTAGGCGAATGCTGGGATGGTTCCCTACAAGGCCACGGCCGACCTTCAATCCCCCCTCCCTCCCCGTAGAATAAATTGGCTGAAAAGGATCTCCGTGATTCTCCAGCAGCCCGCCTCCCAGCCTTCAGCTAGGAGGAATGAAATTGTAAAAAAAAAAAAAATCTAGTGCTGAGGAAAGCAAGGATTTTAGATTTTTTTCTGAATTTGATTGTACGGTTCGAGTATTGGAAGATTTAGCTTCTCTGCGATTACTTATTTGAGTTTCTCATCACATTGGGTGTAGATGTCAACAGTTACTCTGCACAAATATTCCACTAAATATATTTCAAGATGTAGATAAACCATAATGTATCTTGCTTAATGGAGGAAATCTTAAGAAGTAGGAAGGAATGAGTCAAACTTGGTAACACAATAACAAGGGAGAGGGAAGCGAGAACAATGTGTCACAGGGTAATATTTCGGGACCATCACTGTTCATCATTGTTGACCCAGAACACGCAGCAATAGCTCTAAAAGTGAGGTTGCTGATGTTACGCTATTTGCGATATTGTAGAGTGTAGTTGTCTAAAATTCATTTAATTTACGTCGTCGGGGTTCGAACCAATGGTCCCAAAATTGCAGTAATGACGCTGAAAGTTAGAGGAGGTAAACAGCGTCGAAAATGAGGTTATGGTATGTTGTCCCCCTGCGGCAGTGATTGAGGCAACTCGTACAAAAATAGAGCCATAATTTCCCTTACGGAAAAAAGTGTGTGCATACTGCCGTGGTAATGCGTACAGTAATTTTTGCGTGAATTATATTAGAAAATGTTCAGAAGACCGTTTTATATGATATGTTTAGAAGACTATCCGTTTCCGGCGACTTTATTCACGGTGAATATTAATGTATAGACCGTTCTTTTAAACTAACGATCTGAGGAAAGATTGATTCCTCGAGGTTTCAGAAACATATGTGCTAAAGAAAGGCAAGTACAGCCAGTGGCGTAGCTAGGTCAACAAGGGCCCCGGTGCAAAAAATTTATTTTGGGCCTTCAGTCCAGACGGGCGACATTTTTTTTGCTTGGTGTGCTGGTAGGGGCCCCCTGATCTGAGGATGGTGGCCCTTTGGCCCTTGAATTGTTATTTAGTGGCCCCTGAGCAGTGGTTGCGGCCCCCCTGAGCAGCGAGGGCTGCTTAGACGACGGTAGAGCTAAAAAAAAAAAAAGTCTCCAGTTTGCCGTGAAGGCTCGTGGGCCCTCTAAACTGCGCTTGGGGCCCCTTGAGGTATGCTTGGGGGCCCCCTGAGCGTGAGGGCCCCGGTGCACTGCACCGCCTAGCCCCATAGTAGCTCAAACATCAGATACGTTTTACAATTTTTTTGTAAGCAATATTTGTATTTTTACTACGAGTAACGAAACACGAAGATTTAACGCGGAAGAGAACGATGAAGAACAGGTCATAAGAAATGCATTTGGTTTTGCAGTCGACAGCAGTACGATCAGTAGTTTGCTGTGAAGAAACTGCAGTTTTTTTTTTTAAATTAAAATTATTAGGAATGAGGTGTATACTCTCAGACTGCGCTAAAATCCAACAAAATTTGTGTTTCCATCAAATTATTTTGCTTGGAAATCATATCGATTTCACAGTTTTGTAGAAGTTTTCAAGAAGCTAATCGGAACACTAAGTCTGATTATTTAGCACAGGAAAACTGCACTTCCATTCACCATACTGCCATGAAAATGACTGCTGCAGTCTGATAAAGAAAACGTACTCTAAATGTAAACTTCCGAGAAAAGTTCGTAGTTTGGGAATTTTCTGAATAGAAAGATTTACTTTGAATGTTGCATGATACAAGATTGGCATTTAAGTTTTTACATAAACAATGAAAGCAAAAAAAAAAAAAAAAATCGTTTTATTGTTTCTCAAAATACTTACCCTTTAAGATTTATATAAATTGGCATGGGTTCGAACCAATTCTTGAAACATTTTTTCCACTCTGATTTTGATAAGTTAGAAACATGGTTTTGGAAAGCTTCAACACCTTGTTGAGGTGATGAAAATAGCTGACCACGCATTTTTTTCTGTCTGACTTTCTGGAACAAAAAGAAGTAGTTAGGCAATAAATCAAGTGAATACAGGCAATGAGGCATTAATTCGATATTTTTCTCCATCAAATAATCAATTGTTTCACGTGCCGGCTGAGAGCTGGCATTGTCATGATGAAGAATGATGCGAAGTTTTCGGTTGTTTTTCCTGGTTACATCGATGATTTCTGGAAAAATTTGTTGTGTACCAATCAGCATTAACTGTTCATCGATCCTATGAAGCAGCGTTTCTCAAACCAAGTACCAGTAAATTGACAAAAATCATGCTACGAACCGATAACCTAAGTTTCTACCTATGTATAAACATCTGGGACATATTGCATTATGAAATAATATACCTAAAAGTGTGTTTCGAATTCCTACAGAAACTGAAAGTAAACTAGTTAAAGTTAAATACATACAGACCAGACTCTTAATATTTAATAACCAAATTAATATGTTACCAGGGCGATAATAACCTAGACGTTGAAGCGCCCTTAAGCCCTAACAGCAACAATGTTACCGCAGGCTGCATGCTATGATTTACTACCGACCTAAATGCGCAAAAAAAGTTATTATAGGAAAAATACTGTCCTATCCTCGTACCCTAGAAACGGCAAGTCTTTTTTTTTTTAATAACTATATCCGTACACCAATTGACATGAGCCTGTTTCTGAGCTTCAGTCACATTATGCGGAATCCAACGGGAACAGGTCTCTTTCACAGCTAAATATTCATGCAAAATCGAATGAGGTGCAGTCTTCAACATGCCTAAGGATGCCCCTTAATCTCACAGTATGACACGTGCCGATCCTGTTCAGTCAAGATACGCACACCAGCGATGTTTTAGGAACAACAACCGATTTTGGTCGACCTTCACGAAATTCATCGTTGACGGATGCATGACCACATCGAAATTGTGCAAACCAATTGTAAACAATCTTTTCTGATGGTTTTTGACTAACCAAAAGTTGAACGAAGTGGTTCGAGGGATTTCTATTGAGTTAGGCATTTACTAAAATCGTAAAAATTCATCCAGCCCCTTCACGAGGAATTTCAGTTTTCACATAAAAAAAGTACAACAATATAAAAGTAACATCTCAGCAGTGTGGTAGTTTGTAAAAATTTAAAAGGTGACTCTCATATAAAACTTTCTAAAACTATTATACGTATACCATACACATTTACTTTTGAGCTGCATAAACTTTGGAACGTTTCGCTTCAGTAGCAATGATAATGTCTATCCTCATTTGACGCGTAGAGTGGACACAATGGACTCTGCAGTACAATACGCTTGGATACAATGGAACAGACTGCCCGGTATGTCACTGCTGTGAGAGTGGCAGGGCTGCCAATAGTTATCGACTTTTCTTCGACGTGACTGCCTTCGAAAATTCCACAGAGCCTGAGGATAAAGGGAAGGTTTCACTAAAGAACTTAAGGTATCGTATAGCAGGAAATATGAATGCAAAGATACAAAACAGAGACTATTAAACAAAATAACAATTTGAAATTACCAGAAACCACGTTACTACTGACTAAAGCCGTCGTCAGAAAGTAGTAGCAGCATTTGTATTTTCGGAAATGGTTCTGTTTCATAGAAAGAATTTATTTACCCATCACAGTTTTAAATACAATACATTTTCAACAGTTTGCTTGTGTCAGTCTCGGATTGTTTCGCTGAAATAAAAAAAAAAAAACGGAAAGGGAAACAGGATACCATTCAATAAGCAACGGTGATGGTTGCCCCGACTTAGATTCACACTTACTGTTTAAATCGACGCTCCTCCTCCTGGAGAATCAATAGGATGAAGACGGCGGAAGTCTACGCAATCTATTAACCAAGAACTGATGTTATAGGAACACTCCAAGGCTTTTGACAAAATATGTCACAGAGTGGCTACAAACAGACCACTTAGGCTAATATGGATGTGTCTTATTATGTGTCTTATTAGTTAGAATTTAAACAGTCGGAGCAGAATATGTCGCATCGAAGCAGTTGGAAGTAAGAGCAGGAATACCACTGATAGAGTTACTGCTAATTATTTGAATGATTAGTTCGGTTATTGGTCTGAATTCAGATTTTTCTCAGATTTTGTGTGACAATATTAAAACGACAGAGGCTTGTGAACGGCTAAAGAGGGACTGGACATATTTTCTAGCTGCGTAGATCAAAACAGAATGAAGATAGTTACTGGCAGACAGGATGCTGGTGAATTAAGTGCTTGCTGTGTGTAAGCCATACGTTGGCGATCAAGCCACGGTCATTATTGCGCTAAGAACAGAGACTGGTATACTGATGGGGCAAAATGGTCATGACCACAAATTCGCTGTTTTCGGGCGTAGCATATGGGAAAGTTTCGATTTGTAGGAAAGGGAAAGAGTCGCTGGAAAAAATCACATAGTCAATACTGAACAATTTACCTCAAACAGTCGCAGGTGTAAACGACAAGTTATCGTAATTTAAAAACAGGTAAGTTAGTAAAATAATAACATTCATAACACCTGCTGCATATCCAGGAGCGGACAAGGACTCTGACCACAATCAGGTAGTTATGAAGTGAAGGCAGAAATTAAAAAGAATAAAGAAACAGAACAGAATGGAAGTGAACAATCTGAATACCAATCTAATACCAGAGAAATATTGCAGAGATTGTAGATGTGGGTCTGAGAAATAACTCTGAAATGAATTCAACTGAGAATGACTGGAATGCGTTCAAGAGAGCATTAATCCAAGCTAGTAATGTCTTTAGGGAGCAAGCATCTCGAAAACCCTGGATAACTGAGGACATTTTGGAGTTGATGGGTCAGAACAGAAAACACAAAAATGCTCAGAATGAAACAGGAAGAGAGCAGTATAGACCATTTAGAACTGAAAATGCAAAAAAAAGAGAAAAAAGAATGTTTTCAAGCAAAGTGCGAAGAAGTAGAAAACGAAATGGTCATAGGTAAAGTAGATGTAGCACATAGAAAAGTCAAACAGAATTTTGGAGAGGTGAAGAAAAGATGTGTAAACAATAAAGCTGCTGATGGGAAACCTCTTCTTAGCTCAGAAGATAGAGCTAACCGATGGAAGCAATACATAGGGAAACTATGTGATAGGGTTAATTTGGACAACAGTTGGAAAAAGAAGGTGACTTTGACATTGATGACTTGTTTTGAGAACAGAATTTGATCAGGCTTTTGATTGATTTGAAATCAAATAAGGCAGTTGGAATTTATGAGATTCCTGAAAAACTTCTGAAACCTCTAGAAGCAGAATGAATATAAAGATAATTGAAACTGACATTTAAGAGTTATGAAACAGGAAAGACTCCAAGTGATTTTAATAAAAGTATCATCTTCACACTACAAACAACAGCTCAAAAAGCTTAAAAATGTAGAATTATCGCACTATAAGTCTATCATCTCATGCTTATAAATTACTGACCAGAATAATGTAGAGAAGAATGGAAAGGGTGGTAGAAGATAGAGTAGCTGAAGATCAGTTTGGATTTAGGAAAAATCGTGGTAAAAAAGAAGAAACGATTTTGGCCTTAAGATTGATACTTGAAGGGCGGATCAAGAAAAACAGAGATACGTTTACGAACTTCGTTAATTTAGAAAAATCTTTTGATAATGTTAAGTGGGTCACGATTATCAAAATTTTAGTCAGGTCTAAAACAGAATAAAATATAGTATGTATAATAAATAAGTGTCTATAATAAAAGTAGACCATAATGGGAGACATGCATCAGTTAGAAATGGTGTGAGACAAGGTTATAGTCTATCCCCATTAATATTTATCTTATTTGCAGAGGAAACTGCAAACGAAGAAAGAATAATTTGAATGTGCCATAAGTGTTTGTCGCGTTCCCGGTTCTCTTAGAACTCCGGGCAACGCCTCTACAGTGGCTACAGCTAACCCTGGTATTGCCGAGTGTCTTGGGACGCAGGGTAGGTACTTATGGGAGCAATTAGTTGAGTAGGTTGACTACTCGGAGGGAGCTAATCATTGTTATGGTCTCTAGCGCGGGAGTGCATGCTACTATTACTGCTGCTAATAAAACAGTGGTTGAGGATACAGAAGTATATTTACAACCCTTTCATAGAAAGGGTCAATAAGGGAGACACATAGTCTCAGCTATATACAATGGAACAGTACTATGGCCGAGTAGATAAAGATACAGATGCTTACAGTGTTAGAGCAGAGCAGAGGGCGGAGGCCGTGGCGAGGCTTCGGAGTCCGGTGTTCGGGCCCGGGCTGGCCCGCCCGGGCCGGCGATAACTTCCGTGCGACGTCCGCCGACCGACCAAGTTCGACCGACCACTGTCTTGTGGCCTCCTTTATATACGCAATTACTGACGCCACAGTTGCCTCAACATTGCCTCACCTCCGGCGATATTGCTAGAAGTCCAGGCATGGCACGCGACATGTTTAAGAAGAAAAAATTGGTATGCTACGTTTTGCTCATAACATTGTCCTGTTAGCAGAAAAGTCTTATGATATTGAGAAGTTACTGAATTTTTTGGACTAAATATAAACCAAAGCAAGACAAAAGTGATGAAGTGTAGCAGAAATGATAGCAATAATAGTAGATAAAATATCAAAGTAGGATCGTATAGATAGAAGAAGTAAGTGGATTCTGATACTTAAGAATTAAAATTACAACTGATGGCCGAAGCAGGAATGATGTTAAAAGCAGAATAGCAATAGCAAAATGAGAAATCTTTTAGATTCAAATATTGATCTAGGACTCAGAAATAATATTTTATAACTGTATGTGTGAAGCACGCACTTTATGCATTTTAGAAATACCAGATAGAAGGAAATTGAAGCATTTTAAATGTGGTGCTACAGAAGGATGCTGAAAATTAAGTGGACAGATAAAGTACGAAATGGATGTGCTTTGGAAATGATGGATTAGGAAAGAAGTTTGTGGAAGAGTCTAACAGAAAGAAGAGACAAGATATTTTGAGACATGTTGGATTGGTTAATTTGTCAGTAGACGGAATAGTTGGATGGGAGACTTGTAGGAAAAGCTTCTTTAATGCGACGACATTGCGTGTATGCTGGCCAACTCTTCGCATCAAACATATTTTTAAGTCAATTTATAATTGCACTGAATTATATACTTGAACATTTCGGCCGCATCACAGTACTCTTCCTTCATGCCTAAAATATCAGCTAAAGCTGATTCATTCTAATGGGATCAATACACCATAGTAACATTATGATTGCTGCGCCTGTAGTGAATTGGAGAAACCAGAATCTGGATGCTTGGATGAGGATTCGAAACGGTGTCCTTCCCAATGCGGGGCCATAGCGTTAATCAAATGTTATTATTTTAATAAAAAATACTTTTATTAAAATAAAATACCTTTTTGTTATTTACGTATGTTATATAATTCACTTTATTCATGGATTGACAATACTCTTCGTTCTAACAAATCATCGTTCACATTCTTCTGTTGAGGCCATATTAACATCCCATGTTCTACTGGAGCAAAAATTGCCAAATTCACGCTGTCATACAGGTTTTAGCCAGGGCACTAATGATCTAGATGTTGACGTACCATAAAGCCCCAGCAGCAACAACAACAAATTGCAAAACAAGTATTATTTTTTAGGAACACGTTTTTTACTGATGGATGTTTATTTAGGAAAGATAAATTAGAATCATTATTCTTTGAGTATTGCAGTATTTCTAGGTCTAAACTAGTGTTACCATCATCACTGGCTACGGAAAAATCTGAAACCCCTCCCTACAAACATATAATAAGATTAATTCTTAGTTCTTTTCCACTTGAATTATGTGTACTTTGTTCATCTTCATGTTTTATATTTATTACTTCACAAATAAATTAACCTTTTACGTATTCTCTGATAACAATATGAGCTAAAAAATAAAACGATACAGAGGCTAATATGTCATCCTTTGCATTGGCTTCTTGTAATTGTTAGTATCTCTATAAACGTCTTCTAAGGCTTCTTTAGTTACATGTGTTATCCTTTTGTAAATTGCTTAGCATTCGTTGTATTCTCATTAATTCTGCCTATAAACATCTATAGACGGTATCTTTGTCCAACTTTAAAATTTTGATGTCTTCAGAAATCTTATTTTTGATGTTTTACTTTCACATCGATATATTCATTCCACCAAGCGAACAAAACTGGCGTAAAAACTACAAGCAAACCAATTGCAACACGCATGTCGGCGGCGGCAATGATAAACAGTTCAATGCCGTCATTTGTGTAACAGACCAAGTTGCCATTTGCCTATTGTTTTGTAAAGACGATAATAGCTTGAATGTGTTAATAAATCAGTATACCGAGCGTGATGGTGTAACGGATAACGTTCTGGCCTCGCATTCGGGAGGACTGCGGTTCGAATCCCCGTCCGGGCATCCCGATTTGGGTCTTCCATGGTTTCCCAAATCACTCCAGGCAAATGCCGGGATGCTTCCTTAAAAAGGCCATGGCCGAATTCCTTCCCATTCCTTGCCCCCATCCTTTCCCGTCTCTAAAGACCTCGCTGTTGAGAGACGTAAAGCACATAAAAAAATCAATAGTTTTGAGAGATAGTGTCAATATGAAATAAAAATTGTGAAAATCTAATAAAAGTGTTCTGCATTTCTCAAATAGAAAAAAACGATTGAAAAAGTATTTCAAATAAAATATAAAATAATTTTTATATCAGGGTATTATAATTACAAAATGAAAATGGTTATTTAGCAATTTGTGTTTGCATTTTAAATACACTTATTTCAAATAATGCACAACTCTGAACACTGAATAGTGTTACTTTACAAGGGCAGGGAGGTAATTTTTCCGATGTTCGATTAGTTACTGAAACAAATGAGTACTCTATTACGTGTTTATGGTGGTGACTTGCTGGCGTTAAACATTGACATTTTGCTGCAGAGATAGCTGGGTAGAGGAGTTGTGAATCTAATTGCTGCTCATTTTGTGAAGCTGTCGCACTTGCAAATTTTTTCTTTTCCTCCACTTGCCGCCGTCACAATTTGTGTGACCCTGTCGAGGGAGACAGGTCGGGGTAATTCGTGTCGAGTGGCTGATAACGAGCGGAGGCTATTCCACGCCCTCGTTACGCCGAGGCCGCCCCGCCCGTCCTTCATTCCTTTTCCCTACGACGGCGACTTCCACAACCTCACTAATGGACTGAGGCCACTGTCTTCAGCTGGACAAAATTCTCATTCTGAAAAAATTTCTGAAAGTCTGTATCTCAAAAAGTACCCGATCTTAGGGGTATCTAAACTGCATTAAAACGAATGCGAGTAATAAAATTATTAAAAATGTAAAGGTTGATGAGGTGCTAGTAAACCACATAGAGATGGAGCTCTGTACTGCCACACTGATCTATGGGGAAAAGTTGTTGGTGTCGTGGTCCAGTTGATTATCGTCGTCGTCGTCGTCGATGTCTTCGTCGTCGTCGTCGCCATCGTCATCGTAGTCGATGTCGCCGTCGCCGTCGTCGATGTCGTCGTCGTCGTCGTCGATGTCGTCGTCGTCGTCGATGTCTTCGTCGTCATCGTCCTAGTCGATGTCTCCGTCGTCGATGTCGTCATCGTCGTCGCCGTCGTCGTCGTAGTCGATGTAGTCGTCGCCGTCGCCGTCGTAGTCGATGTAGTCATCGCCGTCGTCGTCGTCGTCGTAGTCGATTTCGCCGTCGTCGATGTCGTCGTCATCGTCGTCGATGTCGTCGATGTCGTCGATGTCGTCGATGTCGTCGATGTCGTCGATGTCGTCGATGTCGTCGATGTCGTCGATGTCGTCGATGTCGTCGTCGTAGTAGTGGATGTCACCGTCGTAGTGGATGTCATCGTCGTCGTCGCTGTTGTTCTTCTTGGGGCTTTAGGGTGCGTCGAAATCTATGTCATTAATGCACTGACTAAATTCCATACTGACAATGTGACTAAAGTACGAACTAAGTTACCGTTTTCTTGGCTGACTGAATAGAATTATGCCAAACAGACAGTAGTCACCAAGCGAGCATGTTGGGTGAGTGGTAACGCTCTGGCCTCGTATTTGGGAGGACGTGAGTTCGAATCTTCGTCCGGGCATCCAGATTGGTTTTTACATGGTTTTCTCAAATCACTCCCGGGATGCTTCCTTCAAAAGACTATGTCCGTATTCTTTCCTGTTCCTTGCCCTCCAGTTCTTTCCCGCCTCTAATGACCTCGACGTCGACGAGGCGTAAAACCACGAGAAAAAAAAGGACAGCAAAATAAAGTACTAAAACACTGGTTTTAAACGGGCCACAGAGTCTAAAACCTTACACACATTTACTGGTTGCATGTAAAAGGAACAACCAGGTTAAAATAACGTTGAAACAACAAACTAACAGGGTGGTTGGCTATAAAATTGCCAGCCATCCGGATATAAAATGTCAAACTTAACAAAGCTCACTCAAAACTGTAAAAGATAAAAACACAGTACTTGGATTGGTGGTTGTAAATAGACCACCACTAAAACCTAGCCGAATACGCCCAAAATTTTTGTGACAAACTGGCTAAAATACAAAATTCTGAAACCTTCACCACATTGTCACCATCATTGTTAAAACAAGGGAGAGATCATTGGCTAGGCCAACGTCCACCCCTAAATCTAGAAATAAAACACAATGAGTTAAAATGTGGCTCACCGTCAAAGATACACCTCACGACTCACAGTCCAGTGGGTCCTCCCGGCGGAGAAGAAAACTGTGTCAGAGGACAGTGTCCTATCCGGAGGCGAGTAAGGAGAACCTCATACCTCCTCGCCCGCCGGAAGGAGCTGCTCCACGGCTCAGTGGTCGGTGTGACATACCGGAGCTTATTATGCTGGACTTCCAGCCACTGCCTCTACCATACATCTTTTTACCGCCGAGACGAGGTCTGACTTTGGAATTGGAGCAAAGTAAATACTGACCTTGTCACAGGCTAACTAGGCAGCTTCATCGGCTGCCTCGTTCCCCCTGATTCCCACCTGTCCCGGTACCCAACAGAATAATACATCCTTTTCACAAGCCTGAAGGGATTTGAGGGTGTCCTGTATGTCCTGGACCAAACGGTCTGCTGGGTACATGTTTACTAACACTTGAATACAGCTGAGGGAATCACAGCATATGATGTACAGTACTTACTTTCACACCCTGGAGCGACTTTAATAAAGCGTAACACTACGCGGTGTACACGCTGCACCTGCTGTTCAGCTTGCAGTTGTAAGTCGCTCGAGGGAACATCACGGAGCAGCCTATTCCGTTAGACTGCTTAGACCCATCCGTATATACCACGGTAAAATCGTGATGCTGGTTTAAAACATCATTAAAAGCACGCTAAAAAACATTGTTAGCGGTAAACACCTTACTGTACCGCGAAGATCTAAAATCGTTCTGGGCCTCTTTAAAAGCCAGGGGGAAATTTGCTCCAAACCTGGTGAGGATTCTGCTGCGATAATACCATGAAAACGTCAGGTACCAGGTATAAGGATTAAAACCATTGTACCTAGTTCTTTGTTAGTGGAATTTCCGAACATAACTAGTGGAAGAGTGTCGTGTATCGTAAACAGAAACGAAGTAAAATAGGGAACATTTCGGAAAAAATAAAAAAGTCGTTCCGATAATTGACATACGGTTTATCTTGTTAAGGTGTATAAGAATCAGAAGAGTACGATTACAAATTTGTAAGTTGAAGGGTTCAGACTTCGCAAGATACTTGCGCGTGGCATCCGGGGAAAAGTGTGTGATTCCATAAGGATATCATCTTTCATTCAGAAATTACGGAGCCAAATGACGATAAATATTTCTTTCAAAAATCCTTTAGATTATTATAGTGCAAGTGTTCCCAACATAAGTAGTGATTATTATTATTATTATATATATATAAACCAGCTTTAGTTTCTCGTAGCAGCGCAGAAATGGCGAGGCAATTTTACAAACTTTCCATAGTTACCAACATGACACACATCATTACCACCGGTAAGTTTTGTTGCGTGTATTGAGAATCTATTAACATTTTTCATGTGTTGGATGTAAGTGTATCTTTTAGAAGTATATCTTTAGAAGATATGAATAAATCTTCTCAATCTTTTATGCATGAATGGAATCAGCCTTGTTCGATAAATTTGTAATTAATTTCTAGTCGGAGCATCCATGTTCTGATGGATAGATCAGAATCATACTCTAGAAACACTAGTTGCACTACGCTCAGGATTTACAATCATAGCATTGATTTGTAAAACATAAATTACTACGAAATTTATTGAAAATTTACTTCATCATTGGAATCATTAAGAATAGGATTGAATGTGCAGGTAGTGAAAAATGAATACGGGTTTATAGGATTTTTTAAATTTTTTTTAACTGAATAATATGAGGATGTAATTTCGAAAGTTTAAATAAATCTAATTCATGTAAACTTCAGCTTTAAAAGAAACGAGTAAATATAAATTACTTTGCCGTGAACGTTTGTCATATCTTCCTAACTTATATCATTCAAAGCTTTATATAATTTCTATATCTATTAACACGATAATTACCTATCACATCTAAGCTAACGCACGATTTAGTGTGGTAACGGTTCGATTAAATTGAATTGCTCTGAAGACTGGCAGACAACTTCTAACCGAAACATTGTAGTATCATTCTAGTTTATATACCGCCATTTCATTTCAGTAGTCTACCATACGTACTTACTGCGGGGAGAATAAAACGAATCTTTTCATTGGTTGCTGTCCACAGTGCACCAAGGCCAGTGGAAGGTTGAAAAGGGAGCTGCGCATTCATTCTGTGAACTGATTTATGTGTTGGCAGGAAAATAGAGTTCGCCGTAAATATTTGGGTGTGCCGAAAAGTAATTTATATCCATTGCGCGGAGAGTACCTTTGTCGTACAGATGGATGCCGTGAAATGGAGCAGCGATAGGGAAAACGTATCTGCAGCCGCATTTCACCGCTCCGCCTCCCTGCGTACCAGACAGCTTCCATCCTTTGCAATAGGCTTTGACCTTCAACTCTAAAACATATTGTTGGTATTCGGCGTATTATACTAACGTAAAATAAGTACAATATTTTGAGCCACTAAAAGCAGATTTGGTAGAAATATTGTTAATTAAAAAATCTTTAATGGATCAAACGTTCTGGAAGCAATTTACTACACAAATGCTTTCCAATTTTACGATTTTTTAAAATTATTCGATTAATTATGGCTTTTGTGAATTTAGTTTATACCTGTAATCAGTAATTGACATGTGTATTGTGAGTTATTGGAACACAGGAGAGCCAAGTAAAGGAAATGTACGTACAATGCTTAAATTGGTGATGAGGTATGGATGATTGTTGGCAGATGAATTAGGGATCATACTCGGAAGAGAAGAGGTGACCATTAGCACAAACTGCCCCTTGATTTCGGATGTGAGGCAGTGGGAAAATTTTCCTTGGCTGACAAGCTATTTTTCCACCTGTGATTTTACGTCTCGTAGGCGTCGAGGACATGAGGACAGTGAACGGGAAGTAATTCGGTCATGGAATTAAAAAAAGAAACCATTCCGGCATTCGCCTGGAGTAACTCTGGGAAACATGGAAAAACAAAATCTGAATGGATCGACGGAGTGTTGAACCTGCATCTTCCCGCTCATCCACCAGGGCAGCAGGGTAAGGCAGATAAGAACTGGAATAAATTAGCAAGGGAAATGATACACACTGATACAATTTAAAATCAACATTTTTAACTGGTGAAAGTAGGTGGTTCATGATATGCCACTCAAAGATTAAAAATAAAGAAAGTCATGAATTGATGAAATAGATGTGAAAAGAAATTACCAGCTGGGCATATGCTCTATCGGAATTAAAATAAAATAAATGGTTTCTAGATTATTGCAGAACTTTGTCACATTTCAGAAATTCCAGAAAATTAATTTATAATTCTATAGGAGAGCATTTTATTACTTGCGTTTTAACTCCGTATGCATGAGTAATTTTCCTGTTTTCTCATTTACCTTATTTTATTTTTCGAGGTTTGATTTTAACTGAAGATTGTAATAGAACACGGTTGGTTATATATATATAAAATTATCTTAACAAAGAGAAGGTGATTAACTTTATCATTCTAGAAAAACAAAACTTACAAAGTTACAAACAATCATTAATATCTTTATTTCCTTTCCACAAATCATATTAAATGAACTTTATGCTTTCCAACAAAACAAATGACATACGTGATTGAGATTACTCATTATTTACAGCAAAAGATCTTAGCATTAGATATTTAATCTAGCTCAGTGGATTTTATAAAACATGTCACTGGCGTTACTGGGCGCTTGGAATTGTGAGTTCTGGTGAAAAACCGTTCATAGGTAGGAACGACTTCATTGGGAGCTAATGCAAATACATTAAGAACAACAGCCCTAGCCTTGGTTTACTCCACAGCTGAATACTGCCCCAGCATATGGCTTAATAGCTCTCACACCAACTTACTGGACGTTCAGCATCGCCATAGAATGCGCGTTATAGCTGGCTCGCTTCTATCTACACCTATCCAATGGCTGCCGGTGCTCAGCAACACCCCACTACCTCACATCAGAAGGCAAAAGGTTCTAATAAAAACTATGATCGAGAATTCTGACCAATGAGGCTCTTCCCATCCATGGAGATGTTACGGATACAAAACACGGCTGAAGTCTCGTCGTCCTGCCTGGAAGACTGCTGTCAGTCTAACATCTAACTCCTTCAGCCCTACAGATAGCTGGACAGCGGAATGGACATCGTCAACACCACAGGTCATATTACAAATTAGCAATCCCTGCTCAAAACTACCAGGATTTGACTCACCGCGGTCAATTTGCTGTAAACTAAACCGGATTAGATGTGGTACGGGAAGAACTGCTTCAACTCTCCACACCTGGGGCTGGGCAGATTCTCCGTACTGTGACTTGCGGTAAATTTACAAACTATGTTGCACATTGGGCAGACTGTCCATTGCGTGCCTTTCCTGGTAGTCTGGAATACCTAAATTTGGCTACTCCGAGGCGGTGGCCTCGTTGGAGCGCCTCGACGTCACATTGTAATGGTTGCTAATGGAGATCCTATCTCAGTGGCCAACTGCGGCCATTGTATGCTAACTATGTGTATATATGTATGTTTAGATTGTTCATTACAGTATAATTGTAATTGAATTGTGTAAGTGTCTTGTAGCACCATACTCAAAATAAAATAAAAAATAACAGCAAATTGCCATTCTGTTATCTCTGCTCTGAGTGTTGTTGCCTCATACCTGGCAGCAGTCTGTGTAGACGTGTCGGGAAGGCGTTGAACAGCTACCGGAAGTCAGGAGCAGATCACCAGGCGCTGGCGACCTCCAAGCACCGACCAGCGACTGCATGAATCAGCCTGTGCGCAGGAAACCTCGTATTCGACGACGCCGACCAATCACCTCTCCTGCAACCAAACTCGGGGATCGCTAGGCAGAATCTAGCGTACTTTCTACTCAAACCATCGTCTTTCACTTCACCACGCACAGCAATTATAGGAACTCATTCGTTGCCGCTGTTCCCATCCGTGTTTCTAATACATTACTGTCTTTCCAAACCTCTGCAAAATAACAATGCCATTAGAAGTGGCGATAAATTGTCCCCTTTTATCTTCCTTTCGTTCGAAACCTCCTGGGCCCTCACAGCTTTGAACAGCCCAATTTTTTTTCGGATAGGATTTGGATTTGTTATTTGCCTACCTCCCAGGTAGCTGAGGACCCTGCTTCTGTGGTCAGTGCTCTGTCTTGGCCTTCCGCGCAGAGTATTTCTTATGAATTGTTCACCTCTAGTTACTTTGATCACATATAACACTACAAGCTCTAAATTGTTAGCCTCTGTATGAGAGTATTTTTATTTTTTAGTTTTAATATTCTTGCTTCTTCCATCATGTTACAATCTGTTTTCAATAACGCAGACACATATTAGAATAATACTTATGGTTCAGTTAATATAAAACACACTGGAATCATTCATATCAGTAGGGAAAGTTCTGGTAGTCCCGGATACTTAAATTTATTGCAAATGAAAAATGAAATAAACACATATTTATGTCTTTATTTTAATCTTAAAATTAAACTTGGAACTTCTACATGCATGTTGATTAGGAGGTAGTAATCATATCCTTATCGCTTTTTTTGGCCTTACAAAAATCACAATAATGGATGTGTGAAGATTCTATATAAATACAATCTTCAAAGGCCCTGTCTTTGCTTCATATTAGCGCCGTGGTGATTTCACAGAACGCGAGCTTCAAGCAGGTCAATTGCAACAGTAAATAGAAACGGACTCTGTCAGAGGAATGTGGCGAGTAGGATGCGAAACAGCTCGAGTAGGTCAGACAATCAGCGAATTAAGCAGAGCAACGACGTCATTTGCAAAAGAATGGGAGGACACGGGAGACAGTCATTGGTAGAAAAGCCTCCCTACCATCAGGAGGAAGTGGGAGGTTGTCGAACAAAACCAGAGTGCATAGGCAAGAAGGGGGTCGAACTAGCTTAGTATCTTCTGAGCGGCTCTGGACTCAAGGGGTCCTGGGATCGAGCGCAGATGGAGACAGCCAGGCGGACAGAGATGGCAGCTTAATCATCAAGACGACGAAACCAGCAAAACAGGTGGGAGATAACTATACTGGCAATGTAGAACGGGACTTGAATATTACTCGTAAGATCAATTGCAGAAACACGGACAACTATGTACCTTTGTAAATAATAGTGAATATTGTACAGACTTTGTTGGAGTATCATTTATGCATTCTACATCTCACATGATTTAGTGGTTTGCCCATATATATTTATGCACCTCTTGGGAAGTGGCAGTGCGAAGCAAAAAGATTCGCCAGACCACCACAACTGTACTGAATCCAGTCATCATAAAAAAATTTCTCCACGTACGGTGCATTCGGTCTGTTTTACTTGATTTGCTTCGGAAAGACTTCGAATACTTTTCTTTGTATTCAACGTCTTTATAGCGCCTTTTTATTTTTTGCTTCGCCCATTTTACTACCATTAATTTTTTCCCGTCCTCTCCACATTTTTTATGTGGTGAAGATAGTTAAAATCTCACCCTTCAGACTTTTTCGGTCACGCGTTTCTATGCGTTTATTTGACACACCGTATTAAGTAATCTCTAACGAATTTTGACAGAAGTGACGAAAAAACTTTTTCCAGGAACAAATCACACGATACTGTGGAACTCACTGGGCGCCCAAGCCGCAGCTCGGTTGCATTTGTTTTTTACACTACAGGGTGTATATTTACAATGAAGTTTTACCAACCCAACGTGTTTGGTTTGTTAAAACTTTACTTTTTTTTTTACTTATGGCTTTACGCCTTGTCGAACGTCGAGGTCATTAGAGGCGGGATGGGACTGGGGACAAAAAACGGGAAGGGATTCGGCCATGGCCTTTTGAAAGTAGCATCCCGGCATTCGCCTGTAGTGATTTGGGGAAACCATGGGAAACCCAAATCTGGATGCCCGTACGGGTATTCGAACTTGCGTCCTTCCTGAATGCGAGGCCAGATACGTTACCCCGCTCACCCACCACGCTCGGTGTTCAAACTTAAAATATCCGGGGCTAGCCGACTATCCCCTACTTGATTGATCACTGTGTTGAGGTTGGACTAATGTGCGAGGGAAGCCACTGTCACTGTCTCATCGCAGTAAACCGAGCGCTCTGGCCTCATATTCGGGCGGACGTGGGTTCGAATCCCGGTTCGGCCATCTAGATTTGGATTTTCATTGGTTTCCCCAAATCACTCCATGCTATGGTCGAATTCCTTCCCATTCCTTGTCCTCCGTCTATTCCCGCCTCTAATGATGTCAACAAGGCGTAAAACCATAAGTAAAAAAAGAAAAGAAATCATCGCAATAAACTAATTTGTACTCGTATGGCTGATGGTCATTCGATCTAAAGCTTTGTTTCTTTTCCCGTCCACGGATCGTAATCTACTTGTTTGTGATCACACTCCTTGACTCGAGTTAGTCGGTCCCTCCCCCCCCTCCCCCCTTTTCCTTCCATTTGCTGAAGTGACATCGTGACGGACAGTCTGCCACTTCGGCGCCCAAAGTCAATTAGCGCCTCCGATTGCATTACCGGGACAGCGACTATCGATCATGACTGCTAGTCGACCAAGTCGAGGGCCAGAGGGGCTCTTCAACTGCACTGTGAACGACAATACAGCCGCTACAGGGGGGAAAAAAAACTCTTTACACACTTCATTTGGAAATATTAACAGAAATGGGATACGATCTTCCTAGTTTTTGATTGATATTGTTTGTGGTGGTTAAATTAATATCAATCTGCGACTGCTTAATCAAAGTAACAATGATATTTAGTGCACAAATCTCCCATCTTTCATACAATTCACAAATATAATATACAATTAAGTGGTTTCAAGAGATTGGCTGAATGTGTAAATGGACCAGGATCGAATTCCCGTGTACGGATCTGCTGACTGCGGTTTTTAGACGGCTATCCATAGTCACTGTAAGGAGAAAAAAATGCTCTCAGTGATGTGGTGCGCCATGTTTGCACAGAATATCGCTCAGTATGATGAAATAACTTTACAGATGATCTCTCACACCATGGCTGATACTCGATCTATTTAGTTCTCTCTCTCTCTCTCTCTCCCCATACCTGATACTCGATCTATAGGGGAGACCAGGTACAGTTGATACACTTTTTACTTTCTGAATTTTAAATTGTTTTTCTGCAATTATTTTGAAACAAATCGAATGTAATTCATAACTATAACTATTTGGCCATATGTTAAGATACTTCCATTATTTATAAAATTAAATCTCCTTTGTTGAGAAAAAGTTTTAAAAACTTTGCAAGATGTATCAACTTAACCCGCCTTGGGTAAAGTTGATACAGTGATGGGTAAAGTTGATACATCTTTGAGTACAGTGACAGGAATTAATGAAAAAATAACAATTGAAACGTGTACAAGATTTATTGTTACCACAAATAATACAAAAATATTATTAACAATAATGTTAAAAAACAACCGCATTTTTGAAGACCCCAAAAACAACTTAAATGGTTTATAGGAATAATATTTTGAGTATATAGGCTACAAAAGCTTTTGCTTAACGAACTATGTTTAAAAAATACAAAATTTTATTAGTTTCTAAAATCTTGTATTGAGAACAATTGCATTACTCCGACTCTGAAGAGAAACATGGGTCTGATTGGCAGTTAATGCAAGTGTAAAAGGGGTTGTCTTCTGCACAGGTGATGTGTACCCACTTCTTGCAAGAAATGCACTGAATCCATTCCTGGCCAGGTGTGGATGAGGAGTATGTTTTAAAACACACCAAACAAAAATACTCTGCTTCATCAGAGTCCGACTCTTCTTCGGGTTTTCTTCGTTTCTGACGTTTTTTATCTTTGTCTTCTTTTCTTGGTTTGTCTATCTCTTCGCTTAGCTTACCATCAAATGATTTAAATAATTTTAACTTGTGATTTTCTGTCTTGATAGATTTCTTTCTTTCTCTCTCTATCGCGTCTTGTTCAATTTTTTGTTTTTTTTTTTTTTTTAATTGGAGTATCTGTAAGAATACAAGACTTTAAGGGCTGTCTGCCTTTTTTACTTCTTTTACGTTCTCCTGCTTTGGTAGAGGACGAATTTCTTCTGGCAAAACCATTGGTGAAGTAGCTCCAAGGCTTGTAGTAGAGGCATGTGTTGATCCAGTTTCAGTGACACCAAGCACTCTTAATATACAAGGTTCATGTACTCTTCCCGAAGATGTAGAAGGCAGATTGACATCTGCTGAAGTAGAATGCTGATTGATTTCTGCTGATGTAGAAGGCTGCTTGACTTCTGCTGATGTAGAAGGCTGATTGACTTCTGCTGATGTAGAAGGCTGATGATCAGTTAAAAAGCTTGACAAAAAATCTTCATCTGTAAAGATGTCTGGATTATATGGCATTATTCCTATAGCTTTATATCCTGCTATAATACGAGTATTATTTGGTGTCATAGCATTTGAAAAGGCACTACTTACAAGACTGGGGATGTCATAGATTGTTACGGTTTTCCCAGGATTACTGATTAGCCAATTGTCCACAGCTGAAAAGTAGAACTTTTTGAATGGTCCATGAACTGACCTGTCCAAGGGCTGGAAGCGGTCGGACGTATGGGGAGGGAAAGACAGCAAAATAATCCCATTGTCCTTACAAAAGTTTAACACATTGATTGACAAACGGGGAGTCATGATTATCAAGCAGCAAAAGACAGGGTTGATTGGCTCTTGACTTGACATGGCTGTGAAAGTGTTTTATAAAAATTAAAAATGTTGGTCCTGTCATCCAGCCAGATGCGTGTGCCGTGCCAATGCACCCTGGTGGTCCCCCCTTGATGAAGTGTTCTTTGAAGACATTTACTGCCGTCGCGATTGTGACTGCCCTCGCTGGGGGAAGTAGCTTTTACCACCTGACGAACCCCCTTCTGAGGTAATATTTTGATAGGACAGTCTGCACTCCAGTCTCGTCCGTATTCCACACATCTTTGCTCTGAAACTTATATTTCCCGATAACCTTTTTTAGGTTTTCGAAAAATGCTGCAACGTTATGCCTATTGAAACTTGTAGCTCGACTTAGGCTAGTCGCCTCTGGTTCTCTCAAAGAAAGATTGTGTTTCCTTTTTAAAAATTTAGAAAACCATTCTGTAGATGCCATTTTGGCATTTAACCAGGTATCTGGCACTTTTACTTGATTTGCTAGTGCCAATTCATATGCCAGCTCGCGCACATTTTTAGGAGTTAGACCATAGTAAATTTTAGAGCTAGTTAAAATGTATTTACTAAGCTCCTCCTCTAATTCATCATTTAATATTTGTCGATGTTTAGCATATTCCATTCGTACACCTTTCTCAAGAGCTTCTGGTGTTTCAAGATTTTTTTTTCTTTTTTCACCTTGTACCGATGAAGGATCATTTTGTCTATATTAAAGGTTTTGGCCGCTTCTCTAATAGACATCCCTTCTTAATTTCTTCATATGCTCTTTCAAAAATTTCAATGGGTATTTCGCCCCTTGTAGTTTCTAGGCATCTGAAAATTATACCTGTGGGTCAATTCTATGGCGACGTTTGGGTCAAGTTGATACACCCCTAGAAACGTATCAACTTGACCCCTAAGAAACGTATCAACTTGACCCAAACGTCGCCATTACACTAAACTCTAAATCACGCAAAACCAGTAACATTTAAAACTATGTTCAATAGGTGAAATTGTTAACTTTATAGCAAATAACAATGTGACGATATCAATAGCAGAGTTCAATAAGAAATAAACTTGCAATACTACTTGAAAATGTGTAGTGAAAATTTACTTTTGGTGATCAAAAACAGTTTTTAGTTCACAACTCACAACGTATACCAACTTTCTCCTCGAGCACAGGTGTGGTTACTGAGTATCATTGTGTTGTCCAGGCAAGCTAGTCACACTTTTCTGCGTCTGCGCATTAGCAAGTTATTTGTCCTGTATCAACTTAACCCTGTATCAACTAGACCCGGTCTCCCCTACTGTGATGAGAAACAAATTAACGCATGTGACGGAAAACTTTTGTATTTTTTACATGCTTTATATTAGCTTGACTTGTATGTATGTATGTATGTATGTATGAATGTAACGGAATTTTACATCTCCATTTTGACCCACTTCCCGATGTCCGAGCTGTTTGAAATTTGGCACACATATTAAGAACCGGTGACAATACAATAATTTCATAGCTATATCCTGCTATGCTCATTACTTTGACAGTAACAACAGAAAAATGGTTGAATGTCGTGGAATTTTGCAATATAATTTTAACCCAATTCCAGATGTCCAAGTTGTTTGAAATTTTGCTCATGTATTGATAACTGATTACAATACAATAATTTCATAACTATGTCTTGATATTCTGATTAAGTTGACAGTAAAAACATAAAAATTTTGCACACGTTTTAAGAACCGTTGACAATACAGTAGTCTCTTAGCAACGTCCTGTTATTCTCGTTACTCTGACGGTAACAATAGAAAAATGGTTGCCATGTAATGGAATATTTCATTTCAGTGTTTACCCGCTTCCTGACGTCAGAATCGTTTTAAATTTTGCACACTTATTAAGAACCGATAAAAATTCAATAATTTCACTCTCACCACGTTGTCAGTGTATCCTATACTTGATAGGATTACTGAGTTAGGCAAATGCAATTGCGACATTAGTGCACAGGTGCGATTCGAGAAATCATCGTCATTTGGCGGCCACACCCTTCGGAGATTTCCCACCCAATATAGCCATCATCATCATCATCGTTCTCCAGTTTCCCGGGTGTGATTTACGAGCCTTGGTTGCTGTAGATGATCGTCTTCTGCTGTCTCCTATCCAGAAAGGTTTCTCTGTCTGAAGTCACTTAACGTGATGTTGAATAGTAAGTATTCGAAATATTACTTCGTACTATTATAGAAAAGTAGCCTTCCTCGTTTACCGTGCTATTGGATCTCTTGTTGAGTTGACCATTTACAGTAATTGTATTTTACTCGTGGCAATAATAATTAATAATGAAACTACAACTCAAAGAAAAAGAGAGATTGGCGAAGAAAAGCCAACAGTAAGAAACATACTTTTTAAACTATCTGAACTAAAAAGTTAAAAATAAAATTGTAGTTTAAAAAACTAAAATCACGCTTTCGTAGTAATGTGAACTAATAGGTTAAACATAATATTTAAATATAAACATTTTGTTTAAGAGTGATAGGACATCCCACAATACAGGATAAATTAATTTTTTTGAATAAGCTGATTATAAAATTAACTTTAATGTTAAAAAAGCGTGGGGTGCGCTCTACATAACTTTTGACAATGACTCTGTCTTTACAAAAAGCCAACGACAAAAAATATAAGACAACTGAAATAGCACCCCATGCTTTTTTACATTAAAGTTAATTTTGTAATCAGTGACTTTATACTTTAAGCTTATTCAAAAAAATTAATTTATCCTGAATTGTGGGACGTCCTATCACTCTTAAACAAAATGTTTATATTTAAATATTATTTTTAACCTTTTAGTTCACATTACTACGAAAGCGTGATTTTAGTTTTTTAAACTACAATTTTATTTTACAGAGATTTCACCAAACTTGAATGAAATCGCATATTTCGAAGGAATAATGTACACAATTTTGTTTGGTGTTCTAAATGGCCACTAAAGAGAATGAATCAAAGTAATATTCGGTACTAGAGGTAAAATAAGTCCTCAGTAGGATTTAGTTTGATGTAATTTAATTGCGATGGACCGCATCTCCCCGTGGGAATTCCCTCAGTCATCTGTTCAACTCTTTCTTATTATTTTTTATCATTATTATCTTACAACTTATAACTACTATCTTAAATATTTTACCATTTATGAATTTTAATTTTAAATTCCTGCATCAGTTTTTGGTAAATTATCCATCGCCTCCCACGGTAATGTAATCTAATCCCTGACACCCTTACCCACAGAAGAAACTTTTACCTCTTCTTTATGCATGAAATAGAGTGCCAGCGTGTGGTCATGGTCATAATTTCTCTACCATGCAACACTTCTAATTCTTCTACCACTATCATTCCAAGCTTCGTCACCAACGTATTCCCTGTACGCAGCCACCACTAACTTCACCCTCTTCGTATCTTCCAATGACTGCCATTCCAGTTCCTTTATCATATAAGTTACTTGCGTCCTGTGGTAATTTCCACAGACAAATTTAGCTGCTCTCCTTTGCGCCCCCTCCTAACTCCTGTATAAGGTAGCCAAAATGTGGATCCCTTACTACACCACCATATTCAAGCAATGGTCTGACGAAAGTTTTGTATCCCAGTATCTTCACTTCTCTCGCATATCCCCTCATCACCATATCCAGTAAATGAAGGTTTTTTTAAATCTTTTCCTATCAATTGCCAATTGTGTACTACCCAGTTGGGTTTATCATCAAATGTTATGCCAACATATTTACACTTCTTCAACAAGCAATTCAGTTGCCACACTATATTCGCAAACAGCCTTTTGTTTTTTTATCTGTGTACTTAATAAGCAGACTTTTGGCATCTTCATTTTCTGTTGACCTACCCAATTAGATATTCTGTCCAGTCACACTGCAGGTATTCACAGTCTTCTCCCATGTTGATTCTATTAAAAACCATTATGTCATCTGCAAATTATCTAACTGTGACTGTAAACCATTAACACAATCATTCGCCAGAATAATGAATAGCTATGGTCCCAATACACTATCCTGTGGCACTCTCATATTTCACTTTGAACTCTTTTGATACTGCATTTCGTATTTTAACCCTTTGCTTTGTACCTTTTAAGAATTCCTCAACCAAGCAAGCCACATTTTCAACCACTCCACTAGTTTTGCCCTAATTCAGAACCACTCTGTCAAATGAAATAGATAGATCTAATTCTACATTATCGACTTGGCCATCTTTCTCCCATTCATCCGAAATATCTGCCATATAAGCCACTAACTTAAATTCACATGCCGATTTGCAAACCAGTTTTTATACTCAGATATTTCTAATGTAGTGGCATACTATTCCCTGCATTAGTTTGCCTACCACTTATGTCAAACTATTAGGTCTGTAATTTCCAACCCCATTTGTCGCTCCTCCTTTATAAACTATTACTACTACCACTTTTTTCCAGTGCTCTGGGTAACAGCAAGACTCCGGATTCAATCTAAATACTATTTCAATTCAAGGTATAATATCGTATCCCGCTAACTTTGACACATCAGTAGCAATATTATCTACACCGGCCCCATTGCGTTTTTACTTTTAGTTTTCTTAATTGCTTCATAATTTCCTTAGGATGTATTTAATTTTTTTTAATATGCTCACTTCTACTTATATGCAGATGCTTCTCTAATTTACTCCCTCCCATCCCACGTTGATAGTCCACAATTGTCTCATTAAAACACTCACACAACATCCCTGCCATTTTTAAATCCTCTGAAGCGTCCTCTTTATCATTATCTACAATTGCTGAAAAACCCTCACATTTTAACATAGCTACAAAAATTTCTAGATGTATCGTTTAATGGTCCCAATGCACAAATAATATTCTTCATAAACCTATCTTTAGTTTCCCTCTTTGCTGTTATTAACTGCTTGTTTAGTTGTTTTTAGTATTCCCTACTACTTTGCTGTTTCTTAACTCTGTAGTGTTCTGTTTTCACTAATATCTTTAACCTCCTCACTTCCATGTTGTAGTATGTAGTTCTCTTTTATCTGTTTTGGAATAAATGTTTCTTAACCGTTTTGTATCATCGTCTTAAACTTTATCCCATTCACCCCCACAGTACTTGTGCCATCCTTTCTTTTGCTGATTATTCCCCTGAAACAGCTATTTAGTTCTGTAGTTTGGACCTTTTTATAACTGTACCTATTTTCCCTTTCGATTTTGGCCAATAATTTACTGAATCTTCTAATATCGAACAAACTGCTTCAGGTTACCTGACACACCACAAGTTGATAACTATCGAAAGAGACACCACAAAGAAAATTGTTGGTAAGAAGTGAAAAAAAAGTTATCTTGAAGTGAGGACTTAAAAGAAGAAAATTTTGTCAGAGAATTTGTGGTGGCAGAATTACCGGCTTCACTCTGAGAGATGTGATGAGACTTTCTTTACCGGAGTAAAGAGAGACTGAATTTGGGCGACATTGCCTTAGTGATTGGTCGATATACAGTTACACACTTTACGGGGTCTAAAGAGGTTTTTATTTTTTGTACAGTTTGAGTTGCAGCAATCAGTTTCCCGTAAAGGGGGAGGCAGGCGTTCGGGCAAAGCGTTTAGGCCTGAGAGAAAATAACCGCTCCAATAACGTTTGCGTTCATCCTATTCCTTTAACTCTGTTTGTCCGAAATGAAACAGACAAAAGTCAACAAAAGGAAATTCGTAGAAAATTTTATTTATATTCTTGCGTAAGTAAATTTGCTGGCCAGTGAATTGAGTATGTAGCGGTGGACTGTCTGTGTTGGCTGACACGGGCCGGGCAGGTGTGGCTGGTGCATTATAGCGGACGTCAGTCTTCATTAGGGTTTCTTTGGGTGAGTCGAGGTGCGCAGCCGATTGCGGTAGTCATCCATCTTGCTGAACACGTCACAACTCCCAGCCACCAGTGAATGCAGCTGACGGTGTCACCCTAACACAGTTCCCCTGGCCACTGTGTAATATTAAAGCCTCCCAGAATGAAAGGGACACATTAACAGGTGCAGGAATAGTCTGTTTTAAGTTAACCTCATATTAACATGACTTGTTCCGGTGAAACAGAGATCTTTAACTTACGTGGATGCTCAGAATATTCTTAGTAATTGCACAATCTCTGTTCCATTACATTTAATCCCACTCCCTCCCTACCTCCCTACATGTCAACATTTCATAATAGAACAATAAATACATCTCGGCAATAATTTGTGAGAGTTTGTTATAAACTATTGAAAATTCGTTTTCTGAACAAGAAAAAATTCTGGTATGTTTGTCTCCTGAACTATTTAGGTTAGGGAACACTTCTGTTATGTCCGCGAGGCATTTAGGCGTTAAATAACAGATGGGTATGAACGGACAGTGGTCTCTGCTGGGAACGACAGTGAGAAATGTGGCTTATTTGCAATTTATTAATCCTATTGAGCGGCCTGTAGTTAAGTGGTACATATCAAAAGGTCATCTGTTGGAATCTTTGTCTTGTTGGTGACTTTTTAAGGCCGTTAACCCAACCTTCATCTCTCCCATGAACTTTCATTTGCTGTTCTGTAAAACAAAAGCAATTTACATCTCAGATTTAACGATTTTTAATTTTATGTTTTTAGTTAGCTGTTAGAAGTTTGGAGGACTGCATAAAATTAATGCAGAGAACAATGGCTGGCAACCGTCACAGCCTTCAAACAAAAACAACCGTCTTGCGGATTTTTATAATCTGCGATTGCGACAGATGTTATCAATGCCGAAAACCTTGAGTCACACATTTCTGTTTGTTCCTAGAAGAAACAAGAATGAAGCCGGCAAGCTGTACTTGAACAGTTGACCAATAGAAGTGAATTTGGTTATGAAATCGGGTAATCAGAAATGCACACAATTTGCGAAATGCCATTTTTCGTCACTGGTATATATAGTAAATATAATGATATACTCGCATATGCGGTGTTACGTAACACTACGTATTGTTCAAGAGTTTCATTGGAAGTAAATTTAAAACTTGCTTTCTGAATAAACAGGCACGCATTTCGAATATAGTCGTGTTGCAGTCATAGGTTTTTCTGACATTTTCAACTAAACTACTCACAACTGCAGTAAACCATGACGCTCTCTGTTTTGAATTAGAAGTTTTTGATGCGGAACAAAGTGCTCCTGTTATTCTTTTGTAGGTACAATGTTTCATATGTTGTTGAGACCAGTATAGTCGCAGCTATTGTTCAGTCCCTGGATACTGAAGGGAAAGAAATTTTTTCTTGTTTTGTTGCAAATACATTTTTTTATTGATTAAGGGTATTGTTTGTTCTATTACTCCTACACAGTCATCGGTTCGGAGCCATTATTTAATTGTTTATAATAAGTTTCATGAAAGATTGTTTTACTTAGGCTATAAACGTAAGTAATTTCGACTTTGACCACTCCTGGTGAGTGAACGGTTAGGCACGGGACTGGTATTCAGTAGGAAGCGGGTTCAAATCCCCGTCCGGTCATTCAGGTTTCAGTTTTCCATGGTTTCCAAAAATTATTAGGCGAATGCTGCCACGGTTTCTCCAATAGGGTATGGCCGAATTCCTTCCATTTCCTCGTCCCTCAACTTCTTGCAGTTCTAATGACCGCGACATAAACGAGCCATAAAACCGGAAGGATTTTTTTTTACTACTATACCGATCTATTGAGCGGTCTGGCAGCACAATGGTTAAGGTGTTTGCTATTAAAAGTTCGCTGCAAATCCCGGCGGTTACAAGAATTGTTAAGAGTTGTGTTTGATCATAATTATGAGCTACGTCAGGTCATTTCGTGAGTCAGATTCCTCACTAAGCCGTAGGTCCCTGAGGAAAGGAACTGGCTGTCCTACCTGTGAGACAATGGCTTAGTATACCTCCTTCGGGAGGATCCAAACAACTTTCGGGTTGTGGGCCATGTTTTGGAAACTACGTATAGGGAAATCGCCACCCGAGCTTTAGCTTTATTGCAATTAAATTTAAATTAATTAGTGTCGATGTTTGGGCCTTTACATGTCTCTTTGATGTACCTTTATGCTTATCTGGAAAACAGAATTTCTTATAATGTAATTGTTACGCAACAAGGCAACAACATTTTGCTACTTGATAAAGAAAGCGTAAATACGTATTGTACTCTATTCCCCGGTGATGCTGTAATAGTCCAGTTAAATGAATCAATTGATACACACCTGATCGCGGTATTCTGTCGTAATGTGTATCACCGCTGGAGCTTTGCTGAGACAATCCTTTCGAGATCTCTATCTCGCTGCCGCAGTGCAATAAATCTCGCAACGGAGTTCAACGATCAATGGCAAGTCAGACGGGGGGATCGCACTTTGGAAGGGTTACGCTTATCATTTACCAGGCTCAGTTGTATCAGTTTTAACTTCCGCAGCGGCTATTTTATTATTGTGTGGTGCAGAACAGAAAGTTCCTTACAAGTAAATATCTTTTATTTGGCGAGTGTAAAAAATCTTAATGGTTCATACCATATCTTCCATAATACTTTACTCTGTGTATAACATTTATGTGTGAACATTCAACTTATCACTTTCTTAAATGTGCAAAATTAGCACCAGTGTTGAACAGTTAAACGTAATATTTAATTTACGTAAACATCTTTGTGTTTTATGAGCTACCGAAGTTCACACTACCACTCTTTGAATTGTGTTAATATAGTTTAATGTTTATGTAGTTTATCTCTTCAGTTCTTTGAAATACGTTAAAATAAACGAAATACAGATATTAGACCATTACATTATTTGGCAGTACTACCATATCCAAACCAATGAAATTTGATGAATTTAATGGTTGATCCTTATATATCTCGCCAAGACAAATTGAAAGTAAACAATAATTTTTCATATCTCGCTTAGTTCTCGAGATATCATATATTAAAATCGGTTATAGGTATAGTTCCTTGTGCTTTTGGTGACGTTTTCCTTCTGGTCCAGACCGTATTTCAACCTAACCACCACAGCTGGAAGAAAACAAAACGCCTATTGTGCATGTTCACCGCGTAGTTCATAGTGACTTCCGAGAATTTTTTCTGGTCCAGGCAGCATGTCAACCTAACAACCTCAATTCGATGTCTCGAGAACTAAAAGAGGTATCAAAATATGGTATTCTTTGTTTTCGGTTTGTCTCGTCCAGTTACTAAATTTTTGCAGGCCGGTTTTCAACATAACCACCTTAATTTTGACATACAGTATCTCCACAACTAAGTGAGGTATCAAAAAATTGTATTATTTACTTTTGATTTGTCGAGATACACACGAATCGACCATAAAATTTATCAAATTTCAGTATTAACACTTACTTCAATAAGAGCAATTTTTTTTATTAATTTACAATAAATATCTTTGTATTTAATGTCGCCACCATACGTGAAACGAGAGATAACGTAACAAGTTTTGTTGTGATTTCAACAGTTTAAATGACTTGCGGTGTGACGTAATATCTGAGGTAAATAAGTTACATTTCGTCACCTGGCCCGAAGGATGAAATTAGAATAAGCTGTGAACATAAATTGTTTTGCCTATAATCTGGTATAACTTGAAAACCAGTTTTGGTCTGGAAGCTTAGGGTGTAACCCAAAATTTTAGATCGTTTCATCACATTACATTACCTGAGGCTGCAACAGAAAATTAGTATCTGATCAGAACGCTCTCAATTCTAATGCTCGCCATTCTAATGCTATCTGTCGGTATTGAATCTCCAAACCCGATATGACAGCGGTGTATCCAAGCCGACGAGCTAGACAGGTAATAATTTATCGATTTGCACGAAAGATTTAACATGATGCAAATTGTTGACCAAATTTGAGTTTGACGTAATATTCGTTTAAAAGACAGTAACAAGTTTTGAGACGTGTAAAAAAAGTAAATACTACTTACACTGTTGATTCACTACTTAATTCGCACTAAACGTTAGCAACTTAGTGACGATAATTTACAAGTCGACAAAAAAAGACAGAACTTCTCTGATCCATGAGGAGCAAAAGCTTCAACTATACATTACTGTAAAGGTTACCAAAGATTGTGTTATTTCATTTTTAACATCCTTTTATTAGCTTGACGTGGATGTGTATTTGAATGTAATGGAATTTTCCAATTTTCACCCACTTCCTAACGTATGAATTATTTGAAATTTTATACACGTGTTAAGAACCGATGACAATAAAGTAATTTCATAGCTTTGTCCTAGTATCCTCATTATTTTGACAAAAAAAGTTCTTTAGAAGCAGCTCTCCACTGAACAGAAACATGAAATTTACTATTAGATATATTTGAATTAATTTCTATGCTGTCAGATAGGTTTATATAGGTATCTGTTCCGTATCCTCTAATTGCTCGGATATCCTCAAGATAAAGCTCTAGGTCCAGCAGCCTATTGAGAAGTAGAATATTGAGTCGCGGCTTTGCCAAGTTGCCCAGGGTGCACCACGAGGAGGCTTAAGATATTCACATTTTCAAATTCTTCCGGACTGCACACACAATGCTCCAAATATTCTAAAATCTAGATATTCAACATGGAAGTTTGGTAAAGAATTGGTCCAAAATAATTTCAACATAGGTGAAACATGGTGCGCTGAGTGGACAAATTCCAACCCCGAAAAACATGCGTTAATCCAAGACCCCACACGACAGCCTCCTGGATTCAACCTTCCTAGGAAAACCTGGACGGCACTGAACCGAGTGAGAACAGGCCACGCTAGATACAACTACTGGATGTACAAGTGGGGAATGATAGAGAATCCTTCTTGTGACTGTGGTAACTACCAGCAAACCATTCACCACATCGCCATGGAATGCCCTCTTAGGAGATTCAGTGTTGCAATGCATCATATTCACGAAGCAACCACAGAAGCAATTAAATGGCTGCAATCGTTGGAGATCAGTCTATAGTAACACTCGTGTTTAGTTATATTTATTGTAATTTGATGTAGTTACTGTTTTTGTATTTCTTCTGCCATACGAAATAAATAAATAAGAATCTGTCGCGTTAAGTCACAGGTTGTTCTTCAAATAGAAGAACCTGAATTCTCCAACCTAACAGGAATAATTTCAGGTAATCCTTGGCGCCTTAGAAGAAGTTGCGAGGCAACGCGAACATGAAATAAGGTTATGTTCATTGTCACAAATACTAAGACTCGAGTGTCATCATTACATTTATCTTCAATTTTGTTTTAAGACTAACAAAAAAGGACGCGCCTGCGCCGGAGACTGGCACTGCAGCTCTGGTCGTCATAGCGTGACCACCGGCTTCAAGATGGCGGCAGAGTTCGTCGCCGAAAGCCCGTATTTCGCACAAACAATCCGGCAGCGAACCCGCGAAGATTACATTGCAGCGACGCGCCGGGAAAGCTTTCGTTCACACAACAAAAAATACGCTTTTTTACCGTTGTGAACTACAAAGTTAAAAATAATCTTTTGAAATAGAACCAATATATATATATCTACGAATTCACAAAAACAAATATTGGCATCTTTATTTTCCTTTTTTGACAAATCAAGTCAAATTAACTTTATTTCTTCAAAAAAAAAAAAAAAAAAAAAAAAAAAAAAAAAAAAAAAAAAAAAAATCAAACGAGATACGTGAATGAAAATACTCATTATTTACAGCAAAAGATCTTAGCAATTTATGTTCAGTCTAGCTCAGTGAAGGTATGAGACATCTCAGGCATTACTGGGCATTAGAAAACTGGGTTCTTGTGAAAACTGTTGCGGCACTAACTATGTTCCGTTACCGTTCATGGGTAGGAGTGGTGAGCGGTGGCGAAGTAGTATTCCGGCAAGTTCCCATTACGTGTCGGCTCAGCGCGGAGACGGCTGCTACAGAGCCGTGCTGGGTGGGCGGCTGCGGTCAGGAGCTGCCTACTCATCAGGCGTCGGCGAGGTGCAAGCAGATCAGAGTCGAAACCCAAACACTGAATGCCTCTCCTGGCATCAGCTTGTCCGCAGGAAACCTCGTATCCCTCCTTCTGATGCAAAACTCTGGAGCCGATAGGGAGGCTTTAGTGTATTTTTCCAGCAATACTCGCTATCCCATTTTCACCTCACCACGTACAGAAATTACACGCTTTTATTCGCTGCCACTGTCTCTCACCATATTCTGTTCTACGTCACAGATAACATTCCGTACATCTGCGCAATACCCATGCCGTCAGGACGTGGGGATAAATTGTTTCTGTTCATCTTGTCTTTCATTCAAAACTTCCTGGGCCTCGCAGCTCAGCGCAGCTAGTCCTCCTACTGACCTCTGGGTATTGCTATTCGTCTACCTCCCAGGCAGCCGGGCCACCCGTGCCAGTGGTCAGAGGTCTGCCTTCGCGTCTCTGCAAGTGTGAATAATATGCAGATACTACTAATAAATTATTCGCGAGCCACTCTAATTGTCTTTATTATACATCACACCACACATATAAATATTTTATTCAACAGTGATAGGATGCTCCACAATCAGTATACGCTTAAAATAAGAATAAAATAATTGACCAAAAATGTAATAATAATAGTAATAATGCGTGGTGTACTTTCTTCTTAGTTTTCATAATGACTATTTTTACGAACAGCTAGCGATAAAAAATTGAAGACAACTGATGACTAGCACCCGGAGCTTTCTACATGCCATCATTAAAAGGATGTTATCTCAACTACACGGAACTGTGATATTTACCGTACAAATTACTCAACCAGAAGGGACAGGCGCTAAGGATTCTTAATAAATTCTCGGCCAGAGATTGTGTTAACTCGTTGGACGAAGCATTACACTTTTCACTGTTTGAAAGTTTTGGATTCTTGTATTCCATAAATAATATCACTTTAAAATATAAATAAAACATTAATTTCGGACATCAGAATAAAATTTTTTTGCGTCTCAAAGATAATATCTGGTACTAGAAGAAAAGGGAAAACTACGGTATTTCTATTCACACCAAGATAGGAGCGCGCGAAGTGTATGCAAGTGCAAGAACATGAGTAAAAGATGAATTGGAAACGGAAAGAATGAATCAAGGTACTGAAGAATATGGGAACAAAAAAAAAATATGATTAGAATACAAAAGAAGATAATGAGAAAATTAATATAAGCAGACCTCAGAAAAGACTGAATTACCAAAATATTTATGTCGGTGTTAATATTAAATTTCTAATTGCACTGATGTAAATTTAAAACGTTGACATTAAGCTTCGTTTCTTGCTGTATATTGAGTAAATATTTATTATTCGTGATTAGAAGTGAGTAGTTAGTGGAGGCTCAGATTCAAAGCGCTCTTATCATGGAGCCCAGTCGAACCCACGGCTTTCCTCTAGGAGGGCTGCCGTCTGTATCTGGAGATAGCGGGCGGCGCATTTATTTTCCGTGGCTCGAGCGTCTCATTGAGGGGCCTGCCACAAAGGAAGCCGGTCGACCACTTCTGACTACAGGCAATCCCATCACGCGGCTCCTCCAGACTGTTTTTATCCCTCTAGGATTGTTTCTCTCTCTTCACTCTTTTACCCACTCTTACGAATCAACTCGGTATTGTCTTCACTTAAAGCTTACTTCTGGTGAAAACAACGTTTTTTGTCGGTTAAGCTATCCCTCCCAATAAAAGGGAAATATAATAATGAATTCTACAATGGCCTCGCCAAAACGCTACCTCCGATACCAAATGTGAAACGGGCACAAAAGATTTAATTACGTTTCAGTTGATCAGTTCGTCATACAAGTCTGATTGTACGAAATCACATTTTAAATGATTAAAGGAACATACAAACATCGCTACAAATTTTCGATAACTATTCTGTCACTTTATAATAGAAGTTAAACTCGACTATGTGTGTATTAAAAATTATCAGTTTTATGTGTTTGTAAGATCATGATAAGCGTTGATTAGTTAACGGATATAGTGACGATTTAGGGAGACCAGGTCGGGTCATCTAAATGGGCCTTTATAGGGTGTTTGGTTGGTTTGGCCCTCTTCTTCAATGTACGTCATATTTATCTATTAGAAGGCTCTTGGAAACTTCTGTGTTTTCTAAAATTGAATCGCAGCTCTGCACTTCAGTTAAGACGTGACATCGGATCACTGATGAGAATTATTTTTGGTTCTTCAATTACATTCTTGAATAGAATGTAGGCATATGTTGTAAAAAAATCACTGTTAGCTGCCGATATTTCACTACAAAGTATTGTCACTGTCAGTAAGTTCAAAGACAGTACGGGGCCAGCAGACATTTTGACATTTAGGACTGCATTTATGAGTACCGGGCCAAGTGTATAGTAGTGGACATTCCACGCAGGCTAAATGTGTCGGGGAATGCCACACTTTTGGAGTCAGTATGTGGCACAAAATCTCGACAATACTCTTAATAAACAGTGATACAACAGTTGTGTAAGACTGGCCGTCTAGTGGACGCGTACTGTCGCAAAAATGTTCGCACGAATACAGCCGTATTCGCGCGAACTGCGTTGGCGCGAAGACACGCCGTCCACTGAAAGCAGATTCGCGCGAATCTGTCGCCAGTTCTCCGTTGTACCCCGCAACCCATATCATTTCTTATTGATGTCAGCGAATATAACGAAAGGAAATAGAACAATAATTCCTTAATACATATTCATTTATTTTCTAATTAAGAAAATAAACGTAAATTTCTTTAATTAGGCCCTAGATTTCACAAAATTTCCGTTTTATATCCTATCATTAGCGATACGATCTATTTAGAAAAAACCAGTGTAAAATAATGACACGATTTTTTTAAATGTAAACAATAGAAATTTTATTTAGATTGAGGAAAATGTATGTACATAACTGCAATAGGACACATGTTATCAAAAGATGATACTTTATTTTTATTAATTCTAAACAGAAATCATGTGTTTCTAATTTTTCTGCTTTTTAAATTATTCCTATATATATATATATAAAACAAATAAATGAAGGATGCTAGTCAGAGGAAATGTCTTTTTAATATACTTTAATCTTATAACTCATTAACTATTTAACTTTATCTTGAAAATATACTGGTACACTTAAAAATAATTCTATGTTAAGAGAAAAATAATTTCTTGGAAATAGGACACAAGAAAAGTAATTTAAAGTACGGCTGAAATATATTCCAGCTAAATTCGAGTAAACTAGTGGTCTTATATAAAGTAGGAGAAATGAACTGCGCCATAAATTATGTGTTTTGTTCGTAATACTAAGAAATATGTTAGGTAGTATTTTAATTTTATCTAGACGACAGCAAACATAATATATAATACCATACGCAGTGTTACGTACCAATCATTAGTCGCCACTAAGTACAATCCGCGTAGGAAATTGAATCTGTGTTTTAGAGAGAAGCCAAGAAATTGATTGCAAATTTATATAATTATTCCTTGAACATGTTGTGTTTTGATGGATTAAAATGGTTCAAATGAACTGAATGATTGTTGTGAATGTATTAAAGGCAACAGAGTGCGTCGAATATTAGAGGACCGTAATTAAAAATTTTATGTGGGGCCATAATGTTTTGAATGAGATTTTGAATGTTTAGAAGTGTTTGATTTCGTAAATATGCTGTTATGTGCTTGTATGTGTTTTCTATTTTAATTTAAATACGTTTCCTAATGATTTAAAGTAATTTTGTGCAGTTTTAATTGTTTACGTACGACTAGTACTATTGTTTACGTGATTGATAGAGCTTAAAAATAGGTCTGTCGATGCCTTTGCATTCTCCGTGTTTGCGCGACCAAATCCAAACAATTTCTGATCTCATCGCTCTAGCGAATGTTCGCGCGACACAAGCATTCACAATGGACGGAGTCACATAAAATTCCTGTGTTTGGATTGGAGCAATCTGTTCGCCCGTATACAGGCTTACTCGCACGATCATTTTTCGCGCAAATACGCCTAGACGGCCAACCTAAGAGTGTAAGGCTTAGTCTGTTAAGATAAAAGGTAACTTATTATAAATAACAATCAAATGGTATGAGCGTAAAATTAGTTCTGCAGCGAGATCGCCATCTTCACTTCATCGTGCAGCGGCCAGAAGCCTCAACAGCTTAGGCGTCTCATGGTACTGGTTGAACTCAACTTGTATTTATTAAGCAATAGTATCGACGCGAAGTATGATACATGTATGTAAAAGCGGATTATGCAATATTCAACTGGAACAATTTCGGGTCATTGCTGGTAACCAGATGTAGAAGTTGTAACAGCACTCATACCTGAACTTTAAATAGAATTGTATACCCTATTTAATGAAGTATTTGTAGTGAACTTAAGTTTGCTTGAATATGATCTGGTATGTTTGTTTTGCAATTTCTTGTAAATCGGTGTATGTGGACTTTGTTTTGTGAAGGGAAATTGTTTAGAAGCCGTTTAATATGTTTAACAACCGAATTGTGCAAGAGAATTGCTTAATTGTTTCTAATTCCAAGTATTAATGCAAGTTACGATGTCTACAGGACAATTTTCTACAGTTTAAAATGATTTCTGTAAATAATTTTGTGTTTAAGTATTTTTAATTTCCATTTCTAACCGTTCTGTAATGATGTTAAATGATTAAGTACTATATCTGATTGTTTTTAATATGTTTAATTGTTTGAGTAACTGTTAATGTTCTAGAAAAATCTCGCGGAAGCTGTTGAAGTGTTCGGGAAATTTCGATAGAGCCTATATAAAGAGATCAGCAGAAGGACAGTTAGTTAGTTTATACAGATTCACTTTGAAACTGTCAAGGACTGCATTAGTAGTATCTCTGGATTGTATCTATGCATATCAACAATATCGTTGATGTTGTTTTGAAAATAAACGAAAGTTTAAACTGAAATACCTACTTAATTATCGTATTAATCAACCACGAAGAACCTGACAAAGTCCTTCCTAGAAATAAAAATTGGACCTTTCAAATGTTACTGCAAAGATATTTCAGTTGTATCACTTTACTCGATTATCTAATATCTAACGAAAAAAAAAAATAGAGGATTTTTTTCTCCTTATGGCTTTACGCCTCGTTGATTATGAGTTCATTAGAGGCAGGAAAGTACTCTAGGCAAGGAACGGGGAGGAATTTGCGAGGCTCTTTTGAGGAAAACATTTCATCATTGATCTGGAGTGACTATGAGAAATAGTGCGAAACCGAAATCTCGACGGACGGTCTCGTATTCGAATCGGCGGCTTCCAGAATGCCAGGCCAGAGTGTTACATCTCACCCATAGAGTTTGGTTAAAAAGTAGAAAGAGCCCACGTTATAAAAGAGTGATTTCCATTAATTTTAGAGTCTAAGAAGCCATTCAAAGAAACTGTAGAAACAGGTGAAGTTGTAAAGTCTGACTGCTGCTCTCAGGGGGTAGTGCTCGTCTGAGACAGGTGTTATTGCAGGCTGCGCGTTCAACCCCGGCGCCAGAACACGGCTCCGCTCTCAGCTGCGCGCCACTAAACTCTGCACAACTCCAAGACTCAGGGACAGCACAAAGAGCACTACACACCTAGTTTCGCAACCAGAGTTTACATTAGTCTACCAAGCCTGCGTATAAGTTTAGTAAAGAGCATTCGTATCAGATGGATATCGTCGCAAGAAGTGAGGTTAAATGGATAGGCGTGCAGAATTTCTCGTTTGGGAAAATATAGAGAAATTACAACACAGGCAGATAATGGATATATTCATACGTGATTTATAATAAACAAGTGAGTAGAAAAACAAGTGAGATATTATAAACAGTTTACCTACAGAATTATTTTGAGTAAAGGAGGAACGGAGATTGCAACGACCACTTTAGCCATCTGCACAGGAAGGCGATCATGAAGTAGAACCGACACGATGGGTGAGTGATAAATCTCCCTCCCGCCTCTAATGACCTCAGCGTCAATAACGCTCTGGAGAACATCAGTTCGAATCCCCGTCCGGCCGTTTAGTTTGCGGTTTTCCGAATTTTCCCGGAATCACTCCAGTCAAATGGGATGGTTTATTCAAAAGACCAGAGCCCAATTCCTTCCTGTCCCTTGTCCCCTCTCCACCTCTAATGACCTGGATGTTGATAATCCAACAAAAAATTAATAAAAAATGAAATAGACAAAATATAATCTGGAATTGAGAACTTAATTCAATATATGAATGAGGAATAAAATTTAATTATCATTGACGATTGGAATGTTCTTGTAAGAGAAGGAAAGGAAGAGAATGTTGTAGGCAATTTCGGTCTAGGACAAACAAATATTTCAGGAAGTACGCCGTTAGAATTTTGTGAAAAGTATAAACGAATCGTAGGAAACACACGATTTAAAAATCATCTAAGCTATACATTGAAACGTCCAGGAGGTGCACGTAAATGTCAGCTAAATTATATACGAAGGATTCAGAAACGAAGTACTACATCGTAAAACATACCAGGGAACTGGCCATGATACCATTGTATCGAAGAGCAGATTGAAATTGAAGATAAAATGAAAACAAGACAGGGAAAATAGAAATGAATAAAAAATTTGTAAAGACTGAAAACGCGTATCTACAATATAAGTGAAAAAATTTGAATTGAAGAATAGTGAAATTCACAGAAAATGGAGTTAATCAAAGCTATTAAACAAATATTGATCATAAAGTAAAATGCATAAGAAATTTCTGAGCCGATGGATCGCAGGAGGAATACAATAACTCTCTAGATGAAGCGGGATGTTTTAGGATTCAGATAAACAAGAAAGGTGTGAAGAAGTAGAGAAGGAAACTGTTTTAGTTAAAGGAGAATAGAACCGAATTTCGGAGAAATGACGAATAATTTATAAACATAAAAGGAGCTAAAATGAAACCATGTCTACATCTACATCTATATTCTGCAATTCACAAATATGGTGGTTGGCAGAGGGTGTTAAGCACTAATCCTAATCTGTGAATTCCAATCCTGAACAGAACGAGGAAAGAAAGAATACATAAAAGTATCAGTACGGCATCTTATTTCTCTAATCTTATCCCTCCTGTCATTGCGACCTAAATAGGTTGGCGGAAGAAGTATTTCATTTCACTCGTAAATTAAAGATTTTCGAATATTCTCCATCAAATTCAAACAAAAACGACGTCGTCTGTCCGCCAAACAATCCCAGCCCAACCCACGTATCAACTCTGTGACACTTTCGTAAGGACTGTAACTAGCAGTCACAAATCGAGCGGCTCTCTGCTGTACTTTCTCTAACGTGTCAATTAATCCCTTGCGATACGGATCCCAAACTTCACAACAGTGATCCAAATGCGGCCGCACTAGTGTTTTGTACGCTATTTCCTTTGTATGAGCATTAAAACTTCTCAAAATATGACCTATGAATCGTAGTTTAGAATTAACTTTGCCTACGACGGAAGTTATGAGCAAGTCCCATTTCATGTTACTTTGTACTGTTACGCCTAGATACTTCAGGGAATCCATCTTGTCAACAACTAAATTGTTAACTTCGTACTCGTGAACAAACGATGTTTTTTTTTATTGCATATTTGCACTGCCTTGCACTTTTTGTAGTTAAGTGTAAGCTGCCATTTATGGCACCATTCCAAAATAACATCCAGATCGTGCTGAATTTCTAAGAAATCGTCAGAGCACCTTACTTCCCTATAGACAAGTGCATCATCAGCAAACAATCACATCCTGCAATTAACGTTGTCAAAGAGATCGTTTATAAAAATTAGGAAAAGAAGTGATCCTATTACACTTCTTTGAGGAACGCCCGAAGTAACATGTAGCTTAGAAGAGGCTTCCCGGTCAACAACGACATACTGTGACCGACCAGTTAGAAAATCGCGTATCCATTCGCAAATCTGATCAGATATACCGTACGCTCGAATCTTCGCTAAAAGTCGGTTGTGTGATACAGAGTCAAAAGCCTTCTGAAAATCCAAGAAAATTGTACCAACTTGTGATCTTGCATCGATAACTTTCATTACGTCATGTGAAAATAGGGCCAATTGTGTTCTACATGATCTCTTCTTCCGAAATCCGTGTTGGTTTGCTGTAAGTAACTCGTTTTCATCTAGAAACTTCATAACGTTAGAGCATATGACATGCTCCAGAATTCTACTGCAAACAGATGTTAGAGATATGGGTCGATAATTCCTAGGATCTCTCTGATCTCCTTTTTTGAAAACAAGAATCACTTGCGGTTTTTTCCAGTCAGAAGGTATTTTTCTTTTTTCTAAAGATTTACGAAATATATCTCACAGAAATGGTTTTATTTCTTCCTGGTATTTCGAAAATACTCTTATTGGTATACCATCTGGACCCGGCGCTTTCCCCACTTGCTTTATGATACCTACACTATCAATTTGTACTGGATCCATCTAAAATTCTACACGCTGTGGAAAAGCGGGAATGTTTTCCATGTTTTCGTCAGCGAAAGAATTTTTAAATTCGGTGTTAAATACGGTAGCCTTGTCGCGGCTGTCAACAACTTCCCGACCGCCTTGTAGTAGAACTGGCATATTGTTGTCACTACCACTAACTTTTTTTACATACGACCAAAGTTTCTTTGGGTTTTCGTCGAAGCTCTTTGAAAGTGAATTGCTACGAAAGTCATTAAAGGCCTCGCGTATCGCATTCTTAACATGTCCTCTTGTCTCGCCTAGCTTTTCTAAATCACTTCTACACATCGTCCTTCTTGAGCGTGCATGTTTTTTCCTTTGCTTTTTAAGTAACTTTTTAACTTCACCATGGGGGATCGTTCCCATCCCTGATTGTCCGTTTCGGTGTATGTAAGTCCATTCCTTCCCTGACTATACACATGAATCGAAGCCATGTAAGGGGAGACAAATTGTATGATCGGAATGGCCCGAACAACAGTCGGCTGGAAAGAGAAGACGATGTTGATGTTAATGATGTATGCGATACTGTTTAGATACTCTAATCTAGCACAGTTTTGAACAATCTGAAGTAATACTGGAGCATCCCTGCAGAATTTAAATCTCTTAGAGAGGAAGGGTTTGAAATATTATTGAAACTGGTATCGGATTATGAAACAAAATAGGTTCCGATAGAATTTCAAGCCCGCATAGAAATTAGTAGGAGACAAATGTGAAAATTATCGCATTATAAATCTGTCATCACATTATTCTAATTACTGAGTGGAGTAAAATACATGAGATATATTAGGTGAACTTGGGTTTAGAAAAAACCTAAGCGAAAGACAAGCAATCCTGACATTCATATTAAAATTCGAAGGACGTGTTAAGGAAAACGGGACTTCTAAAAAATCTTTTGTTAATGTTAATTAAGGCAAAATGTTAAAAATTAGACGGATTCTAATCGAGAATATCGAGATAGAAGAATAATGAATAATATTTATGTTAGATGACTGTAATAAGAGTAGAGAATTATTAGATAGAAACATGATTAAAAAATTAAATGATAAAAATAGCGCCCATGCAACTGCTTTTATATGCTTGCCTGTCAAACATTTACAATAGGCCTCTTCAAGATCTACGGCAATAAATCATACAGAAACAGTTGCATTGACGTTATTTTTAATACTGTATTCAATTTACTGAACAATTGCGGAAAATGTCCTACAACAACATTGTGTACTTAAAAACGGGGAGTAATCCTCCAGTAATTTTCAACTAAAAAAAAAAATTGAGTGTGTAATAAGTTTTTATGGAGAAAGGTCGTCATAGTTCCGATTAGATCTCTATTCGCTTCTATTCATTGTCATTGTGTGTGAAATAATAAAGGAGGGGGCCGGAATATTAGAGAGAAAACATGAAATCAATCGTGTTTGAAGACGATGTGATGGTTTGGGAGTCAGATGTACAAGAACAGCTGTCTGGGTGGTAGGAAGTAATTAAATATTATAGAATGTAATTCTCTGACTGAAGTAGCAGTTATAACTCCGAAGAAAGATAGTTCAATCGGAAATTTGCTAAAAAGTATTTAGGAAGTGTGTATTTTGGAAATGAAATAAAATGAAACCTACTATAGGACTCAAGAATTCTACATGACAATAGGAGCCTGATTTCGAGTAGGGAGGTGTCACTAAAATGCAAAAGGATTATTTGCAGGACTTAGTTTGTGACGGAACTAACGTACGGTTCTGAAGCATGGGTGATGATAGAAAGAGACGTTGGTAGAATTCAGGGCACAGAGGTGAAGTTTCAGATGAGCAGAATTGGTGTAGCGAGACTGATGAAGCTAGGGAATCGGCATGTGAGGGAGGAAGTTAAACAGGAAGAAATACAGGATAGGATTGAAAGATCAAATACACAGGAAAAGGATGAGCAATGAAAAGATGCCAAAGAAAATGTATAATTCGAGGGGAAGAGAAGTCGAGGAAGACCATGGGATAGGTGGATTAAGGGAATAGAGAACAGAGTGCAACAGAGAGGACCAAAATAGACTGCAGTGTAAGAAGAGGAGGAATCAGGAAAGTAGAAGAAGCGCTGGAGAGGACTGTGTGGAGACTAGAAACAATGATGATGAGTAAGTGTTCAAGAAGAATCGATTTACTAGTTGGGCTTGTTGGTAGCTGAGAATACTGAAAAATTAGCGAACAGCATAAACAAATAACTGGTGCAAGCATTTTGATTAAATGTAAACTGTAGTAACACCCTCTCCTTATTTTGGTTTATTATAATTAAAATTTAATATTCATAAAACCAGTTGCTTTAAATATTAATTCTACGAGTGGGAAAATATTATTCTGGAATGAAAGCTCTTTTACATAGGATGACATTAATGAGCAATCTGGTACTTCAGTGATATAAGAATGTAGGACGACAGACAAAGTGCATCATACAGTCTGGGATGAAAGGTGATGAGGACTTTCTGAAACACTGCACTGCATTCCATGCCACGGCTTCTGAAATAAACAACTAATACATTATCTCATTAAAGCATGATAACAGGAAACTCAGTTATGCTTTGATGCAGGGCATCTGTTCACATGGGAGCAGTATACTGACGGAAGTGATACTACGAACTGGAAGAAGACGGCATAGTTTTATGCTATCTGATAACTGCAGAATTTCAGGATGACTATATGAAACAGTAACACATTGTTCAAATTGTAATTCTTGAATAAAAAAATTACTAAGACATTTGCTTTCGTAAGTTGGTAGACAGAACCCGTGTTAAAATCCAGATGGGGCCAGGAATTTTTGAGAGTTGTGTTTGATCATACGAGCTACGCCAGGACGTCCTGTGATTCGGATTCCACGTTCACTGTAGATACCAGAGGTAAGGAACTGACGTAATACCTCTGACACAATGGCTTTGTATCCCTTCTCCAGGAGGTGGCTGTGTACTAAACTAGATTAATTATTACATTTATTAAGCTTTCACGGTCACAAGAGATTTTAGATCTTGTATTAAAATCAAATGCATCTGTCACTTTAATTTTAATAATCACGAAAGCAATATTTGAAAGCTTTTTATTTCCAGTAGGAATTATTTATTCACGCCTGAGTTATCTTACACAACAAAACATAAATTCAGTTGCCGCTACAGCATTTAAAAACTAGGCTATGAAAAAATACTTTCTTATAAGACCGGCTACAAAATAATTGAAATTAAGTACGCAATATAATTCAGTTTTACAATGATAAATGAGATTTAGTTTGACCTTAAGTGAATGAACCGCACGTTTTGATTATTTGGAGATCACACTACGTTATGTGTTTTTGCGCACCTTGCCTGGAAACACAATAGACTTGGTTTCGTTGACAGTGAGAGTGGGCGTTTTAGCTGCCCCTATTGTGAGAACTCTCATGTAGCGGTCGCTCATGGATTGTTTTCTAGAGGTGAAGAAAGGCTTATTCTGTCACAGTTGAGCACGTGTTCAAAACGCTGAGTGTCCATTGAGATCCTCTCACATTCGCACATTCGAACATCCGTAGCTCCATTTCCCCCTTCCAAGACAGAATATTCTATTCCAACATCACGGTGCCATTCATATTTTAACCATTGTTTTTTGTTCTTCCCATCTCTCCGCATCGTATAGATGAGTATTACTCGGAATAAAGAGCTTGCTTGTCTCGAGGATAGCTTCGGTTGGCTCTCCTCATTTCCAGGGGGAGTCTCCGTGCAGTTTCAACTCCAAAGGTTCTAGACGGCCTTTCACCTTGCTGTTTTTGGTGATGCTTTTGGAGTCTATGCCAGAATGTCTCGATATTCTCATGCCACTTTCTTTCTTTTCACTCAGTACACAACTACACAGCTAGGAAGAGGACTTCCATGCGCCATTTATATTAACTCTGCATGGCCCGTGAATATATTTCAAAAGTGTTATCTCGGAATTATTCGATTTTTTTAACTGCTTAATGTCTCTTAACAGAGAGTTCTTTAGAGACAGGAAAGGATGGGGCCAAGGAATGGGAAGTAATTCGTTCATGGCCTTTTGAAGGAAGCATCCCGGCATTTGCCTGGAGTGATTTGGGAAACCATGGAAAACACAAATCTGGATGCCCGCACGGGGATTCGAACCGCCATCCTCCCGAATGCGAGGCCAGAACGCTAACCGTTACACCACCATGCTCGGTGGAATTATTCGAGAATATTGTAGTGTGCTATTACGATTATTGTCTTGACCGTACTTACTCTTATTAAAGTATTTACTGTGACTGTGAATACGCACTTGCGGTAGCTTTTCTTTCAGTGTTTATATACTAGAAAGAAAGGAAGAAAATGAAACATTTGAAATTCGGTGCTGTAGATGGGCGTTGAAAATTAAGTGGATGGATGCAGCAGACAGGACGAAGTGACATGATGGAGGGTCGCATTTTAAATTTTTGAGATTTTATTGGAGGGACACTCACATAAAACAACAATGATAAATGTTAAAAGATAAACGTGGATGTAAGTTGAAACGAACGATTTGGAACGAAGAGATGGTTAGAGACAAAGGATTTGAGTGTAGGAGCTGATGACAAAACAAAAAGAAAGAAAAAATGACTGAATATTGTTAACGGTAGGTGATAATAAAGTCTTACATGGGTTATGTTTAGGCATTTTGTCTCAACACTTTAGCAGATTATTTGTAAAAAGTATGTGGAAACTGACGTTACATGATGGTAAGGTTGCTGTGAGTACTCGAGTGTAGACCGAGAGCATTTTCGAATAAGATATTTACGGCTACCGACTGTACCGCTCAATAAGTCATCAGCTAATTTCTCCGCGGTGTGCGCGCGGTCTGCATTATTCACGTGAGACCGATCCGACCACACACAGCTCTGAGGATTGCAACAGTGGGCGCGCCCACTAACTAGAGAAGGTAAAGTGCGGTTACAGAACCACGTTTCGATGCCTCTAAAACGAAAGTATTCGGCACCGGAGACGACCCTTGTAATTAACGCGTTTCAAATTTTGTAAGTCCGTGTCTCGATATTTTTGCATTTAATGAAAATTTGTTTGATTTCGGCATCATAGGGATAGCCAGGAACTATCTATTTGCATTTTGACTTCTGGATCTCCTACGCTTAAAATTTAACTGGAAAGTTTTTTTTTGTATCAAAGTTTGGATGTTACTATTATTTTGTTGGTTTACTGTATATTGATGTCTAAGTGTGAGGTGTCTTACTTGCACTAGGTCTATTGTTCTTTAGTTTTATGCAAAATCAAGGAAATCGGTAGCTTTTTCTTTTTTTTTTTTTTGATTTCCTTTATGCGCTGTTAACTTTGCCAAAAAGTCGTTGCAAAAAAAAGTAAAAATATACCTTAATATATACAAAGGTAACTCTATTTGCTTAGCGTTTATGGTGGCCATCAAATGTAGTACCTTATCGAGAAGAGAATTCTTCCCTGTGCTGTTGATTTCAACAGTTATATAGCTGATTTAGAAACCGTACGAATCACAGTAGTAGATGCAAATATCACAGAAGTTGGCCGTAGTATCCAATTACATGATTCATACTTTCTCTTCTCATGATACTTCCGACAGCCTTCACGGCTAAAGTTCTAAACCGAGATTTGAGCGGATTGTATTAGGGTGTGGGTTTTACTATTATTTACGTCAAGCATTATCCAACTTTGAAGAAACTTTGTAATAGCGTGAGTGGTAGCTAGCTGAAGATACTATTTCTATCAATTTAAGTCAGGTCTGACACTACGCAATGATTTTATTACGCATAAATTATCAAAACTGCATTAAGCTTCCTTCAAACCTTCACACAGACAACTTAACACTAATATTTTGCTTACCTCATGAAGCATTTTATCAATCACCGCTCTCCTTCAAGAAATACTTCTGATAAAGAAATACTAAGATAGCAATCTTAACCTGAAACCAAATCAGGCGAGATGTGGGATCATGGATTTTTTCAGTCTTAATGAGACACAAACACAGGCGAATTATATTACATACCATTTAATATCAAAAATCTAACTACATTTCGTACAATCACCAACTAACATGAAACTGTAGAGGGAATGACACGTCTTTGCAATAATACTTGAATTTAACTGCTCGAATGGTTGACTCAGAATTAGTGCCTTCACTACTCATGAATGCTCCCTATACTCTATTGCATATTATTTCTCAATCGACACAGATAAGTAGGCCGAACTCACTTAAAAATACACAACCAATCACTGATTATCAACGGCGACTAAATCTTAACACTGTCGGCCAAATCTACTAACAAACACAACTGAAAGCTTCGTCAACCTAACAAGGTTACACTGAGGACAGTTTGCGACAAATCAATTATCTTAGGGGCAAACCGAACACTTTAGAAATATCTACGACAAAGACGTTTTTAGAGACAAACTAACTGATTTGGAGACCAAACTGAGCTATCGCGTGCCTTACCTGCAGTAAGCGATTATATCTTTAGTACGTGTTGCTCGGAGAGGACTGAAGAGCGGATATGGCGCGTACAACTGTTTCGTTGCTGGGGAGCGTCACTTGGTCGCAAGTGCAAAATACTGACTCGTAGGTGTCTCACGGCACTGCTATCTGAGCCTACATCCGCTGGCTGCATGTAGCAAGCTCTGAGGCAACTTGTAACTCACAACGCACAAAGACTGATACCCAATAAAAATTAAATCCTGTTACCTATTGCCTATCTCCCCATTACAGGATTTAATCCCCAATCCGGCCATCCATTTTTCGGTTTTGCAGGGGTTCTACGAATCACTCCAGACTAAAGCCGAGAGAGTATCTGGCAGCATTGCTTCTTATTCTTTGCACCAGATTTTTCCCGCCTCTAATGACTGGTACGTTGACGAAGCTTAAAGCCACAACAAACAAGAAAGAAAGTTATAAGATTAACACTTTCTGGACAAATTTTTCCGTATTCAGATCTATTTTTATTTTAATAGTTCCACTTTATCCTAACGGAAATAAGATAGTATGCCAAAAGAAGAAAAAAAAAAAAAAAATCTGGGACAGTGGTTTGACAACAATATGGAGGTCCTCTAATGAATGAAAAAGTAAAATTGAAGATATTAAGTTGCTTTCGGAAACTTTTGTGATAGTTGCAAACTATTATTATTTCATTTCGTTGTTTATACCAAACAAAGTTTAAATAATGTATCAAAACTCAATTTGCAAATTTTCGCACCATCTGATCTATATTCTCGATGACAGCAAATGAGAACGGTTTTTAATTTAATTGAATGTATTAAGGAAATGAAGTCTGGGTGAACTAGAGGGCCACAATATTTCATTTGCTTCCTCTTGTTGGTGATCGCAAAAAATTGCAGCTGGAAATGAAGCGCTTTTATTTTGTTTTGTTGCGTCAAACATTAATCAACCGAGAATACTGGGAGGGTCAAAGGTCGCGCTCTTCCATATGCGTGATTGCTGCTCTTATGGCAAAGTGAAGTAATTGCCAGAGACCGATACCGAAAAAAGATTTTACGTAATGTTTGCTCTCTCGCGGAACTGGAGGCTGACGTTTCATACGAGGTAAAAGGATATAACTTGACAACTACTTGCCGTAGTTGCTCATTTCGTGGTAGATGAATAATAGAATATTCGTAGAATGAATACCAAATGTATAAAGATATTCAGTCGGAAAAGTTACCTTCGTATATAATCATACGACTTTTACGGTGAAATGTTATCTTTTACTTTTAGTATACGATAAATCATAGTTTTATCAGTCAGTTAGGAATTGGAAAATTACTACTTACATCATTAGTACAAAAATGATTCCATGTGGAAGTGTTTGTTTGGAGGTAACTCTGGAATTGCTTTGGAAAGAGGAAACGGCGAAATTCAGAACAACGCTCATGTTATAGTGGACGAAGAAATTCACTTCATTTCACTACTTCACCCATAGATGGTGCTGCGAGTAACTTATATCATTTTACACATTTAAATCGCTAGCATAAACGAAGAGATAATTATTTAGTCTTTTTTATAAATTTTATTCCCCTTGGGTGAACACGAGAAGGCGGGCAGGTGTAGGGTGTGTATTGTCCGGCGCTGCTCGGCCGTTGTGGAGTGTGATATGGGTTGAGATATTTGTACGTGACCTGATGCAAGCACCGAGCACGGCGTGAGCGGGGATATAGCCAGCGGACCTCGTTCCCGTCACGACTCTAATGACGTCACATCGTGCAGCTCTCAACGCGATCACTTGACGCCTCTCAACAGTTTTTGAGCATCAAGTGTCAGCTGTTTAAACACCACGGTGTTTACTTTTAATTTTTACGGCGAAGCCGCTAAATCCGCAATTTACACGTGCAGTGTTCTAGCAAGGTCGAGTAATAAGTTCGGGGTTTGATAGGAAACCGAAATTGAACAACCTTAGAATTTTATATAATTCTTTACTTCTTTGTGGAATACAGACAATTCAACCACGTAACACTTACCAACATTTTCACACTGGGTAAGGCAGCGGATAACTAACCAAGCCCGGTGGGTGAGTGGTAAAGCTCGCTCCCGGTATTCGGAAGGAAGCGGGTTCAGATCCCAACTGGGCCATCCAAATGGTTTCCAATGGGATGGTTCTTTCAAAAGTCCATGGTAGAATTCCTTCCCGCCCCTTTACCACCATCCTCTTCCGTTTCTAAGGACTACATCCGCCGACGATAGTCATCCGAGACAGTTTTTATCGCTGAACACAATGTGATGCCATTCATCTGCAGTTCAGTGAATAACAGGATGACCATCGTCAGCAGGCATGGTGGTGATCTGGAGAGTGGGCTCATTCTTCCATTGTTTTGGAGAGGCACAGCGGTGTTACTCCTGGCGTCATAGTGTGGGGAGCCATTGGGTATGACTTCAGGTCAAGGCTGAAAGTGATTGAGGGTCCTCTGACCGCATAACGGTAAGTCACAGACATCCTGCGTCCTCACGCGTTACCTCTCACGTGACAGTGTCGTTGTGCCATTTTTGAACAGGACGATGTTCGTGCACCCACGGCAAGTGTCTGCGTGATTCTGAGTTACTCCCGTGGCCCCGATAGAACATGTGTGAACGTCAACTCCGTCCCAGTGTCCGAGATGGAACGTTACAACAGTTGAGGGTCAGCTTGACTCAGGAGAGGATTCAACGGCTTGATGACACGCTTCTAAACCGCATCAGTGCCTGCATCCAGGCCAGAAGGACTGCGATATCATATTAATAAAAGGGCCCGTACTGCGAATTCTTTGTAAATTTGACTCGATTTTGAGGTCACAGATATAACATCACATATCATCTCAACCCGTGAACTCCTTCAGGATGCTTCACTTTATTTTCAGGTAGTGTATATAATCAAAAAAATGGTAGACTAGCCGACCCGTGCGATAATTTTGCTAATAAAATACGATAATAGGGAAGTTGAATGCTTGTGATATAATGAAAAGTAGACCCGCACTTTTGTAGCAAATATTTATTTGTTCAGTGTAATACGTACGGATCAAAATACTTACAACATATTACGAAACAGTTAGGGAAATTTAAAACACACTGTATGTACGACAAACTGTCACTGACCTTAACAGAATACAACCAACCTGAACAAATGCACACAGCATAACAACATGTCTATGATATGTGTTGCTGTGGGAACAAAATGTTTACATTGGAATTGAATAGCAAAACAAAAATGTTTCTGTAACAGAAAAAAATATCCGAAAAACTAATTACTGTATAAAAAAAATTATTGACATCTCTGCGATATCTGATGCTGCAATCTAGGGACTAGGATCTGATCTGTCTCATACGCGCAACCACTTTAAGCATCAAATTCCAAAAAAATTCTTTCATAGTTTATGATTTTACCTAATTAGAGACCTTAATATTTACAACGATATGTCATTTATCGATTTCGGTTAGGTACCGAAGGAGATAAATGGCTCTTAATTAAAAAAAAATACGTTGTAGAAATAATATTAATACTTAAGCCTTTTAAGTATCGAATTCCAAAAAATTCCTTTATGTTAAATGGTGTGACGAAAGCGGATAACTTGGTCTTTAAAATGATACAACATTTATCGATTTCGGTTACGCATCAAGGGAGATAAATGGCTCTTGACAGAAAAATGTGTTTCAGAAATATTGATACTTTTGCCCTTAAAGGTTGAATTCCGATAAATTCCTGTCTTAATATATGATGACATCAAAGCAGAGATCTTAATCTTTGAAATAATACTTCATTAAACGATTTCAGATAGGTATCCAGGGAGATAAATGACTCGTAACACAAAATATAGCATTTTAGATATATTGAAAAATTTATTCTTTAGGGGACAAATTCAAAAAAATTGCTTAGTTAAAATATGATGTGATCAAAGTGGAGACTATATTCTTCAAAATGACACCTCATTGATTGATTTCGTTTAAGTATGAAGGGTGATAAAGGCTTGTGACAAAAAAACCTTACACAAATAATATATATTAATTTCTTACACTGAAAATAATATACTTGGATTTCGTCGAAGTAAAATCTCTCAGGCAGCAAGACAATATCATTGAATAAAATTTCTGTCTCTAGTTATTTGTGAAATAGAAAGATTGGAACTGTACTATTGGTTCAGTTTTCCATCTTTCAAAATCTTTTATAAGGAGACAAGTTTTTGGTAGCTTTAATCTCTTGGAAATACATAATTTTGATCTAATAGTCTTTTATCTTTCATGAAATATCATTTTAATTTCGCTTTACCAGGTACATTAGGTTGTTCTTGAATATATCCGTACAAAGATGTGCGTATTCTGAAATACTAATTATTCTAATAAAACTAAAAAAAAGAATCGAGAGACATAAAACAATGGCAGAAAGAGAGGAAAATAGAGATAACAAAAGGTGAGTTTCCTTTGGACGCAACCCTTATTTACAGTTTTTTAATGCCTTGACTTATAATATTTACGTTTTTTAAGTCAAATAAGAAATTTAAGGATAGGTTTTTACTATTTTCTACTAAAATTACAACGAAGGATGCAATTAAGATTTTCTGAATACCTAGGATCACTTTCTGGTTAGACTTCGTTTACCAAATTATGTTTTAGATATGTAGCCTACGTATTTCGTTTTGCTTGATAATAGTTGTAAGGATTGTTTTTGCTATACTATTTTAATATTTTCGCTATCCGAAAAGTTTTGTTCGCACCTGCATAAATCTCTGGTAAAAAATCTTTTGTTATTAATAGAACTAATGGAAAACCGTTAAAATATCGTAGAAACATATTAGAAAAATAACTGTTTATTACTAAACTGTAGAACTAAGTTTAGCAGGCCCGTATAAACCTGCATGAATATATGTTATTATTATTATTATTATTCCACGATTCACTAAAAGTGAGTGGCGGAGGATGCATTGCACCTATCCGAAAGCGTAATAATTTGGAAGGGATATACGGGATACAGCGGGTGGCGCCCATGGGCTGTTGTGAGGAACCATCCCCGCATTCGCGTGGAGTGATCCGGGAAAACCATGGAAAACCCAGATCAGGATGGCCGGAGTGATTTATGGAGAGTTACTCCTGTCGGATTTTAAGTTTACTCGCCCGGTAAATCCTTTCTATTCCACTCCCTAATCGCTCGTGGATAAAATGAGTACAGAAATGAATCGGTTCTGGCCCTGATTTCTCTTGTTTTCGCGGTCATTCCTAGATATGAATGTTGCTGGTAACAATATTTGTTTGCTGTCCTTCCGAAATACGTCAGTCGCGAATTTTTCAATTAGCTTCTGTCGATAGCGAGGTCTTCCCAACTTAACTCCTTCAACATAGCACTACGCTTTCTCTCCAACTATGTTTACCTGTCATGAATCGGGTGGATCTTCTTTGGACCTTCTCTAATGCCTCCATTAGCCCATTTTGATGGGGATCACCTACACAACAACAATATTCTATGTGAGGACGCACTAGTGACCTATATGCAATCGATTTAACTTCCGGAGTGCATTTTTTAAATCCGATCTAGAAATCGTAGCATACGATTTTCTTTCCCAATTACATTCTCAATCTGCTCATTCCACGACAAATTATTACGAATTGGTACCCCTAGGTATTTAGCGTAATCTACCGTTCTAAGGACAGTACCATTAATTGTATAGTCAGAGCTAAATGGTGTCACTTACACGCATGACTTGACATTATTTAGGGTTTTAACCCCAACTTTCAGTCTTTACACCACGTAATTATTTTCATAATATCGTCTTGTAACAAAGCGCAGTCGTCCTGGGTTGTGATTTCACAGTAAATAATTTCATCAACGGCAAACAATCTTTTCATCCCCCTTATTATGTCGCACAAATAATTAATGAATGTGAGAAACAATAGAGGCCCCATCACGCTTCCCTGGGGAACCCCGGACTCACTTCGGTAAGTGATGAATGCTAACCGTCGAGAACTACACACTGTGTTCTGCCCTTCACAAAGTCTGCATCCCAACGCATATTTGTCTAGATATGCCTAAGTAACCTAGTGTGAGGCACAGTGTCGAATGTTTTTTTTTTCAAATCTAATAGAATTAAGTCAACCTGGGATTGCTCATCTATAATACGCACAAGTCGTGAATTAAAAGTGCAAGTTGTGTTTCGCAGCATCGGACTTTTCTTAATCCTTGTTGATTTGAATTTAAAAGCTCACCTTCATCTAAAAACTGCATGACATTTGAATAGATGATGTGTTCTAAAATCCTGCAAAATATTTAGGTTAACGAGATTGGCCTATAATTTTAAGGATCATTAATATTCCCATTTTTAAGCACTGGACTTACGATGGCGGTCTTTCATTCAGCTGGTATTTTTCCTTGATCCAAGGAGGCGGTATATAATTTCATCAAATATGGCGCAATTTCCTTTGCATACCTTGAGTAGAATCTTGTAGGAATTATTGGTTTTTACATTTATAAGCAGTTTAATTATTCCCTCGACATCTAGAACGAGATATTTTATAATTTTGTTGGTTCGATTGTTAATTATCGGAATCTCCTCTGAGTTTTCTGTAGTGAAAGCTATTTTAAATTTATTATTCAAAATTTCTGCTTTCTCTACGCTATTTTCTGATAATTCCCCATTTTCCTTAATCAGTGGCGGCTTAACCTTACTAGAGCCTCTTATTAGTTTGATATACGACCAGATATGTTTTGGATTAGTAATCAGATCTTCGGATAAATTTCTAACTTGGAATTCTTTAAACGCATCACGCATTGCCTTACGCACTTCCGCTGGCAACTGGACTAATTTAGCGCGATTAGATGAATCCCCCGATTTCTTCACCGTGGCATGTGCCTCCTGAGGAGGGTTGTTGCGGATGTCATCTTTGCGGATGCGAATGCGGATGCTGATGTTCAGTACTTAACATCCGTGGATGCGGATGTTTTGCGGAAGTGGATGCGGATGTGGAAAAATAAGTTTATTATTATTTAGATTTTAAAATTTCATCTAAAATAAATTTTAAATCAATCTTTTTTTTCATAAGAAAATTCTATTTCAACATGATACTGCCATATTGACCTTATTTTTGCCTCATCTTTCAAAAAAAAAAAAAAAAAAAAAAAAAAAAAAAAAAAAAAAAAAAAAAAAAAAAAAAAAAAAAAAAAAGGTAGAAAATGGGATGATATCACAAGTGAATTAAATTATTTACATAATTACGCATGCGTCTAAAAACTAGTCTTTGTCATATGAACTTTGCGGAGTTCGTGGCTAGTCTAATTCAAGCGTCAACCACAAGGCAACACCACCGCGCATTTCCACGACTCGTAGACGTCGAGGTCATTAGAGACGTGAAAAGATCGGGACTAGAAACGGCAAGTACTTCGGCCATGGTCTTTTAAAGGGAGCATTCGCCTGGAATGATTTGGGGAAGCCATGGAAAACCCAAATCTGGATTCCCGGACGGGGATCCAAACCAGCGTCCTCCCGAATGCGAGGCCAGGCCGTTACCGCCTACCCACCACGCTCTCCGTGCTCGCCACCCACCTTCCCACCGCTCTAGTGACGCATTCACAGTACTACTTGTAGGACCTACGAGATCCGATTTTCGATAAAACAACCCTTGATGGTCCGTGAAAGCGGTTACAGGAATACATCTAGGAGATGTTGTTGGACTCCCAGGCAACCAGAAAGGCTCCTTGCTGTCTAACAAGCTATAGATATTGAGGAAGCTATAGGAGGAAACAAGCTATAGATATTGGTGAAACTATTGGGGGAAATATCCTACGAGTGTGCGATAAGAACATATGGTGTGCCCCGAGAAAGTACGAGTGGAATGGATTGCGTGGAACATCTAGAATATCGTGAATGAATAAGCGCATCCTAAGGTAGTTCTACATGGACATCCTATAAGTTGGACCATGAAAAGTTCGTTTAAGGTAGGGTCACACTAGACCGCACTGAAACCGCACCGTCACCGCACCAACACTCGGACGAGTGACGGCTCGCCTCCCTCGCATCGACACTGGTCGCTAGCTGATTCGTGTGATGGACGGGTTCCTACTCCGTCTTCAGTCTCCTTTAATGTATACACTTCGTTGTTTCACGAAATTAATGTTAAAAAATTACCTTAAAAGTGATTGGGAATCGCAGCTAGGGTTACCACACGTACTTTATTATAGAATACTGTCTTTTGCGTAGGCGTACTTTATAATCTACAAAAGTAATAAAGTCCATTAAAATACATTTTTTTAATTTGTTTTTCTCCTCACTATTTGATCTCTTATGCAGTAAAATAGTACCCCAACGCAGTTTTGACGAATGATATATGATTGAATATATACTTTTCAGTACTTCTAAATTTAGTTGCTTGCGGCGTGTGATTCGGTTATGGAAGATTCCTGGTTCAAAATCCGGGTCTCGGATACAATTTTTACAGGCCTTAAAATCGACCTCCACGTCTGGCAATGCTTTTATTTGTTAATGCGAACATTCAAGGACTCTGCCAACATTTTACGAACATCTGATGAACCTAAAGTGAGGCTGAAAACAAGGATACTTTTCTGAAGCAATCAGTACCGCTGAAACAATATTTATTCGTAAAGGATTGAAATTTCTGAACTTTTTGTATACGCTTCTCCATATCGACCATCCCGACACCGGCTCGCACCGTCAAACATTAACCAAACTAATGACGGCCGACACACAGTGTGGTGTCGTTTGAACTCACTTCAATCGAGTGGGCGACAACAATAAGAAATGTGTCGGTCGGTGACAGTGAGGGCTCTGTGCGATCTATTGTAGCCCGACCTTTACTTTGAATGCAATTTCAAACTTGTAAATTCGTTACTTAGGTGACAACACGGTTTAGTTCATTGTTACTTTTATTGCAAGATCGTCAGAAAACAACTACTTTTTTGTTAGCTAAGCGACAATAGGCAGAATCTCGAATAAAGAGAAAAGAACAATATATATTGGAGTAATGTAAACAAAACATCAGTAACACATCCGCATTAAAAATTGCGGATGCGAAAGCGGATGTAGGATTTCACGCGAAACTTTCGCATTTCGCAAATACGGATGTCCGTTACATACCTACTACTGAGCAAACGTTTCACTTCCCTTCTGAACTATGAAAAGTTCTTACTAACCTTAATAAACTTCTTAGGAACAAATTGATTTAAACCGATCCATATTATTTCTTTTAAATTAACATCACCAGTTGTATTTACAAAAACATTTAAAAGGTATGGCGAAACCCAAAAGATTGATATCTATTGGTCCGCTAATGAGAATTAGTGAGTAATGTTAAATAACGCTTCTATTGTTCGATTTCTGACGATAGTGTTACTTTATAGAATTAATTACAAATGTGAGGTGATCACTGTTTTATACCGATCGCAGAGTCTAAGAGAAATTGTTTCCTTGTGTACCGAGCTCGAAACCCTTCAAAAGCCATCACAATGCCGCTCTCTTGCCAGCTTTTAATTACTGGTATTAACGCCGAGTGGCGCTGTGCGCGTTCCGGCCGCCGCCAGCGCCTCGTGCGGACAGGACGTGCGACACGATGAGACGCGACAGACTGCACAACCGAAAAGGGAATTCATTAGCGGCAAGTTGGTACTGACTGTGTGCGCCCTCAAAGGGCCGCGACAAACGGACGCTAGCAATCACCTGGGATTAATTACAGGTGTGCGGGGCGAGGGATTAGCGCTGACTAATAATCGGAGGAGCTTGTTTGTCTGAACTTGTGGAACAGTACTTTGTAGTTTATTTTTTGTGGTTTCCTTTAACATTCCCAAAAACACAGTTACGTTCTATAATCTAGACTGAGTTGTTGCCGCTTTTTCACGGATAAAGCAGGACGGAAATTAAATCCTCTAAAGTTTTCAACTCTGTTATTTGGGCCACTCTGTTTGTATATTGTTTGTGCAGCCGTTTTATAGACAATTTAATGATGAAGCGTTTGCTAACAATGATACTTGTGTCTATTGTTTAGTAGAAAATAATTGACCTCTGTCTTAACTCTAACTCAATTTGTTAAGTTTTTCTGTGAGAACTATTTCAATTGTTTTGAAGTCACAACATTATATTTCCATAACTGTGTCACCAGCTTACCTAAACTTCATTTCATTTTTGTTTGACAAATCTGAACTGTTGCTGTTGAAGAGTAATGGAGAAAGGACTGATCCTTGTGGTAAACCGATGGCATTAGCTTCTCTTTACACAGAAGTGAATTTCAATCATTGTATTACACAACATGTCATTCGACAAGGAGGCAATAGTCTTTCATGCGATAACTTTCGTAATTAAGTAGGTGTTAATATCTTAGCATATAAACAGTAACTTTATATATATATATGTTTTCAATTGCGTTCGTAAAAAACATTTATTTTTTTATTCCTTGATTAACACTTGCTTACAGGTCATGTGAACTATTTGAATTAAGGATTAAATTTTCTTACGAAACTAATCAGTATTGTCGAACATCCAGAACTTGAGGGTTTTATTTCACGTGGAAGGATGTAACAATGTATATAGAGGCAACGCATAGCTGCACTGCCCTTAAGTTAGTTTTTTGGTCACATGTTATTTCCTTACGAGAACTCGTTTTATCTCAGCTTGGTTTTGATTGGGAATCCCTTTTAAGACGTAAATTTTATTGGAGTAGCAATAATGTGGACATAATTAGTTACAGCACAATCAGTACTTAACACTGTGGTGATTGCAGGATGTAATAATTACACAAGAGCACTGCTGCAAGAACGCTATCGGCCATCTTAGTTGCAATTTTTAGTTGCTCTTCCACGCTCAGTCAGGTAAATACAGGAATGCTGTAGATTTTCTCCTCGAAAGTTACAATTTTGTAAAAAGTATACGCATCTAATGACTCATGTCTGGAGGTGATATAATGTAACAGTTACGGCCGGAGATTATTTATTATTGGGTTCTGCAAAATGGGGCCCGAGACCAGAATTTGGTTCTGTCTTTAACGATATATCTTGTGTGAGCGGAGAAAATTGTTTCCAGTACCACAACGGTAGATTGACGATGTCGTTGTTCAGGTCATTACACTCCCTACTACAATTTATTCCTTGGGCGACAACTAGACAGGACGCATTGGACAGATAGTAGGAAAAGGTTTCAAATTCTGCACTTGTTGAAGAGAGTAATGAGGGGACGTACGAGAGAAGTAAAGGAACTAGGTTACAAAACTTTAGTCAGGCCATTGCTTGAATATGGTAATGTAGTGTGGGATCCACATTTTGAGTATCAAATACAGGAGTTGGTGAGGGTGAAAACGGCTGCTAGATTTATTTCTGGAAATTACTGCAGAGCACAATCAGTAACAGAAATGATAAAAGAGCTGGAATGGGATCCATTGGAAGACAGGAGGAGGGTGATCGGAGTATGTTGATGAAGGAGTTGGTGAGGGTGAAAACGGCTGCTAGATTTATTTCTGGAAATTACTGCAAAGCACAATCAGTAACAGAAATGATAAAAGAGCTGGAATGGGATCCATTGGAAGACAGGAGGAGGGTGATCGGAGTATGTTGATGAAGCATGGAAAGATATTGGTGTAAGAATTAAAAGTAATGCATGAAAGTGGAAAGATGAACGTTACCACAAGCTGGCACTCGATTTCAGGCACAAGTATGTAGGAAGATTCTCTTTTTTAGGTAAGGGTTTCAGTGATTGGAATAAGTTACCAAGGGAAATAATGAATAATTAACCAAAAATGTTGAATGAATTTGAAGTTGATATTTCTACACGGGAAATGTAGTTGGGTGCAGGAATGGGGGAAGATGGGTGTGTAGGGAAATTTCCACCGGAGCGTGCGCTCCATTGCAATTAAATTAAACTGGCGTCTAGGAGGAATTCACCTCGCAGGTGCTCCGGAACCAGGCTTAAACAAGAAAGAGACCATATTGCCTACTCACCTACTTTCAGGTCGAGGAGTGACAACTCTGCCATTGGCTGCGAAGTTATCAGATTGAGACACACACACACACAAAATCGCACTAAAATCTGAGGTTTCATATATAAAATTAAAGTGAAGGAAACTTGTCTTTCGGGAAACAACACATCGTGGAGGACTTCCTTCCTTGGTCCCCCGTGTCACCACCGTCTACTGGAGTGTTAGATTTTTTCATTTGATTAATTCATAAAATAACGCCAATGCAACTGTATTATGTAGATTTATTGCCGTACGCGTTTCGCCTCTCCTCGAGGCATCATCAGCGACGAATCTATTTTAAAGTTTACATTTGATTTACAAACTTATTTGACATAACGCTAAATTTATACATTTTCTTTTTATTTACACTTACTATTTACATTAGTGGATTTCAGGATAGTAACCACACATCTTTGCTTTCCCTCCAAAGCATGTTTCAATTACAGCCATTTGTCTTTGCTGTTGTGTACACGATATAAACATTGCGTCTTCTACAATTCGCTTGTTTTCGGTGGCCATCTTATTTTCTTACTGTCAAAGGTGGTGATGCGCTGACGGCGCCGGATTTGAATTTGCGTGGGAGATTTTATATCTAATTATATGTAAGTGTGTGGGTGTATGTATTTGTTAGGTTTATTTCTTTATTGTAGGGTTATTGTATGTTTACCAGTTTGAACAGTGTTTGGTTTGTTAAGTTTATGTGGTCATTCAGTACCTGCTTGCCATTTTTTATTGCTTTTTGTATGTGGTAGTTTTCTTGTAGACCCCCCAAAATGCCATATTTAGTTTGCTGAAAATGTTAATGTATGTTTTGATATTGCATATAAATTGAAAATATTGGTCAAAGTATCCCCATTTGACGGTATGCAAAGAAAGACAATCTAAACAATATCTTGTACAAAACGCATTTAGAACTGGCCAAATCATTGAACAACACTTCAATTCTTGCATATTTAATAGAAAAAGCAGAAAATTTTACAGCTCAGACACTAAATGAAACAAAACAAAATCATAACAAAAAACTAAATCAGTTAATAAACAGACAAAAACAAAGTGAAACAAACATTAATAAAGGAAATACAGCACATAGATCTCATCCTTTCCACTCAAAACTCATAAACCTATCACAAACAACAATCAACCAAAAGGAAATTTTAGAGAAAGGACTCAAACACAACACTTGCAACACTTCAATAGGGAAATTTGTTGAGAAAACTGTAGTTGAAGCTGAATACATCCTGTCTCAAGAACAAAAAACTGAAAACATTAAATATAGGCTTAACAAGGGAATTGATTGCTAAGGAATCAAAACAGATCACCACCAAAAATAGTAAAAACAGCAATATAAACAGAGAGACAAAAACACTCAAAGCTATAAAAGAAAAACTTAGTGCTCAAAACACAATAATCACAAAAGCTGACAAGAGCAATGCAGTTGTCTTAACGGACAAAACAGAATATATCAGTAAAACAGAGGAATTCATACAAAAAAATAATATCACACAACTAAAATCAGACCCAACAAACCGATATCAGGCAGAACTAAAGAAATCACTGAAAATACAAGTTTCACTCTCACAGAACAACATAAACAACACACTTCTTAACCAATACTACACATTACAGGAAAACAGAAGTATAAAGAACACAACAGAACTCATCCAGAACATAAAAGACACACACATCCCACACACAGCTACATTAGTATCATTTGATATTGTAAGCATGTATAGTAATATCCCAATAAAAGAAACAATTGAATTAATTCAGTCAAATCTTAAAAAATACAAAGCATTACCCAACAGCCACATAGATGAAATCAAAAGCATACTTCAGTTACTAACTTCTCAAAATTATTTCACTTTCAACAACAAATATTACCTACAACATGAAGGTCTTCCTATGGGATCACCAATTTCAGGAACTTTGGCCAACATATTCATAGACCATATAGAAAATGAGATATGGAAAAACCTGTTACCACAGAAAGGATACAATATTATCTATTGGTGGAGATTTGTTGATGATGTAATATGCCTCATCAATGAAACAGAAGACCGCATAACTGAACTGCACCAAGACATAAACAATATACACAAAAACATCACCTTCACAATAGAAAAGGAAAACCAAGGAAAACTGAATTTCTTAGATCTCACCATAACGAAAGATGCAAACACACACTCATTTCAGATATACAGGAAACCTACAGCAACAGATCAAATAATACATTCCACATCAAACCACCCACAAAACCACAAACAAGCTGCAATACGGTTCATGCTAAACAGATTAAACAGAACACCAGTAACAAAGAAAAACTACCAAACAGAACTCAACACAATAAAACAAATAGCAACAAAAAATGGATATAAATCACAGACAGTTGACACAATAAACAGAAAAATCACAAACAAAATGGGGAAAGAACGGAAAATAACTAACACAACCAAACTTCAGCCACCCAGTACCCAACAAACAAGGACACCCACAACACAGACAATGCAAAACAACTCACAAACCTCAATATACACTGAAAATAATAGTAAATGGTATTCAATGACATATTCCAACAAATACACCCACAGAATCACAAACATTTTTAAAAAAACAAGGCATAAACATTGCTCTACGAACAGACAACTCGATTAAAAAACAGTTAAATACCCACTTAGACAGAGACAACTATCAAAACTCAGGCATATATCAACTGACATGTCACAATTGTGATGCAATATACGTAGGACAGACAAGAAGACAGTTTAAAACCAGATACAAAGAACACATGAGGGCACTAAAGTACAGTAACCACTCCACATTCACCGAACATCTAATAGAAAACGATCACTTACCAACAGACATTAACAAAGACATGCAAATACTCACAATCAACAATTACAGACACAATACCCTCACTCTACAAGAAAACTACCACATACAAAAAGCAATAAAAAATGGCAAGCAGGTACTGAATGACCACATAAACTTAACAAACCAAACACTGTTCAAACTGGTAAACATACAATAACCCTACAATAAAGAAATAAACCTAACAAATACATACACCCACACACTTATATAATATAATTAGATATAAAATCTCCCACGCAAATTCAAATCCGGCGCCGTCAGCGCATCACCACCTTTGACAGTAAGAAAATAAGATGGCCACCGAAAACAAGCGAATTGTAGAAGACGCAATGTTTAAATCGTGTACACAACAGCAAAGACAAATGGCTGTAATTGAAACATGCTTTGGAGGGAAAGCAAAGATGTGTGGTTACTATCCTGAAATCCACTAATGTAAATAGTAAGTGTAAATAAAAAGAAAATGTATAAATTTAGCGTTATGTCAAATAAGTTTGTAAATCAAATGTAAACTTTAAAATAGATTCGTCGCTGATGATGCCTCGAGGAGAGGCGAAACGCGTACGGCAATAAACCTACATAATACAGTTGCATTGGCGTTATTTTATGAATTAATTTACTGAGCAACTGCGGAAAAATGGCCTTCAACAACATTGCATTTTTTCATTTGGCTTACGAGTTACAGCACTATTAAAACATATTGGTTTAAAAACTGTTGTTTTCACTAATTCATATTCTCATCATACGAAGCGTAAGATTTTAAAATTTTTCACACGCCAAAGCATGTTGCGAATGCGATATACTCAGGAGCTATTCACGTCTTTGATAATGATGAACTTGCTTTCTGTATAAAATCTACGCGCAATAAATAATATCTCTAATAATTTTTGACAAAATACGGAGGAGTAAAAACAGGTATACAAGTACACTGCTGTCGTATTATTGAAGTGTCACGGTTTGTAACATTAATTTCTGATGAAAACTGGCAGTTACAGTGGACTGATTTAACATGAATTGCGATTATTCATATTAAATTCGGTGAGTCATATCAAGTGACTTACGCTGTGGCGCCGGTTCACTGTTAACAGACTTTTTTTTTTTTAGTTGTGGCTTTACGACTCTTCGACGTCGAGGTCATTAGAGGCGGAATGGGAAGGAATTCGGCTATGGAATTTGAAGGAAGCATCCCGGCATTCGCCTGGAGTGATTTGGGGAAACCATGGAAAACCCAAATCTGGATGCCCGGACGGGGATTCGAACCGGCGTCCTCCCGAATGCGAGGCCAGAACATTAACCGTAAATCTGAAGGTTCAACTTAATAAAAATGAAACATAAAGCAATTATTTACTTGTTATTCGTATTGAAGTTTCATTCCTGTCACTGTAAGACATTTTTCGGGCAGAAAAGATATCGCTTTAGTGAAATTCATGTCATAGAAATTGCTTAACTAAATAGAATCGTTATAAAATAAAATCCAGTGTAATTTCCTCATGCCTTGCGCTGTAGCGAAAGGTTTCAGTGTCCATCCGGGTCCAGGTAGCATTTCAACCTAACCACATACTACGATAAACTTGCCGCCAGAAGAACAATACTTCAATCTCACGCATATTAATACATGAACTATATCGCGTTTTATTGACAATAACGCGTAGCGATATAAATTTGATCAAAAATCTTCAAGGGTTTTTTGTTATCCGTGATTCAGACCGATATTAAAACGTTTGAATGGCTGACACAGTTGCTGAAATAATAGGATCAGTAATATTACACAGTGAAAGCAAAGGAAATTAAAATAAATGTTATAAACTTACATTATGGCACGTAATATATGTTTTAAGTGTAGTGTAGGATGCACAGATCGGGATCAGTGTGCAACTATTTCCGTTAGAATGAATTAATAATTTCAATAATACGATACAGTTTTAATTATTTTGGAAAAAAAGTTAATTATTCATGCCTTCACCCGTAACGTCAAATGCCAGTTGTAATTCTGACCCATGCTAAATAACAATATAACCAAAACTTTCGCCTCATTGATGCTCGAAACACAAAGCTTTTATCCTACTTATCTAGGGACAAAGGATTTAAGGAATACTTCTATATATCAAAAGAATATTACGTAAATATAAGCATCTAATGATTGATATGTCAATTTTAACCCAATACATGCTTTTATTTCAGTGTTCTGTCAGTTAATTTATTAGCGGATGCATGGAAATGTTATTAAATAACGTCCATTACCAAGAATAATGGCGTAAAGCGTGACGTCACTGCGCAATGTCATGCCGTGACAGACGACGTCATATTATAATATTTGATGTAAGCTCCAAAAATTTTATGGTAAGATTCGATTTTCACGCAACGTATCGTGATACATTGAAAAGTAAAAACTCTCATTAGTAATGGTCGGTGTTGTGATGTACCACATGGTAATTGGAAGCGTGTGCATGTTATATAGCCAAGTTTGGACTATACTGCAAAATTCCACGCGTCTTTGTAACCAGCTAGGGTCCAGTGACTTTTACCTGCGCTAACAGGACGAACGATTTATTGCCGGCCATAAAGCTAAAAGCTTCGTGCATTGACAAAAATACAAAGAACTATATTGGGTCTGCGCCGACAGACGCTTTACTGGTACGGTAGAAAGTTGCAAACGAAAGAACCGATACCTCGTACGTTTCTTAGAAAAAGGCAGGTTGCAGGACGCCTCTTTTGGAAGCCCAGCGACCCAAAGATTTTGTTAATACTGTCAATTGTATAGAAAGGGTTAACATTTACTGGAGCTTCCTTATTCAATGCGTTACCGACAGAAATTAAATGTTATCTACAAAAACCCAACTACTTTAAGTCCAAACTGAAAGAATTTCTGCTTCAGAACCCATTTTACTCTGTGAAAGAATTTTCTTCTTGGAATTTGGTAACTAAGAATGACTGATAAAATAGTATATATGGTGTATGGAAGGGGAAGGTGACAAAGTTGTCCACAATTACTAAAATGATATATGGTTATTTTTTTCTTTCTGTTGAAACTTTTGACAAATGAAGCAATTACACTGTTTACAAAATTTCACTCATATATAGTAACTAACATGGAATAGCATGCACTCAAAAACTGCTGTGAAAAATTATGATACTAACAGGTTTTTAAATAATTGACAGCTTATGAGTTGTTGGTAATATAAATGATATTGTTAATAGGTGTGTGTACTGTTTCACATAAATAGCAACTAACATGATATAATATATAGTCGCAAATTACAGTGAAACTTATCATGGTAACTGGTTGGTAAGAAAATAACTGGTTATTTGTTGCTGGTAACAAGTGTATACACTGTTCCACATAATAAGTATTAATTAACTCGGGATTGTATGTGTAGATTACAGGAGATATTGGTTATACTAATGGGTTGTAGCTAACTTGTCAATATATAATAATATTTTCAATTATATAGTAATATTTACATTAAAAATAAGTGTATGTACTGTTCCACATCCCAGAGATTATACTCACATGGGATCAAAGTGAACATATCTATCTATCTATAAACTACTGGATTTTGTTTGTACTTGAGGAGGATCTACGAACGAGAAGACGGTCAGCGCGGGCTGTCCCGATTGGTGTGAGTTGAGCGACGGTGTCCAAGAAACGAAGGCAGCCGAGGTTTGTGGTTGGCTAACGCAACGCAAGACTTCACTTTGGAATGTGCACGCAGCCCGGGGACCATTAGAGAGCCGCCGTGACCTCGTCGCACAGCTGATTGCAGGGAGAGTCGGTGAGGCTCTGTGCTCGACTTCTCTGCCACGCTACAGTAAAGAAACGCGGCGAGGTATAGACACTCAGGGCTGGCGCTAGGATTCTCGGGCCTCGGGTAAGTGATCTTAGGGCCCCTACCCACCCCTTCCCAAAATATTTTTACTTTACGATTTAGTTTTTTTTGTTGATAAATTCAGAACATTATAATACAAAAATGTTCAAAGTTATTGGTGCAGATTTTAAAATTTGTGTTTGATTTCTATTTATTTAGGCACCCAGGCCGGCGGGCCCCCCTTTGATGGCCCGGGACCCGGGTAATTTTGCCCCGCTTAACCCCCCCCCCCCTAACGCCGGCCCTGTAGACACTCTGGCTTCATTCAACACTAGGCAACGCCCTGAGATTTTAATCGTGCTCTGAAGTATAATATATTCACCAATATTACGATCAGTCAGTTCTGTTAAATAAATTATTCAGTTTTAAATTCAACGAAAATAAAATTGGTGCTGTAAACCCTGCTGTCAATAACTTCCTTTCCACTATTTCAGTATGTCATTTGAGTGGATGTGTATTTTAATAGTAATCTCAATTGCTTTGATATATATTATTATTGAACTGGAACGTCGCTTCTCTCTGATAGAGAACACTTCCATTCTTGGCGCCTACCCGGGATTAATTCTACTAATACCAATTAATGCATCTCATTAACTTTTCAATTTTAATAACCTCCTCAAAAGCAGATACCACAGTATCTACTTGAGTATTTCTATGTAAAGAAAATCTAGTTGCTGGTACAGTACAAGGCACATTGTACTGCAGGCGCTGGAAAAATAACTTTCACTCTCCACGTCACCCGATCTGATGGATAGTGAGCTAATTCTGATAACTGGATTTCAATGGGAAGCAGAGGTTTACGGAGATAATTTGCAGTGGTACATGGTATTCCTTCCAGTTAGCTCAGATCTATTAGAATAAGCAGAGCCCGTCTATTCGCTGTAGGTAGCGAACTCGGCAACTTGGCGTATTCGTGCATCCACGTACCTTTCCCTTGCTAACACTATGAAACTTCTGTGGCCATGCACTACTCCCATACTCTACTATCAAGAATTCGTGTATGAAAGAAGTGTTTTATAGAAGAATGTTACGACAGCAACAAGTAGGAAGGTACGTAATTGCGAAACTATGGTTTTGTTTCGTCTGAACAAGCTGAAGTTGAAGGGAAGAATTGTAGATGAAGACAATGAAAATGTATGGGAAGCAGATATTTTGGGTTTTAGGTTCCAGTGAAGTGGAGAACTGCCTCAAACCAGTCGGGAGTCTGACGACAGATGAAAGGAAAAAACAGAAAGACGATTCTATTGGCTACGTGCAGGGTGGAGTGATTCTTTTTGCAACTCCAGCCGAAGGCTTCGCCTCCTGACCTGCTGCATTGGCCTGGGGGTGGAAGGATGGGGAGGGGGGGGGGACTGGCGGTGAGGGGGTGGGGGAACACACAAGCAATATGAGAGCCGGTCCCCGGACAATCCTCAAGGCAGCGAGGATTTTAGGACTTGCCCTGCTGGCTCAAGATATCCTTTCTGCACACGGCTATCCGGAACCGACAAATGAAGAAAGTGTCTTCACTTTCAGAGTGAAGGGAGAGCAGTGGTTTTCATTAAGTAGAATATTCCTTACCCCCTCCAATTTACGGTTACAAATTGTGCCCGAAGCAGTAATTCTTATCTATTTCGCCGTCACGCTCTGAGCTTTCTGGTAAACTGAGAGTCAAGTAGTATCTTCATTTGTGTGTTAGAGTGCAGTTGTTTGGCACCCGGTGCAAATGTTAGATGTTGTGACGATAAAGCGCAAGAATAGGTGCGGCTAACACCGCATTTTGAAAAAAATAATAGCAGCGTTATTTACAATAACCAGCATTCCTTCCCATTTTAGTTTAGATTTTTTTTGATACAGAAAGTGATATTATCGGATGCTCTTTTAAGAAAGAAAAATTACCGGTTAAATTATTTCGGCAAAAGTTGCTTTTATTTATTAACGAAGTTAATGGCATAACCATCTGTTACGGTTCAGAGACTTGTGTCGCTGAGCGGAAAATATTATTATTTGTTTTACCAGCATATAAAGAAGATACACTTTCTATGAGGCAGTAAAAGCCAAAAATTGTACATCGAATGGCTTTTCACCGATTATCTGTCGAATTCCTCGTTGGCTGATGATATCCATCTTACAATCCGAATAAATAAAAAATCCTAAAATATGCCTACTGAAGGTCAAATAAGAAATAATTGTTTCTTAAGTGTATTTCAAAAAACTAGGTACAAATGGAAACAATGTGTGGACTTTGATGGAAAGATGAGCATACGATCACTATTTTATGAAGATGTTTCATGCAAACACCAAAATTACTTCTCCGCATTAGAAAGTTCATTACTTCTGCGGGTGATACATTTCATGGAGCTGACTTATAAGTTACGCTTGCCAATATGACACAAGTGTTGGAATTGGCAATATAATTCTTCAAATGAACACTGCAAGTCTTTTCCACAAATATTCTGCTAGTAGATTGTTTTTGTTTTCTATCATTCAATGCTTGCGAACAATTTCCCTACAAGGAGATTACGAAGCAGAAATTGTAATGAAATTACGCAAAAGAAACCAGCTTCTGTCAGTTAGGATGACTATAATCTGTGAGAACCTTTGCAAGCAAAATATGCCATCAAAAATAAATAAATATGGTGACCAGTAAACGGTTATGATAAATTTAGCTCCTTAGCCATCTTTCGTAGATCCATCTTCCAAAATTTGATGCTTCTCGAACAAACCATAAAAATGAAATAAAATACTTCAACCACCAAATCACGTTTCTAATGAAATAATGAAAATTGAGATGTATACTATTTATCCTGCATAAATAGACGGTTGTGTTCTTTTCTTCCTACAGCTACATGGCAATTAACCCAGTGCATCTCGCATAACCATTAGCGTAAAACATATTAAATGCCACCTTCCCATTAGTATCCATCTCGTACAAACAACTTTCGCTTCCTCCATGAAACAATATCTTTGCCAGTTATTAAAAAAACAAACTCGGAGTTATTCATTAACTCATATCCTGTTCCTCCTACCTAAACGGTAATCAACTCGTCGAGACGATCATCACAAATGAAAGCGAATAATGTTCATAGTATAACGATAATGGTATATTCGGCTCAAAACTTTTGCATGTAAACTACAGTGGTGAACATGTCGATACATGTCGCGGAGGCTATTCTTGTGTCGAATGAAGCCAATGAGGTAACCAATAAAAAATAAAAAATTCTAAATTATGCAGTCCCGTTAATCATTAACTATTGTCGATGGAAAACATACGTTAATGGCACTTTTTTTTACAATTTTACTTTTGCTTTACACGAATATTGATGTTTAAGGTAATTTGATCGGAATATCCCTCGAGCATATATCTTAGCAACAAATAACAATTTTCATATACCTTTATGTGTAAAATCAGCGTTAGTTTAGAAATGTGTTTGTCTCTCGTCCCAGGCTTCATGACCAACGTATAATTTATACACTACCGAAGATCTATTGTTTTTTTTTTAATTTATTTTATGTTCGGTCATATAATGACTCCCAACCTAGATCCTTTATATCAATTATTACAATTTCCTTTGCAACCCGTCCAACTCCTGTATCCGATACCCTTGACGGGGTTTTATAATATTCCACTACTTAACCAACGGTCTGATAATAGCTTTACATCCCTCAGCAGATGCTGGCCTTTCAAACCTCTCCCTGCCACCTCCAGTGTGTGCTGCCAGTTGAGATTGAAATCAAATGATGTTACACGATATTTACACTTCAACAATCGGCTCATACTCTTCCTCCTAATAGTTCAAAACTCTTATTTTTCTGTGTGTTTACGTAACATGCTGACAGTCTTCTGCTAATTATCTTGAGAATGGTAGGGTTTAAGCCAGCAAAAAATTGTTGTTTAGTACCTAAAAGTATAGTAACAACTATTTGTACGAAATCTCCAAAGAATATAGAAAAACTTTTGACTGAAGGACCAATAAACACTATTATTGGGCCATTAAAAAAAATGCAAGGTTTCTACCTCTGTACCTCCTGTTGTCTAACGATAAATCAATCAACGACTAAAAATATGGCCAACAATATGGCTTACGCAAGTACTGTGGACATTCAGTCTAGAATGGATGTACTGTAAGAGTATTCGAGTATCTGCGGAGATTGTTTCGTGGACTTTAGATAGGAGCGGACTTTAGGGTTGAACTTTAAGCAACCTTCAGGCTTTAGTTAGTCTCTGGTCTTGTATATCTTCTGAACTTGAGATATCTTCTGTTCACGCTACTCCTCTTATCTTGCATCTTGTCTCTTGTGGGCTCTAAATATGATGTTAAGTAATAGTCACACCAGCCGTTCCGGTACGGCAACAGAGGGTTGCGTGTCAGGTGGTTAGCTGAGGTAACTACCCTAATACGAATAATATTAGACGACTAATCGTTATAGAATCTTATTTATTGATGAATGAAGACTGCAGACATTGCAGCATATAGCGCGATCTAAAACACTGAATTTTGTGCAGATACGTTAAGTATACTGAAATCTATAACATGTTAATAAAATAATAGAATGGCGAACTGAACATATGTAAAGCATGGTGGGGAGGAAAGGCTGACGAGAAATGGTTTAAATGCGAGCTAACTCGTATTGTCAACTGTTGACGAAGTGACGATGATTATTGTCCGCTGTGGTCCGATGAGCCTTGGTTTTGACGCCATTTATTCTAGTTCGACGCGATCAGCGCGTAGGAATTTGATATGACAGGCAACGCTCTTAGCTAAGGTTGTCTATGCAAACTGTTCTGACTTGACGCTACCCTGGCTTCACAGAATATTTCGACTAGCTAAAAATTCTCATTCTTTCACAATAAATCCAGATAATTCAAAACAACAGTTACAGTATCAAGCCATTTTTGAGTAGTTATGATGCCACTAGGATCAATGGTAAAATTAATCCTACCTTCACCTCTGTCGTGGCTTACTGTGCAATGTGAAGTACGGCAGAACGCTTCCGTGGTTCGCATTCCAGGTTAAGGTCCCCATTACCCGGCAGGATTACTGGGTTAGATTAGTTAGCAATGACAAGAAGTGCATTGCGCGGTATATCGAAAACTGTCACCCTTCGAGACCTGCCGGCCAATAATGCCATGCAATGATTTGATTTTTAGTATGGAATATTAACTTATGAAATTTTTGCCTACTCAAAAACAAAATAATTTAACATATGTGCAAATATAACAAATGGTACGGGTACGTGTCAAAAAACAAAAAACAACTTGGTCAAAAGAAATATTTGTTGGTAAGCTCACGTCGGTAGATATTATGATTGTTGACAAATCAAAAAGTGTTTCTATCTTCTGCACTTAAAAAATTTATGTGTTCAAAAAATACGCTATCTGTAGTCACGTAATTACAAATGCGACGCGCACATTCAGTTAGACTGGCTGGTAGTATCCTGATCAGACTGTGCTTTGAGAGGAATCCCACAGTAAACTATCCAGTTACGTGTTACTACTTAACTGAATCGCTGAATATTAAAATAAAGTTATATGAATTAAATGGGCTCAATATTCTGAAATGTGTGACAGGAAACGTTGTATGACAACCTTCTAACAAATAAATCCTAGACAAGTAGTCATACTCGTTCTCAGATCACGTGAGTTATCTATTCAATAAGATAATTTATAAACAATATATCTTGTTTCAGATTAGTGCCTGAAAATATCTTGACTGAATTCGAAATATAACACCACTAGCTAATAAAGCGAACTGACTAAATTATTTAACGTAATCAAAGTAAACTAATCTTTTGCGAAACAAACTATTAGAATAATTTAAGAATAATTTTATAATGCTTATTTAGACTAGTTACCGGGCGTGTTGGGTTAGTGGTAACGCTCTGGCCTCACATTCGGGAGGACGCGGCTTCGAATCCCTGTCGGGCAATTCGGATCAGGATTTTCTATGGTTTCCGGGCGAATGCCGAAATGGTTCCTTCGAAAGGCTATGTCTTAATTCCTTCCAGTTCCAAGCTCTCGCTCCTTTCCCGCCTCTAATAATATCAAAGTTGACGAGGCTAAAAGCCCAAATTAAAAAAAAAAAATGCTACTTAAAACTGTTTCTACAAGGTTTCGGATATTTTTTTTTCAACTATATTATTTATTAGAGCACCTTGCTGAGAGATTCAGATGGTTGGCAGCGTGAATCAAAAACATACAACTCTGCTTACGACTCAAAGAATTGTAGCAGATAAAGACTACGAACTATAATAAAATTTACCGTTACTATTAAAACTGCGTGAAGCAATTCGTTTCTCACGTGACTTGAGACTAATTAATATTATTTCCTATGAAAACAAATTAAAGTTGTTTCAAAATCGATAAACGAAAATTTGGAAAAGTTGCAGAACTTTAAAAATGAAAATATTGAAGTACCTTCCTCATGACATTGGCTTCTAAATAAATGTTAGGTTATAAACAATATTTGCCGTTTTTCTAGCTATTTGGTGAAAGAAAGACGCATTCACGTCAACACTTGCTGGTAGTTCAAACTACAGGGCGTTCGCCGGGAAACGCAACCCACTGTTAGCGCTACAAGGAAGAAACTGCTCCCGGCGAGCGAGCGGTCAGTTTCCGGCATTGTTCGACCGTCGGCCGCGGACTATTTCATAATAATTACGCTTCATAAACTTGTGTGCTAAGCATTTAAATGTGACGTAATTCATTAGCTTACCTTATAAAAGATGCTGGAAGTGTTGACCCTCTTGTGTAATGCACATTTCACATCTTCTGAACATATTTCGAGACACACGCTGCCCTAACTGACTTAATGATTTTTTGGGTGACTGTTCTAGTCGAAAAGCGATATCGTCAATTTTCTCCTCTGTGAGAATACGGTTGACCGACAGTCTCTTTTTGTTAAAAAATGAACCCGTTTCTCTTACTTTTTTAACCAGACGCAGAATTGTTGATTTAGCTGGCAGTAAAGCGCCAGGAAATTCGCGACGAAATTTACTGCGACACTTTTTAAACGACTTCTTCTTCACATATGTATCGTAGAGAAATATTCTTTGTTGCAAACTATAACGTACCATAATTTTACTCACACTCAAACACGGTACAGATTAATAAGAGTATGAAGCCCCAAACCAGCCAAACCGCAAAGAAACGTTTATTCACAACACTGATTAATAAGAGACTGAAGTCACAAACTATCTACAATGCAAAGAAACCGTTCTTAACAATGTAAGGGTCACTGCACTGCACTGTTGGGGCAGCGGAGGTGTTAAACAGTGCGGTGATTCACGGTGCCGTGTGGCGGAAACTGCTGGCGCCACTGACCGGCAAGTTGCCGACGGCAACAGACTGGGAGGGTAGAGTTTTCCGGCGAACGCCCTGTACTATCTGCTCCCATTTTTATACAGTGCACATATAATCCTTTAAAAAATAAAATTGGTTTACAGTCACGACTTGTTAATAAATTTATGTGTTTAGAAAAATACGAGAGCAAAATTGGTGTTGGGTATTCAAACATACTTAATAGTAAAAGCAAATAAAAACTAAAGGCATTTATATTCTTAAAACTGAGAAAAATTAGCAGGTTAAAGTGCCACAATGTCTGTAAACAAACTTCTTCAACGCAAGAGTCTGATCGCAATGAATTTCCAATAATTCTCTTTTCTTTTAGATAGCTGTATAGAACTGCTGTTAATTTTTTTAGTATTAGTTTGTTTTAATTTACTTAATAAATTTTAAAATGCATTGCTCCACCATATAAAATTAATAATAACCTGACTTGCTGTATCTATTTCTGCTTTGTTAAAAGGATTTAAGTCTCGTGAATTCAGAATATCAGAGCGACAAGAGGAAGCTGTCGGCAACCCACCACAGCCATAAGGAGAGAACCAGTCCTGTAATTTTCGTGAAGTATAAATAACGAAAAATCGATATCTCGATGGGCGGAGCTGGAATCGAACACAACTACTCCAGGTTGCGAGTATCGGCCGTTACGCTCACCCAACAGGCTCGGTGTCATATTTTAATCCGAAGTCCTACTTGATCAGGTTGTAATCAGACCCAAAGCTGATATTTCATAATTCACACCAAGAATATTTAAATGCTAACACAATTAAAAGTAAAGAGCAATAAAGAAAACATAAATAGAGATGTATTTAACTAAACATTTTACCTGCCAGAAGTAATTGTGCCAATAAGCATGTAGTAAATCTCGTCATTAATATATCGAATTGTTATAGTAGCAATAATTGACAGTAATCATCACAGACAATACCACAGTTGTGAGTCAATTATTACTATAGTTGATTGAAACACCCCTCCTCCCCCCACCACCACAAAAAATCTTCTTTTGGCTGATTTGTCCAATGGCGGTGCAACATATCTTGATGTCTAAAAACATGTCAGAGTTATTCGTAACTATAGATGTGAATTCCGATGAACTGCCTGGGCCGACCCCGGCAGCGTAGGGGTAGCGTGCTTGCTTGCTTCGCGTTGCAGAGGTCACCGGTTCGAGTCCGGCCGAAGGCATGGGTGGTTTTAATTAAGTGTTGTGTTCGTCTTGTGTCGTTCTTACAAAAGAGAGAAAACAATCACACTTGCATGAAATCTATACATTGTAAAACGAAAAAACACATTGAGCTGGCTGAATGGCTAACATGGCCGAATGCCATAAAAAAAAAAAAAAAAAAAAAACTGCATGGGTTCAAGGCGATGAATTTCATCTCCACCATAATAAAGTTTCTACTAATCATGATAATTTTCAGTCGTGTATTTGACGGATACACTATTCCATAAAAGGCACTTGGAATTCTAGGAACGGATCGCCAAGCCTCAACTGCCCTTGGAAAAGACGCTCCACTTTCTCTGCGCAATGCATCATTCCCAAACTACGTCTGCAGGCCCCCAACAGCTCCGCAAGATTTTCTCGCCGATTTCCCCCGGGAAAGTGCGGCTACACAGGACAAAGTGAGGAGCGTCCTCTAGACTTTCAGATATGACCAATTTAAAACGACGGTCAGATGAAAGGCAACGAGAGTTAACGTGAGCGGATATTTTCTTTTCTCAAAGTGCACATGCACCATGCAGAAAAACGTCGCAACATGCGCCGGAGTATGGTGTAGTGGCACCAGTTAAATGCGGAAGACCCAATGCAACTATACAGAACATAGTATGAGCTTTTACAGTTAGTCTGTTCAGTGCTGTATGTCGTTCTTAATACCTATTGGTTCCTTTGTGTGTGGTGATTAAAATAATAGTAAGATGACTGCGAAAACATCCACACCACATATACCAAACTACATTAAATGACCGAAATGTTACTTTCAGCACATCGTAAAAGCTAATATGATAAATAATTACAGATTTTGTAATGTATAAAATATTTTTTTAAATTTATTTTAATGGTTTTTATCCTTGTAGGCCATAGAGCCAGCCTCTTACAAAAATTTCCGTTGGTATGTACAATATCGTTTTAAACTAACTAATTGTTTAAGAATCTGCATTACAATGGCACGAGAGAAACGCTAATGGAGGTACTTACAACCAGTAATGCGTTAAGATTAATCTTTATACAACTGAGATGTGTATACATTAAGGTAGATAAACATTGCACCTGGAGTCATTTGGGGAAACCATGAAAAACCCAAATCTGGATGCCCGGACGGGGATTTGAAACCGCGACCTTCCGAATGCGAGGCCAGAACGTTAACCATTCACCCACCACGCTTGGTACCTGGACCAGAAGATTAATTTCGCCATAGCCATGTTTGATGACGAATTCGTTTGAAACTCGTCGAAACAAATCGAAAATAAATAATTTATTTTGCTGACATATCAAGTCAAGAGGGAAGGATTGGATCCGGCCTGTACCAGAAAAAAACCCCTCCAAAACCACTATGTCTATACGGTGGTAATGTACTTTCAATGTTTTATTTTATTCCTAATGGTTGTTGTTAGGTTGAAATACTTCCTGGACCAGAAGAAACGTCGCCAAGAGCACAAGGAACTATACCTATAATTGATTTTTGACAGCTTTATTTTTGATATGTTTCGTCGAGTTCTATAAGAATTCATCATCAGATTGTGATGTCACGGTAATGATAGAACATCATCAGTGCTAAATTCATTCACTCCGATAAAACTATGCTCATACCTCGCGTGGTAGTATTTAATGACAAACTAACAACCACCTTTTACGCTCAAAAACTAAACGATGGTTACTTTATAACTGGTACCGGTAATATTATTTTCAAAGAAGTTTCTGTAAAGTATCACCTCTGACAAAACCAATGATAAATTTTTAATTATCTTCCTTTTTAAAAATTTTACAATTAAACTTGCAGTGCTAATATTCCTACAGGTCAGCCAGTATACAAGAACATTTCGTTTAAATATTCTTTGAAATCAATGAGAATCTATTTGTAGGCCTTCTGGTACCTGAATTGTCTACGAGACGGCTATAGTGCCGTTTTCGAGATACCGAGCGAAAAAATTGTTCGTATTTTGTAAACTAGTTTTTTTTTTTTTTTTTTTTTTTTTTTTTTTTTTTTTTTTTTTTTTTTTTTAGGGTAAACAACTGTTTAGGTAATCTTAAAAGTCAAAATGTTATTTAAATATTAAATTTCATCCAAATCGTCATAGCCGTTTCCGAGATCCAAATATATATATACAAGAATTGCTCGTTTAAAGATATAAGATGTATGCAGGGGAAAAATGAATATTGAATATTGTTGTATATTAACTTTAAGTAGTGTTTATTATTATTATTATTTTTTTTGTGTTGTCTGCCTTGGAGGAAGAAATGGCAACAGCGGTTTACTCATAAGTTGTGATTACGACCATACAATTTGGTCGTAGGCGACAATCCGAGATCTGTACCGTAACAATGCCTGAGTATGGACTTCTTTAAAATAAAATTAAAAAAGAAAACTGTTCCGGTGAATGATGCTTTGGGTGGAGACAGAGGAAGTACAGCCAATCCGGACAGTTGTTAATATTGTTACTAACTGTAAGCTATATATTTAATAATTGGGAGCCAACTGGTGAATACGAAGTTCTAAAATCGGAAGAAGCAGCCTAACGTTTAGGGCAAGTGAGTTTACGTGGAGCATTACGATGGGTGAAGCAGGAACTTTCCGTTCGGCCTGCCCACGGTAACCATGAGTATGCAAATAAAAACTTCTACATCGTCATTTTCTATCCTAGCGACTGCCTTGAGATTGTGACTCTTGCTGTTACGAGAAATTTTATGATCAGTGTTTTTTTGTTTTTAAAGAAAATTAATCATTGTTAATTTCTATAAAATAAAATGTTCAAGTTTACGATTAAATATTAAAATCAGATTGCGAACCTTGTTTCAGTATGTCCCGTCTAGTCAAATAATATGTCACTTGGCCTGGTTAAGAATTAAATAATTTATAATCATTGCAAATTATCATAACTTCAGCATCTGGATGTCGATCCCTCATAACAGGAAGCACTCCAAAAGGAATTTCTGCCACCCACCTACTTTAAAATATGAATAGTTACTTTCAATTTAGTAACAGGAATTAAATTGTCACAGTGAGATCAAGAAATCGCTCTCCTCCAATAAGACTCTTCAATATCCACTTTCCGACTTTTTTTAATAAATTTTTCGGTAACATGTTCTAAAGGAAGAAACAAATGACAAATGACAAAATAATTATCTAGGCAAATGCAGGTTAGACCATTTCACTCTTCGCTCAGCCATCTCATACGCTGACTGCATTTCACCATCAAGGTTTTCCAGTGTCCAGCATTTACAATAGCTATCCATCAAACTAACAGAATGTCTGTGACGAATGCCTGTATCAAATTAGCAGTCACATGCAAAGGAACGTTTCGTGTTTGGAGCGGGTCTCCCTTAAAAACTGCACCCAGATAGGAGAAGAACTGTTCCTGGCTGAATCTGCCGTGACACAGTGAGCTTTCTGGTGACTCAGTGACTCTGACTGAAGATAGAAAGGTCCTCATTCCGAATCCTGAGCTTCGCTGTGATTTGTAAAGGATGTTAACACGTTCTTAAACTCCGTGGTTCAGATTCTATGTAAGGTAGTGGATCTTATATATCTAGTAGGATTTGGTGCGTTAAGATAGGCGGCTACGATGAAGCGGATTAAGCAGGCGGTGGGAAACTCTTTCACGCGGTCCTAAAAGATCACAAGAAGATACCATTAGTAGTTAATACACTTGCAGTGTCACCTAGTCTGCTTAAATCAATAAAATGTGTTGTGGCATGAAATTTGACAGACGGACTTGCACCATATACTGTAAACCTTGAATTACTGTAATAACTTCTGCTGGCTGTCTGAATACAATATATGATTCCTTGTTTCTCGTAGTATTTTTTCCACTTGTTGCTATCAGTAGTGTTTAACAGTATTTCTCTGGCTGTCCTCTGCCACACGGTTGCATCGAACACTCTGAAGCCACACGGAATTTGAGACAAGCGCTACGCCTGCAAAATTCTTGCGGCCAACTTTGTCAGCTTGTTACGGCCGCAGTTTGACAAGTGGATATAAGCAGGAGCGCGAGGAGGGGAAATTGCATCGCTCTACTAGGTCGAGCCGCGGTGGCAAACTATTCCAGACATGCCTCGGCTTTACGGGATGACGTCATTCGAGTGACGTCAAACTGTGTAATCGGCTTTGGCGTCCGGCGTCCGCACACGAGAAACGTCGAGTAAAGTAATATGTATTTCGTGCTGTAGTTACTTGCTGCTTCGCACCAGAACTGATCTTTAGACAACAGGTGCAAATTCGAAACACGGTATTCGTACTGAGACTAAATTTTCAAAAAAAAATCTGGATGAGTAAAAATTTGCATCTGGGGCCAATTGTATCTTAAAATGTCTTTGCTGTTGTGTTGTTGCAATACAATTTATTGCGACAAGTTAAATACAAGTAATTATAAGTTCTGTTCCTACTGCCACATGTGGGAGTCATATTTTTTTTCTTTCATAGCGAACTACCTGAAGGAAGATGTCGATGGTGGGTGTTGGTGGAGAACTGATTGACATAAAGCCGTCGTACAATCGAACTGACTACATTAAAATTCATCTTCTCTCTCTAAACACAGATAGCGCCCTGGCGAAGACATTTGTGTGACAAAAGTCTTTGTTTTACAGACATTCGTTGAGTTTTAACTGGAGCCCATTTTTAAATAATCACTGTTATTGGTGCTTGTAAAATGTTAAATTATTTTTGAAGAGTTTTTGTTGCTAGCCGAGACGCTAAATTCATTTTGTTTGATAGTACTAATATTTCACTTATGTTCATCATTTGTGTAGGGCAAGGGCGTAAATATTTGATTGTGATAATTTTTAAACTCAAATTGAGCCACCCTGACTGTTATCTGCTTAACTGTTAATTAATGACCAAGTTATCACAGTTTAATGTTATACGTGCTGTTCGCAATTTTAAGGAACCATTTTCATTTGACAATTTAATTAATTTTCTCTTGGGTTAGTAATAAACATTTCACGCATTATTAGGAACCAACAATCCACGTAAACACACACAGGTCTGCAGTTTACACACAAAGCAGTAAATTCTTGGCGAATTAAAGATACAACTTACCATAGATTTTTACTGAAAACGTTTTTGTTGAATGCAACTGCGTATTCTGCTTCCACCTTTATTTGTGTTACAGGAGCGAGACTTTACACTGAGATATTGAAACGACTTTTTTGAATTTTATACGAAGTAGTAGTTAGCATAGACCTGTTGATGATTTTTAGAATACGAATTTATATGTCAGTTCGTAGCGAAATAGGAAATAGATACAACCATACGAAATTTAAAACTGAGTTGGTATTCACAGAATAGTAATAATGAAGCGAATTGGTTTTTATTTAATCTGTGATTCTAAATTCTTTTCAGTAAATTAATTACCAAGCGTGGGTGGTAAACGGTAACGCTATGGCCTCGAATTTGGGAGAACGCTGATTCGAATCCAGTCCAGCCATCCAGGTTTCGGTTTTACAAGGTTTCTCGAAATCACTCCTGGCGAAACCGGTAGAGTCCCTCCAAAAGGCTATGGCCGAATTCCTTCCCGTTCTTAAACTCCTGTCTTGTTCCGTCTCTAATGATCTCGACGTCGACGAGGCTTAAAGCCGTAACTACAAAAAGTAAATTAATTTCACGTTTTTGACATTACATATTAACTGCACAGTTAATGCCTTCTGTTCTTATAAATGTAGCACGTATGCCTGCAGTGATCAGCAAAATGAATCAATGAAGTCAACAGAATTTACTCAGAAACCTTTGTTCACGTACGCGAATGTATTGAGTTTGTCTTTATTAACATTTCAGTGCCCTTGATTTTCTCCACGTGGGTTGCAGAGAGTAAAGGGGGAATGGAAACCTCACATACCTGTTCAAGAGAGGCCAGTCATTCCAGCTCGCTGTGCTTCATGTTGGTAGCCCTGCTCCAGCAATCACAAAGTAAGTGGCAGCTCGCAGAGCCGGAGTATGCAGTCACGCGTAACACTCAGCTCAGAGTACGGCGCGCTGCCGTAATTGCGATTTTTAAATTCCTCTGTCAGTCAGCAAGGGCAGAGGATTGCAGTTTAACAGAATTATTTCGAGTGTGCGCAAACATTTTTCATTACTTGTACCGGCATCTCCACGATGATAGAATATAACATGATATAGGTCTGTATTGCGATGTATAGGCAATTTCCCAAAATTGTGTTATATGATAAATCTAACTTCAGACTGTATATAGTCATTGTGAGCGTTCTTTTCTCTGGCCTCGGGAGGGTGCGGGTTCGAATCCCTGTCGGGCCAGATTTCGGTTTTCTATGTTTTCCCGAAATCAATATAGGTAAATGCCGGAATGGTTATTTTAAAAATGCTATTGCTGAATTCCTTCCAGATCCTTGCCCCAGGTACTCTCCTGCTTCTAATGATTTCTACATCAACGAGGCGCCTTACAATGAGGAATTTTTTTTACATTTTCTGGATGGAGTAATGGTTAAAAAGAACTTGGAAATACTCCATATGGGATGGCTCGAGTCGTTTAATGTTTGAGAACTATAACTGAGTACCAGCCCCCGTGAGAATCAAATCCAACAATTGTAACTGATTGATTAAGTTGTTCACTTTACGGTCGATGTATTTTTTATTTTTTTTTTAAACATCTCTGCCCGCAGGATCTTATTCGAAACGACCAAATATCTCCTTTTGTATTTGATTGCTAGATCTAGATTGTTTAAGCAGACTATTCCCATTCACATGTAAATTCAATGGAAGCTTTCTTTGCGATCTCTAATCTTTATTTCCCCCCCCCCCCCCCACACTTTTACCCAATTTCATTCAATTAAGAATTCAGCAACCATTTTGTCACTCAGTGAAATGGGATTCTCTGTCTTTGATAAATTTGTTTAAGAAGCGTACTAATATTAATCCACGATGAAACATTTAATGAGAAATGATAAGAGTCATGTGATTATTTATATTCCTAAATTTTTTCGACTAATTTGAATAAACAGATTTGGAACTGAGCATATCAAGTTTCTGTATGATTTTATTCAAAATTTCTCTTATAAAATCGTCGTTTGTGTTCATAAAATCCTGTAAGAATCAATTAGGAATGTATCTCCGCCGTATTATAAGTAGCCAGAAATGCACCGCTGATTGCAAATGCTGTTATAAAAGACCTGTTGCTCAATTGTCTGGGAGGTAGACAGCTAGTTCACAGCAGCTTTAAAGTATTGTATTTACTTAAGAGTCAAAACGCTCTAAAAATAAAATTCTGGTGATACCAGATGCTTCTATTGCTTCTCTACACAGCATTTTGGCAGCCTTGTGGTTAAAATTAGTGGTCGCGGGTTTAAATACCCGCGCGGGCAGCAAGTCTGAGCTCTGTTTTACCATATGAGGCAGGGCAGGACGCTTCATAGTTAGGAAGCCAGTCACGACAAAGCTGGAATGCCTGGAAAATCGAAACTCTGTCACCATGTCTGTCTTTGAAAAGTACGTGTTATCTACATTTTTTATAAAAATACACTCTCTTATGGCGTAGTGATATAGAACTTCCTGTCCTGCTGGAAAATTCACGGTTAACGTCATGTTGCTGCTCCAAACAACATTCTCGACGTCGTTGTCAATTCTTACCGCACGGCTACACAAGGCTTGCTGCATAAAACTTCGTGAACACAATTTATCTTTTGTAACTTAAATAGAAATCTAAGGATTCTTTATTGGTCCATCAATTTTTTAAACAGAATTTATCGAAATGTGAAATAATGAAAGACTCGCTTATCAACTGTAAATTGTCAACAGCCCATAAATTAGAAATACCAGTTGCTAATGTATGAAATTAAACTGAATGATGAAAGGAAATTTAGTTGAGTCGTTATGTATATTCTAAATTCAATAAACTAATGTAAGACTAAAAAAATGTATCGAAAATCCTGTGGCTGTGATGGAGTCTCAGTAATTTCTGCACAAATGGTTCAAAATGCAATTGATAACAGCAGATAAGTTGCTTTATTATTTATTACATACAGAGTCTATAACAAATGTTTTTCACTTAGCCTGGTTTCCTTATAAATAAACTGAGCTTCGTTTACTTGAGGCAGTGACAACACATGAGTTTCACCATTCCAAGCGTGGTGGGTAAGCGTTAACACTCTGGCCTCGCATTCGGGAGGATTAGCGTTCGAATCCCAGTCCAGCCATTCAGATTTAGGTTTTCCACAGTTTCCCGAAATAAATACAGGAGCACGCCGGGATGGTTTTTTCAAAAGGCAATGGCCGAATTCCTTCCCGTTCCCTACTTCAGTTCTTTCCTCGCCTGTAATGTCAAGACGATGCATAAAGTCATAAGCAAAAACACTTTACCCATATTTTGGAACTCTTTCGTGTCATCTTCCATTTCCATTTCGCTGGTAGAAACGAACAGATGAACGACAAAAAAAGTAAATAAACAGGATTGTGACTATGTATTATTAGTGGTACATGCTTCCCATTCCATTTAGAAATTACTGATGCAGAATTAAGGATTCTAAAAATTGCAGTGAAACGAAACAATCATGCCGTTAAGATTGAATTTATACATAATATCACTGGTATGACTGTACGTAAGTCTTTGGATTTTCAAAATCACTCTGTAATTATAATCTAAAAAAGACTTCTTCTGTAGAAGTGTTATATGTCGTAACACAGAAACTTAGTGGCTTTGGAAAGTTCTTCTAGATACTGTGTTAGGCAGGTAGACAGTTCATCGATTTCGACCTCGAGTCTGCTTTTTGAAAGCAGCTGCCGAACCTGTTTGTTAGGAGACATGTCTGTCACACGTTCAGCCCGCGCTGTAAGTGATACATACTACCGCGCTCCGAATGGAGCTTCAACACCCCGCACAGTGAAGGTAGCGCGCGTGCTGTCATCGCAGGACTGTGGTGAACTTGGCGACAGGAGTTTAAGGCGTTCGTACGGCCGCGTATAACACGTGGATTTCGTTAATTTAAGTACTGAACTACACGAAGAGCAGCGCGTAGCGGAGTATGACAGCTCGTGTGTCGGCAGAGTGCGTCGGTAGTGTATACGGTGTTATCTTCAAGAGGACGCTGTGATTGCAACAGTTTCCCGATTTTGGTGTAATAAACGGCATATGTTTACTATATAAACCAATTTACTCTGATGAATAGTGATATGGGTGTTGACTAGGTATAAACATATTTTAATGGACAATAAACTTAGAATCTCGTTTCAACGTCGTTATCTGCCAAGTACGAGGAAATTTGTTGAAATCGATAGAACGTATCAGGAAACCCAGGGTAAGTTTGTTGTGAGAGCTGCAGAACTGATTAAAAAGTCCTGGTCACATTTCATGTTACAGCAGAGTGTTCAACAGAAGAAGATCTCGCGGGGGACCCAAAAAGGCTAATTAGGTGCACAGAGCATCAGAACCACAACACTCTATATACTTCACTAAACACTCACCCAGATACTCTACACAAAAAAAAAAAAAAAAAAAAAAAATCCACGAAAAAAAAAAGAAAAATGACGAACACACTGGTTGGAGAATAATATACACAATACAACAACTTACGCTGGAACGCGAGTGTGGTACTGTACGACACAACAGAATGTCTGACTGAATGAAAAGTTAAATTTAATTCTTGTCTAAGACTGTATTTAAAAAAAATCCCGAGTCCAGCAACCATGTCCAGGTGTTCACTTCACTGCCGGAGTGCGAGAGTAGTTTAATTAGTAACAATTTTATTTAACCCAACTTATATTTTACTTAACACTAGATAAAAGTATATTTTGATAAAATAGTTGTTGTTTGACGTTATAATGCTAAAAAAACCAGCATTCATGCCTCCCTACGGCGTACATGATTCAAATTATTCCACATTATCAATGGTGCTAATCTATGTAGTGTCGCTGCGTCGATTAATTTTGTTTTGGAAGCAGAAATACCATTATTAGCGGGCGGTTAAGAGGTTAGCACTGGCTCACTTCACTGTGGAATCGTCTCCAAGTGCAATGCTAAGAAATCCAATGCTTTCTGAGTTGAAACATTCGTATCGTTTTCGCAATAGATGCAATTAAATGATTGAGATATGAGAAGTCTGATAAGGTTTTGTTAGGTTCTTGGTGGTTTAATTAATATAGCAATTAATTAAGTAGTCCACCATAAAGTTCAGTTTAACAGTTTTTGTTTATTTTCAAAACAACGTCAGCGATATTGTTTACATGAAAAGATACAATCCAGAGATATTACTGGCGCAATCTTTGGCAGTTCCAAAGTGAATCTGTATAAAACTACTGTAAACTAACTCTGTCCTGCTGATTTCTTTATATAGGCTCTATCGAAATTTCTAGAATTCTTCAAAGGCATCCGCCCGATATTTCTCGAACATTAACAATTACTCAAACAATTAAACATATTAAAAACAATCAGAAATAGTATTTAATCATTTAACATCATTACAAAACGGTCATAAATGGAAATTAAAGTTACTTAAACACAAAATTATTTACAGAAATCATTTTAAACTGTAGAAAATTATCCTGTAGACATCGTAACTTGCATTAACACTTGGAATTACACACATTTAAGCAATTCTCTTGCACATTCGGTTCTTAAACATATTAAATGGCCTTTAAATAATTTCTTTTCATAAAATAAAGTCTATATACACTGATTTACAACAAACTGCAAAACAAGCATACCAGATCATATTCAAGCAAACTAGCTACTACAAATACTTCATTAAATACAATTCTACTTAAAGTTCAAGTATGAGGGCTGTTACAGTTTGTTTTAAACTATGTGGTCGATACTCTGTGACTGCGGAGCGAAGCAAGAAGTCGGTGCACGAATGTAAATGCGCGCCCTGCTGCGAGGAGCGTGTAATGCGATGCTAATCCATTCCACTGCGTACATTAGTGCCGTATGTCGCTCAAGATGCTGCGGCTGTATGAATAACGGAGTGCTTCCGCCGCCGAAAGCATTTCTGATCACGACTTACCGGAGTCAATCCGAGTGATGTCGATTTTTTCTTATTTCTGCAGAGGACAGTAATAAATCACACGATTGGTTTATTACGTAGCTGTAGCGGATTCTTGTTTCGCCACAGCCAACTGAATTTTCATATTGCCAGCGTACTACAAAGAAGGAACCTGCTGTTATTTATGTCGAACTGTACTTCAATTATGTACAAAAATATCGTCTGTAGCTTTTCGTCATGGAATAAAAACATCGTTAGAGCAAATAACATAGATGATCATGAGAAAAGCACTTGGTTCTCAAATTGACGGCTACAACGTGGAGTGGAAGTCTCTACTATTTGCTCATCGTCGTTGTGAAGCAGAAGCTCTCAAAATTCTCTAATCTCTTGAGCTGAAAGTTATTGGGTTTGAGGAGTGTTGCTCAGGCCACAGCCCTTCAGAACGTGTTGCTTCGATCAGAATTCTTTACAATGAGATCGGATATCTTTGTAAAATTTTGTAGAAGCTTCATGGAAACAAATCGAAATACTGATTTTAAGTCTGATTCTGTGCCCTTTGAATCAAGCAGTCATAACAGTCTTATGAAGTTCTACTCCGTATTTGCCGGTGTCATTTTCATCAACCACGAAGTTTGCTAACATATTCATTTTCATTAGCTTAGGACGAAATTCTGTCATCGACTGCAGCCGCTTGCTCGATTTCGGGAATAAAATGGATCGTTGCAAAGAAAGATTAAGTGAAATCTTCGATCCAAGGTACTGGAACAAACGATTTATCTTCGTTATATGCAGTCGCAATAAACATTTCGCAGACCATAGAAAAAAAAACTTGTTTCATCATCTATTACAGACATTAGTAAACGCTATTGAATCAGCATTTTTCTATAAATATTTAAGCGTACCATTTATTGACATATTTTCGACCTATTTTTACATTTCTGAAGCCTCTATAATAACTATATATTTTAAAGTCATTTTCCACCCTGAATATCTCTATTCCGGTACATATAACAGTTGCTGATAAACTGTGAGTGCTAATATTTAATTTAACCAATATGAACCTCAGCATATACTATTATATTCGACGCCCTTAATTGATAGACCCTTAAGTCGACACATTTTATACCTATAGTTTGGATTCATAATCCTAAAATTCCATCAAGGTCTAAAAATAACAAGAATTGAGCAAGGCAGATCGAGAGAACATTTGAGAGAAGGGACCTTGTCCAACTGGAATCAATTCCAGACACAGTGGAGCCTCTGGGGTGCTACAAGTCGTGAGACCCTGGGGAATACTGTAGACTCAGGGAAGCAACTAACTCCATCCATAAAAAAGCAAAATATCAGACTGTATATAAATGATGAATACCTGCCTATGGCACAATAGATGTAACTAAAAGCAACTAAATATGTAATCATAAGTACCGAAGATATTAGGTTCTGATTGCAGAACCGTATTTTTTTCTAAAAATAATTATGAACAGCACGTAAGTTTCGCTCAGATTATTTTTGAAGCTAAATTTGTTGTGAGAAACCTGAATTCGACACCCCTGCGGATTTAAGGAATTTAGGTACCTACAGATTCGAAACGGGGGGTATCTTTAATAGAAATGTTCTTCTGATTTAAACTAAGATTTCACAGGTTTATATATTTCATCCCTATAACACTTACATACTCAGGTTCAGTACAAAACAAAGCAAACTGAGAGTCAATTTACTTTCCGACGTTACTACTTTGCAAACAATATATGCGTTACTTTGGTACGCACACCTTCAGCAGCAACTGTTCACCATCGACTGACGAGGCCCCCACCGAACACGGCGACCCACTGAGATTAGCGAGTAAAGCTAACAAGTGTTGCACATTTGCCACGATCAACGTATACCCTTCAGTTGGAACTTGATACAATTTCATATCGACTGTAGGTGAACTATCGACAATAGGTCTTTTCTAGTGCCTGTGTTGACTAATTGTTTTTAGTGTAACTTTAAATTACTTAGCTCTGGACACGGTTCAAACACCTTTGGTACCCCCAGTGTGGCTAAGCGTGTTAAGCCACCATCCCTCTGCATCAGGCAGATACAACAAGACCAGAGTAGAGTCCTGACTCCCCAGCAATCATCAAGGCGAATGCTGGGACGGTCTACAATGTCTACCTTATGACCTACAAACAACACAGAACATGGTTACACATTTCACAGACATATTTCAGCACAAAATCCCTGAAATAAATGTGGAAAGTAACAGCATACCAGCACACTGATATTTCCCTAGTAGTGCATGGTATGACTCACCATGTGGAAGAGAATGTGGAGAGCAGCTATGCGAATACCTGCTTGAGGGCAGAACAGGTGAGTATGATGACATTTATGGAGTCCAGTTTAAAACTTAAACTAAGTCCACAACCCGAAGGTAGGTTCCCTGAAGCCTATTAAGCCGTTAACTAGCATTAAATGCTAGTAACACCTCGCAGTCAAATTATGTATCTTCAAACATATTACCAGGTCCACTGATAAGTGTAACTTCAGAATGGCGATTCTTCTCGGAAACAAAATCAGTTCTTGAATCGAAATCTAATAAATTGATTCACCAAAAATCTAAGTCAAAAAGATTGCTTTTCGAGTTCTTGTTTTCAATATAAATCTAATCATTGCCAATAAAAATAAATAATAATCCAATCATGGAAAACAAAAAGGACATAATAATAATCGATCTTTTATCATTTTACAATTAATTAAATTTTTATTACAACTAAAACAAAGTATCAGGTACGAGAAAAAGACATTTATTTCTGTAATTTAGGTTACATTAAGCAGTTTTGATATGATACAGTTTAAAGTTCCCCGTGCTTAATGTCCAAGCTTTTCAGGAACAACAGTGGACACTTTTCGAGGTTTGATTTGTGTAATTTGTACTTCACGGTCTTTGATGAAGCTTTGGGAAACGCACGATCACCATTTCTATCGAGATTAGGGGTGATTGTGTGGTGACTGAAAATTTCTTGTGTGGATAAAAAATAAGTTACGGGAAAAATGGTTGATAAAATAGAAATGAGTTTGGATGACATAACCAAGTAATTGAAGATGTCATCAATGGGTGGTAGTCATCGAGGAAGAGATGGCGAATCTCGATTTTTAGGGGTGAAATATCGATTCACTGGATGAATTAAGTACTATAAATCGATTTAAAAAATCTATTTTTGGTCCAAAAAAATCGATTCTTCGATTAATCGATCTCAGATCGCCATACCTAGTGGAGCTAATATTTTACATAAAAGTTACACACATTGAGAAAAAATGGGTACATACAAACAGTCCACACCCGTAACCTATACCTTCCAGTAGCAGAACATGTCATTACCCACAACTCCTACAACCTCAATGACTGCTTTACAGTGAGAGCAATCAGAGTTTTCACAGGCACCACCACTGCATCTTAACTTCGGAGAAGGGAACTTGCGTATCAAAATATCCTGGATTCCAGGCATCCGCCTGGCCTCAAGCACCGATAAGGCCCTTCCAATTATCCAGTCACTTACTTCATTTAATAATAATTTCAACAAAATTCTATTAAATTCATTTACTATAACTTTTTTTATTGCTCCACTAACATAGGTACATTTTTATGTTTATGCATATCTTCTTTGACATTTCACCACCGCCTGCGATGTATATGATATCTTAGTCTTTTACTGAGAGTCATTGATAGTTCACAATAGTTCTCCCTGGCCTGGCCAGTCATGCGATGATCTATGGTGTACGCACTCCCCCGTACCATATGTCCTTATCCTCCCTACACGATAGGCGAATGAAATCTTGAATGTTTTTATCAGCTCTGAGCAGTGTCTGTTGTTTGCGGATTGACCTAGCAATTTTAGACTTTTTTACACGCTTTATATTAGCTTGACCTGTATGTATGTATGAACGAATGTAACGGAATTTTACAACTCCATTTTGACCCACTTCCAGATGTCCGAGCTGTTTGAAATTTCGCACACATATTAAGAAGTGGTGACAATACAATAATTTCAGAGCAGTGTTCTGCTATTCTCATTACTTTGACAGTAAAAATAGAATAATGGTTGAATGTCGTAGAATTTTGCAATTTAATTTTAACCCAATTCCAGATGTCGGAATTGTTTGAAATTATGCTCATGTATTGATACCTAATTACAATACAATAATTTTATAACTATGTCTTGATATTCTTATTATTTCGACAGTAGCAATAGTACAATTTTGCGCACGTTTTAAGAACCGTTGACAATACATTGGTATCTTAGCAACGTTATGCTATTCTCGTTACTTTGACGGTGACAATAGAAAAATGGTTGTATTCAGTGTTCACCCACTTCCTGACGTCCGAATTGTTTGTATTTTGCACACTTACTAAGAACCGATAAAAATTCAATAATTTCATTCTCATCACGTTGTCAGTAACAACTTAAAAGTGACTGAATGTAATGGAAAATTTCAGTTCAATTTTCACAAAATTCTAAATTTTCTGAAATTTTGTACACTTATTAGGAATCGATGACAATCTATTAATTTAATATCTACGACCTGGTAATCTCATTACTTTGACAGTAAGAGTGATTTAACCGTCTTATGACAGATGTGGCTCATTTTCACCCACTTCCCGCATCACCCTTGGTGGCTCAGTTAATTAAGGCGCGTGACTGGAGACAGACGTTCCCTGCTCGAATCCCGGTTTCGGTTGGAAATTTTACGGATATTACAAGTGGCAAAGATTAGGTTAATCCTTGTTTCGTAGTAGAATTTCGTGTGATATATTTTTTAAATTAATTTGTTATAATAATATATTACAAAAAACATAGCTTTCATTACTTACACCAGAGGAAATAGTACCTCCGGCATTACAAACGTAAATAAGTGTCACAAGTGTGGATCAAGTTATGTTTGTAACTGTATTTAAAAAAAACAGTAATCTAACCACAGAAAACTTAAGTATTTCAGAGATCTTCTCTGTCTGGGAATTACTGAAAGATTTTTCTCTACACGATATCCATCTATATGCCTATTAGCGTGCGTGTCTTAATACAATCTGGTTAGTATTATAATTTTAGCGCTGGCAGAAAGTAATGAAATTTGATATTGGAATCCACACATGTTAAATCCTAAGCTGATTAGGAAAAGCTATGAGAGTATTATGACCTTTTGTCTTTTCTGCTGGAGAGCTCTAGAAAATACTCAACATGTGCGTATCACAAAGATAAATTAAATCAATTAAATTAAGAAACTTTTAAATTTGTTTGTATTATACAACTCAACATGTTGTTTTGCACGCTAACGATATGTCACTCTACAGCCCGTAAAAACCAAACAGTATCTATTTTAAAAATATTCCGCACTGGTCAAACTCTAGAGAAAGACAAACTATTGTGGCCAAAAGCTATTAGTACAAGAAATCTATTAATGAGGGGTGGGGGGTTGGGGGACGTAAGGGAGAATAGAATGGCGTTCGTCATGGGAAAACATGGAGTTTCTTTCCTTTTACAGGGAATGCAATGCTTAACTGACACCGTGCAAAAGTGACAACAAATGTAATTAATACAGACAAATACCTGCATATACAAAAACCCAAAACTGCGCACAGTTATAATATATGTAAACCATTATTTAAATTAATCAATTTTTTATCGTTTGTTGGAAACGAAATGATTTATTCTGTTACGTTTGAGCAACACCTGATGCTAATTTAACTACATCTATCATTTCTTGTATATGGTAGTTTGTCTGAAAAAACCATACATATTCTTTAAAAACCGGCAAATGTCCGTAGAGTACCAACGTGCACATGCGCAATTGCATGTGTACAACCTGGTGCATGCGCAGTTTCGTGTCGCCGTAGAGAGTCCCTGCCTAAATCGAGGCGCCGCCATAGAAGCCTTCATAAACATCCAGTCTGCGGAGTGAGGACGCTGTGTAATTGGCCCCACACAACATACGTAATCCCGAAGCAGTATAAAGTAAGGAGTTGGTGCACCACCTTGCTAAAGCGCGCCCACACTATGCCTTATGGTAAGGCATGGCAAGACCACGTAGCACAGCATGGCTAGGGATTACGTGTGTGATTGCCTGTGCCACATGGCAAAAAAGGGCCATCTCACATGCGACAAGTGTCGGTCCACTTGAAAGAAAGCCATGCAGTGGGAACATGTAGCTTGGCCTTGGGTGGCTTCAGCTGACAGTCCATTCTAAAGATGAAGTGGACTAACGAGAAAGTTTATGTATTAATAGAGCTCGTAGATTAGAAGAATACTCAGATCGTAATAATTGCATAATGCGCTCAGGGAAATAGCATTTAGTTTTGATATTGATAAGAAAAAATTAACAGACAAATAACGAATAAAATTGAGAAGAGTCTGAAATACACTACCCGACATTCGGAAAAAGTTACGGAAATCACTTTCAGTTCTATTCTCATTGAGCTCATCTGCATCGTCATTCATCAAGTCGTTGCATTCGTACCTGGCTCTATCTCGGAGGGTGTGCCGTATCGAAAACCATCATTTGCGTGGCTCACGACTTTATTCACTTTCGATTATTATTGTTGCAGCGGTAGCAACAATCAGGTCCTCGTCGGTAAACATTTTATCACTGAATGCCATTTCCTATGTGGACGCAGTGAACTTTCAGTGGAGCCATATGGCCTTACCAGCTTTCTTTGCCACATGGAATAGTGTTGACACGCTTTAAGTAGCAAAGTGGTACATCCTGTTCATGTAACTCTGAAATGAAGAATTCTTCAAGCATTTCCTCCCACCATTTGTCCATTAAAAATAAATTACGGTTCATTTTAAAACTGTTAAGAGCCTAAAACACGTCTCCGCTAACACTGCGGTAAAATATTTCAACTAACTGCTGACGAAGTACGCCGCGAGGCAGCGCGGCTTCTGAGGAGGGCGTTAGTGGACCTGGGCTGAAGGCTGCGCTACAGGACCACAGCATCACGCTCCTACCAGCAGACGAGGGAATGCTAGCAACTACGTGTCTGACAACGGTACACGTCGCTTGGCTCCTCGGGCTCAAACAAAAAGCATACCCGCGGGTCTACTGGTCTAGTGTACGAACATTCTGGAGTGGCGAAGGATGCTGCTAGGCAGTTGTCGCCCCGTTCTAGGGTTTCCACTTTGTTTTGGACCAAGAAAGGTATATTTGTGTTTGGGGTAGGAAAAATACACTGTTTATAAAAAGCTTTAAATTTCAATGTTTGAACACATACTTTTTGTTACAATGCAATGTTGCTGCAGGCCATTTTTCCGCAGTTGCTTACTTAATTACTAGTTGAAAAATAACGCCAATGCAACAAACCAGCTGGCCACAACAGACGACCGAGTGCTGAGAAAGCACCAATTTTGTCAATTTTGTAAATATGATAAAAGCAAATCATGCTTTGGATAATAAAATGGAGGTGCGCAGCAGCATACTATATTAAAAAATGTAAATAATTCGTCGCTGATGATGCGTCGATGAGAGGTGAAACGCGTACGACGCAACAATAAATAAATTAAATAGTAGCATTAGTGTTATTTTTCAACTGGTAACTTTTTATTGTATTTAATAAACACTTTCACAGCGTACTGATGATCTGTATGAGTTAATTCTTTACTGACAAGAAATATCGAGTGAATCCAAAATAACCTCAGAGTTCAGACAAATCGTATGTCAAGTGAGTAATGAGGAATAACATACAGTACTGTATAACAGATGTCTACTCGTAAGTTTTCCCGGCGGATCTGTTGCTTGAAGATTTCTCGGGCGTGCAGCCGGGTCACGGCTGCACGCCCGAGAAATCTTCATGCAACTGTATAACAGGTCCACAGCGCTCGTGCTTTATGGCTTGCCGAAGATGCACGAAGAAGAATAATTGCCGCCTTAAACAAAAAATGACTAGTCACATACACTTAAAAGTCTTAGAAGGCGGATTTCATTTCGAGCAACATGAAACAAGGTCATTGTATCAGGTACGTATGATGCAGGATTCCACTCAATAAACTGCAATGTTGTATTAAATGTTCTCCGAAGGAGCGTCTCAGTTTGATGTAACATTTTGAAGTCGCATCAGATCGACGCGCTCCACCTGTAGGAGGCCCGAGAACATTTCATTCAAATTATACAACGGGAAAGCCTCCATGTACTCACATCACGATATTCATAGTGTCTTCTAAGTTTTGTGTTCACAAAAAGATTTGATTTAAAAATTGCTGTGAATAACAACTACCTAATATTGGAAATTCCTTGATGATTCCCAGTGCGCTATAATTTAGTAGACTACACTCTCCAGTTGAACAACCACGTTAAAACCATTAACTAAAATATAAATCCATAGGAAGTCAAGACCATTTTATGATTGTGTTAGAAATGTAGTTGTTGATAGTAATTCGTATCGTAGGTAAAAAAATTAGTACTGTGTAAGTTGGTAGTATGTAAAATTATTTTTGACATTATAGTGGTCCTCGGTTGACGAAAGATGATCTATGCCAATGCTGGGCCTCATTAACTGCAAGTTTCACAAACAAAAATACATTTATCACCCGCTGAACGTAGTTACACGTTGCACAGACAGATGGCAACACTTGACTTCCCCCATTTGAACTTAGAACGACGTGACAGGAGGTATAAAATGCTTGGTGCCACCAAGGGCATGAGGTCGTTAAACAAAAGATCTAATTTTGGCCACGCTAACGATGAGAATAGGAAGAGACTGATTAATGGCTCATGAAGTGTTTTACTTTTTCGGACTAGTTAAGAAGGGGTCTGGTTAATATTTTCAGAACAACATTACATTAATTGAGAAAAAATGAAATTAAATAACAGCTTACATTTTCCGTTACCGGATTAATTTTAATTTTGTACAGATACCTTTTTTTTTTTGCTTAATCTGTGTGTACCATCTGTCCTTCCATGTAACTGATAGGTTATTAATTCGTATAATTCGACGTAATTTAGTAGAGGACTTAGTACTAGTGGCATCGGTGGCCTTGTCAGATACAGTAACCGTTTCAGCGTTGTGAGAAAATCAGTCGTGATTTTTTTTTTTTTAAATTGTAGATATTTCAATATTTCAGTAGTTAGACGATCAGTAAGAAACGTTTACTAATTTTTTAATACATTCTGGAAGAAGAACTCTTTGTTTCAAGTTTTTGTTTCTGTGAGATTCTATATTTTTAGGAGATATTTCATTTATTTTTGGGTAATGTGTAAGTCGTAGCTGGGTTATGACATTTTTTGTTCAATATGTCAGCAACCACTGTTCTTGACGTAGTTATGTCTCTAGTAAATCATAATGAAAAGGCGGTGGGTCTCTCAAATTCCGACCCCCGTCTGTTTTAAGCCCCTGCGTTCCTCCATGCTAGGGTTCAAACAGGAGCAACTTCAACAAACTGCCGGGAACTGGAAGGCAAAGTTCTTCGCTACAAGATTAGCTGTTAAGCCTACTTGGCAACTTGTTTCTGGTTGGATGGGACAGTTCGTAGCCAGGGTTACTACATTAAGATTTCAGAAAACTGATCAATCAAAAACGGTCATTTACAAAAATATTTGATAGTAATCCTCAATCTATTAGTATCTAACTGAGATGATTTAGTCTGTCAAGATACTTGTCTTTCGACTAACGTGATAGTGGATTTTTGTTGAAAATAATAAGTAAATAACCCAAGATTACTCATTTCAATAATGAAAACAAACGTGTGTTTCTTCCCAGCGATACCATAAACTAAATTTCTATACGATTCTTCAATTGGATGAAACTACATTTTTTCTGAGTCTATTGCTGGATTAGTTAGTGCCACATACGTCCTACGCCATTTTTCTTACAGGTCCGAAAGGGCGAACAGGTTGTTCTTGGTTACGGTTTGTGGTGTACTCCAATTTTTACGTATGGCCAAGAACATAGTAGTAGATATCGTTGTGACTCAAGTTATTTGTTTATTCGTTATCAAATCAAACACTAAATAAACATGCAAGTATAAACAACAAAATTATCAAACTTCAACAAAAGAATCAAAATAAATGCTATAGTATGTGGAGAAGCTGGTATGCGTGACACATGTTCATTGGCGGAGTGAGTGCGTGAAATGTAGATTATGCAGAAATGTGTTTATTACATCACTGTCGGGTTACCTTAGGTCAGTTCTTCTCTAAAGCAACCCTTTTAAACGTCAGCAGAGCGACCACCATTATTTGTTCTTGGTAGCAAAAATATTGGTTATATAATCTGCTTTGTACTCCCACTTAAGCATAAATAATCATCTCGCAGTTTCCCATAGGAGAGTGAAGACGTTTTACAGGTCTCCATGCGAGTGATTTGAGTCCGTTTTGTGGTAGTAACTCGTCGTAGGTGGTGTATAATGTCTGACGTAGAGTCACCTGGACGTCACATTGCGTGCAACATTTAGTCCTGTCGTATTCGCTATTCCTCCTGAAAGATGCGCAATGTTCACGAAGCTAAGCCGTCGTTTCTCGTGTAGCTGCTCCATGTTAACCTGATATTACAAGGTACTGTGCCGACTAGTAGTTCAACTGCAGTTATGAGTGGGAAAGATCTTTAAAGTAGGATGTGTTGTCCTTTCACTTAAGTAGCTGTCCTTCTCACTAGGACACCGGCATTAGAATAATCTCGAGGGAGAAGTGCTGTGTTTCCCATTCAGCAGATATTAGAATTGCAATGAAGTTATTCCTTATTGTTAGTATATCTCTGGATTAAATGTGACTCTCAGACAGCACGGAGACTTATTGAAATGGACAAGTTGTCCACGCCACTTGATGTGATTCGGATTGCATCCTAATTTCAGCGTGTTACTAGCCCGATTAAGTAGCATTTGAAAGATTGATTTTTTTTTTTTTTTTGCTTTTTATTGATTTACACCTCGTCGACGACGCATCAATGCAGCCAGGAAAAGACAGAGGACCTTATTTGGGTTCTACGTTTACGCCTCGTGGACGTAATGGTCATTAGAGGCGGAAAAGGACTGAGAGGGAGGGAGGGGGGGAGTGGGAAGGAATTCGACCACGGACTTTTTGAAGGAATCTTCCCGGCATTCGCCTGCAGTGATATCGGGAAGCATTGGAAAACCGAAGTCTACAAGAAAGGGCAAGGACACGAATGCCCCAACGTTACCGCTCTCCCTGAGGCCTCGGCAGCGAGTATACTAGTCCCTAAACCAGTAAAACATCATGGACTGAGCGGAGTGTTCTCACAAGTCATCTTCTTCGCTGATACATAACTAAATAGAATTGTTATAAAACAACGACAAATGCAATTTCTTGAGCCTTATTCTGTAGCAAAATGTTTCAGTTGTCATGCTGGTCCAGGTTGCATTTCAGCTTAACCACAAAGCTCTTTAATATTGCCGCTAGAAAATCAAAGCTTCAATCATACGTAAATTAATGCATTCACTGTATTGAATGTTAGTGACGTAATGCATCGCGATATAAACCCGTGATTCCGGTCCATATTACAAGGTTTGAACAATTGACACAGTTTGTTTTACTTACTTGCTTCTGAAATAATGATCTCAGTAATGTGGTACCAGTGAAAGCAAAGGAAATAAAAATAAATTTTGACAACTTACCTTGTGCACCGTAATATTAGTTTTAATAATGGTCTAGTCGGCATAGATTGTAATCATTGTGGAACTATTTTCATTTTAAGGCGCGCTCATGAAACCAACTTAAATTAAAGAAACTTTAGTAACTCTGTTGTAACGACCATCGCCAATATT
>CM061920.1:46968809-47046163 GCA_031002005.1 Vandiemenella viatica | reverse complement strand
CAATGGCACGAGCACGTGTTTGAGATTGCCCAGAGAGAGCAGTATCTGGGCAAAACGGTTCCAAGAGGGTTCTCTTTCTAATCACTTAATCCTCTTCTAACCAAAACACAATACCTTTCTGACAGGGTGTATTATTTTCATGAATAATTATTTTTGTTCAGCAATTCTGGTGTTTTTTCAAACGATGTTCTCCCATAATAAGTATGTTTTGCAGTTTCTATTTTTTCATTTGAAAATTGTAAAACTTTCCCAGTCCCTCTCGCTGATTACTGTTCTATTATACGTCTCTGTCATGGAACATATACTGAACTAATTCGCTATAATCGTCCATTTTAAATCTTCTGAAAAGGTCCCAATAGTGTAGGACTGACCAGCTACCAAAGGTCATCTTTTCAAGATTGGACCTGGGCATGAGGGCTTTTAACTAGGTGTTGTATCCCTCCTGAGTTGTCATTTCACTACTGTATACAATTAAAAGAGCTAAATACAGTTAAATTTAGTAATAAGAAACATTGAGGGCTGGCCTATAAGCTGTCGACTCACAATGTCTCAAAATAACTTCTCTCACGAGGAGCAAAAGTGAGATGACGATAATAAGTACAGCATGAATGTAACATTGAGACTTCCCCTTCCATCGTTTAAATAATAGTCTAGTTAAAAAAGAACTATCGTCCACCCAATGAATGATCTTCAGTTTTCCCGACAGAATTTAGACGATACCAACTTGGCTTCTTCTGACTTCATAATTTCTGCTGGTTGTCAGGGGAGGGCTTTAAGTACGTTTTCTGTTGCTTGCTTTACAATTCGCTAAGGTTGGCCGATGAATCTCTTGCTGTCTGGGACGCGAGAGAGGCATCTTCTGGAGTTTGTTCGTCAGTGCAGCAACTAGACATTCCGTGTAGAGGAAAAGGATTTTATCAGTCGCCGTCCCAGAGCAGTACATGTGCTGTTCTGGAATTGCTGCGGCACATCCCGTCGCCGCTGCATCCGTTCATCGGTGCAGTTGAATGCACGCACCTTTATAGCAGTAATATTACGCTGTCTGCTTCAAACGAAAATCCACCGTTAGTCCGCCAAAAAAAAAAAAAAAAAAACTGTGTGGTTTTATGAAACCACGAAGCAAGTGAAACTTTTTTAAGCATTTAACTAAACATTTTTGGAATATTATTCGATTTAAGGTATTACAATTGCGTTCTTAATCTTAACTTAATAATTGGAAAATGGGAATTATAATGGAAAATCATATATATTATTTCTATAAGGTATTTTTTTGTCACAAGCCCGTATCTTCCTTCATACTTAACCGAAATCAATGAATGAGGAATGAGGTGTCATTTTAAAGCTTATGGTCCCCACTTTGGGCACATCACATTATAAGAAAGGAATTTTCGGAATTCAACCCTTAAAGAGCAAAAATGTTAATTTTTCTAAAGTGCGTTTTTTGTATCTCGAGCCATTTATCTCCCTGGATATCTAACCACAATCGATAAATGAAGTAGGATTATAAGGAGTAATGCCTCAGCTTTGTGAAATCATATTTTAAGAAATAATGTATTTGTAATTCAGCCCTTAAAGAGAAAAAGTATAAATTTTTCTAAAACGCATTTTTGTGTCACGAGCGATTTATCTCCCTTAATATCTAACCGATATAGATAAATGAGGTATCATATTAAATAATAAGGTCTCCGCCATGGTAACATTATATTTTAAGACAGGAATTTTTCCTAATTCGACCCTTAAAGGGCAAAAATGTTAATTTTTCTAAAATTCGTTTTTTGTATCTTGAGCCATTTATCTCCCTGGATATCTAACAGAAATTAATAAATGAAGTAGGATTATAAGGAGTAGTGTCTCAGCTTTGTGAAATCATATTTTAAGAAATAATTGTTTTTTAATTCAACCATTAAAGGGAAAAAGTATAAATTTTTCTATAACGCATTTTTGTGTCACGAGCGATTTATCTCCCTTATTATCTAACCGATATAGATAAATGAGGTATCATATTAAATAATAAGGTCTCCGCCATGGTAAAATTATGTTTTAAGAAAGGAGTTTTTCGTAATTCGACCCTTAAAGGGCAAAAATGTTAATTTTTCTAAAATTCATTTTTTGTATCTTAAGCAATTTATCTCATTGGATATCTAACCAAAATCGAAAAATCAAGTAAGATTATGAGGAGTAATGTCTCAGATTTGGTGACATCATATTTTAAGAAAGAATGTTTTTGGAATTCAACCCTTAAATGGAAAAAGTATAAATGTTTCTATAACGCATTTTTGTGTCACGTGCCATTTATCTCACTTGATATCCAACCGATATAGATAAATGAGGTATCATACTATAGATTAAGGTCTCCGCCGTGGTAACATTATAATTTAAGATAGGAATTTTTCGTAATTCGACCCTTAAAGGGCAAAAATGTCAATTTTTCTAAAATGTGTTTTTTGTGTCTCTAGCCATTTATCTCCCTGGATATACAACCAAAATCGATAAATGAAGTAGGAGTATGAAGAGTAATGACTCAGCTTTGGTGACAACATATCAACCTCACTTTTTACCAAATTTTTTTTTCGCGAAATTTTCGCATGGGTCGTCTAGTCAATAGTAAACAAGATATCCAACTATAAATTTTAATTTCAATCTATGTATTAGAGTACGGAATACATAATAAATACAATCGCACGAATAAGTGAGAATGTAAATGCAAAACGGTCAACTGATGCTAGCTATGGGCGCCGCCATATTGGCCTTGGCTGCTCTGCCGAGCGCCTTTCACTTTATCCCTACTCAGCGGCCGGCTGGACGAAGAAATAACGCTTCCTGTTTTCGGAAGAGAAGATTAGAAAGCACCCGTCGGTTGCCGATTACAGATCTCAACTGACTAGGAGAGGTTTTCAGTGTGGAAATCGAAATCGTAGCACCAACAAGTCTGGTAAATAGCACGTCACCTCCCTACCTACATATCATACTTACTCTCCATCTGATATACTGTCGTAGTTTGTGGTTTTAAAGCCCACATTAGTTATTAGCAAACCCAGAATAACGGTTTGTATAGAAGCACAATACTTACTTTCACACCAAAAAGTCATGACGACTGCAATGATAGAACGTAAACAATGCATGTTCCTCAAGAAAACCTACAATCAAAATCCTATTCCAACTTGACGATGGACAAGAAAGTCATAGATGCAAGAGTGAGATGAAATTAAAACTAAATGTTAATTTCATATTGCTTCTAGTTTATATTTTCCTGGAAATTCGATCCAAACTGGGTCAGTATTTTTCACATTATGCGTACACAAACTAGGAGACACGCGAAATTTACAATTTTACTATACATAAAGGTTTACAAAAGAAAGAGCGCGTACGTTAACTAAGTGAAGTACTACAACATTGGCTAGTAAGGGGAATCATCAACGCTTCTGACTTGACGGAATATTCAATTTTGTTTCTTTTCTTTTTGTACGCACTTCTCATCTTGTTGATTTTTTTACTACAGATTCTTTTATGATGATCTGTCCATTCTCTTTCAGTATTTCTGCCAGGTTGGCATAGGCAGGTTCTGATAAATTTTGGCACTTCTCTTGTAGTAGAGAAACCTCACTCATAAACTCTCCTTGTACACTGTACACAACAAAATCAAAACTGTACGAATGAAACTGAGAAATAACCGCAACACACGTACACAGAGTTCTTAGTCAATGCTCAAGTTCAACTGAAAGCCAGACTAACACGCCTTCAGTCCCACCCTTGACGAAATAAGAATCGTCTTCCGGTGAGGATTTTGTGGAGTGCACAGGCCACCGGAGCGCCCTCAAGGATACAGTCATAAGCGTTCAGAAATATCTGAAGGCTGCGATTGCTCAGTCCAAATCTCGAGGATTTCCTGCACGTTGTCAGGTTCTTCGTGTTTTAATTAATATAGTAATTAAGTAGCCCACAAGGTATTTCAGTTTAGACTTCTATTTATTTTCACCAAACACGATGTCAACGATACTGCTTACATGCATAGATACAATTCAGAGATACTACTAACGCAATCCTCGGCAGTTTCAAAGTGAATCTGTATAAACTAACTGTCCTTCTGCTGATTTCTATATATAGGCTCTTTCGAAATTTCTAGAACTCATCAAAAGTTTCCGCCAGATATTTCTCGAACATTAACAATTACTCAAACAATTAAACATATTAAAAACAATGAGAAATAGTACTTAATCATTTAACATCATTACCAAACGGTCAGAAATGGAAATTAAAGATACTTAAACACAAAATTATTTACAGAAATCATTTTAAACTGTAGAAAATTGTCCTGTAGACATCGTAACTTGCATTAATACTTGGAATTACAAACATTTAAGCAATTATCTTGCACAATTCAGTTCTTAAACATATTAAATGGCCTTTAAATAATTTCTGTTAATAAAATAAAGTCTATATACACTGATTTACAAGAAATTGCAAAACAAACATACCAGATCATATTCAAGCAAACTTTAGCTCACTATAAATACTTCATTAAATACAATTCTATTTAAAGTTCAGGTATGAGGGCTGTTACAACATGTGTCGCATCCTTCAGAATTTTTTAAAATTTATTATCCTATTCATGAAGGTTTCCATCGGTCAAAATATTTATTTTTGCAAAAAATATTTTTGATGAACCATTAATTGTTAAAATTGTTCATTTATTTTGAGAAAACGCTTACTTTCAGATTGAATGGTCCAATTTTCCTGTGAACATTAGCAGTCTTCGTATCACTATAAATTTCGAAAGAATTCTGGGATCAGTATCTGAAATAAAGCGGGAGATTAGATTATTTTATAGGTTTTTCGTTAAAAGTTCCGACAAATCGCAAAAATCAAACATTACGAAAGTCGGCAATTTTTCAGCTTTTGATTCAGCGTGAAGAAAATTCGAAGTAACATTTTACTTCATCCCCTAACTAAATCCCTAAAAACCATATTGAAAGTCATCTTTTTTCTACTTTACTTATTAATGTTACAAAGAAATAAAGCAGTTCGCAACAACAAACTTGTAAGTTAAAAAATTATGAAGTAATAAGGTTCTGACAGGAGGACAAACGAGTGAATTCGAAAGGGTTTCATCTGGAACTCTAAAATGAACAGAAAACTATCAAAAATTTATCCCAAAAAGGCATTGCCTTTGCCCATATCTTACCTCTTTCTCCGTGTCCATGATAAGAGTTTCAACAGTTTTCGTTCTTCCTAAACATCGATATTGTTCCACCATGTGTTGGTCTTTGCTGCTGATCTTTTGCGGTGTATGTGGCTTCCTTGTGGCTCAGTTGGCTCACTCCGTATCAGCAATAAAGGTCGTAGTGAGACTACTATTAAGGTGCCCACTTTGAAATCCACCCGATGGGAGTAGCCATCAGAAAGACCTCTGATATATTGGCCGCGCGTAAAAAAGAAATAACGTGTCACGGGGAGCATCAAACGGCAATCTTGCTGATCCTCCGGCACATGCATACTTGTTATTTTATGGCTGTTGCTTAAGCTCGGCTGTTCGGGCCAGCTCGCTTCCTCGCTGTTATATTTATTGCTCCGTCTGAGGGCTTTACTGCGCCGTCAAGGAAGCAGCCGCGGATCTCTGATCCTCTTGCAGCAAGGCTCTTTGACAGTCGTTGTAGAAGTGTTTTGTAGTCTATATGTATCACAGATGTATTGCCATTCATTTTGGAATGTTAGATTGAAAAAATCAGCTGACATTTATTAATAAAAGTATAAAAGTTGTTATATATGAAATTACTGTGACGTAGTATATTGCTAAATCAGAGTTAACTTCTCTTCAAGATTCTTTGATATTTTTTACAACTAAGATCTGCACTTTATAATACCACTTTTGGCGGAATGTTTTTTTTTAATCAAAATTATTATTTTCTCTGTGCATTTAGATACCTAGCTGCAAAAGGAAAGCAAGGATGCCTATAGGCATCTATACGACGCCTTATTTCCTAAAACTTTTCTCTAATTGTGATCCAAAGCTATTAGTGGCAGAGCCATTAAAGTGCTGTGTTAAATGGAAAGTGTACGTAGAAAGTTAATAAATACGTTCAAGAGTTAAGTTACTCATATGTCTGCCAAATTTTCAAAGTCATGCTCCATACATCAAGTCTGTGATCCTTTGGTATTCCTTACTGCAAGCGATACAAAAAATTCTGGTTGTTGATTGTGCTTTCTCGAAATTATCAACCAAACACTACTACAAAATTACAAACACAATAGCAGTGACCTAGATTATGAACAATATTACTACACGTCAACACATTATACACAGTACTCTTCAAAATTCGACCTATTAATAGCATTTTATAACTAGTCTTATTTTAATGATGCTACATGGTGTCACAACCAAATACCATGGGCCATGAACATTTTTAGGATAGTGTTACAGCCCTCGAACGCAGCTTCATATTAATTTCAGTCTAATGAAATAAATTCTTTGGCGTTTGAGAGAGATAAACATTGATTAATTGTAAATTTTTAAGTTTTTCGTGTGGATGAGCATTGTTTTGATGGCTGGAATTCATTTAAACGGAGTGTAACACGATTAGAAGCAATACTATGTGTAAAACGTTAATAAAAGAATGTAATTATGAATTTCCTGTACACTATAGTGTTTTAAGTATGATTTCCGGCTAAATGGAATTGCTTAATTTAATCAATTTTTTGTTTAAATACCTATACTTAGTCTCTATTTTCATTTAAAAACATTTCTTCATGGTTGTAAGCAATTTTTTAATATGTTTTGTAATATTTCAATTCTTTGCAGCGATTTTTAGCGATCTAGTAGTATCGTACAGCACTTGCTGTCTCGAAAATTCTGGATCGCTTGTTTAAGAGATCGGATACCGCCGAGTCCGCAAGAGTTTGCAAGAAACGATGTCAACAGGACGCGTTATCTGTGGTAACAGTAACGTGATTTACAATCTTTACAAATTTTGATTTAATAAAAATTTAAATAAAACATATATCGACGTTTTTTTTTTATTTCGTCAAGTACCTCACTATTCGGAAGTTATGGAAACTATCATACTTGTTTACTAACAGAACAGCTTGGTTTGTAAAAAAAAAAAATACAAGCAGCTTTTTTTCGTTCATGAGTGTTACTTAAAGCTTCTTACAATTTTATTTAACATGCCAATATCGTACAATGATCCCATAACGACAAGGTCGAGTTGGATCCCTGAACAATCAAGATAACTTGTTGCTTTTCTGCAGATAACAGCATCGTCAGCCAACATCTTAAACTGTTATTAATTTTATTTTGCATTTTCTTTATTGGACGCCGGATGAAGGATACGAATTAGTACACGCCTCGCCGTCTACAAGTATATATATCACGACATTCTCTGCATCAAAGGTGTAAACTTTTTCCTGAGTTTACCTGGAACAGTTTCTGACACTGCGTTTAAGGACCGGCCCAGAACTTGCCCGGATGTTACAGAAGAAGGTCAGTTCACCGATCACACCAGGAACTTCACAAACTCTGGGCAGTGACAGTTGTAAGCGAGCCTTAAAAAATTAACTCCACCTGCTGCAGTAAACATTCTTATTTCATTATACATATCATAATAGTTTTAGCATTATTCTTTTTCTTTCAATCTGATAAAAAAATATTTATTACAGCAGCGTGAATTTTGAAAGCAAAGATTTCTTGTGGAGTGTAGTCAATTTTTTTCATGTCTGCGGAAACATTCGCACCGAGAGACAGGGCACAAACGTGTTTCAGATTGGTATGTTCGTTGTCTGTGAAATGTCTTTATACTAATAATTCTTATACATACTAATTCTTATAATGTTCACTGCGCTCTCCTCCTGAGGAAGTGGGTCCTAATTGGTTATAGGAAGTTTAAATGCGACAACACACGCTGTAAAAGGTAACCTCTATGTTCATTCCCTAACTGTGTTTCATTATGAGCATAACGGAAAACGGTGGGCGGGTGGAGGGGAAAAGCATGATATCACTTTCTCGGAGCGTCTGAAAGCAGTGAGTTGGTGTCACCTGAAGTAGCACTCATTCTGATACGTCTTCCGCGTGCCTGCGCCTTGAGACAAGAGCCGAACCCTCCGGCAATTTGTGGCGCTCCGCTTGACGGAGTGTTGCGAGGGTGGCTGGAGTGACGTAACCCCCATCGACCGGGAATTTACGGCCGGCGAGGCGACACTCCAGCGGGCAAGCTGGGGGAGAAGAGCGACGCCGTCGCCCGAAAAATTAATCTCTCTGGGCGCAAGAAACTGCGGGCCCAGTGTGGAGCCCTGCGGAACGCGCCGCTGCCCCTAAATGAAGGCCGTCCGTCTTGCCACTCCACTGCCCGCGGGGCAATCCCGCAGCTAACAAACAGCTTACCGCTGCGTCATATGTTTTGTGACCGTGTCACGGTTTGAAGGATGTTTGTAATCCCGCACAACTGGGATACGGGAGAAGCTATTCTGGAGTTTCGATTACCATAAGTAGGGCAAAATACTTAAATACAGAGTTCCAAGTTTACCGTAATACAGTTTTTGAGAGAGATCAATAATAAAAATTATTTAAACTGAGAAATTTGAAAACCACTCACGGCTGAATTTTCAAAGGGAAAAATTGAAAATAAAATAGTAGGTCTGTTTTTAACGAACTCTAATCATATTTACCTTATAGTCTTGGGTAGGTGGGAAAAAAAGCAATGAAATTAGACTTATAATGTTATATTCACGTTTTGTTGTTTACTTTTTTAATTTAACTGCAATGGAGCACATCCTCTGGTTATTTTCTTACATACTCTTTTTTCTCCTTTTCTTGTACCCGCCTACTTTTACCCTTCACGAATTTTAATTTTAAATTATTTCAGTGTTTTTGGTAAATTATTGGTCACTTTTCTTGGTAATCTCTGACTCCCAAACATTAAAAAAAAACTTGTCGTCATGGTCATCTTATCTTTTCCTCTCCATGCACTACTCTTGATTCTTTTGCCAATATTCATCGAAACCTCATCACCAAAACCTTCAGCTTTTTCTTAATCCCCTTCCTGTCTTCCAATGACTCCCATTCCAGCTCATTTATAATATCAGTACTGGTTGTAGTCTTACTGGTTGTAGTCTCCAGTAATTTCCAGAGACTAATTTAGCTGTCCTCCTCTACACCTCCTCCAACTCCGGTATTTGATATTCAAAATGTGATTCCCGCACTATATCACCATATTCTTGGTATGGGTATCATTTCTATAAATCAGAAGTTCCTCTCTCAGAAGTATTTTTACAAGTCTAAACAATATTTTTTTGTATAAGAACAACTTCCTTCAATTGGTTCTGGCCTTAAGTTATTAATACCTGGTGACCTGTTATTTTTAACTTCTCCAATCTTAACTCATATTTCTTTCGCGTTGTTAAACGTGAGTTTTATTATTGCATTTTAATTTATACTTCGTCAATACTAATTTCTTTTTAATTTTAATCTTCATGTAGGGTTTTTACATATCCTTTTCATCTGTTTACATGAATAATACTTCCTTGGGCACTGCTTATTTCCTTTTTAATACGAAGCTCCTTAAGATCTGTAATCCTACATTATATAATCGTTCTCAATGTTTTCAAAAGATTTTAAACACATTTTATAGGAATAATTTCCTCTCCCAATTTTGGTTGCTCTGTTGATCGTGTTACTCATCTTGCTACATTTTCTATTGTACCATTTGAAACCTGGAATTTTTTCGGTGATCCATCCCTTCTGATTTGTCTTGGTTGTTAACATAAATTTAAATCTAAAAATATTTGACACAAATTGCCATAAAATATCTCTAAATGAGATGCAATAAATTTTTTATAAAAATTCTTTGACATCCACTTATAGCAAAATTTACTTTACTTTAGATTAAATGAAGTAATAAATTTAATAAATCACATATGATTGTTCTAAATTCAAGCCTTACACATTGAAATCACAAAAAGTGAATAATGTGAGTCAATATTGAACAAAAATTGACTTTGATTTATAGCTTTACGGGCTATGCCGCATCGGTTATTGGATTATCTAAGCTTTCGGCTGTTATGCTCCAGCCTTCTTCAGAGATACTGTTTATATTTATGTTCACATAGCAAAAGTCTGAAGAAGGCTGGAGCATAACAGCCGAAAGCTTAGATACGGTAATCAAATAAATGATGCGGTATAGGCCGTAAACGTATAAATCATGTACAAAGACGGCCGAGGAAGTCTTAATAACCATTTAAAAATTGACTTTACAAAAAAAAATAGAAAAATACGTTATTAATCCGTAAAAATAAATTTAACATGAAATTCTCGACCAAAATTACAACAATAGAACTCAGCCATAAAATAAAATTCTGCCTTCGCTTTAAAACATTCCTGGTTTTCGTGAACATGAGAATCTATTGTTGTACATTCCGATAATTATAATCTCAGGGCGGTACTGGATAAAAGGGCTAGTCAGAATGTTACTTTCAGTTTTCCAGCCAGTGCAGTTGGAAACGACTTTCTGTGTTGATGCTGATGGTTATTTCACTAACCAGAACACTATAAAAATCTGTAGATCTAAGTCAGACAAGAACATGACTGCTCGTGACTGATCCTCACTGACCCAGAACAGCACAATCTAAAATGCAGTTTAAACTTGGCCTCTGCTCAACGGACACACACGTCCGTTCCTTTACGAGAAGCCCCTCACGTTGCAGTATGTGTCACTAGTTTGCCTGTCTCCTCCGGCTTCCTACGATGTTCGTAGAATTCTGTCCACCTAAATACGAGCGGAAACCCACCAGAATGAGTGACTGTAACACAACATAAACAAAGCAACAGCCACGCCAACTACGCCACCTCGCCTCGGGTTAGGAATGCTGTCGGTTTTCGCTAGCGACCGAGCTACAGCCCTGCAGTGTCTTGAAAATGTTCAATAAAACAAACGAAAACGCGATGGCAAAGGTGTGACGTTACACTTCCTAACAACAACTTCCATTTTTTTCTAGAATTCTGCTGTCGCCTATGTCTTGTTTAATAACATTCCCGTTTCTTCTCCGTTGCTTCCTTTCTCAGTCTCCTCCTTCTCGTTTATTCCTCAATTTTTTTAATTTTTCATTCTCTGAAACTTAAATTTTTAAATCTTTTGAACTCGAGTAGTCTTTTGATTATAACCATGTTGTGATCTGCATGTGCATCAACACCTGATAAGAACCTGCTATCTTCTACTTTATTCGTAAGAATTTTATTTACCCGTATGTAATCAACCTACCTGTGTCTACTGGCATTTTCCAGTTATAAATTGTTTTGCTAAGATACTTTAACCAGAAATTTATAATTTTCTAACTGATTAATTTAGCAAAATTCTACTAACTTACTCCTCTTTCATAATTCTTCCACAGACGAAACTTTCCAGCTGTATCTTATTATTTTCATTGTGTTTAACAGTTATGATACTTTCATCACTTATTACTTTTCTGTGTCTTCGTATAGCCTCTCCGCGTTTGACGCTCCTGATCCGATGCTGGCACAACTATTGTACATTCTGGTTTTGTTTGCAGCCTAACCGATATTAATCTTTGATAAGCTGAAACAACATTACCATCTAAACAAATCCAGCCAGTGGTGACGCTGATATAATGACTCATATACCTGTAAACCTAGAGGAATCTCTGAATATGTGCATGTTTGCATATGTGTAAATATTTTAAAACATAATAAGTGTATTTGGTATGGCAACTAACCAAATGCCAAATAAATTATTTAAAAAATCTGCATGCACACCTTGAAATCTAACTCGATTTTTACTGATAAACATATTTTAATAAGAAACGGCGGTTAACGTTATCATTCTGGACATTGAAAAACCCAAGAATTTACAAATAATATTACCATCTATATTTCTTACATCAAAATCAAAGTGAATGAACTTCATTTCTCAAATGACATGTGTGATTGAAATAATTCATTACTTACAGCAAACGATCTTAGCAGTTAATATTATATTAATCTATATCAGTGGAGGGTATTATCCCCCACGCGTTTACTGGGTGTATGAAAACTGAGTTTTGGTTAAAGTTTTGTGGCACAAACTATGTTCCTTTATCGTTGATAGATGGAACTGGTCAGCAGCGGCGTGGTACAATGGCAAACCACCATAGCGTGATCTCGGCTCTGGGATGAGATGACTGTGGTGTCACAGCTCACAATGTCACCTCTGACACCGTATGTGAAGGTGTGGTAAGAAGTCGCAGCGAACAGCCATCAGCCTACATACCTTTCCATCGTATTGAAGATATCTGGGAATCTCTCCCAGACTCGTACATTCTGTGCCTCTGATGATGCCTCGTACCACCAACCTAGGAGCGATTTCTCCAACCAAACGCAATAGAACGCCACATCCTCAAAGCGCTCATATTCCCCTTAGCTTTTGGTTCGTGTTGCTTTCCTTATTACGGACATTTTAGGTCGTTGAGGTAGCTACTTGTTGCGTCTACTCTACCAATGGAGTTGATCCTTAGAACTGCTAAGATCGTTTCTTAGGCTTACCAGTAATCCTATAGAAACGGTCCAAATTGCGGTTGCCAAATATAGGAGCTGATGTAGTGCGAAGAAGGGCAAATAGATTTGGAAAATACCGTGGAATGCTGTCAGTACGTTATGTAATAAAGGAGTCGGGTTTTGAATTACTAGGATGCAGGAAGCAGTTAAAACGAGTAGTTGGACATTTACGAACCGTACGTTGATGATGAATCCTGGAATTAGTTTTAGTGTGTTAACATCGCAGTGTGTTAAGGTAATAACATTTAAGTTCGATGTCACAACATTTAAGTTTACAAAAGCGCACATAATACTCTCATTTGATAATATTTTCATGAGAAAGGCGTATCTACTAAGCACATCTCATCTTTGTCGTGTGGAACAATCAGATTACATGACACGGATTCCATCGGCAAGTTAAACCACAAATAGTGCCATATGAATTTCTTTTGTTTATCTCCTTCTTGCTATTAATTTATTCGCCTCTTGATAATTAATATTGAATTCGTTAATAATCCGATATTTTTAATGTATAAAAGAAGAGTATTATATCTATTGTAAAGTAAGAAATAAGTGACCACAAGGCAGTTCTGATGGATATAAGGGGATTCAGTATACCAGTGGCCAGAATTGAAGGGGGAAATAGATACAATTATAAAAAGGCACAAATTTTGGAACTGAAAAGATATTTCAGGGTTAATTTCATTAAATGGAAGATTAACACTAGTACAGTGGAGACGAAGTGGGAAGAGTTCAAGGAAATAAAAAAAAATGGTTAAGGAATGTTTATTACAAAACAGAAAATAAAGAGAAGTACAGAACCTACATATTATAACAGGGAGGTGAGAAGGTTAAAGAGGTTGGTGAGACGAGAACATAACAGAGTTAAGTAACAGCAAGGCAGAAGAGAATTTTATATACACGGTTAGAAGTGAGCAGATTAGAAATTTTGAAATTAAATATGAATATATCATAAAGAAACAAACTAATCTAAAAAAACGTAAAGGGGCCAGTATGGATAATATTACTACAGATGTCTTAAAGGTAGCAGGATGGGACATTGTACACATTATTTAAATTGAGTCTAGATACTTGCTGTTTACCAGATGACTGGAAATATGCGATACTAGTTCCGGTCCATACAGGAGGGGTGACAAATAGGGTTGAAAACTATAGGCCAATCAGCTTTCCATCAGTGGTAGGTAAATTAATGGAGAGATTAAGATGCAACCACATCAGATGTGTTTAGAAGGAATGTAATTGGTTTTCATGTTGGCAACATGGCTTTAGAAAAGGATACTCATGCGAATCTCAGTTAGTAGGCTATATGCAAGATATTTCCGATGAAATGAACAGGGGAGGTCAAGTTGATAGTGTAACACTAGATCTTTCAACGGCTTTGACAGAGTGAGCCATAAAATGGTGATAAAGAAGGTAAAATTGATTTTAAAAAAAGTGATTTTCTCGTAGAAGAATTCCTAAAAGGTAGAAAGCAAAAAGTCAGGGTAGGAAATGCAGTATCAAAAGAAGTAGGAGTGAACACGGGAGTTCCACAGGGTAGTGTATTGGTACCATTGTTATTCATTATTCTAATGAATGATTGTGTTAATGTTAGATGGTTTGCAGAAAACATAACGTTGTATAAAAGGATCAAAACAATAGAAGACTGTAAACAGCTGCAGGGTGATCTGGATAGGATAACTAGCTGGTAAGTCAACATGGGATGAAGAGGAATACAAAGAAGAATCACCTTATTAGGTACACAGATAACAAGCTAAAGGTTGATTAGTATCATAAAGTGGAGAGGGAGTTACTTATTGAAGACTCAAAATGTCAATACCTCGGCATAACATTTGATAGCAGACTTAGCTGGGCAGGTGGTAGAGAAAGGGTTCTAAATCCTTCACCTGTTGGAAAGAGTGTTGAGGGGATGCATTAGAAAAGTAAGGGAACTGGGGTCAAAATTCTGGTCAGACCGCTGCTGGAATATAGTGTTGTAGTATGGGATCCACATTTTGAGTATCAAATACAGGAGCTGGAGGGAGTGCAGAGAAGGGCTGCCAGATTTTTCTTTGGAAATTACCGCAAAACACAATCGGTAACTAATATGATAAAGGAGCTAGAGTGTGATTCATTGGAGGATAGAAGGAGGGTGAAGAGAGTCATCGGCCTATATTGGTGATGAAGCGTGGAAAGATATTGGTGGGAAAATTAGGAAACGTGCTTGGAGGGGTAAAGATGACCATCACCACAAGCTGGAACTTGATTTCAGGCATAAGGGTGTGGGAAAATTTTCATTTATAGGAAAGGGTGTAAGGGATTGGAATAAATTGCCAAGAGAACTGATGAATAATTTACCAAAAATACTCAAAGAATTTAAAGTAAAAGAAGGGAGGGGGATGGGTGTGTAGGGAGATTGCCAACAGAGCGTGCGCTCCATTGCAATTTTATCAATTATTATAAATATTGTACAATACTACAGATAGTCATATATTAACACCAGCTGCAGTCATTTCTAATCTAATCTAACTATAAAATGATAACCACCACAAGTAAATGTTGACACATTTAGGTAATTTATACTCAAAATCAAGTGTTAAAACAAAAGAAATCGAAAAATTCTTGCGGAAATACTTACCGTAAGCAATTTACTACTTGTTAACTCCGTTCCTCGCAACAACGTTAGTGTGGGTCACTTCCGAAATGGACAAATATTAATAAGCCTTATTGATTTAATGCTTCAGTATCATTATAAAGCAGAATTCGGGCTCCATTTTTATCTGCTTCCGATTGATATTTATGTCTATAGTACGATTCTGAATGTCAACAATACGATAATCTAAAATTTTCCGAGCAGTAAATGTTGTTAAATAAAGTATCACTTACATGCAGTAAAAGATAACGAAGCACGCAAATACATTCCCACTTTCTCATCTAAATTCCGCCACAAGCTTAATTACGTGCAGTTTGGTTTCCTCATTATTGTAAGTCCTAATGAGGGAGAACGCAGTTGGATTCGTCTGTTTGCTCTATTACGAATCTGGTTCAGATATTCTCTGAGCTGTCTGGACGGTCAAGTTTTATCTCTATTTGGTTACTCTGTCTGCTGCCTTAATTACGTTAACGTGTTTAATCTATGATAGTACCTGAGTATCTTAAAGACAAATTCACTGAAGACTTCAGCGAGCTGTTAACGCCGAGATAATATTCAGAGGACAAATTGGACTGGCTTTTCCGTCTGCTTTTATAACACCGCAATTACACCATCTAACAGCCTCGTATTACTGCAGAAAAATTTGACCCTCAACATCTGAAATGATTCTATCACAATTTAACATACCTCTCTGGCAATATCTTGTTATCCAGCTTCAAAGCACGCTAAAATGACGTGGTGAACACAGTATTTCGGCAGATCGTTTAATCGTAGTTGATTAGCTAAGTCAGTTACGCTCATAACACTGAAAATGATGCAATGTTGCACATATTTCTTAGCTTACTGTAACAGTGGTATCACTGGACAGAGAATATAACAAAACATCGAACGAATAAAAATAAACAAAAATTAATATGTTGATTTAACCGAAATACATACTTTTCTTTCGGTGTTCTGGCATTTTATTTCTTTGCAACTGCATAAAATTAGTATTAAGTAACGCGCACAGCCTCGATTTAGAAGTAATCTCTCTGGCCGTTGTTAGTCTGGCTACGAATGCCGGACGCGTGACGTCATAGGGTGATAGACGTCGTGACCAAACTTGCCGTATATTAGTATTGATGATTGCGGAAAACGTCAGAATCATACTATTTACCTCAAAGAAATAATAGCCTAGCATGCGAAATTTAAGTTATTGTATCTAAAGAATTTTAACTTCTGTTACGTTTTTTCGCGTATTCAGGATACAAAAGTGTCTCTCGTTTTAATCGTAATGCACAATCACTGCAAGACAGTTGAATATTAAAGTGAAAGTAACATTAACTTAATTTTCATTTGGAGATGGATCCAAATGTTAATATACTGTAGTTATGATGGTATATAAGATGTTTGGTATCGGAATTTAAAAATTTACTATAATTCACAACTTTTAATTCTTTCTTTAAAAATAAAGATGATAAGCTCTGTGCAAAATATTGACAAAATCTATAAGCCACAGTTTTAGTGAAAGTGGTCGAATAGCTTTAGGTAAAAGTCCCCTACTGCATTAAGCCATAGTCGGGTAACTCAGTGGACGAGGGGCTCGTCTTCGTAAGTAATGGGTCTGAATACAGTGTAGTCAGGAGTTTTTACGGGCTTTTCTTCATTCATACGAGTACGCTAGACCGGTCCGTGGTTCGGATTTTACATTAAACTTTAGGTTCGGCCAAGACAGAAACGGAATGAGTGACAAATCGAAACTCTGTCACTAGGTTGTATTATCATACGAATTTTCTTTGCTGCAGTCAGATTCTCACTTAGCTTCCGTAATTAAAGCCAGCAGAAATTAAAATTCTCCCACAATTTGACGCTAAGAAACATATCAGAAACGGAGAAATTGCTACCGGGTCACTGACATACACAGATAGCCATTCGTATACTGCTCACCATCATTACACATTAAACATGAAGCATAAACGTATAAATTAAATACCACTGTGACGTTCACTTTCTTTTTAGAAACAATATGGACTATACAATATTTTCCATAAATCCCCATGATTTGGTCACCTCAACTACTTCACTACACTGATAGAAAATGGAGTTGAAACAAATCAAATTTTACTGTGTCAGACATTACATAGAAGTTCAGTAAATTTCTTCATATATGGCAGTAAGCCACATCACAATTGAGTGGAGCTTTTATAAAAGAGAAGTTTTTACGTTCTAGTTACTTTTTTAATATAAGTCTCTTAAAATATCAAATAGACTGTGTGACATCAAAAAATCTAAAGCTAAATCTGTTGCCTTGAAGATTTAGATAATTTGGGATAAATGACAAAACTTCTGACAACCATATCAAAAAACTAAGAGATTTGTTTAATAAAGGTACGAGGACTGAATAGATAACAAACATACAATATGAAGTGGAGAGGGAATGACTGAAGAATGCAAGGTTATAAAGTTAGGTCTATGTGGAGCGAATGCAGGCGTTTCAAATACGAAGGCAGTATACATACAGGGAAAAAGACCGGTGTGAGAGGGTATTTAAGTGTGCAGGGTGTAAGAGGTTCCTTAAAAGCTCGTCTACAATGCCGCAAATCTGAGGTAATAATAAAATTATTTATAGACACAGCCCATTCTGCATCTAGGATTTGTAAAAATATCAAACATTAGTAATAAATAACTCTCGGGTTTTCTGCCGGTTAATTGATTTATTTAGTTCTTTTTCTTTTAACAACGTTTCAGCAACTGCCATCGTTGCCTTCATCAGGTTAACTCTTACATACAAGGACAAGACACTGACTGACTCGCGAGCCAGTCCTGGCTCCTATAAATAGTTATAGAATTATTTATTTCAACAATACGCCGGGAAAAACTAAAATGTAATATCAAACATTAGCTTTCCTTCTGTGCGTATTTAAGTAAGTCGTTACAATTTTCTTCACTCGTTAAAATTACTTTGTTCCAATTTCTTGCACTCTTCTCATTAATAATTCATTCCATGCTTTTACTACTTAATATTTATTCCGTTACCTCTACATGAAACATTACAGATTGTTTTCTAAAACAGAATGCACCTTTTTTGTTATTGTTTACAGATAATATTATCGCTACTATATTTTCCTTATTGCTCCAATGATAATCATTACATTCAGTCAAGCTTACAGGATAGCCAACTCAGTCATTATTCCATACATTAATACCGTTGTGCTGAGCCGTCCACTTTGTATGCTCAATATGTATTAACTGTCTGGTAGTTACCTCATATCGTACTAAAAGAAAATGGTCTTACCACAATAACTACTGTTTAAAAAATAAAGAAAGAACAGGACAGATGTATTTATTCATTTGGTTTACAAAGACAAAAATTAAATAAATTATTATACATAGAGATATGTAGAGAAACGAATGACGTAGTTAGTTTGCAATTAACAAAAATGATCAGAGTTTTCAGTCATTCGGTTATCTCTGCAGCTGTTTCATGGAGATGGTGGATAGCTCCGCTGTATTATCTGTGGCAGTATTCCATAGTGAAATAGTTGGGTTTTCTTTTCTTTTTTTTTTGCATGCACGTTGTGAGGTCCCACTTTATCAGACATTTAAATAATAATATTAATAATAATAGTAATAATTTCACGACCTATGGAATATATGAATGTATTTATTTTAATACAAGGCCGTATGTGAAAATGGGTAAATTTAAGTTTTTATAATATGTTTTGTTATGTTGAAGTTGGCAGGCTGTAATTGTGTTGTTTTGTTTTAGTCAAGGAGAAGTATATTGATATGAGATTTATGTATGTATCAACGAGAAGTGTAATTATTTGAATTGATTAAGATAGTTTTAATAAATAGTAACTGATTTTATAGAGAATAGTATACAATTAAATTTAACCTGCGAGGTGATAGCAAAAAAACGTGAGATGTTATCCTGGGGCCAACATATCGTCCAGAACGTGCTATTAATTATAGAACAGATTGCAAACGAACCTGGAAGGATTGGTAAGGCCAACCAGGATTTCTTTAATTATCGACTTACAAAAAGGATACCTCGCAACGTACAGATTTTCCTGTGTACGTTAAAACCAGCAGGTTGTCTTGGATTAGAATTTGATTTGATCCACTGTGAGCGTCACTCTTCGTTTATGTTGAACCAGTATTTCACCAAATTTCCAGGTTGAACTCCTTGGTATTAACCTATTCAGAGCTTGATGTGTGCAGTTCGGAGATAATGGATGTTATGTGTTCTGCCACTCCTTCTTTAAGGTCTCTTGTCTTTGAAGCTGCCAAATCGCAAAAGTAAGACTTGGCTCCTTATGGCGCACGCTGGGAACCCTTGCTTAACCGTAGCTAAATGTACTTCATCTCAACAATCAGCTCTGCTCAGACTTCATCTTATTAAATCACGTGATATTTTTCTTATAATTTTTTAAATAATTACATTTGAGGAGAGGTGGAAAAGGCTTTGGCGGAAATGAAGAACAAGAAAGCCTGTGGGATCGATGAGTTACCTGTAGAAATTCTGAAAAGTTTGAAAGATGAGGGAAGAAGATAAATACTATATTTGTGCAATGAGATATATGAAAGAGGAGAATGGCCAAAAGACTTTTTAACAACAGTGTTGATACCAATTGAAAAGAAAAATAATGCAGTAAAATGTGAAAAGTCCAGAACCATTAGTCTCTTATGCCACGCTGCGAAGATATTACTAAGAGTGCTAAATAGACGAATATCTAACAAACTGTCCATGTTAATTGCCGATGAACAATTTGGATTTCAAAAAGGAAGAAGTGCAGGAGACGCTATTGGTTTGCTGAGAACAATAGGAGAAAGATACATTGAAAGGGAAAGAGATTGTTACATGTTTTTCATAGACCTGGAAAAGGCTTTTGACAGAGTACAACGGGTGAAGTTAATGACGATTCTAAAAAATAAAGGTATCGATTGGAAGGAAAGAAGGTTAATAAGTATATTATACATCGAGCAAGGAGTGAGAGTGGGGAATGATCTTACTGAAGAGGGAAAGATTGGAAGAGGTGTAAGACAGAGATGTTGTTTGTCTCCCATATTATTTAACATATATAGTATTTGGAGGAAATTATGAAAATAAGTTTAAGAGGTAAAGGAGTTGTATGCATAGGTGGACGTAGGATAGCCTGCATAAGGTTTGCTGATGACATGGTTTTGCTGGCAGAAAGTGTCAAGATACTCAGAAGAATGTTAGAGACTTTAGACAAAGGGTGTGAGGAATTCGGAATGAGAATCAATAGGACTAAAACTAAATGTATTATGGTGGGAAAGAGTAAGAAAGAAATGATGATAACGCTGCAAGGAGAAATAATTGAACAAGTGGAGTCCTTTAAATATCTCGGGAGTATTGTGAGTGGTGATATGGGCTGCAAGAAGGAGGTAAAAACTAGAATAGCAATGGAAAAGGAAGATGTCAGTAGAAAGAAAAATTTACTATGCGAAAGGCTGGACAAAAACCTGAGGAAAAAATTAGCTACATGTTTCGTACGGAGCGTAGAACTGCATGGAGCAGAAACATGGACGCTACGCAAGGAAAATCTAAAGACGTTGGAAGCTTTTGAAATGTGAGTATGAAGAAGGATGGAGAAAATAAGTTGGGAGGACAAAGTAAGGAATGAGGAAGTGCTGGGATGAATTGGAGAGAAAAGGTCACTCATAAAAACAATAAGAAAAATTGTAGTTTAAAAAACTAAAATCACGCTTTCGTAGTAATGTGAACTAAAAGGTTAAAAATAATATTTAAATATAAACATTTTGTTTAACAGTGATACGACGTCCCACAATTCAGGATAAATTAATTTTTTTTGAATAAGCTTAAAGTATACGTAAAGTCACTGATTACAAAATTAACTTTAATGTAAAAAAGCATGGGGTGCTATTTCAGTTATCTTATATTTTTTTGTCGTTGGCCGTTTTTAAAGACAGAGTTATGTAGAGCGCACCCCACGCTTTTTAACATTAAAGTTAATTTTGTAATCAGTGACTTTACGAGGGGGGACCCAAAAGTAACGGGAATTGGGCTGCGGTATGGAGGGAGAGTGGGGGTCCGTGTCCGTTACTGTCATGCCACCTGAGTCAGTGTGCGAAGTTGTGTCGCTGTGAGTGCATCGGTTCTCCCGTGATAGTTTTTTTAATAAAACAACTTTCCCCATTTCGGCGAAAACGTGATGGCAGATTGTCGAGAGCAGCACGTGGCTGCGAAATATTGTTTTCTGTTGGGTAAATCAGCCGCGGAAACTATTGTAATGCTGAAGACTGCTTAAGGGGATGCTGCCCAAAGTAAAACCAGAGTCTATGAGCGGTTTTCACGTTTTAAAAATGAAGAAATGTCAACTGATGACCAACCCCGTTCAGGACGCCCCTCAACGACAACAAGAGACGAAAACGTCGACAAAATCATTGCCCTCGTACATGTAGACCGTCACCGAACCACTGATCAACTCTGTGAGATGTCTGGAATATCATGGAGTTCAATTCAGAGGATTTTATCCGAAGATTTGCACATGAGAAAGGTTTCAGCTAAATTTGTCCATCGCCTTCTCACAGACGAGCAAAGGGAGCGTCGACTTCATGCATGTTTTGAGCTTCAAAATCAGCTCAACATTTTTTTCGAAAGTGATTACTGATTATGAATCGTGGTGCTATGGAAACAAAGCAGCAGTCAAGGCAGAGGAAGACATGTGCTCCCCTCATCCCAAAAAAACTCACCAAATGAAGCCAAACATCAAGACAATGATCATTTGTTTCTTCGATTGCAGAGGTGTTATGCACGCGGAGTTCGTTCCCCCGGGTCAAACTGTCAACCACGACTTCTACTTGGAGATTTTTAAAAGATTGAGGGAGAGTATCTGGAAGAAAAGGTCAGATCTTTGGCACACAGGTGACTGGTTCTTCCATCATGACAACGCGCCAGCCCACACCGCCTCTCCGTAAAGCAGTTTTTGACCAAAAACGGCATGACACCGATTGTCCACCCCACTTACTCACTGGATCTAGCCCCCTGTGGTTTCTTTTTGTTCGCCAGACTCAAAAGGGTTATGAAAGGGAAGTGTTTTGCCACTGTGGAATAGGTAAAACAAAAATCGCCGGAAGGCATAAAGAACATCCCGATAACTGAATTTAAAAACTGTTTTGAACAATTGAAGGATCATTTCAAGTAGTGCGTTGTGGTCAGTGGAGAATACTTTGAAGGTGATCAAAATTTGGTGTAAAAATATTAAGAAATAAAGACGTTATGATGAATTTCCCGTTATTCAAAAAAATTAATTTATCCTGTATTGTGGGACGTCCCATCACTGTTACAGAAAATCTTTATATTTAAAGATTGTTTTTAAACTTTTAGTTCACATTACTACGAAAGCGTGTTTTTAGTTTTAAAACTACAATTTTATTTTTAACTTTTTAGTTCAGATAGTTTCAAAAGTATGTTTCCTACTGTTGGCTTTTCTTCGCCAATCTCTCTTTATCTTTGTGTTGTAGTTTCATTTTTAATTATTACTTCCACGAGTTAAATACAATTAAATGGTCATCTCAGCCAGAGGTCCAATAGCAGGGTAAATGTGGAAGACTACTCTTCTATAAAAGTACGAAGTAAAATTTCGAATACTCACTATTCAACATCACGTTAAGTGACTGCAGACAGAGAAATCTTTTTGGATAGGAGACAGTGGAAGACGATCGTCGTCAGCAACCAAGGCTCGTAAATCACACCCGGGAAACTGGAGATGGTCAAAGTAACGAGAATAGCAGGACGTTGCTAAGAGACTGCTGTATTGTCAACGGTTCTTAAAACGTGTGCAATTTTTTCTGTTTTTACTGTCAAAGTAATGATAATATCAAGATATAGCTATGAAATTATTGTATTGTAATCAGTTATCAATACATCAGCAAAATTTCAAACAATTCGGACATCTGGAATTGGGGTAAAATTAAATTGCAAAATTTCACGACATTCAACCATTTTTTCCTTTGTTACTGTCAAAGTAATGAGAATAGCAGGATATAGCTATGAAATTCTTGTATTGTCACCGGTTCTTAATATGTGTGCCAAATTTCAACCAGCTCGGACATCTGGAAGTGGGTCAAAATGGAGTTGTAAAATTCCGTTACATTCATACATACATACATACATACAAGTCAAGCTAATATAAAGCGTGTAAAAAAGGAAAAAAGAACTGGATTGGGCATGTGCTGAGGAACGGATGCCTGCTTAAAACTGCTCTGGAGGGGACTGTAAACGTAGAGAAGAGAAGAGGTCGGCGAAGGATGAAAATGATGGATGATATAATGATAAACGGGAGATGTACGGAAACTAAGAGAATGGTGGAACAGAGGGAGGCGAGGAGGGCTGTCACTGTGCATGGACCTGCCGAATAGCAGAGAACCCTTGATGATGATGATTTGAAATGTTCATGTATTTTGCTTCATGCCACTAAATACCTAAGCGTTAATACTGATGTATTTTGTGTACTTCCTTTTTTTTCTGAGGAAAAAAAAAAAAACATACTACGTTTAAGGTGCACCATAAGGAATTTAATTAGATTATTTCAAATCGGGAATTCATGGGAATATAAAGTATTTAATATTATCTATGACTGATTTTGTAATCCTATCTTTTATAACAACGTATATTCTCTGAATTAAACAATTAACGAGAGATTTTTATTGACCATCGCTCCCTTTAAATAAGATTTGGTGAGATTTTGCTGAATCCCCCCCCCCTCCCAATTCTTAACTCACGTAATTAAAGGACGCTTCTTAAGGTATAAAACTACCAACCCTCCGCAATAAATATTCGTTTTAAAACCAGCATTTTTTGTTGGCTATTAAATAGAAGGCCAAAAATTTGTCATTGGACAAATTTTTGTAGCAGTAGAAAACCGACAGCCAATACTAACAAGCCAAGGTTTCTTCAGGTGGTAACTGATGAACTGAAAAGGACGCCGGTTCCAATTCCCGCCCGGGCTTCCAGATTTGTGTTTTCCATGGTTTCCCCAAATCACTCCAGGCGAATGGCGGGATACTTCCTTCAAAAGGCCATGGCCGAATTCCTTCCCGTTCCTTGTCCCCAGTTCCATCCCGCCTCTAATGACCTCGACACTGACGAGGCGTAAAGCCATAAATAATTTTAAAAAATCCTGCTGCATCCCAGCGAGTCATCACAGAAGCCTGCCACATGCAGTAAAACCATGTAGTGTGTTAAGTGAGACGACCGCGTACAAGCCAGCTATACCCAGTAATGAGCTTTCTACTCACAAATTACGTAAACTACCAAATCCATCACTGTATTGAAATCGTTGTTATACATGATCATTAAATTCATCATACGATATTTCAAATAAATATTCAAGTGTTAATGGGAAGGAATTTGGCAATAGCCTTATGAAATTACCATCCCGACATTAATCTGGAAAAGCAAACCTTGATTTAAATTCAAAATCCTAAATAAATAGATAGATATGTTCGCTTTGATCCCATGTGATAACAGTCTCGGGGATGTGGAATAGTACATACACTTATTAATAATGTCAATTATATTACCAGCAACTGATAACAAGTTAGCTGCTTAATAACCCCTTAGTATATTCTGTACCCACTGCAATTTCCCGTGTTAATTACTACATATGTGTAACGGTATATAAGCAATTAATTTCTTACAGATGAATTAGCATAATAAGCTTACACTGTAATCGGCAACTACATATTATATCATGTTAGTTAATATATATGTGGAACAATACGTAAGCAAATAAAACCTTCATTTTTAAATTGCGATATTAAAGCTATTTATACCATACAATTTATTAAGAAAATTATAGGTAATTCGTCAGAAGGATTAAATAACGCAATTTGTTTGCCTCCCAAATTAAATTTCGCTTGTCAAATGCATTAACGTTGGAACGCCGGGGCACTAACTGCCCGAAGCACCTCGTTCCCTCCGTTATGGCCGCCCCTTGTATTCCTAACGAGTATTTTTATTGGCGCGGCCGTTTTTTCACATCGACTGTCGGTATTTCCGTGGCAAGCATTTACTATACTAGAGGAAGCGTTTGCTATGAATAAAAATAGACAAATGAATCGCCACTTCTTGGATTCTCTTTCTTTAACATTTATTTTCTTCGAGATTAATGTCTATGATAACAAACAGCAAGGGAATATTCTTTCACAGTTAAAAATTTGGGAAGCCACCTGATTCTTTGAATGTTTTTATGGGATTTAGTCTGGAACTTTGTAAAGTCAAAATTATTCTTTGAATTTTTGAATGCAACATTGTATGATAGAGAATTTTGCTACTTGTATGCTATCATGATTTACTTCGTGCCTCTGTAAAGTAATCTATAGATAAGAATCACTCACATTTTGACGTTGATCGCGTTTCCGGATTGGCCCAGGGCAATGTTATGTCAGTATGGCCAAGTTCCGGAATAGTTGCAGACTCTCCAGAAGGTACGGAAAAGTGTGAGTATAGACAACCTCAAAATTTTCCGTTCTTTCAGGGGGGGGGAGGTGTCTAGTGCCCGAGCCTTTACATCATTGCCCCTTAGGCCGGTCGTTCACTGGAATTGAATTTCGTCCAAGTAACGCCCGATTTGACGGCCGAGCAGTTCGTTCGATTAATCTCGTTCACTGCAGCCGAATAACGCGATCCGTAATTGTCGCTACGACGCCAAGTGAAGCGGTTGTTTTTTCCGGTACCTATAATTCTAGAAAATGCATATCTTATGAAACGAGAAACGGGACGAAGACGAAGGCAATATTGGGTTAGTCCTGTATTAAGCAAAAGAAAAAGTCTTGAAGAATTTAATCACCTTCATGAAAAGTTTTTTAACTATACTATTGGATGAACTAGGAGACATTTCAATATATATATTAACAGCTATTCAACTTTCAGTTACCAAATGGTCAAATTTTAGAGAAACTATAGCACCTGAGGAACGTTTGGCTTTAACATTAAGGTAAGTAGCTCATATTTTTAGTTACAAATATTTTTATTGAACAAGAGCAGGTTTACATGGAAAAATTGTTTGTATTTTCGTTTCCAACGAAGTCAGCAATGTAAGATGCAGCAGTATTCTCATGTTCACCTTCGCTTCGATTGAGGAAGTGCCTGTTTGTTGGTTGAGTTGAATTGCTGAAGTTTGCAATACATAATGAAACCGGTGTGTATTTAGAATTCTGTTCTTCAATAAGCAACTGGCTATTATCAGTTTGTGCTTTAAAACTGCGGAGAAATTGGATGCACATAGCCTTACAGCAGTTTGTTCTTCATCAATGAATACTTGTTGAAGCTTACGTTTTCTGAGGGATGGGATGTTCTTTAAGAAAGGTAGGAGACTCATTAAAAACTGGCGATCACTGTCTTTCTTTCCAGCAGCGTTTCCAGAAAACAATTTCAATTCTTTTTCTGTATTGCAAGAAATGTCGTCATCTATATCTGACCGGTGTTTGCCGTTTTTTAGTGATATTAGGAATAGTGGAGGATCCATGATACAGCGCTCAGTAGAGGACTAAGAACCAAGAGTTTGAGGGAGCGTGGTGGTGTAACGATTAGCGTTCTGGCCTCGCATTCGGGAGGACGGCGGTTCGAATCCCCGTCCGGGCATCCAGATTTGGGTTTTCCATGGTTTCCCAAATCACTCCAGGCAAATGAAGGGATGCTTCCATGGCCGAATTCCTTCCCATTACTTGCCCCCCATCCTTTCCCGTCTCTAAAGGCCTCGCTGTTAAGAGACATTAAGCAGTTAAAAAAAACACCAAGAGTTTGCACTTGTGAAACATAATAAGAATGCTGCAAAGAAGCAGGCTCATTGTCAGCTCAGGAGGGATTTGATGTATCGGAAACACATCTTTCCTCTTCGTAAGCTTCAGCAGTACGTAGTGCTCGGTTTTTTAAACGTGAAATGTTCAGCTGTATCCTTCAAAAATAGCATTATTTGGAAGTGTGGCCATGACGAAGTAATTTCAAGAGGAGTCTCGTCCCCACTCCTTCCTTGTGCACAATTGTTACATCAATTTTTACAACAAAAACTGAAACAAAAGAAAAAAAACCAGTAACTAATAGATAACAAAAGTAGGTAAAAATAATTATAATGTATGAAATTACAAATTTAAAAAAATCAAATGATTTTTTATCACTATACCGATATCTAATTTAGGTTTAGACTTTCTTTTCTTAATTAATTCTAGTTCTTGAACTTTGGTATTTGTCAATTCTCGTTGCAGATAATTGGTAACTGGGTCTTCATTCAAAACATTGGTATATTCATTCAGAATCTCTGACGTAACAATAGGCAGAATAGTTAAGGAGATATGCGAAGCAACTTAGGATAAGATGTTTGTTTTACACATGCCTTTCCACAAAAGAGATTTAGCTTAAAGTACAAGAATTTTGGAATAAATAGAAATTCCCGAATTGTATAGGTTGTATAGATGCCAAGCTTCTGAGAATAAAAAATCCACGTCATTCGGGTAGTTTCTCAATCTTCTTACAAGCCGTAGCTGGTCCTGACTGTAGGTTCATGTTGGGGCTTAAGGCAAAGAAAGCGACGGTGGTATTTTTTCGCATTTCAGCCTTTCCAAGAAACTTGAAGAGGGAGCATTAGATGTTAAGTGCCTCTCCGCTCTTCTAGGAACAAACATTACGGTACCTCACGTTCTTTTAAGTGACGAGGGCTATCTACTAAAAACTTACTTGATGCGGCCTTTCCCTGTATCGAAGGTTGAGCCATCACAAATTGTTTTTAATAAGCCTCTTTCCGCTGCTCGACAAGTGATAGGTGATAGAATGTGCATTTGGAATATTGAGCAGCAAATGGAGACTGCTGTTAACAACCATTGACACTGAACAGCCAAATTATATTGACAAAATTTTCAAATGTATATGACTATTTTACAACATCATAATTGAAAAAGAAGGGGAAGAGGCTGTTGCTACTTTCACTTTTCAACAATCGACTAACAGATTTTCTTCTCTCGGTAAGAATCGTAGTGTCAGAGCCACTCATTCAATTAGAGAGAAATTTATGTCAACCTTTTGCACATGAGAAGTGATCGAATGAAAATATCATACTTTTTAGTAACTTAATTTTTCCTCAATAATTGTATTCATCTCACAGTTTATAATTTCTTACAAGTTATATTTTGTACTTATGTTTATAGTTTTGTTTTTGGTTTGATCATAACTTTCTCTTATATTCTAGTTCAAGCTGTAGAACTGTAAAAATATATTACACTAATTAAATATGTCATGTAATTTCATTCAGTGGGAAAAAATGACAATATTATTTACCTCGTAAAGAGATGGATGTAATACATTCATTCCATATAACTGAATGTAGTGTTTCAATGGAACTCACAAAATCCCAAAAACAAAAAAAAAACAAAAAAACAATTTTAATTGCTAAACTAAACCTGATTATTAATTTCACCTTTCAAACGATTGTATTTATAATTAATTAAAGAGTCATAAACTAGACATTATCAAAGTTTTGATTATTTCACTTATCTTCAACTCCCATTTCCTCCGCAACTTTCGACCAAAGTCTTCTTTGCAAGTCACTATGATATCTTTTATCTCGCACATTTTAAAGTGGCGTATTCTCGTTTATGAGACAAATTTATCAATATCTATAATATGAAATATTTACTATCTACGATACTGTTTGAAAATATAATCAAGGGGGAAAAAAATATTTAATTACTAGGCGAGCAACATTCGATCACCATTCGGCCGAATACACCCGACTAATCCCATTTCAATGGGATCGGTCCGTCAATCGTCCGTACGAGCCGTATTCAGCTATATTCGGCCGAGCAGGTAGCGTTGCCTTTACCTGTCCCGGGATTAGGGAGCGTGCACAAACTCTCGGTCCAGGTGGGAGAGGGGTTGGCTGGAAGGCTAAGCTGGGCTACTGGGGGGAGGGGTGATTTCCGAGCCAGGCCACGTAGCTTTCCTTTCATAACATTTATCACAGTTAAAATGAGGAACAAAACACACAACAGCATGTGAATATTTAGGCCTATTGCCCTCAGTTAAATTATCTCCGTATGTAGTCTGATTGGAGAAAACAGTACAAACTGTCTTCTGGAATCAAAAAGGGAAAAAAGCTACGTGGGGGGGAGGGGGTAGAAGCAGAAGCCACGTAGGGCTACGTGGGGGGAGGGGGGGGTTCACAGGAGGCCTAAATGAAGCTAAGTGGTTTATGCACACTCCCTTAGTCGGTCATATTCGGCCGAACACTCGATCGAACCAATTCGGTGCCAGTAGACGACCGGCCTTATGTTCATACCCAGGGTACTTTACCTATAAAGACAGCCCTGTGAAGACTTCGAGCGTCGCTGGCTTTACACTTTGTTAAGCAAGCGAGGGCGCGGGAGGGGCTCCGAGGCCTTTTAAGGCAACCTTCGTCGCCGGGGCAAGCACCCCGTCAGTATAAAGTCCAACTCAAACAAGCACTAGGGCCTCAGTGGTCACGTAACAGTCCATCACCGCAGGACCGGCCTGCTAGCACTCCACACTCCCCGCTGGAATCCAAAGTAAGCAGATATATTGTATCATTAAACTATTGTACATAGAAGCTTATTAAAGCTATGCGCTGTTATGGCTGAACACCCTTCGGGAAGAAGGTTGCCAATAAACTGCTCGTACCTACTGTTTGACTGATCACTCTAACCTTGCCGCTCCCTAGCCTACCATACAGCTGCAAGGCACATACCGCTCGGGGGCCGAGCTAGTACAATAATAAATTCAGCAAACCTAAGAGAAATAGGACCACAATAAACCCTATGATTGCTCTTCAAATTAATGTGCTGGGCGTAAGAGATTTCTTTACAGATAAAAATAGAATTATTCTAACTCCAACAGCTAGACATATGTTCACCTCACTGACTGCCCATAGACCTATCTCGTTCAAACATTCTTAGCTTCTATCCCAACTTCCATTCTATTGCTCTAATCAGTCACCATTCAGAGCCATTTCTAATTAACATTATTAATTTGCTTTTCTCTCCTTGTCGTATATGCAGGGAATTATTCCATATTCAGAGCATACTCGTCTCTGGGATATCCTCGATTGGCTCTCCTCATTTTTAGAGTTCACTGAATTTTCACTCTAAATTCTCTGTAACGGTGACCAAGCCATCTTCAAACGGTCGGTTCCAGAATGTCTCTGCTACTCATCTCACTAGGTGCCTTTTTATTGTAAAAATACAATCTCGTTGCGGGTGGCTGAACCTTGCGTATATTACGTATAAATCGCTATAGAATATTCTATTGCAGAACTGCAATAATTCTCTTTACCGTACTTATTCTTATTAAAATACTATTTTTTTGTGATTGTAGATACACACTTGCAATAATTAATTGTCTTTTCCGTACTTATTTTTATTAAAAATTATTGTGACTTTGGATCACAATATTTAGAAGTTGATTATTTATGGAAATGACACGGTAATATTAACTACATCGTTCGTCATTTCAATGAATCCTCACCGTTTGCATGGTTTTCACCTGATCGACTTCGTAACTCCAACTAATATTGCGCTCATTATAGGTAAAAGTGTTAATATCCAGCAATCAATGCTGCAGAACTACAAAATATCAGTAAAAAGTCATGAACGACTGAAATAAAACAAAGTAATTTCAACTAAATAATATCACAAAATTCTGCATGGAAGAGGAGATTGACTTTCTACAAATTTAATACAGCTGTTATTTTCTGAACTTTTTAAAATCATTTTGCTTCTGTACTTTTTGGTTAGATGAAAATCAACTGTTTGGATTTTACAAATATTGTTTGTGATTACGAAGGTTACCTGTTGACTAACGTAATGTCTCTGTTACGAACCTGGGTTTTGTCGTCATCAGAAACGACGATATATTTCTATGTAATTCTCCGTGAGAACACTTCATTAGATTTTTTTATTATTATTATTATTATTATTATTATTATTTTTTTTTTTTTTTTTTTTTTTTTATTTTTTTTTTACTGCTTAACGTCTCTTAACAGCGAGGTCTTTAGAGACAGGAAAGGATAGGGGGCAAGGAATGGGAAATACTTCGGCCATGGCCTTTTAAAGGAAGCATCCCGGCATTCACCTGGAGTGATTTGGGGAAACCATGGAAAACCCAAATCTGGATGCCCGGACGGGGATTCGAACCGCCATCCTCCCGAAAGCGAGGCCAGAACGCAAACCGTTACACCACCATATTCGGTGCTTCATTGGAATAGCTGATACTTTGCTTTCTGGCAGATTCACCCAGTCCGCCAGATGACAGCGCAATAATAATTATTGTATCATCTCTGGCGTGTCGAGATCTGCAGACCGCAGAAATCTCTTGCTAACCGCGCAGTGAGTCTCTGGATTGAGCAGGCGAGCAGAGGGAATGGAATCGCCCACTTAAACTCATCACAACTTGAAACAGTTTTCGCGCCTCGCAGATATAAAACTTTTGGGGGAAGAACCAACAGCGCGAGAGAAGAGCAAGATTAATAGGACAGACAGGCAGACGTAGCGCTTGCTTCCTTCCTACAGTAGCTACTCGCAGCTTCCTTCAACTTTAGCCCGCGAAAAGTTAGGCTGAAGTGGGAGAGGGGAGAATCCTCCCCCCCTCCCTCCCCCGGACGCACACCTCCTTTGTCTTTAGGGGCGAAATCGGTCCCACGCACAAAGACACGCACGAATGCTTGCGACATCAGTCTCCCAAAGAGCGGAACCAACTCCAGTCAGAAGATCTGGATCGCATTCCAACTATTCTCCCAGTCTTGGAACCTACAGCCGTGGAAGGCTTGTACCGATAAAAGTCATCGGTTACTTGAGTGTAATATGAGGCGATAAAGGGGGGGGGGGGAGATTTTAAAACTTTATATTTATTAAGAATTGATTTTGTTGGCAAGAATCTCATAACTGACAGATCGCAAGGAAACTGACATTGATATTTATTTTGTTCATTTGGCTTTTACACCGGTAGGCACATTTAAATTTTACTATTAACATACAAATCAAATACAAAGCCCAGACGTTACAATTGGCCGATTTATCAAAGCAAACAATTGACTGAATTTACATTAATGTGATTCGGGAATTATCTGACGAAATTAAATATTAAAAGATGACAAATATGCACAATATGACGCGATAACAAATATCAGCAATTAAAACATAAGTACATGTACATGAAAATGAATCTCGAGCACCGTAAAATTAAATAAAACATTATGGAAGATGTGATATTCAAGGGCATTCACAACACATAAAGTTCAACAAAAGATGCCAGCTAACTCAGAATTGGATCTGCTTGATGAGCAGAGGTCTCCGTCTCAAGTCGCTTACGGGTCTGTTGCAGTCTCATGATTCATGACCTGGCGTGTACATATTACGAGCGTAGACGGAGTCAGTGGTGGTTGCTGCACAATCAATTACTGTGCGATGTCTACTCGGCGACCAGACGAGGGTAACCAGCAAGCAATCATAGGGCGATTACTATCCAACACACCTGGGTCAAACCGTCTCGGACTGCTGTCAAGCCAGAAGTGTCCTCTCTCTTCTCCGGAAAGATGGCTTCCCTTCCTCTCGGCGAAGAAACATGCCGGGCAGAAAGAATAAGCCCTGCTTTAAGTTATGAAAACCCCGAGGATACTTTTCATTGGCGGGATAAGCTTTCTAGAAATCACGTGATGTCGCAGCACATTAAGATTCGCGACCCACGCGATCCGCGTGTCCATTTTGGTGGCGGCGAGAGCTGGTTGGCCTTCATAGCTTCGCTGCACACGCCAAGGGGCGATGCCCCGACCTCCACTGGCGACAACTTGGGGCTGTCCATTGTCCCTGGGCGTCGCTTAGGTGGGTTGGCTAACGGTATTACTTCCGCCCTTGGGTCGAGGTCTCCAGCCCTCGATTTAAACAGAATTCTTACACTCGCATATTTGCGTTGAGTCCTCTCACATAAATAACCTTGCATATTAATTTAACCATACACAAATTTGGGCTGCCAGAGATCAGTTTAATTAATCAAACCTAGCACCTGAACAAAATTAATATTAAAATAATCTGAAATATAATTTATAGCGTCCCGCTACATGAGGCACATAAAATCTTCTCAAAGATAAGGAAGAGTTTCTTCTTAGAGTTCTGTTCCAAAGATATGCAGCAGCCTATTGCCGAAGTTCCAATATCTGTCACAATACTAGCTCATAAACGAGATTCAGATTTGCACAAAATAAATGTTTCCTTGGCCTGAAACAGAATAGCTCATTTTAAATTTTGTAAAATTATGCTGTTGAGGGTTACACAGAAATAAACGAGGACGAAGAAAACATTTTTCTGTTCCAGTGTGACGAGTATCGATTTGTAAGGCTCATCAATTGGCAGACTGTTTAGATGAAAAATAAAGAATTGATTTATAAAAACTTCCATAGGGCAAAGGTGGTGCCCGACAATGACAATTTAAAGGAGGAACTGCAACACCTGGAACGCGTATTTCGTGCCAATGGTTATAGCACTAAAGAAATCCGACATGCAACCATCGGCAGAAACAACAGAACCAAGACAGATCACAGAGATCAAGACAAGCCGCATGCCTATCTACCTTCCTGTGGAGCAGTAACATCTAAAATAGCAAGGTTACTCAACAAACACACGTTCGATTTTTCGACCTCCACCAAAAATTGGACACCTGTTGCGAACTCCGAAGGATTGTCTCATTCTTCGGGCTCCTGGAGTGTACAAAATTCCATGTGAATGCGGCACTTCTTACATAGGTCAAACCTTAAGGACGATTACTGAAAGACGCAAATAACACATCAGACATTTTAAACTTGTACAAAAAGAAATATCTGCCTTAGCCGAACACGCCATTGACAACGGACATGAGCCTGCTTCAACAAAACGACACGACTTTGTTACGCAAATAACTTTTGGGACAGTGTTGTGAAGGAGGCTATTGAGATTAGGCTCAGCAATAATGTTATTAATCATGATCAAGGCCTCAATTTAAGCCAAGCTTGGAACCCAGTAATTGGATTATTACAAACGAGACGGAATCGAGCCATATTAGGGCATAGGAGTGACCCGATCGTGACGTTACCAAGCGAGCAGGGCCTAACTAGACCGCCCCTCCACGAGCTTTCCCCTCCGCTCCCGGCTGCTGGCGCTATATAATAGACTACCGTGCGGCAGACTTCAGTAATGTTAAGCGGGGGCTTGACAATGGAAGCAGTGCAAGATTCCGAAACGTCGCCAGACGGCTCAATTTTGACACGGCTTGAAACCCGAGAAGTTTTTATGAAGCATTGCCGCCGCGAGAACGTACATAGTTATCTAAAGAATTGATTGTCTGTAAAAGTTGTCAATTTTTTAACATTTTCTACTTCTGGGTCTATCTAAAAAAACGCTATTTACTTGGAACTCGAAATTTGTAGCCGGTATCGAATAAATCCCCTACTTAAAAAACAAAAACACTTTGTAAGTTGAGAGGAATTGAGATTGCTTCGCCATATATTGATACAACTGAACTAAATTCAATCGTACTAAACTAAGTACCTATAGTAAATTTGATTGCGAATGAACCATAGCATAAGCAGTGGGAGCGGCAACGTGGCGCGAGCCGTCGAGCGTAGTTCGTTAATTAACCATTTTTATGGCTTTACGCCTCGTCGACGTCGAAATCGTTAAAGGAGGGAAAGGAATGGGGGAAAAGGACGGGAAGGAATTTGCAGAAACTATCCCAGCATTCGCCTGGAATGATTTGGAGAAACCATTGGAAACCCAAATCTGAATGGCCGGACAGGGATTAGAACCCGTATCATCCCGAATGAGCAAGTAGAGCGTTACCGCTCACCCACCTAACCTGGAATATGTCACGCATTGGTTTTTGTGTCAAACGACTGCGGTCTAAATTTATGTATATACTCTGCAATTCACAATTTTTTGATGGTGGAGGATGATATGCACCAAAAGAATCTGACCACCCACATGCGACATACGTGTGTGGGTCATTAGAGTATAGAACACTAAATGTGCGAGACTCGACTTGCAAAAAACCCTTTTTTAACAATACGTTGCTGACTATTCGAAATCCATAATACTCCTTCACTTCAGTGACAACATTTTCGACTCCGCTTTCTTATGTTCTCTGATTGTTCAGTTGGTTAATGCGCTTGAGTAGAGTTCAAGAGGTCACCTGTTCGAATCACGGTTCGGCCGTAATTTTTAAAGGCCTTAAAACCGACCTTTGCCAATTTGAAAATGCTAGGACGCTTCATGATGCGGACTACACATAACTGAATATTATTTATTACTAGCATTTGTCCGCGACTTCGTCACGTTGACGAAAGACGCTCTCCGTCATTTTTCGCTCACCCGTAAATGACCATGATTAGTTTACCGACATTTGATATGAATTACGTGATGAGTCAAAAACGTGCTTTTTTTCACGTGGTCGCTACAAAAATGCTGTATACCACCACAAATTTACTCAAAACAATTCACTATGTTTAACCTTCTCCGAGACTACAAATTCGTTATCAGTTTAAGTTGTCGGTTTTGCTACAATATAGCCATCTATCGCGTTCAGAGACAGAGTACCCGGTACTTCCAGAAACAACCAATTGATGATGTTAAGAGACTTCGATTTCCTTTGATAGTGTTTTGATTGGGCATTAATGTTTTGCTCCTTACCCTATTACGATGAAGTGATGACCTATATCTCAAACGTAAGGCCATCCCCTTAGCTATCTAAATGTGGAGCCCCCTCAAAATCTGTTCTGTTACGTTATGACAGATAATATGTAAAAGTATTTGACGTTCGGAACAGATTTTGATCTTTTGCTCCGGTAACAGGTGACAGTGTGATTGTAAATACTCTTGATTTCCAAGACAGAATCTAAGGCTTTCAATAATTAACGTCATATCAAAACCCAAAACCGGTTCAGTCTTTCTCGCTTTATGCAAGTGTATAGGTACAATATTGGTGTACAAAACTGATTTCATTTCACTGTTCCAATGAATGAAACGTAATGTAGCGCTATAATACAAGCCCCGGATGTTAAGTCACAATGTTAGAATTTACTTCATCACCACCTTTTCCGAACATTAGGGGTCAGCTGCCTTTGAAGGGGTTATACTATCACTGGCATTGTCATATTTGGAGTTTTGATTTTATGGCCGCATGGCCCTGCTGACGTCACGTATTTAAAACCTACTAACCGTACTAATGGAAGAAGTGAAGTGTTGCCATCTGTCTGCGAAATGTGTATCTATGTTCTGTGTGTGATAAGTGTAATTTTTGCTTCTTTAATGTGTAGTTTATGAGTTGGAGATTGGGGACCGTAACAGCATTCGTCTATATGGCTACGAAACGTTAATTTAAATGCATCTTAACTGAAGGTTATTTGCTGTCGTCAGTGCTTCGTAGGGTGTTTACAATGCAATTTCAGTATTCCGTTTTATCTAATTAGCGGAAAATTCCCACCAATCTGTTTTCATAGAAAGGCTAATAACAGACCACTAATTTCTCAAAAGTATTTTACTGACTGTACATTACTTTTATCCCACTAGATTTGTTATTATTTTTTTTTAAAAAAGAATGTTAACTCCTTTTTTTTTTTTGGTACGCGACATTCCGGCCAAAACTGGAAAATATTAGAAGCAGTTTCTTAGCTCTAGCAGTGAGCTTAAGTCATGTGACCACAGTGAGGCACGTTTATTATTCAGGTCAGTGTCCGGACGAGTTGTCTGAATGTTTCAGCCACTTTTAACTGCTGCCGCCAACTCGAGATCATAAATCTTCCTTTAAGTATTCCCAAAAGTGCCGGACCTCCCCAGGAGTCGGAATGGCGTAAAGTACCTACTAACTCGGGCCGTAAAGTTCATTAGCCCGCTGAGAGTACCACTCGGTTCTCTGAAGAGAATATGGAAAATTCCACGTCTTTTACGAAACAGCGGACTGTAAAAAATAAGACTACATATATATATCTATATATTAATACGCTAAGCGAAAACTTTGGAAACATTTTTCAGAATATTGCGCGCACGGAGAAATGTGAGATTTGGCATAGTTAAAGTTTATATGGGGAAGAAGTGCATAAAGCCAAAATGTACATATAATATGTGTTAAAAATACATTAAATTAAATAAAATAAATCATTCGTTGTATACATTCAATTGTTTTTAAGAGGCAACGACACTAAGCGATGTCTGTGATCTTTGGTCAACAGTAAAAAAAAAAAAATTATAAGCATAGTTAAAACATGTTACAGATACATTATTAAATGAAAAATAAATTCGGGAACGTGTGTGTGAGTGAAATCGGATCGGAGCCAACTATATGACGTGTATTTCCAGCATTGAGATACTCTGTGGTCTTTGGTGAAACCAAAGAGTCGAGCTTAATCTCTGAATTTACATAGAAGCAACATTTCGAAACGGAGTACATTCGGAATTCATTAAATCGTGATTTAGATATACGATGTTACAATGATGCAGTTCAAATTGATGTAGCTGTAATATGATGGTGAGCCACTATTTGAACGAAATCTGGTACTTAAAAAAAAGTGATTACATGAATGGCAGCAAAGTCTTTATATGCTGAGTTTAGCATTACGTCGGAACCTACAAATATTGTCCTGTCGGTCTGAAATTTGGTACACACATTCCTTAGGCGATAATATTTGATTTAAAGTGTATATCGTAAGCTTCGAATATGTTGAAATAAGGAAAAATGTGGGTAGATGCACACATGTTATTACGCAAGAAATACACGTTCATAGCTGTTAACATTTATTCCACATGTTTTTAAGTCTACAGTATTGAATAAAAACTGCTTTCCACATGCAAATAGAAAATCATGTAACAGTTACGATTTCTCTGTGCGGGATAAAATATTGTTTTTCAGTGTTAAGATATATGGCGTCTACCGTAACTAATAGCAGTTGCGGTTAGGTTGAAATGCAGCCTGGACCAAAAATTAAGAGTAAGTAACACGCAGAAATAATATCGACATGTAATAACGTGTATTTCTTTCTTAATAACATGTGTGCATCTACTCACATTTGAAGCGATTTTTCCTCATTTTCACGCATTCGAAGCTTACGTTGGAATGTATGTACTAAACTTGATACCGATAGGACAATTTTTCAAAAGCAATAGAACAAATTCAAGAAACTATTTGCAATAATTATTACTGTGTTACAAACAAAAAATACTATAACTTAATGAATTATGGTCGAATTTCGACCACTGGGCGATCTCTAGTATATATAAATCATCCAGGCACTAAAAATAAATAGCTTCGTTTTGCCATTAAATGTATTGAAGTATTTTAAATGCGATATTATAGAACGATGTTAAAAATTAATTAGATTATAAAATTAAAGTGTTTTGGAAATGAAGAACGAGGAAAGAAGTTTGTGGAAAAGTCTCTGAGAAAAAAGAAGAGACAGGATGGTGGGTTACATATTAAGACGTAGGAATGGTTGAGGGAACAGTTGAAGGAAAGACGTACAGTGGAAAACACATATTGAAATACATGAAGCAGATAACTGGTGATATAAGTTGTAAAGGCATGTAATGTTGAAATGAACAGATATTTCAAGATAGGAAGAGACGGAGAATTGTATCAAACCAGTTGAGATAGTGATGTAAAAAAAAAAGGGGGGTTAATGATGATAGGAAAAGCCATCTGCTTCACCAAATCACTACTGCATGATCATGGGCGCCGGGAGGGGGATGCAACGGGGTGCACTTGCACCCCCCTGACATCCCGGGTCGCCGTCTGGGCAGTAGTAGAGCTAAAAAAAAAAGCCCTGGTGCACCCCCCTAGAAGCAATCCTGCCGGCGCCCATGTGCATGATCATAGTAGCAAATGCTGTGCGTGAACGCAAGAGTCAAAATCTTCGATGGAAAGGCCAGATACAGAATACATCGCAGGACTTTTTTTTTTTTTTTTTTTTTTTTTTTGTCAGTGCTTTGCGGCTCAGCAACATTATGAGAACCGGAAGAGGATTAGCGGCAAGAAAAAGAAAAGCATTCAACCATGATATTCTGAAGGATCCGTTACAGCAATCGCCTAGTGTAGATCGAACCTACATCTTGTCAAATTCAAGGCCTGAATATTTAAACTTTTACAAATCAGACACTCTTAACGAATAGACGTGGCAGGCTGAGTCTTTGAGGATTTCATCACTCCTAGAGAGAATCGCATTCCATTTCGTCTAATTGTCTTAAGATTGTTTGTTATCTTTAGTTGTCTGGATTCTGGAGTTTCAACCGTGGTGCTTTCGGTACAAACTGCATCATAATCTGAACGGCCCCTATTTGCTGTCTCCAATCATGGTGGCTATAGTCTGCAATAACGAATGCTCAGCAGGATTTCGTTGTCGTTTCTGCACTGCAAGTGTTCCCAACAGGTAGGAGTCGGATCTTTGGTTTTGCCTTTTCCTCGTCGTTTGTTCGCACCCTGTTTGGTTTGAGGTGGTTGATCGTCGGTGTAGCGCTGAGGCTCAACATTTCTGGAAGTTGCCCCGTCGGCTGCCACTACGGCCTGGTCAGTGTTGGGGGCCTGTTGATGAATAAGCTGCCGTCATTTCCCAGTGTTGTTTAATTGGGAGCTTCTGTTTCCTGATGTTGAAGACAATGCAGATGGTACTTCGACCATGTTCTTCTGCTGGTGTTGGGTATTCTGCCCCCATATGGTGTCAACATAAAAAGCATTACTTCTGCATTTCACTGTATCTACAAAAAGCAGGGCGCTAACTGTAGCTCGCTACATGCGGGCCATTGCGATTAGTACAATTCGGCGGGTGCTGTACCTTGATTGTTTTGCATTCCTTCGACTTGTGCTTCTCAGAACATATGACGCCCATGGGCCATTGTACAATGATAGGCGACATGACTTACTGCCTTTCAATTGCAACAATGAGACGGGCGCCGTGTGCTGCTAAGTTTTTCAGCTGTGATTGTTAATAAACAAAGATTCATAAGCTGGAGTATTCCTCTATTGTCCACGGTGTCTGGCAAGACGACGAGGATGAGGGGCATTTCTTGTTGAGCGCAGACGGGTGACTGTTCTGGCCGAAAACCCTCGGTCTTCCAAGAAATTCTTCTGTGAAGTAGTCATATTCCATGTTAAACGATACAACTCTTAACGACCCCTTGGGTATTGCCGGTAAGGTGTCAAACGGTATACATATCTTAGAAAGATAGTCATGAAACTGACGTTTGGTCACCAGATTATTAAGGCTGTGCTTTCTGGCGTTTCCTTCCAGATGTGTTGACGGAAAATGCATATTTTCAGATCGTTTTCTGGCTTCGTAACAGGCTCGGATACTCCCCTTAGTATCAGATTATCAGTGGCGTAGGGTTTGGCCCCCTGTTTGGGAATTATGCCATATCCTAACTGAGTTAGTAAAACCTATTGGCTCTGATAGGAATTTCGTATTATTCCTCGTACAACTCAGCAGCAGGTGCGTTGCAACGAGGCTTCAGACAATCTGAGGAATCCGCATAAGCTTTCGATCTCTTCTGGCATGACGGTGACCGACATTATTCTCTTCTTGGCGTAACTGTCTTTACTGGAGGCAGCTGCTGCACTGCTTTTCTGGAAGGATTCGGTGACCTCCACTGTTTTTTCAATCAATTTTTTTAGTATTATTAATATTTTTTTTACTTATTGTTTTATGCCTCGTCGACTGCTAAGGTCATTAGAGGCGGGATGGGACTTCGAACAAAGAACGGGAAGGAATTCGGCCATGGCCTTTTTGAAGGAAGCATCCCGGCATTCGCCTGGAGTGATTTGGGGAAACTATGTAAAACCCAAATCTGGATGCCCTAACAGGGATTCAAACCCGTGTCCTCCAAATGAGAGACCAGATCGTTGTTCAATCCAATGCTCCTCAGATAATTGCATTGTTGTTGAAGTTGACGCCATTGTGACAACCGAGTTGCGAGTCAGTCCACACGAAGCCAGGCAGTACTAATAAAAATTAATTTGAAGGCAGTGAACCTCAAGATTCAGGGAAAACTGACAGCGAGTAGTTAGATATTATCATTTCTTTTTGTTTTGTTTCATTGCTTAGTCTATTAAATTATTTTTTTGTTATTTAAATATAGCTCATAGACAATAGTTGCAAGATTCTATTGAATCTTTTGCAGCATAGTTACGTGCTAATTTTGATAATCTTCCATGTTTACGTACAGATTGAAGCAAGATAATGACAAAGTTCTATAATTTGGAGCAAGATATTAACAGTGATTTTTTTTAGTTTAATGATAATCTTTATGAATTAAAAGCTGATAGCAATGATAAGTTTTCTTGTCCTCCTAAGAGAACTTTTCTGAAGTAAGGAGCATCCATAAACCACGTAGCTCCATTTTGGCCTCCCGTGAAATCTGCCCCCTCCCTCATGTAGCCCCACTCTCCCCCACATAGCATGTAACTTTTTTCCCTATTGATTTCAGAAGACATTTTGTACTGTTTTCTCTTGTCAGACTATCGTAAGTTACATACTGGGATAATTAAATGACGGAAATAAATATTTACATGCTGTTGTGTGCTGTTTTAACTGCGACAAATAATATGAATGAAAAGATACATGGCCTGGCTCGAAACCCCCCCCCCCTCCCCTACATAACCCAGCCAACCCTTCCCCCCCTAGAGCTAGCCACATAGTTTATGGACACTCCCTTAGTAAACTGTTGTGATGAAAAATTTTCAGAAATATATATAAGAATATTTGTGAGAAAGTTAATTGACCTCTTAAGGAGTATAATTCTAAGATTTAGGAGGGCCTTAATAACTTTTCATATGAAAACAAAGGCTTAAATGACAAAAGAGCTAATAGAAAAAAAGTGTTTAAAAACATGTGCTTATCGGAAGGAGTTTGCATCATGTTAGCAAATAATATCAATGGACTTAGAAAATTTGGTGGGTGAACTGGAAATATAACATTTTTGTATTTTACTACAATATAGGATTAAAAACGGGGGAGGGGAGGGGGGGGGGCAAAATTCTGTCAAGGGAAGGAAGGGGCGGGGGAGAGGAGGGCAGGCATGAGGTGTGGACGATACCCCAGCTCTACACTGTCGCAAGTACTATATCTCATTCGATGTTCCTTATAGTTGAAAACTTTTATTCTAATATCACATACTTTGTGATCCTTTACTGAGATGTCATTGCTGGTACTCAAAATTAGGCATTTACCTTATTAATATTAAAATTGTGGCAAAGGGTTTGGGGAATGAGGGTTTTTCTTTTGATGGTAAGGGGGCATAGCATAGAAACTTTGGGAACCCCTATACTACTGTTTACTACTTTGTCATAACAATTCTATAATTTTGGTCAGTTCTGGAGCGAACAAATGTTGTAAAAAGGTAAGCTCTGTTACTCTCACGGATAATTGGTTATCTTTGAATTTCACAGACCAAACTTTTAATTAATTAAATGAAGAAAATAAACAGTATCTACTTGAAAAATATTCAGCATCAACTTCTTACATTAGCATTTATATCGAAGTAGTTGGCAATCATATTGCTTTGGACCATTGGGTTAAATATTTCTATTGCTACTTTTAGCCACGCTTTAGATAGTGTGCTGCGAAAAGAACTGTTTCAAAATGAGAACTGTATATGGAGAAAATCTTGTTAATGTCATAGACTCTAAAACATTAGGGGCTACTTAGAAAAGTTTTAGAAGTTCTTGGGAGGTGTGATATGAATGTTTAATTGAAGAAATTTACATATTTGAAAAGAGAAGTTAACTTTTTGGGACACAGGGTTACCCCAAAGGTACTCTGCCTAGTGATTCCAAAATTAAGAATTTCCTACAATCTAAAGATATGAAGGAATTATTGATTTTTTTGGCTAATAAGAATATTACAGTATGTTCATTAAGGAACAAGCATTAAATAGCCCATCCTTAAGACATTTATTACAGGAGAAGTGGAAGAGTCAGAATGGCGTGAGAGGAATTTTCAAGAAATTAAAAATGAATTATGGAAGGGAATATCCTACATTACCCAGATTGGAATTAAGATTTCTGTCTAGCCATAGATAGATTGGATTACGATCTGGATGTGCAAATTTTTCAAGACATGGGCACTGAGTATAGAACTATTGCTTTTGCCAGTTTGAAATTGAAAACAGCCGAAACAAGATGTATGATTACTGAACAATCATATTTACCATATTTAGATATCTTCTTTTAGGGATGAAAATTTTTGCATTCATAGGTCATAACATACATTCATTTCTATTAAAAAATAAATTCATAACACTGGAAAGAAAGAACTGCCGCAAGGCAATATTTATATAGAAAGGACTGATAAAACACACCCAACACTCACCAAATTAGAAGGGAGGAGGGCAGAGCAACAGGAAACAATACACAAACACAGAAAATACAATATTTTCTGTGTTTGTGTATTGTTTCATGTTGCTCTGCCCCCCTCCCTTCTACTTTGGTGAGTGTTGGGTGTATTTTATCGATCCTTTCCATACAAAAAATAAATTGGTTCACAAATTGTGAACATGTTTGAAATTAGCCTTTTGCTAGTTGTAATAAAGTAGCAGATGCTTTGCCACTATTAGAGAAAAAGCGGGCAACATCAAAGATGGAAGTTCAAGTTGTTTGTATGAATGGAGTATCATTTCAGATGGAAGCTACGAAGTGTTTGTAACACAGTAAACAGGAACAGGCCAAGGCTGTAGCTATTTCAAAGGTAAATAATAAACTTGATAATCCAGACTATGAAATTACACTTCAGAAATATTATATGCTGCACAAAGGAGTGTTATTTAGGAGGACAAATGAGGAGGAAGACATTTCGAAATTGTGACTTCCAGGAAGTTGGGTGGAAAAGGTTGTTGGGCACGAACACTATTTACCATCCAAATGTTTATTTCAATGACATAAGGAAAAGCATTTTTAAGTTATTGAAGTATTGTACCACTTGTTAGAAAGCTAAGATAAATAATGTTCAGCAAGCTGGTAAAATTCAAAATATCATTCCAGTTGGGATGTTAAACTGGTTTCAGAATACATAAGGATAGTTACCGGTGTCTTGTGGAGGGGTGATACAGATCTTAGTTTTGTTTGATGTTTTCTACATATGTCACACTCTATTCAGTAAAGAGATTCACTGTTAAAGACCTTGATAGAAAGGTTGTTGATAAATACTTATGAAGTGGGAAAACCAAAGAAAATAATATCTGACAATTATCATAAATTTCCTAGTAACAGATTGGGATATTTGAACTTTAGGTTATTCATTCTTCTTTTTAGCATCCAAATGGAAATAACATATAATAATGAGAGAAATAGAAAGTTGGTTCTGGACTTCTTATTCAAACCAGAATCATAAATGATTTGAAGCAATTTTTTTTCCAAATTTGGCTAATTTAATATCCATGGACATCACAGGTATAACCCCTACAGACAGCATAGTATAATAATTTCCCAAATAGGGGTCGTCTTAGTTACGAAAAAAGCTAGCACTTGCTTTTAAAAATATGAAAGAAAAATCAACAAGGAGGAAGAAGAAACATTTTGAGAGCCAGAGATTTATTAGAGAACAAAGTTGGATATCTGGTATGGGTAGAAACTCACAAGTATATTGTTAGCCATCAACAGGAAGATTTGAAAATTTAATTTATTATTCAGACGTACTTCTAAGATAATTTGTATGTTACAAACCAATGCTTATGAACTAGTGTATCCACAGAGGGGCAAGTGTAAAGAAGTATGCAATTGTGCAGCCCTTAAACCATATTGTACGTAAATCACTTCTCAAAGATGGTTTATTATGTAAGGAAAAAGGTTACCTATCAACCTATATATACTAATAAGACATTGAAAATATTCAGTGGTAAATATTAATAATCAAATCTAGCTAAATGTATTTTGGAAAGACTTTGTGAGCACTTTGGATGAATGAATAACTTAAAGATATGTTTTTCAGTGATTTTTGGGAGAGTTGGTTGTTTTTTTTTAACAATGGGGAATGCTCCCTGCATGGGTGCCGGGAATGGGGTGTAATGGGATGCACTTGCACCCCTCTGCTATGAAAGAAAATACACAGAAAAAGATTAATAAAAAAAAATTTTATTATTAAATTCACTGTTTTAATAATAACTTAAGGCGCCTAGGTTGTTGTTCAAATTTGTTCAACACCTTGTCAATACATTCAGTATCCTTAGTAAATATGTAATAAGTGTTATTTGTAATGTATACAAAAGATACTGATGCACCTCCCTTAAAGTAATCCTGCCGGCACCCATGAGCTGAATACAAGCTGCGTTAGCGTGAAAACTTATGCTCGTGAGTGGTAGATCGACGAAATTTATGTAGGTTGCATAAGAAATTATTTTGTGTTGATATTGGAGAAGATAACAAAATAATAATTTAGAAAAACACAAATTAAGAGATGATCCTCAAAAAGAGATTTTTGCGAGAAAAACTTCCTGAGACCTCAGTTGTGAAATTTCTAAGAACCAGTACTTACTGATTCTAATCCTTTTAATTAAGTGAATTTGTCTTTGATAGAAAAGCATAGTTACAGATTATAAATTTATTTATATACATATATATATATATATAAAGCGTGTGGTGTTTTGATGTGTGAAAATGCTTTAAATCAATTGGGTAGTTGCTGTAAACAAACTAAGAAGAGTACAGTGTACAACATATTATTTAAAAGACTTTAATTGTGATTACTGTGGAAGCCACAATGTTTTAAGTAAGATTTTGACTGGTGGAAAATGTTTAATTTGGTAAATATGCTTTTAAGTTATTCACAATTTCATGTAAATCCTTAGGATTTCAACTAATTTTGTAAAAGTTTAAATTTTGTTGTTCAATTTAAATGATTTCTGAAATTGTTAGCAGCCCGAAAAATACTGTTGGCACTTTTATTGTTTGGCAAAACCTTTTATGATGTGTATATTAGCTCCTGATAATCACTACTGAGCAAGCTCGCTGGGAATAGTGCTAAGACAAATGCTATTTCACTTGTTTACTGTAATGTAATCTTTGAAAATGAAGTCTGATGTATTTTTTCTGCTGTGGTAATAAAATAAGCAAAAGTTTAATGTTTTTTTATTATTATTTGAAAAGCAGCTGTCACTGGAAAAGTTTAAGTAATTGAGTAGTGTACTTTGGTTCAAGTTCAACCCACTTAACAACTGGACAAAACTGTACATCTTCATAAATCAGTATAAAAGCACTAAATCGTCCTCCTACCTAACATTCGAGAGGACGGGGATTAAATCCCGTCCAGCCATCCTGAATGGGATTTTCTGTGGTTTTCCTGAGTCACTCTAGGCGAATGCCGGGATGCTCCCCCTTAAGGCCATGGCTGACTTCCAATCCCCCTTCCCTCCCCATAGAATAGTTAAGCTGAAAAGAGTCTTCATGACTGTCCAGCAGCCTGCCTCCCAGCCTTCAGCTGGGAGGAATGAAATTAGAAGGGAAAAAAAGATTTCTTTACAAGGGGTAAGGCAAAGCTGAGGCGGCAGAAATGAAGTTACTGAGAACAATGGAAAAGAAAACCAGACGAGAGAAGATTTATTTATTGCTTCTGGCTTTAAGCCTTGTTGACTTCCAAGGTCATTAGAGGTGGGAAGGGACTGAGGGAAAGTGATTCATTCATGGCTTCTTCAAGGAACTAACCCACCAATTCCTTGGAACAATTTCAGGAAACCACTGTAAATCAAATCTGGATGCCCAGATGGGGATTTGAACCAGAGGTCATCATGCTTAGGAATGAGATGAAATCTAAAGAGATCTTAGTCAATGAAACACTATTCGAAAAATCGCCATAACACGATTGCAAATGACTGGGACATGTCAAATGGATGGACCCAACGAAAGTAGGAAGTCATGGCTGAAGAAAGAACTGAAATGTTGGTTTGACCTGGTAAAACTGGACCTGCAGGAGAGATGTTTATCATGGTCCAAAGTCCAATAAGAGGAAATTTACCTGGACAGATAAAGGTGGCAACCAATTTCACACCACACCCGGAAAACTGAAGACAGTTGTCGATGATGATGAACAACGGAAGTTAACACACTCTAGGACATTTTGCACCCAATGTCAGGTTAATTTAAAGGCCACCCGTGACATGGGGAGCATTTGCTACCTGACGGTTTCCTGTTGTATTTTCACCACTGATAGACCATTAACCTCCCAAGCTGTTGGTCCCCTTAGTGAGATAGGTTATTTCCCATCGCCCAATACACACCTTAGTAAAACCAAATATTTAACTATTCTGTGCATTTCCTTTTTTTTTTTTTTTTTTTTGTACAGTCTTGCTATCTTTTTTATGATCTATTTACAAAAAAAAAAGTTCTATACAAGGAAAATGGATTTAATGTCCTTTAAGAAATGATTAAAAATGAGTGAAATAGTGTCAAAACTGCAGAATATTCCCTGACAAATAAGTTAGCGATTTTTTTACTTTCTTCAAATTAATAGGATCGTAGGTCTACAGTTGTCTCATAATGTTTGAAAATATTTAGAGAATAGAACTAACACAGAAAAATATTTAAATCGATTTATACTGATGTTATTGTTTAACAGTGGTAACAAATTAAATTTTTCTAACAAAAAGAAAATATTTCCGTACACATATGACCAACTTGGTGTAATTCAAGGCAACTGTAAGACAACTGTTCCAGACAATGCATGGCAGCCAGGAAATGAAAATTATAACAGACTTTAAACAATGGAAACATTACTATATGGAAATACGACTATGTGAAATCGATACGACATTTTTTTAATGACTGAGTGAGTTTATCCATCACCATTGTCTTATCTTTCACTCGTGGCAGGTCATAAAGAACTAATGTTTCCAAATTTTCCAAAACAACTAGATGGAGTAGGCCCTTTTCAGAGACATTTCCACAAGAGCTCACTTGCAAATGATTCAGTGAATTTTTCAGTATGGAAAGTTCCTTTAGAGCATTGTCTTCAATATTGAAGCACTTATGTAGCTTAATCAACTTGATGTGGTTACAGCCTCTGAAATAATCAAATCCTACATCCATAATAGAGGAGTTAGTGGCATCCACTTCTTCTAAGTAATGGCGTTCCCCTTCTGCAGGTAGCTTATTATAGTCAGTAAGGTATTCCTTATGACCCATCCACTTTATGACAGCACCATTTTCATTAACCATTCAGCACATGCCCTGTCAGGTCCAACCAGTTTGATCCTTTCCGTATCGACATTATTCCACACTTTATTCAGCCAATGAAATGTTGTCCGTCCCTTGGCAATTGTAGTCCCACAAAGTTTCAACAGCATGATCGTGGAAGACTACAACTGTTTTCACCTGAAAAAAGGAACAAAAATCGGTTTTCAACTAGTTTTGTGGTAAATGCTTTTCACAAGAAGCGAATCTGAGAACATGTTAAATTTATTAAGGTTATACAATCAAGTGACTAAAGAGATCTATGGGTGAGGAATGTCTTCATTGTGAATTATACAAGCATATTTCTATTTTTAAAAGCCTCGATACATACTGAAAAAAAATTATGTAGTATTTTAACAGTGAAACTACACTGGCAATAAGATAGGTAAATGGTTAAAATTAACTACCACAGTGGAAAAAGGTAAAGCAGTTTAGTACATCTTCATGCTCTTCCTTGGAAACTTATAAACTTTCAAAAATCAGAAACAAAACATTTTACATCAACCATAAGAATTATTAATGAGCATTGGAAAATAAAATCATTCCTATGTCAGAATATACCCATTTACAAACTCGGAATAGCACATTTCATATTGGTATATGAAATGTGCTGACAAACTGAACACCGTTATAATATTTCATACACAATTTTTATCAGTTATAATATTTCATATACACTTCTTATCAGTTTCACTGATTTGTCAAAAATATAATTTTAAAATAAAAATGACCCAGGTAAACTTGCATCGAAAATGAAATACCTATTTCAATTTTTTTTGCTAGATGAGAAATCAATCTCTATACTATCACTTACAAGCCAAAATAAAATTCATGTAAATTTTATTACAGTAATTTTAATTGATTGTAATAAACTTTTCCTCACAATAGCAATTTTCTTAAACACCAGGCCATACCAAGGAAAATAAACCATCACTTACCTGAGATGATGGTTGTGTGGTGTTGACACATAAAAAAGACAATAACACAAATGGCGAAGTAATTTCAAGACTTAGCCAAATAGCAAACACTAGAGAACACTATGAAGGGTGGCTGTTGTAAGAGACTGCTTCACAAAATGACTGTTAGTCAGGAACGTGGTGCAAGTAAATTCGAACGGAGGACAGGAAGAGGATTAGTGATATAGAGCTAATACACCAGCATTGGAAAATATTGCAAAAATAACAAAATCTTAACAAAATAAATCCTAACACCCAAAAAAAAAAAAAACCAAGGAATTTTAACCCAAAGAATAGGAAATTAAAAATCACCTCTGGTTAGTGGTGATTCAATTTAGGTGGTGGGGATGTAGGCAAGGATAAGTAATGACTATGTATTAGCTTAAATAAATTAATATCAGGAGGTTGCCTTGTGCCCAGTGTGTACTGATACTCTAGCTCCAACTTCTGAGTTCAGAGGAGCTGCTGCTGTTTGGGAGGACTCTGATAGCATGGGCTGTAAAACACGAATTACAATTATTGATTTCATGGGAGATGGCATGGACAGCTACTAGATGTTTCAGATTCCAGGTGAATACCATCTATCGGTGGCCATTCACTCTTATGGCTAGTGGAAACCTCAGGCAATGTTTGCAGTTTAGCTGGTATATTACATTGGAGGTTCCACAGGTGACATGCCTTAGCTCTCCCCAGTGACAGGGTTAATGAAAGTGGTGGAGGCGTGGTGTATGTTACACATCTTAAAGTGGTGAATATTGCGTGGGAAAGACCTTTGGGACTGCCTGATGGGACGAGGAAGACTATCATAATTTGTAATTCCTTTTTGCAACTAGCACCTATTATTTCATGGTTACCATATTACCACTCCAGCTCTCTTCTGTTTTGTGCCTGTGTTTGACTATTTTTTTTTAGTTTATCTTTGTTTCTGATCTCTTAGTTTGTCTTCAAATTCTTATTTTCCCTGATTCATAACAAAGTGCAAAATTTTATTACATAACCTCATTACTTTTGATAAATACCATTCACGGTGGGAATGTGTGTGCCTAGTACTCTGATATGCACCTTTCTCTACTTCTGTTTTTAATAATCTTTTCCTGGATCCAAACCAATTTTTTTTAGCATCCTGTCCATTCTTTCATTTGGTTTCAGCTGCTCATGCTCCTCATTTTGGTGACAAATTTCCTGTGATTTTGATGCAAATAGTTCATTTGTAACCTTTATTCCTAGCCAGATTTGAATATTTTATTAATGTACCATTCATTTACCACTCTTGCTTGTTTTGGTGTGCATTTGAAACCCCACTGTTGGCCATGCACCCACATTTGGAATCTGCCTTAAGGTAGAACTTGAACAGTCTTCTCTAGGTTTAATGATCTTGGACAGTCCACTGTTAACTCCAACAACATATGTTCTTGTCCCATCGGTCTGGTGGTCTTCCCCTTGGTCTGTTTTTGTCTATCTTTGGTCTTTTCTCCATGCAATATGGCCATCCCATTGTCACTTCAAAGATGCTGTCTTCTCTAAGATATCTGTGACCTTTGTAACTGACCTATTGCTCTTTTCTTGTCTTTTTTCGTTAAGCATAGCATTGACCTTCTCAGAGCTCTTGGTTTACTGTACTTAGTTTACCTTTTGTAAATTCATTTAGAGTCAAGGTCTCAAACCCATATGTCAGCACAGGAAGAATGTACTGATCATAAACTATTTCCTTTAGTTTTGTGGGCACATTAAATTTGAGAACAACAGAATACCTCCCAAATATGTGACATCAATGGAAAAATTTGTGTCTTATGTCATCTCTCGTGTTACAAGCTGGCAAAGATAAATGTACACACCGACATTTTATAAAAATTTATTATCTAGCTGTACATTACCCTCTGTTGCACATTCATTAGACATAATTTTAGTTTTGAAAGATTCAATCTTAGACCAACTGCTCTACACTAAGAGATGAAGTCGATAACCAAGGTTTGGAGTTCATCATCGTCATTAGACACAGGTGCAATGTCATCAGCAAATCTCTAGTTGTTAAGTCTCCTGAATTTGATTCCAATTATTTTTTCTGCTCATTCTAGCTTTGACATTGCCATCTCCAAGATGGCTGAAAATAATTTTGGAGAGATGGAATCACCTTGCTTAATACCTCTTTCGATGCGGAAGAAATAGAGAAAAGCTATTAGGAAATGGAAGAATTAATCTAATATATGAAGAGTGATAAAAATATAATGCTCAAGGGTGATTGGAATGCTGTATGGGAGAAGGAAAAGAGAAGAATACTGTAGGAAGTTTTGGTTTACAAGAGAGAAATGAGTGAAGGAGCAGGGCGTTAAAATTTTGTTAAAGATTTAAACTCATTATTTGAAAATAATGCATTAAGGATATAGGCCTATGCCTGAAAATATCCAGGGGATACAGATAGAAATCAGCTAGATTATATCATGGACAAACAGAGATTTAAGAATTAAGTTTTAGACTGTAAAACATACACAGGAGCTGACAGATTCTAACCACAATCTGATAGCTAGGGAGCATCCATAAACTATGTAGCTCTATTTTGGCTTCCTGTGAATCCTCCCTCCCCCCATGTAGCCTGACTTGGCTGTTGCTTCTTCCCCCCCCCCCCAATCCATTCCCTGCATGGTAAGTACCTTTTTTCCTTATCGATTCCAAAAGGCATTTTGTGCTGATTTCTTTTGCCAGACTTTTGTTGATTACATACAGAGGTAATTAAATGACAGAAATAAATATATTGGAGACCGCGATTCTGTTACAACAACATTCACTAAATACGTCATAATGCTGCTGTAGTCAATCACAAGCATTTTTATTTTCAAGCAGAAATTAGGTTGTAATACACCCTGGACCAACAAGGCAGTGTTAAATATACTTCAGAAAGTATTTATAGTGGTGTCTTGCATTTGACTACTGCAACATTAGGACACCAAAAAATAATATTCTCTTCTCAATGACATTCAAATAGAATAATCTCCTGACCTAACATGAATTCAACAACAAAATATGTCACACCCATCAATCTTTTTTTTTTAAAAAAAAAAAAAAAAAAAAAAAAGATTTGACAAGCAAACAATTGCAAAATATATCAATGATGATGAAAAAAATCTAATTTGTTTTCTCATTATGAAGTTTCATGATGAATGTAATGTTAAATACACAGGAGTTTGACAATGTAACAGAAACACTAAACCAATGTTATAATTAAAGATTATTATTTGGTGTATCAAGAGCAGTGGTGCCTGTGGTTATGACAGTATAATATTAAATTAAATTGCAATTGAGTGCATGCTCTGGTGGCAATTTCCCTAACACCCATCTCCCCCCTATCCTGCACCCACCTACATTTGCCCTCTACAAATTTTAACTTTAAATTCTTTCAACGTTTCTTTTAAATCGTCAACCATTTCTCTTGGTAACTTATTCCAATCCCTGACACACTTACCAATCAAAAATCATCAGCTAATGTAACTTAATGAGAATCTTGAAGAACATGTTTCCATAAAACAATCTGTCTTGAGCTTCCTAAAATTCAATGACAAGCAGAGCAAAATTTTAAAACCTCTTAAATCAGTTTGGTTGTAAGAAAAATATGGAGCTATGGTCACAAGACATGGACTGCTGATAACAATTAGGAAGGAATAACATCACTCAATGAGTCATCTTTCTCACCGTTTCCCATGCGTTTACACATGAATAATCGTCAGGGAGGCTTGTAATCCTGTCTGCACAATATTGTCTTTTTACTTCATGTATGCTTTATGCTTCATTGTCATTAAGGTTATCAGATGTAATAAAGGATGGGGGGAAAGGAGGGCAAGGAATGGAAGGAAATACAGTCTTTGCCTTTTGTAGGGACCATCATGGCATTTGTCTGAAGCGAATTCCTATTTGTCAAACATAGGGTAGATCTGTCATGCTTTCAGGGGTATGATGGTATTCGATGGCTCTTATCATTAGCCTCAAAGTGACCACTTAGAAAACTTCGATGACCAGGTGCACTCTATGGCCCAGATTCAAGATATAGTCTTCATTTGAGGATCATGGAGATAAACTTAAACACATTCTTTAGCCAGCAACTCATCTAACTAAGACATTACTGAACCAAAATGGTAATTTCGGAGACTATAATAAGAAGCCATTTTCATCCTCCGTGATCATTGCAGCAATTGAGTGTTAGGGGATTCTATCATTACCGTGGTGCCACAATCTGATGATTGATTATTATAGAATTCGATGAGACAAAATTGCAAGTAAATAATAAAGTTTTTTGATACCTCGCTTAGTTCCAGAGATATCGTATCTCAAAATTGACGTAATTAGGTTGAAATACAGACTGGACCAGAATTTATGTAAAGCCAAATTTGATGATTAATTCGTACGTAATTCGACGAGACAAATGGAAAATAAAGAATAAAGTTTTTTGATAACTCCCTTAGTTCTCGAGAAATTGTAACTCAAATGTGATAAGGTTAGGGCGAGATCCGGCCTGTACCATAATTTTTTTTTTTTTTTTTTCCACCAAAACCACCATATCTACACGGTGGAAACGCACTATAGGTGTTTTATTTTCTTCCTAGTGATTGTTGCTAGGTTGAAATACGGCCTGGACCAGAAGAAAAAACACCAAAAGCAGAAGGAACTGTACCTACCTATGACATGTTATATCTCAAAAACGAAGCGAGATATCAAAAAAATTTATTCTTTATTTTCGATTTCTTTCGTCGAGTTCTACAAGAAATCATCATCAGATTTTGGCCCCACGGTAATAATAGAACTGCCGAGTGTTACACTTCATGAAGGAAGATACAAAAGTTTCACTGGAGATAATTCGGGGTTTGTATGAATCAATTCCAAGATGAATCCAAGCTTAACTGAAGGCAAAAAGTGTATCAAAACTTAAGTAATAGAAAAAAAAAAAAATTATCTGTTGAACATGTTTCCATTAACCTGTCTACTTCTAACTTTTTGAAAGTTATTCCACGTAATTTATTTGACCTTATCACAAAATTATAAAACAATGTTTCACAGTTGTCTTTGTTATAATTTCTCCACAATTATGAAATTAATTAAACTTAATGTGTAGCTACAGCTAAATGTCATATTCAAGCATAAAATGAATTTATACAATTCTACACCGTATCAGACTAAAGAAACAGTGTCCATGTCAATTGAACTACCATCTTTAGCTTTCAAGTAACTGGCTAACCGAATTAATAAAAATAAGCTACAAAATACTAACAACTGCTTATTTAAATTGCACCACAATTATCCAACAGTATTAATAACAACGGAGAGAAAAGTGTCTCAAGGTAAAGGTCAAACACACAAATAAAATACTCCCATTTTTGTTTTAAAACTATTGAATTAGTAGGTAAGTGGAGAAATTGCCTTTGGGAAATAAACTCTACAGCAATTAGCATTAATAATGATAATAAAAACGACACAGCAACAATTAACGAAACATGTATATTTATAAGATAAAGACGCAAATGCTAGGAAGCATGCACATAGCAAAAGGTTAGAATTAAATAATTCGTACTTTACCAACAAAACAAAATTTCACCGATGACATTGCACACCGACTTGCCTTTGAACTACACCTTTTAAGTTGAAAATTGCAACAAACTTACATTCAAAATATAAACAATATCATAGATTATGTTGCAACGCAAGAAACCAGCGATGATAAACTACTGTATTATCATTCCTCCATGTGTATTATTAACTACGGTTTTCACGTCAGTATTCAAACGCCCATAAGAGGGAGTTACACAATAACACGAAATATTAATAATTATACAAATGCATGATAATATAATATCTAGAGTTTAAATCTGTACACAGTGGAACTACTCACATGTTACTGAACTAATTATGACACCAATATGGAAATATTTCTAAAATCAAAGGAAATTAAGGAAAGCGTAGGAATTCTAAAACCTAATGCTACATTTGTAATATTAGTTTTAATCCAGATTCAGATCACATTCAGCACAATAAATATGGTACTATTTCATCAGCATGAAGTAATTATGGGGCTTATGAAAGAGACTTTAATAATTAATTAAAACAAACTTGCTTGTGCGTTCACTTGAGTTCAGACGTAATGATGTGAAATTTTGTTTCGTGGGTAAGGGAGTCAGGGATTAGAATAAATTACCAAAGAACAAGATAAGTATTTCACCAAAAAAAAAAAGACGTAAAATAATTTAAAATTCAAATACGTAGAAGGGCAAAAGTAGGCAGAGTCAAGAAAGGGGAAACATGGGTGTGTAGGAGGGAAATGTGAGGCTCAATTGCAATTAAATTAGACAATAATGATAAAAATAGACAGGCTTTCACTATTACAAATTTTAGAAGAAAGGGGAATAGATCCAAAAACAAGAGAACTCGTAAACAAACACTAATTGGCACTAAGTCTAAAGTAAAATTCGTGGGAGAAATTTCAGAATCCTTTGACATTCAAACAGGTGTGAGAAAGGGCGATGGGCTCTCTCCTCTTCTGTTCAACGCCGTTCTAGACAAGGTTATGGAAGAATGAGAGAAAGAACTCAAGAAATGTAAGTGTTGGAAGCCAATCCCGCATGGCTTTCCCAAAAACAACCTCTACATACCATACTTCGCTTTTGCGGAAAATTTGGCGATACTAGCAGAAGATGAAGAGACTGCCATCAAACAGCTTGATACTCTCAAAGAATGTGCAGAAAAGTAGGGTTACCAATCTCATTCGAGAAAACTGAATTCATGTTCAAAGACAGAAATACCAAGTTTGAGAATACAGTAAAATCAACAAGGTGTCATACTTTAAATACCTCGGAGAATTCATCTAACCGACAAGCCGTGAGAAAATCTCGCAGCAAAATCGCCTCCAAAAAGTAAAAAAAAAAAGCATTGGTGCAAAATCTCTATAACAAAAAATCCTTGTCAAGACAGACCAAAATTCGGCACTACAACACAGTCATAAAACCTACAGTCCTCTATGGAAGTGAAATGTTATCACATAACAGAAAACAAGATCTTGAAGAAATAAAAAAGTAGAGAGAAAAATGATTGGAACAATTCTAGAAGCAAGACTCACTGAAAATGGTTACAGACTACAATTAATCAAAACAACAGAAAAGTTTTCAAACATCGAAATTGACATCAACAAAAGGCTAATGAAATTCTTTAGTCACCTTATGAGGTTAAAAGAAAATCGAGTTAAAAAAATAAAAATAAAGATAATATATTATGTAACTTAAAACCATGGAGGAAGGAATTCCTCGATGCTTAAAACTCCAACACCTTAGCTGAATGAAATTCGGAAGGATCTTAAAAGTGCACACATAGGAACAACAGACATCTTAGAAACACATACCTTCACACACAATGTAGACAAATAAGAAGTTATAACTGAACAACCAAAAAAAAAAAAACAGGCCAAAGTGGTCGGAAGAACGCAAACAAGCTTTCTCGGAAAGAATGAAAGCCTATTGGAACAACAAGAAGAACTCAAAGAAAACTTGATTCGGTCATTTGCTTAATGTCTTCCATTAATTGGGAAAATTAGCCAATAATAATAATAAATAATAAAAACAAAGTGTGTGAGTTTGTCATTTCAGTACAGGCTGCAGTTCAAGCTAACCACAACCTCAACGAGAGCGTCTATCACACGCGACTTAATAGTCTCTGTATCTCTATCTAAACTTGACCAAAAACCCATAAGATCACATTAATTTCCTTGACAACTTCTTCCTGTTAATCTAGTTACGATGGAGCACAAGCTACGTTAGCAATTTCCCCTATGAGCAAAGACGGCAAGTTTTGCGCATTTTCACTCTTTATTATATTATACAGTTTCTTTACAATCACAGAAAGCATCTAAGTCACAAAAGCGTTATCTAAGAACAATTTGCGGAATAACACTACGGAAGTAGTGCTGAAATCTAGTTATCCTTATGAAGCCGGTTCGCTAGCTTTGCCTCTTATTACCTAAGGAATTGTATTTTGACAATCCAATGCTCAACTCCTACCAGCGCGAATCGTGTAGAAAATACTGAGCAGTTTATCCTGAATGCTGCCAAATATAACATCTTCCCCCTTTCCTGCACCCATAAGACCACTTTAAATCCTAACTGAAAGAGTTTATGCTCAGACCTCATTTTACTCTGTGAAAGTATTTTCTTCTTGTAATCTGGAAGAGGAGTGACTCAATAATGTATACTCTTAGGTAAGAAAAAGAAGGTGAAACAATTTTTCCACAATCATTCAAGTGATATGCAATTTTTTAAAATTAATTTATTTATTTATTGTAAATTATGTATGTGTGTAGCAATTAACGATATACCTAACGTCAATCCAGTGTACTATATAAGAGTGGTAATTTTCTCGGCGTTGAAAATGAATAAAATTTTCTGCCGCCATTGTCATTGACAGTTGAAAATGGCGGTAGAGTCATGACCGCCAAAACGTCGTGTTTGATTGATGGACTAAATTGGCTAGTTACCCAAGAAAATTTTATTCAATTCAGTGTTAAATTTCCTACAATGAGTGGGACGTTTGGCAGTGACATTCCTTGAGTGGCGTTCCTTCTTCGTACATTCATAATTTACTAATGATAGGCCAGCCATGAGCATTTGCTACTAGTGCCATAGTCTAGCAGATTATGGTGAAGGGTATGTCTTATGACATTTCCTTCAAACATTACAATGCACGTCGCTTTTCTTGAGGTTTGCAATAACATTTTGTTCCTTTTATTGTTTAATTATGGGTGATATTCATGTTTCGTTTCATTGAGGATCAGTCTCTGGATACTATACCGGATATGAGTTGCGTGAGCAACTTGATGATCGAAGTCAGTTTGGAACCCCATTGAAGGTCAGCTGCGCCGTATTTGCAGCAGTGGGTGTTGTTCGTTGCGGCTAGATGGTCGGCAGAGTGGAGTTCAGATTAGCTTTCTCGTGGCGTGAAGAGACCGGACGAGGCTTTTTTGTTGGTGCATCTCGTCAGACATTGCGACTGGCTTGGGAGTCTGACGACAATTTTTCTTGTGGTGGTGGTCTGTTGTTGGTCGCGCCAGTGGCTGAATCTTCTTACACGTTAGTCGTTGTTCGTTTGGTGTGGCGGCGACTCGCTTGCCAGCTGTTCTTCAGTCATTTTTACTCAGGTCGTCCACAGTAACAGGCTACATAAAGTCTACCACAGTTGTAGCATGTTGGTTCTTCTCTTGTAGAGGGCAGTCAGTTGATAGATGGTCTTCTCCGCGTATGCACCTCAACTTGTCGGAACACTGCCTAGCGTTTTGATTAAATTTTAGCATTTGTAACACTGAACAATTCTAGTCGTTCTTGTCTTGATGGTTGACGTAGATCTTGATTTGCCGGTAAATGGAAGTACCTCCTAACGTTCAGTTCTATGGTATAAATGTCAGAAAGCAGAGATGCTAAAAAAAATACATTCTTGTTCTAAAACCCTCTCTTGCTAATCTTGGCCGTATTATTTTATTCGTGTTTAATTTGGAACGATAGTGCAGGCGTTGCTCTCGGCAGAAGCTAACTGAAAAAATCAGCATGACAGCAAACAAATATTACTACCAGCAACATTCATGTCTAGAAATGACCGAGAAAATAAGAGAAGAGAAATCAGGGCCAGAACCGATTAATTTCTATACTTATTTTTCCCACTATGGATTAGGGAATGAAGTAGCAATTATTTATCGAGCGAGAGAACTTAGAATTCGACAGGAGTAAACCGCTCCATACATCCTGATCTGGATTTTCCATGGTTTACCCCGATCGATTCAGGCGAATAGCGGGATGTCTCCTCAAAATTGCCCATGGGTGCCTGTTGCCATATCCCTTCCTATGCAAACGGTTACACAATAGGATAGGTGCAATTCACCCTCCGCCACCCACTTTTAGTGAATGACGAAATAATAATAATAGCCGTCTTCCGGATAAAGCCTTCGTAGTTCTTTGGCTATACTTCTTAATTCTTCTTTTAAACCTTTTCATACAAGTTTATTTGTCGTCTCATTGTTTCATTCAATTTAGATATCGAAGTGCACGCATTTCTCCCAATTCATAATTCGCTTATGATAATATTAATAACAAGTTTGGTTCCTGTAGAAAATGAAAAGAACAATTAAGAAGTATCGCCAAAGAACTGCAAAGGCTTGTAACAGCCCTAATACCTGAATTTTGAATAGTATTGTACTTTATGAAATATTTGTAGTGAGATAAAGTTTGCTTGAAAGTGATTTGATATGTTTATTTTGTAAATTCTTGTAAATCAGGGTATATAGACTTTATTTTATGTAACAAAATTATTTAAAGTCCATTTAATATGTTTAAGAACCGAATGGTGCAAGAGAATTTCCTAAATGCTTGTAATTCCATGTACTACTGTAAGTTACGATGTCTACAGGACAATTTTCTACCGTTTGAAAGGATTTCTGTAAATAATTTTGTATTTAAGTATCTATAATTACCATTTCTGATCATTTTGTAATGTTGTTAATTAATTTTATATTAATTCCGATTGTTTTTAATATGTTAGATTGTTTTAGTGATTGTTAATGATCGAGAAATATCGGGCGGATGCCTTTGAAGAATTCTCGTAATTTCGATAGACTCTATATAAACAGATCGCCTGGACAGAGACAATCATTTCAGTATTCATTCATGCATTCAGTTAGTTACTTGAGTATTCAGTGTTTCAGAGAGTTTCATTTGCAACGACTCAGAAGTGCATCCTTGGATTGTAACTATGCTTGTGAATATCGCTGATTTATTTTGATTTGATCAAAATAAAACAGCTCTTCAAAATTAACCTGTTTGGTGGACTTTTTAATTAATTAATCAGTAATTAAACCACCGAAGAACCTTAACATGGCGACCGTTGACAGTGACGAGAAGTTCTTAAACATCTGTGGGATGTTTATCTTCTAAAAAGAATCTGCAGAAAATTGCGACGGATTATCGGCGATAAGCGAACATAACCTGCGAGAAAATTTCGACCGGCTACGACACGTAGTGGTTATACAGGCGACACGGATCTGACGGCAAGCGGATCTTCTTCGGCCTAAGGCGGAGATTGTACATCGGGAATCGGCTGTAATCTTCCGACGACGAGTGGATTTTCTTCGGCCTCAAAATCGTCTTCCTACAGTGAATAGTGAAAAGTGTGGTTAAGTGTTTGAAGTCAGTGTGGTGTTTAATGGTTAAATAAGTGCTTCTAAGTGAAATTTAATGTGATACAAAAGTAAGTACTGAACATTCAAATTTTGCTTTTGCATGTGATTTTGTGGCAGGTTAGAAAATTTGTAATTCTTCTTAACTTTGTTTTCATGTTGATTTGGTTAATTACGGAAAATGGCTGAGAGTCAAAATTTGCAAACAAAGTTAGAATCCTTGGTATTACGAGTATGTAGTTATTTGAATATAGAATTTTCTGAAATTAACAGTAAGTCAAATATAAATGTTACTGAGAAAGCAGTATACTCTGAGAGCAGGAATGGGGTGACTCAAGAGATAGAAATTGTTCCTAATCATGACGACTGTGGTTTCTCAATCATTTCAGTTGATGAGAATAATGAATTTTATGTTGAAGATTTGCGGGATGGTCATTGTTTGATTACTAAAAACAATGCTGAATTCATAGTTCACAAGACAGTTTGGCTAGCAGAAACTGGGGGGCCACAACATGGCTGTATTGGGACTATGTCTGGTTGTATTGGTGGGAAGAAAGTTTTTAAAAAAGCTGAGATTAACGAATTTCTTAAATATCTTGAAGATGAGGATGATACTATAGTGTCAGTAGAAGATTTATATGCGGAGGAGAGTCGGGAGGTAGGATGTTTTTCCACTGAACCAAGGAAGAATGAAAGAAGTTGTGTACAGATTCCTAAGTTGGAGAAATGCTCTGAATTTGACTTAGATGACATGATGCTTGGCACTTTATTTGATGTAGATGAGGGTATAGAAGAAATGGGTAAGATTGTGGGTCCAGGTACCAACTGCTATAGCGTTAATACCATTTTTATGAATAATCCCCGAGAAGATTTATTGGAAGAGATGGAGGTAGCAGCAAGTGAATTTCAGGATAAGGTTATGATAGATGTAATTAATGATGTTGATGATGTAAAGGTTGATAATAAGATCAAGCGGGAAGGGGACCACCATAGTACCTTATCACTAGAATCAGTGTGCGAAAGTAATAATTTTCATGTAGAAGATTTACGAAATGGTCACAGCTTAATTACAAAAAGGGGTGCAGAATTTATAGTGCATACTACAGTGTGGCTATCGGAAACTAATAAGATCCAGAATGGCACAGTTGGGACTATGTGTGCTAGTATAGGTGGTAATGAAGTTTGTAGAAGTGCTGAAATCGAGGTTTTTCTCAGATATCTTGAAGATGAAGGTGATACAGTGGTGTGGATAGGAGACCCAGATGAGGAGGAGAATTGTAAGTCAAAGTATTCGTCTTCTGAAGAGAGAGAAGTTGAAAAGCCTTATGAACCAATCCCTAAGTTGGAAAAGTGTCCTAATTTTGACCTAGCTGATACATTATTTAGCTCTTTATTTGGTGTAGATGATGACATTGAAGAAATGGGTGGGAGTAAGGATTTATTTGAACCAGTTTCTGATTTGGAAAAATGTACAGAATGTGACTTAGATGACAATATGTTTTGATACCCTCTTTGATGTGGAAGCTAATAGTGAAGTAGTAATTGCTGAGAAAAATAATTATTTTGTGGAGGAAGTCAGTAAGTCAGATGTTAAAACAGTTTTAGGTACTGATTCAGATAATTTGGTAAGTTTAAGTAGTAATCAGATGATGAAGAGTGGGGTTGGGAGTAATGATGGACTAAACTGCAGTATTGAGAATAATAAATTTGTAGTACCAGTTGAGTCAGCAACATTGCTTTTAAGTGACAATCAATTTGCTAAAACAGAACCATTTTATGTCTCAGCTGTTGTTTGGTTATACCAAAGTTTATTGTTTAAGATGATTGAAAGTTTGTATATCTGTCTGTGAAGCTTTTTGTATAACAAATGTAATATTAGATGTGTATACAAAAGTTGAAGAAAACTGGACGGTTAGGAAAAAGTAAGTTACATGGTTCTGGGTTTCCAGGGAAATCCTGGAACCCACTTATGAGAATTAATTGAAATGCATGGTTTGGGGAGGGGTCCCTACATGTAAATATCTAATTTTGTAAATAAGTTTGTGAATTGATGCATGTAAATAGTTTGTGTTCAGATGCATATGTAAGCATTTCACGGTATAAAGCAATTTGTGACTTTTGTGTAGAGACTTTTGACGTTTTCATGATGTTGTGACTTTCTACATTGTGGTGACAAATTATCAGCTTTAAAATGTAAATAGACTGTTGTCATTAACAAGCAGACCTCGAGTGTGTAATTTGGAGTGAAAATAATTGTAACTTAAAGTGATGGCATTGAACGTTTGTTGTGTAAAAACAGTAAATGATAAAATGATTGGATCTGAGAAAAGACAATTATTGTAACCAAAATCAGTGCCATGGACTATGTGCAGATGTTGTATGTAATGAAGAATTGTATTTGTTCATTGTAAAAGTCATTATGGTTGATTGATTGTAATCTGTTCGTGTCTGCATTATGCATACATTCAACCTGCTTAGATTCGTGACGGATTCAATCAATTTTATCTGTGTAAAATTAAGTGAATCCTGGGGAGGGGTTGTAACAGCCCTAATACCTGAATTTTGAATAGTATTGTACTGTATGAAATATTTGTAGTGAGATAAAGTTTGCTTGAAAGTGATTTGATATGTTTATTTTGTAAATTCTTGTAAATCAGGGTATATAGACTTTATTTTATGTAACAAAATTATTTAAAGTCCATTTAATATGTTTAAGAACCGAATGGTGCAAGAGAATTTCCTAAATGCTTGTAATTCCATGTACTACTGTAAGTTACGATGTCTACAGGACAATTTTCTACCGTTTGAAAGGATTTCTGTAAATAATTTTGTATTTAAGTATCTATAATTACCATTTCTGATCATTTTGTAATGTTGTTAATTAATTTTATATTAATTCCGATTGTTTTTAATATGTTAGATTGTTTTAGTGATTGTTAATGATCGAGAAATATCGGGCGGATGCCTTTGAAGAATTCTCGTAATTTCGATAGACTCTATATAAACAGATCGCCTGGACAGAGACAATCATTTCAGTATTCATTCATGCATTCAGTTAGTTACTTGAGTATTCAGTGTTTCAGAGAGTTTCATTTGCAACGACTCAGAAGTGCATCCTTGGATTGTAACTATGCTTGTGAATATCGCTGATTTATTTTGATTTGATCAAAATAAAACAGCTCTTCAAAATTAACCTGTTTGGTGGACTTTTTAATTAATTAATCAGTAATTAAACCACCGAAGAACCTTAATAGGCTCTATCCGGAAGACCTTGCGAACACCCTGCAAGGTGAATATGTACTTTTAAAATGTAATATAAAATCCTAAAAAAAAATAATAAACAAAAGAGCCTGAGACAACAGGTGGTTTTGGTAACAGAAAAAAAGCTAGAAGAGGTACTTCCGTACGTTGGTATCACGTTAGATTTATTCGCTTGCACAACAGTGACGAACTGCAATGCAGACCGCTTATTCTCCGTGATATAACGAGTTAGAAATTACATCAGCTCTCGCATAAGTGAAGAACTATTTAATAACTCAGCTACTCTTAATATATAGGCCGATTTGACGAAATCATTGAACTATGATGTTGTTGTTGATGATTTCCTCAAAAGTTTGGTTCATCGCAAATTATTATTGTAGAGAGGTCAATGCTAGGCTTGAATAGAAAATACAAGAAAAGAGCAACTGACATTAGGTCAGTTACAAAGGTCACAGACATCTTAGAGAAGACAGCATCCCTGAAGTGGCAATGGGTTGGCCATATTGCACGTAGAAAAGACCAGAGGGGACAAAAACAGTGTTAGAATGGAAACAAAGAGATCACCCCCGACAGTGAGGAAGACCACCAGACCGATGGGACAAGACATACGCAGGGTTGTCGGAGTTAACTGGCAGAGGATCGCCCAATATCGTGCGACTTGGAGAAGACTGCTCAAGTTAAATCTGAAAAAATCATGACTTTAAGAGGCCACATCAGTTCATGATTGAACTGACTGATAATGATAAGAAATTTCTTAACTTATTTCATCACTTTTCCCAAACTTTACACTTTTTGATAAAGTATTTTCAATGTTTCATTATGGTCTTGTTTTGGAGTACTGATAACCCAAAACAACGTTTAATAATGGTTTATAAGCATTAAATTAAATAGGCATTTAAAAAATTAAACCCTTATTTTTGTTCATATTCCAAGTTTGTAATATCTAACTCTAAAAGTGATAAATTACTGCAGATACAAAGTGTAAGTTTTTATTTGTCAGCTCATAGTTTCTTTCAATTTTGAAATAGAATACATGGATGGCTGATCATAATCACCCAGGGCGCAAAGTTTAGTAATACCCCCATGGTTGGGATTGATTTATTTCTACAATACTTTTTAGCCGCCCAATCAGAAACATACACACCAAGTTTCATCAAAATTACCCCAGCCATTCGTACAGAAATAAAAACAATTAAGGGAATGTGCAAAAGACAAATTATAAAAATAATTAATTGCAAAATTGAATAAATGCTATATTATAGTAGAATATGCACAGAATGTCATAATCTGCTGTACTACCGGAATAGCTTTAGTTGAATAACACATTTCCACATTTACTTTCCTAAACTTTTTTTTATGTGAACAATGAAGATTTTAAACAGTTCACTTTTATATTAAAACTCATCAGATATGCTTTACTCACTATGAACAGCGAATATATTTTCACTTCGAAACGTCAGATATCGTGACCTCAAGAAGCAAAGAAACTAATGGGCGTTTTTCCCATAATATTGTTAATATATTTAGATTTTTCGTTTGCAGTTCACCTTAAATACACCCATTTATGTGGTTTAAAGACTGAATAACCAAAATTTGAGAAAGGACCCAATAGTTTCCACATTATTTTGACGAAGTTGGTGTTTCTCGCGATACGTTCAAAATTTTATTTACTGCTAAGCCATCATGTAACGTTGACATATGCCAAACAATTCAAGTCTGATCCTAAGCTTTTTTTTATTTTCATTTTTTAGATTTACGGAATATATATACTTGTTTCATTTCATGGACAGTCAGATAGGTAGACAGGCAAACACACAGACAGTCAGTCAGACAAGAAGACATACCATTTTTTCTTGTTGGAAAGAGTAAAATCAATTAAAACAAATTACATATACACCGATGAAAAACGAGAAATTAATACTATAATTCCTGCTTTGTCGAGGTCTGAACTTTCATTGTGAAACACTACATGCAGTATGCTGCATACTATCTGTCTCAACATATTACTTGCGTGTGGATAGAGCGTGAAAGGCATGTTGAAATATCATGCGTCCATCTCTGAGATCCATGCATGCTCCAACTCTTACACTGAAACATTGGTACAGATGACGAACGTCATCCTGCGAAATGTAGGCTCCTGGTGACGCAGCAGGGCGAGTGTTGTCGCAGATCTCACAGTCCACTTCCGACTACATTCAATCTATTCCTGCGAGTGGCGAATGGAGGACAGGTCAGTGTATCGTGTTGGTCGGGGAAGCAAGTTGTTTGGACGGGTGGTACGTATGCAGATATTGTTTTGTTGCAAAAACACATCCACCTGTTGTTGCAGGAAGTGTGGCAGAACTGGTTGACAAAGTCCAGGATGCTTCGTTCTCCATTCAACATTTTCTATTGAAATACCATAGGCGAACGGGCAATAACATAATAAGCAGGGTTGATGCTGTATGCCTCTGTCGGATAGCACTGCGGAAAATATCGCTAGCCAGGCAGACACCGCATACCCAAACGATTAGTTGGCACCGAGGCAGAATCTGCTTTCGTCGCAAACAGACGTTGCACCACTCATATCTACAAACTCTCCTTTCATGACACTAGTGGTGGCAAACTGCACAGTGGAGCGGCACGCATGATCGTAGTCCAGCTTCCAGCAAACTGCTGCAGATGGTTCTAGCCGGAACGCGTGGTATTTCGGATTGGCCTGGCGGGCGCCTGCCAATCAATCATGGAGCACGGACAATGTATGGCCCTGTCTTCCAGAATGCCGCATACGGTGACTTGCACCTTCCTCGAAACACCTGCAGCAACGTCAAACCATTGAGGACAATTCTCTTGCCAAGCGGCGCGCAGTTTACCCGTAGCACCATCTGGCTTCACGGAGACTCACTTTACGTCCGCTCAAATTGTGCTAATTGTACCAGCAGTGCGGGCACACCAGCATCGTGTAAAGACCTACTAGTTCTGCTTATACACAACTACTGTTTAAAAATTTAACTTTTTATATATCACGATATGTGCTAAGGCAGTGTCTTTCATTTAAACACTAGTTGACCTGACATACGTTGTCCTGTCCAAATGTCGATGAGATTATTTGTAATCGTTGTGTAAATTTGTTAAAAGCTGTTGAAAATGTGTAATCAAAGTAAAAATGGGAAAAATACATAGTTCTGAGTGATCATTGTATTTATTAACAATTGTGTCCATAATTATTCAGTTTGAGGAGGAGTATATTCACAAGTATGCCAATGGGAAATTTTATATAAGAGATGAATTTTGTCGGAAGTACAACACTGAAACTTTGGAAATGTGTGATGTGCCTGGAATGTGATCGACTTGGATTTTTTCTGGAATTTAAGTCAGAATTAAATTAAGTTAGAATTTCGAGTTAAACAAATGATTTATTTTCTTTCATTAAATTGAAAATCTCAGTTATTCTCAAGGTGTTTTAATTACATTTCGATCATCGCACCAACTAACCGGTTTTTATTAGTGTTGCCCAAATGCAAGAACAAGACAAGACTTGGCCAGTCTTGGTCTTGGTCTTGCATCAATACACCTGATCTTGGTCTTGCAAAAATGCAAGACCAAGACCAAGACTGCAAGACCAAGACCGATTTTGGGCAACACTAGTTTTTATTGTTTCGTATATCTTGCATCGTTCAATCTAATGCCTCCAAAGTCTTTTTATGTCCCATTGTACATTAATCTGAAACGAACAATTTGCAATGCTGCAGAAGTTTGGCAACTACACAATTCTTCGAAAGGTTGTATGTTGGAGTTTCATTCATTTGTGTAATCAACGGCATCTTGAATACTGAATGAGCTGTTTGACTGCCTTGCAACAATGAAGCTGCAATTCCTGATGAATAAAGTGCAAGTACAATTTCATTCTGCGAATGAATCGTTGCCAAAATCAATGAGATCAATAGAGTTTTCCCAGATCCACCGGGAGCGTCCAAGAAGAAATTCCCTCTAGTTCCATCGTTCACATCTTTCATGTTCATATTTTTACTGTCGATTCAACAGTGGAACATTCTTCCGAATTAATTCTCTCAATGAGTCACAATCATATTGTTTTTCTTGTTTCAACTCTTGATTAAATATGCTGTGCATCGGAAAATTGGCCGCCGTCATGACTAATTGAGGTAATACCTTGTTCGATATCATCAAGCACATTTCCTCGATTAATATGAATGGAATAGAAATAAAATAAGTATATTTGTTGAACAGATCGCAGAACAACACAAAAATAAAAGCAAATGTAATTTTATTTGATGTTAGGATGGAATTTCAAGATTTTTCTTTAGATCTTACAGTCCTTTTTTAAAAAAATAGAAAACATTTAATTGAGTTATTTGCATCCCGGGAGCATGCAAGTTACGCATGTCGATCGTTCGACTCATGAGTTATGACCACGGAATTTCCAATTTTTCAGGCAACTTTTTCAATTTTTCTTTCTCTAAACACCTTACTTAGACTATTACAAAAATATTTTTTTAAAAAAGTAAAATCAGTCCTTAGAAAAAAGTACTTTCAGTTTTTCCAGAATTTTCCAATTTTCCGGGTAAGTTTTCTATTATTTTCTTTCTTTGAATACCTTATTCGGACTATTATCAGTATTTTTTTTAAAAAAAATAGCCAACTTAGCCCATATACAAAAGTAAGTTTTTCCTGAATTTCCGGAAAACTTTTCAAGTGATGCAATTACCAAGGAACAGCATTTCATTTTTAATAATATGAGGATGCTGCAAAACAACTAGACGCTATATGGTGAGAAAAACGAGGTCAGCAAACTACTACATCAAGTTATTTGAGTGTCACGGAGCACTTTGCTCCGATGTTTAAACTGTGAATTTAATTTAATTTAATTGCAATGGAGAGCATGTTCCAGTGGCAATTTCCCTACACACTTTTTCCACTTTTCCTGCGCCCACCTACATTTGCCCTCTATAAATTTCAACTTTAAATTCTGTCATCATTTTTGATAAATCATTATCATGTCTTTCGGTAACTTATTCCAATCTCCGACACCCTTCCTAGCAAAGAGAATGTTACTACACCTTTATGTCTGAAGTCGAGTGCCAGCTTTTGGTCATGGCTATCTTTTACCTTCCATGCATTACTTTTAATTCTCACACCAATATCTTTCCATGCCTCATCACCAAGATACACCTTGTACACTCCCATTAGCGTTAACACAAAGGCAAAATCTATTTTCTGAACAATAAGAACAGAAAGCTTAAAAATAAAAGCTAGAAGGCTAGTCATCAGGAGCTAAGAAAATGATCCGTGAAATTTGTATACCTGCTTCGTAATATGCCTCAAGTATGTTGAGTTTTACTGCTGATACGAAACAGAACGACAACCCTGAAGACAACGAGTTGTTTGTAAGCAACTCCTACAAAGAATCTGTACCGTCTCATATCAGTAAGGCTCGTTTCACACGGGACACTCGGTGTCCGGCCACTGAATTCTTAGACACCGGCCACCGGAATCTTAGCGCGGCCACTTCAGAGCCACTTGGTGTCTCTTACGTCAGAGACACAGCTCCCGCTTTCTCACCGACAATGAATGCGATTGTTGTAATTCATATTGGTACTAGTTTTATTCAGAATGTTGGAACCTGAGGAATTGGCCGCGGCAATATGCATTTTAAACAATCTCAAAAAAAAGAAAAGGAAAAGAAGGAAGTGGGTTCATCCAATATGTGCTAAGAGATTAGAAAGTGGTGCATTTTATACGTTGTTTAACGAAGTTCTGGCGGATGATAGAAAGTTCTTCAATTATTTCAGGATGTCACAGTCTACGTTTCATGAACTACATGAAAAAATAAAGTTTGGATTTAATTACCAGGACACCAATATGCGAAAATGTATCCCAGGGATTGAGAGATTGGCTGTAACAATTAGGTAATAAAAAATTCTTTTTGTAATTATAGAATTATACTGTCAAAAATTTAAACATAAATCTGCATGAATATGTAACATTAATACATTACATTTTAAGAAGACTCATTGCTCATAAGTGAGAGCAAACTCGAATCGTCAGATGGAACTGGAGATTGCTGGTTGGTAGTCTTCTGCACCGTTGTGTTAGGCTTGGGAACAGAGTGATGGTTAAGGTGGTGCATATTTCTTTGGTAATATTCATTTTGCAGATATGGCGGATAATGGATAGGAGCAGAAGCAGTGGAAGGAATGAGATATCTGTTATAATTGTCGGAACCACATGGCAGTGGATCATTATATTTTGCTAAAACCTGAATAATTTCTGCTTTTGCAAGTAACTTTTTATTTTCAGGAATGGTTTTTAAATGTGCATGTAGGGAAAGTAAAAATAACTTGTCATCATCGTCATCAGCTCTGTCAGAACGCAACCTTATTGACTCTCTCAGTGTGTCATTAAGTTCCTTTAAAGTATCCTCTGAGTCATGCGATTTTTTTTTTTTTTTTTTTTTTTTTTTTTTTTTTTTTTTTTTTTTTTTTTTGCCACGATCTCTCGGAGAAATAAATTCCTCCGGAATGTGTGCTTCTAGTTCATGGCATTCATTTTCAGGTTACAGGCTTGAGTGTGTTCTTAAAAAAAAATCATAAATTAGTATTTTCAATAAATTTAAAAAAAATAAAAATATTTTTTGATCTCACAAATCAGATTTTACCTGTTGTTTTGAAAAGTCGGCTTTAAAAATTTAAGCATTTCAAAATAAACGTATGATTTTCTGCTGGACGCTTCGTCACCTGACTTAGATATCTTTTGCTTTGCTAATTCCCTAGTGAAGCTATTTCTCAAGCTCTTCCATCTGCGTTGCATTTCATGGCCTAAAAAATTACAATAAAATATTGTTTTAACTGTTCAAAACAATGTCTGTTTTAGAAAATTACCTTACTTTTAAATAATTTACAGATATCTGGCTGCCGGAAGTTCTCTAACTGACCTGCATTACTACTATAGAATTGGCATCTCAACGCTATCCGGAATTGTGCAAGAAACGTGCAAACTAATATGGGAAACATTAAAAACTGAATGTATTCAACCTCCAACGCAAGATAAATGGCGGGAAATTGCCGACGGTTTCAATAAGAACACAAATTTTCCAAATTGCCTTGGTGCTATAGATGGGAAACACGTTAGAATAATAAAACCTATTGATAGTGGGTCACTGTATTATAACTACAAAAAGTATTTCTCAATTGTTCTGTTGGCGGCATGTGACAGCAACTATAATTTCACTTATGTTGACATTGGTTCATATGGGCGAAATTCAGATGCAGGAATTTTTAAAGAAAGTCGGCTTTGGCATGCTATACAATCAAATTCCTTAAATGTCCCCGCACCTGCACCGATAGGAAGTCATACAAATGCAAAATTTCCCTTTGTTTTTGTAGGAGATGAGGCATTCGGCTTATCAAAACACATTCTTAGACCATATGGTGGTAAAAACCTCTCTACTACAAAAAGAGTATTCAATTATCGCCTAAGTCGAGCCGGGAGGTATATTGAGTGCACATTTGGAATATTGTCCAACAAATGGCAAATTTTTCACAGGCCACTTAACGTAGGAATCGAATTTTCTGAAGACATTGTTAAAGCATGCGTTATTTTACACAACTTTGTGCGCTCGAGAGATGGTTTCATGTTTGATGATACCCTCTCATGCGAAGGATTCATTGATTTCGATGAAGCCAATAACGTAAAAGCAAAACAACCAACGGAAATAAGAGATTCATTTGCAGAATTTTTTGTAGGGGAAGGCAATATTCCATGGCAATATAATAGAATATAAATTTTTTGCAGTATCAATATAGTTGTAATTAGTTATTAAATTTTTCGTATAAACTGTAAAACTTAAATTTAAAATGAAAAATAAATTGTAAATTTTAAATCAAAATTTTACTTACTTTTCTTGTTTTTTTCTTCATCTGGCAGTTCCTTGAAATCGGGCACCATCAAACAAAATATTTCATCCCAACACTTTTGTTTTTCTGTTTTATTTGAATACGCCACTGCTTGAACATCCCATAGAGCCGGTCTTTCTCGAATCAGCTCTATAAATTGTTCAGTATCAAAGCACTCCATGCCACTGGTGTCTCGTGTGAACGGTCTAATAGAACTGACTGGTTGGTTGGTGGCCGAGACACAGGGCAGTGTCCGAGCGGCTAGAGGGGAAAGCCACCGACCAGCCACAGACACAGCCGCTCCGTGTGAACGCTCTCATTCTGTTCCATGTTCCGGCGGTGTCTCAAGATTCAGTGGCCGGACACCGAGTGTCCCGTGTGAAAGGAGCCTAACTGGTCCTCCAATAATGAATGCAAAGAAAAGTGTTTCCTCCAAAGAATATAAGCACCGTATGTCAGACAGTAGGCTAATCGACTTGCCTTGTTGCATGGAAAAGAGAATTAAAGGATCCCACCCATTGTAAGAATGAATTTACTCCTTAAAAGGTGACAGATAAGAATCACCTCAATTATTATGTTATCACAATTAATAGTGGCAATTATTCATATTGACTCAAACATTTATTTCTTGACCACAGATGTAGGAGCAGACTATCCTTGGCTGAGATGTGACTAAGAGGAAAAACTCTGCAGATGCGAGATCTTTACGCATTTTGACGGACAGGGCTTTAAAGAATAATATTTTTTATGGTAAGTGTAAGAATACGAACTAGTGATAAATGTATTAATTAATGTGTCGTCTAACAATTATAATATTTTTCTGTACAATAAATGTGGATTGAAAAGTTAAACTGTGTACAAAATAATAAATGAAGTTGGCACAAGAGGATGATTATTTATGATACAAAGCAAAGTAAACTTAATAGATAAGAAATGTATATTTACGCATCAAATCAATTTAATTCAAAATAGAATTATTTATGAATATAAGAGGGGGTAACCAAAAATAATCGGAATAGCTTTGCCGTGGGCGGAGCTTGTGTAGTACACGTTTCTGCCGCTAGGCAACTCATTGCCATTCAGTGCCGCCTGTGTTGTCGACCTGGCTTGTTCTGTTAAACTGCAGTCATTGCTTTTACTAGCGCTATTTTGTTATTGTTTCGTTTTGATAATGGCATGTTTAAGTGAACATCGTGCAACTGTGAAATTTTGTTTTCTACTAAGTAAAAATGCTGCTGAAACTGTTTTAATGTTGAAAACAACTAATAAATATGATATATAGGAAAAACTCAAGTGTACGACTGGTTCGCTCGATTTAAAAATTGTGACATGCCGATTGATGACAAACCTTCCTCTGGACGTCCATCAGCTGCCCGAATGGACGAAAATGTTGAAAAAATTCGAGAGCTTGTGCTCTCAAACCGTGGATAGACAATTGATCAACTGTCAGAGAGTAGTGGGTTATCTTGTAGCTCGATTCGGTGAATTTTAGCCGAAGATTTGGAGATGAAAAGGGGTTGCTGCCGAGTTTGTCACTCAGGCTCTGACTCAGATTTGGATTAAAACAGCGCGGGGACCGTAACAAATGTGAAGAAGGTAGAGCTTTTTTTTTCTGGCCTTGCGGGGAAGGCCCCCGAGAATCCTAGGCGCGGCGAAGGCCCCCAGAAGGCGTGGGGCCCGTAGCATTTGCTAACTCCTGCTACGTGGCTAATCCAGTACTGCTCTACCTTACAATCAAAAAGAACGTCGCGTTTAAACATGTACTTTGAAAAAACAGCTTGAAATTAATCCAGATTTGCTGTCAAAGGTCATCATTACTGGTGATGAGTCATGGTGCTATGGTTACGACGCAGAAACAAATAAGCAGTCAAGCCAATAGAAGACGTCATTGTCACCAAATCCAAAAAAATATTGTCAAGTCAAATCAAAACAATGCTCATTTGCTTTTTTTTATTCCAAAGGAGTAGTTCATTCACAGTTTTTCCCCCACATCAGCCGGTATATCAGACCTTTTATTTCGAAGTTTTAAGAAGATTACGCAACAGTGTTCGTCAAAAACTACCAGATTTGTGGCAGACAGGAGACTGGTTCTTCCACCACGACAATGCACATGCACACACAGTTGTCTCTGCTAGGCAGTTTTTGTCTAAAAATGGCATGGTTCCGCTGCCCCATGTACCTTACTCGCCTGACCTGACTCCCTGCATCTTTCTCTTATTTCCACGCATGAAAAGGTGCATGAAAGGACACGGATTTGACAACATTGAAAGGTAAAGAAAAAATCGATCTAAAGATGACTACAGAAAATGTTTCGAACAGTGTAAGCACCGGTGGGACATATGTAATCTATTAGTTGTAATGGAGAATAGTTTGAAGGGGGTAAGGTTTTTTTTTTTTTTGTAACAAACAAAATTGAAAATAAATTAACTGTTAAAAAAAGGCCGCCTTAAAAAAAATGCACACTAAAAATTTTAAAATAACTTTATCTCTTGCTTAGAAGAAAGTAAATCTAAATGGACAATATTTTACATTACTGTGAATGAAATTTTTACATTAATCAGTTATTTTGGAGTCGGTGCCAGCCCCCTGTCACATCGTGAAGAATAAATTACTGAACTTCATTTTCTGTTTGAGATGACACGGGGAGTACGAACAATAATTCCGAATATTTTACAGCATGTAGTGAGGTAGATATTGTTATTGCGAGAGACAGTTTAGGGGAACAAATTACATTATTTAATCTGTGGCTAGACCTCATTGGTCGTCGAGACACATCTCAACAGTTTCAGTTGGTAGGCTGCATCATGTAGTAAACACTTTACAGCTAGTATACTATTGGCGAATCATCTCTATGTTTCTGTAACAGTAATGTAAAATATTGCCTATTTAGATTTACTTCCTTCTAAGGAAGGTATAAAATTGTTTTAAAATTTATAGTGTGCTTTTTTGAAAGGCGGTTAAAAAAATCTTTTATTCTTAAAGTTTTAGTCGTATTATAGTTTGTTATGTATTTAAATATGCCGCAGCAGTTTTCATTTTTTGCGAACTTCCTGGTAGCTTAAAATGTTTAGTCTACTTTTTTTGTAGGCGGTTTTTTTTTTTTAACAATTATTTTATTATTAAATTTTTAGTGGCATTAAAGTTTGTTTTGTCTTTTAAATATGCCGCAGCAGTTTCCATTTTTTTGAACTTCCTGGTAGCTCAGTGGTTAAGGCACTTGCTTTCAAAAAATTCTGGCTTGATATACCCCAACAACTTCCAGAACGGGGTGAATTGGATGCTGTTTTAAAGAATGTCAGTTTACATTTTGGTCCAGGCTGTGTTCCGTCCTAATGATAATATCTTTTAAAGCTGCTGCTCGATAATCGAAACATGTAACATCTGGGCCTTAATACATACCACATTCTCAAATCTGTCTCTGAAATATATGTGTCTGTTCCGGCATCACACAAAAAATATAGATTTTTAAGTGGTATTCACAACGAGAAAGCTTGGGGTCCAAGTTGAAATCTGAGGTACTTGTTGCGACATTAGGACAGACTTATTTTACGAATATTCTGCCATGACTTAAAAATAGCTGATTTGATTTTGATGGGTTTCTGTAACGAACATTGGAAATTAAAAGGGGTGGGGGCTTTTCTGTACCAAATGTAGACTGTCTATTCTGTTTGATTTAAAGTATACGTGTGTAAATTTCTATTTGATATCAGACAAAAGCTATAGGTATGTATAAAAAAACCATTAAGGGATTTAGATGCGAAGAGTACTTTTTGTTTTATAATATTCGTGTAAAAAGTTCCATCGAAAACAGATAATAACTGTAGCTTTGTTTAAATTACATTTGCATTAATTAAATGGGGTATGGGAGTGAGCAGTTGGGTTTTGTAAACAGAATGTAGACACTATGTTTCTTTTTGTTTTTAAGTATTCACGTGTAGTGCTACATCAAAATCTGATAAAAACTGTGAGTATACATAAGAACAATCGAAATTGAAAGGGGTGGGGGTAGAACGGAAGAGGGGTTGGGCTTCTGAACCCAAATTTAAACACAATTGTTTTGTATGTTTTTAAAGTACACGTGCGCAAATTTCCTTGAGAACTTGATAGGCACTTTAGCGTTGAATAAATTAAGGGGATGGAAAGGTGGAGAGGGGTTTGGCTTCTCTAAATCATATTTAGACAGTATTTTTCTGTTTATTTCAAAGTATACGTGTGCTTACTTCCTTCAAAATCAGATTTAGCTTTATATAAAGAATATTGACAGTAATTAAAGAGGGTAGAAAGGGGAACTGGGTTTGGGTTTTCGTGAAAGTAATGTGGACTTTCTTTTTTTTCTCTCTATGTTTTAAAGTATATGCATGCGAAGTTCCACCGAAATCGGATTAAAATGTACAAATATTATGGGGTGTAACGTGGGAGCTAGGGTAGTTTTTTGATTTCTTGGTCACAAATCATCTCCATAAAAAAATACATGTATGCGCCAACTTTCATAAAGATCGGCCAAATGGTGTCAACTGTAGCTTTTTGTAAAGAAAATTGACAAAAATCAAGGGGTCGAAACTGGGATAGGGGTTCAGTTTTTGCAAACCAAAAGGTGATATTATCTTTCTCTTTGTTTTATAGTAAAAGTGTGTTTAGTTATATCGAAACTGGATAAAATTTGCAGGTTTGTATATAAATTAAGAGGTTTAATGGGGGAGAGGGGGAGGTTTTTGGATTTTCTGGTCGAATACCTTGTTCGTGAATACATTCAAGCGCCAACTTTTATGGTGATTGGACAAACAGTGTCGACTGTAGCTTTTTATAAAGAACATTGACAAAAATTTAGGGGACGGAAGAAGCGAGAGAGGTTGGGTTTTGGCAGACAAAATGCTGACAGCATTTTTCTCTTTATTTTAAAGTGATCATGTGCAAAGTTCTATCAAAATCGGATAAAAAATGTGGGTTTTCATAAAATTAAGGGGTGTAAAGGAGGAGAGGGGGTAGTTTTTAAAATTTTTTTGTTCAGAAACTTTCTCCATGAAAAATTACATGTATATGCCAACTTTAATGCAGATCAGTTTAATTTTGTTGATTGTAGCATTGTACAAAGAGCATTGTCAATAGAGCATTGTGGATAGGGGGGACAGGAGTTCAGTTTTTTCAAACCAAAAGTTGAAAGTATTTTTCTCTTTGTTTTAAAGTAAAAGTATGCAAAAGTTCCATCGAAATCGGATAAAAAACGTTGGTTTGTATAAAAATTAAAGAGTGTAATTGGGCAGAGAGTGTGGTTTTTTTTAATTTGTTTAATCAGAAATCTTCTCCATGAAAAAATACATGTATATGCCACCTTTTATGGAGATTGGTTAAATGGTGTCGACTGAAGAACATTGACAAAAATTAAGGTGATGGAAATGAGGAGAGGAGTTGGGTTTCCTTAAACCAAATGTTGACAGAATTTTTCTCTCTATTTTTAAATATAAATGCCCAAATTTCCATCAAAATGGGATAAAAAATGTGAGTTTGTATAAAAATTAAGATGTGTAAATTATTAGAAGGGGTGATTTCTCAGTGAAATTCATATGGGACCACTTTGGAGGTATACCCTATCCACTAAAAAAAAAATCATTTAAATCGGTTCACAACTGGCTAAGATATCACTGAACATACATAATATATATATATAAAATAAAAAAATAAAAACAGACCAATTGGCAA
>CM061920.1:46898886-46967809 GCA_031002005.1 Vandiemenella viatica | reverse complement strand
TTAGATTCGCAGTGCGTTTCGCCTCTGTCATGGGTGGGGCTGCGGTTGAACACGAAATATCTTATATAATAACGAAAGTTTTATAATTGGGTCTTCTAATAAAATAGTAACACTTAAGAGCACAATCACTTTTAATAAAAAGTTTGATTCCAGGAACTTAACTTCTAAGTTTTCTGTTTTCACTTTTAACCTACGTGTAAGCTGTTGGGTATGGTCACATGTCTAGCTCCATTTTTACCGAGACCTGGACTAGGATTAAAAATAATATCGCTAGCAATTATATTTAATAAGCAGCTGTGTTCAAAGCACAAATACATAAAGAAAAATCGCAATAAAGAAAATGCAGCCACTGTAAAAACGCGTAAAACATAAAAAGCATAGAAATCATAATGAAGAAGATGCAGCTACAATCAACATGCACAAAACATCAAAAGCAAAGTGAATGTAATATATAAATATAGACGATGTGGTTTATGGATTATAAGTTTGATAAATAGATAAAAATCATAATAAAGAAATACTTAAAAAAACACAATGAAAAATATACGTAATGACTCACCTACAGTGAACAAACACAACGCAAAAAGCAAATAAAATGTAGTAAAAAATCACCCAAATTTTTACTGTTAATAGTTTTATTCTTAAGACTGTTTGTGCAATGTAAATACCTACAGATGCTTGAGCAGCATGACTATAGTGATTCATAAAATGCGGCGACTGGAATGACAGTACTGAATCGTAAAATAAAATTTCATTCCACGTTCCTTCAGCCTTACAATTTTACGTTACGTTTTTTTGATCAAATTTTCTCGTTTTTACGAATTTATTAATTGAATGTATCAAAAATAAGAATGGTTTAACAAATGGGTAGAGAAAATCTCTTAATGTTTCTCTCTACCATTCGCTATTCTGTAACTACAAGATGTGTTATGGATTTTAGTACTTGAATTACAATCCAAGGAGTTCTTGTAAGTACTTACTCGTCTTGTGGAGTACAGCCTTCAAGTTTCATTAGATGTTGGAAACTAATTGTAGTACGTATAAATTTTCTAAAAAGTTCAAAAATAAGCATTAAGTCACCCATTATTCTTGTCTATATTGTGTCAACAGTACATTTATATCTGTTAAATCGCTTTCACAGTACGTACCGAAGACCACAAGATGAGCGTTTATTGGCTGGAATACGTGATACCTTCCCTTACGAGCAATATTTTAGCGTCGTTTTGGTAGCTCTTGCGTAGCGTGGGACGAGTCTTCAAGTAATTCTACCCCACCGCACCCGAGGCCCTAATGTATGAAGCCATAACGGTCTGCCGGTGCAACTTACCGATACGCACCCCGTATCGACCCTCTGCTAATTCGCCCCCGATAGATAGCTGAAGGGATCGGCTTGCAGGGGAACACGTCCTTAGAGGACACTGGCACGTTGCACCAGATTATCTTCACCGGGAAAAAAGTGCGCAGGTCGGATTCGGTTCCCTCGTGCAATGTGCAGGGGAGAAGAAATAATTGCATTATTAAACATTACAAATCTTCTTTATTGTTCCGACACTTCGACGTATAGATGGCTAACCCATCTACTTCTATTTAAAATTGAAGTAGGAGTTACAAAAGAAGGCACAGTGCACTGCGGTATGCAATCCATAGAAATTAACATTAATATTTTTCTAGTGGCATTGATTTACACAGGAATATTATAGCATTTGTCTCATTCAATTTAAGCATTGCTATGGTTATCTCAATAGTCGAGAGGATTTTAATGATGTTGATTTTAAAACCAATAACATTAGGAATAGGTGATTTAAACTCAATAGTTAACTATCACAACCATATACAAATTAAACAGATGCGTGTTTACACAGCAGTATAAATTATTGCTTTCGAAAATAACCTCATACTTTACAACTGATCATAACTGATTCTAAGTACCCATTCTTGCACATACAACACATATCAGTAAATCGTACGTATTTCATTTACGAAGTCCAATAAAGTAGAGTAAATTTGTTTATTTACGTGAATCTCATGAAGTTTGGATATCGAACTATCAGGATTTTGTAAAGTACTATTGTGAGGCTATTGCATGTAATCCTGTATAAAGTATCGATATGTATCCTGCTGTGAACATTTGACTATCACTAATACTCCTTATGGAAGTGTTTCTACTTATTTCCAAAGTTATTCGTTATGTTTGGTTGCACTGAGTTCGATGATTCCAGCGCTGCATTTTGCAGAAAACAATTGTTCAGGTTTAGGTGTGTTTTGGAATTGCAAATACACACAAAACATATTTCTTACCCATTTAACCCATATAAATTAATTCACTTCCCAATCTGTAACATCCCTGTACAGCAGTCTATTAAAATCTACGCATTCCGAAAACTTTCTCAAATTCGAGAAGACTTGTAAGGAATTACCTTTTTTATATGTTGTCTAAGAGATTATTTCTATGCTATTTAATAAGGACGTACTTATCAAGATATCCCCCCTAAATCCATACTAAACTTTTCTGAATAATACATTAGTTTAAAATTATTATACATTGCATTTTGGAATGGAATACTGAATGCTGACATATTTTAGTATATTGTAGACCAGTTTTACAAGAGGATTTATCTTTCATAAATAGGAGATACATTTCGTCAAACTAAACAATTCAAAATATGAAACATAGCTGCTTTTCTTAGATTCAAAGATACAAAGTAGGGATACTAATCATGATCAAAGAGGTTTTTACAGTTTTCTTTAGGAGATTGATAGCATACCTTCTTGGTTTCTCTTTTAATAATATTACGAGTTATATTCACGTTATTACTTTGGCTCTTGTTTAAGACCAAGTGTTTGGATTTAATAGAGATTTTAGTCATAACGGTAAATTCAATACCACGTTTACTTTGGATTCATGGTATAACATTATATTCATCATATACATCTATACCATGGGTCAAAAAAGTTTTATTACCAGCTGTAATACATCAGTCTCGTGATACAGATGGAGCTACTGGTACTATCCTACTTCAGTCGCATTTCAATATAAGCGAATGAGAAGCCTCACATCTTCTGTTTTAATTTACTAGCAGTCGGATGTGATGAAGCCAGACAATAATACTAATTGCATACAAACATTAATCAAAATTTGCTAATAGTTTCACAACATGCCATTTAATACGCAGATTTATGAGACCGCTAATTCGATTACAGCAGGAACAGTAAGGAAATATGAGTAAATTTTCTTGCTTGAATTGTCGAACTGAATTCTCTACAGGAGTGAAGTTGTTAAGGCGCTTGTGAGTTAATGATGCGCTACCACCGCCGGTGTCTGCATTCCCGTCTGAAGGCGCGAGTATTCCGCTCTGGATGTGTCGTTCGGTGGTATCTCAGATTGGTATTAGTTTCTTCGGTGGTTTAATTAATATTGTAATTAAGAAGTAGTCCACCAAAGTTCAGTTTAAGATTTTTCTTTATTTTCAAAATAACGTCAGCGATATTGTTTACATGCAAAGATACAATCCACAGATACTACTGACCCATTTCCAAAGTGAATCTGTATCCACTAACTCTATCCTTCTGCTGATTTCTTTATACAGGCTCTATCGAAATTTCTGGAATTCTTCAAAAGCATTAACAATTACTCAAACAATTAAACATATTAAAAACAATCAGAAATAGTACTTAATCATTTAACATCATTATAAAACGGTCAGAAATGGAAATTAAAGATACTTAAATACAAAATTATTTAAAGGAATCATTTTAAACTGTACAAAATTGTCCTGTAGACATCGTAACTTGCATTAATACTTGGAAATACACACATTTAAGCAATTCTCTTGCACAATTCTGTTCTTAAACATATTAAATGGCCTTTAAATAATTTCCTTCCATAAAATAAAGTCAATATACACTGATTTACAAGAAATTTGCAAAACAAACATACCAGATAATATTCAAGCAAACTTTAACTTACTACAAATACTTCATTAAATACAATTCTATTTAAAGTTCAGGTATGAGCGCTGTTACACTGGGACCCGGTTTGTTTAATGTACGTTGAAACTTGGGTCTTCGGGAACACTCACTGAAACGGTGCTTGAGAGCAATAAAAAGCGGCTTCACCGCAAATTTACTTGTTGCCCAGCAATTGTCCTCCGAGAATGACTGCACATGCTCGAAGTACTCTTTCTTACAGTACCATCCGATTCTCGTGTCCATCTCAGTGCCGGCAAGTTTGATGATGTTCTAACACTGGGCAGTCACATCAACTATAAAAATTGGCGTTACATGCGTGCCAAGTCGTGATGGGTCAGTTGTTCATTCGCTGTCACTGACTGTATCTGAGGTAGATGTTTCAGGACAGCGGTCGTGCAAGAGTCCGGTTAAGTCCCCAGGTATCTCTTGAGGGACACAAATTCTGTAAAGGTACCAGCCGGAGAGGGCCGACGGCAGAAACGTACAAATGACCACACTTGACAGTATCCTAGTTCCGTGCCTGAACCTACCTGTAGGGTGCCTCTTTCACCATTATTAGTAAAGTTATCTCTAATACTTTTTGAATGACTGGGATCAGTCGAGTGAGGAACTATTTTTCATACATTTACTGCATCCGTAGTTCAGCGAATCCCTATATACCTTTACCGTTTAAAGTTTAAGTCTTTTTTTTCTTTATTCTTTCGTTATATTTGTTGTGATCTGAATAGAGAATAACTGCTTAAGACTTGCGGCCTGTGAAATAACGTCCTATTGAGATTGCTTCGCATTTTTTTGCTTTATTCTACCCTACAAATAACAGTGTTACAAAGTTGCTTTTTCGTTATCAAAGTGTGACTTGCTTTCGAGCAAATATTCACTGTTTGGCAAGTTTCTCAGTATTCCGACGTCACATCAATATGAAACATACCCTAATTTACGCCGTGAGACCACGAGCTGTTAATTAATCAAAACCCCGTAGTAATTGGACCAGTAGTTCTCGCTTGATATTCAAGAAAGAATTATCTTCAATTTTTACTCCGCGATGTCACATCAAACTAAACCATTTTACCAGTGTGACTAAGAGATATACATTCATCGATACTACATCAGAATAAGGCCAGCAGTTTGTGAGCTATTCTGGCAGGGTAGCCAAATGTAGGCGTAAGTTGAAGTGGTAGCCATATGTAAGCTATCCTGACGGTGTGTTATTAGGAGAAGATCGGCCTAGATTCCTCTTTTTGAACCCGGTACAAGGGAAGCAATTCTGGCTTTAAGATTAATACTTGATCAAGAAAAATAAAGATACTTTTATGGCATTTGTTGATTTAGAAAAAGCTTTTGATAATGTTAAGTGGGACAAGATGTTCAAAGTTTTAAAGAAGTCAGGTCTAAAGTATCGAGATAGAAGAATACTCTATAAACTATATAAGAATCAAGTGGCTATAATAAAAATAGAGAATCACGAGAGACATGCATCAGTTAAAAAGGGTGTGAGACAAGGTTGTAGTCTATCCCCGTTAATATTCAACTTGTATGAAGAAAGTCAAAGAAAAATTTCCATGAGGCATAAGTTTTCAGGGAGAAAAAAACAGTATGCTACGATTTGCTGATGACATTATCTTGTTAGCAGAGAGGGCTGAGGATATTGAGAAGTTACTGAATGGCATGAACAAAATACTGAAGGAAGATTTTGGACTGAATATAAATCGAAGCAAAACAAAAGTGATGAAATGTAGCAGAAATGATACCAATACTAGTAGATTAAATATAAAAATAAGATCGGATGTAATAGGAGAAGTAAGTGAATTCTGTTACTTGGGAAGTAAAATTACAACCGATGGCCGAAGCAGGAATGATGTTAAAAGCAGAATAGCATTAGCAAAAAGAGCCTTCATGAAAAAGAGAAACCTTTTGGTTTCAAATATTGATCTAGGAATTGAAAGAACTTTTTAAAAACTCTTTGTATGGAGCACAGCACTTTATGGTAGCGAAACATGGACTTTAAGAATACCGAAAATAAAGAAAATTAAAGCATTTGAAATGTGGTGCTACAGAAGAATGCTAGAAATTAAGTGGACTGACAAAGTAAGACATGAACGAGTTTTGGAAATGATGGGTGAGAAAAGAAGTTTGTGGCAGAAACTTTCAGAAAGAAGAGACAGGCTGGTAGGTCATATTTTGAGACATGCTGGATTGGTTTATTTGTTAGTCGAGGGAACAGTCGAAGGTAAGAACTGTAGAGGAAGACAGAGATTAGAATATATGAAGCAGATAATTGAGGACGTGGGTTGTAAGGGGTATGTAAAAATAAAGAGGTTAGCACGGGATAGGAAGGGATGGAGTATTGCATCAAACCAGTCGAAAGACTGATGACAGCAAAAAAATGAATGATTGTATTGATTGTTTACTACCAAAAATTAGATTGTTTGCAGATGATAAATGCTATAGAAAAACGATCAAAACGGTAGTGGACTGTTAACAGCTGCAGGGTGATCTAGACAGGATATCTAGTTGGGTTGGTAAACATGGAATTAAGATAAATACAAAGAAGGGTCAGCTTATTAGATACACAAATAAAAAACTAAAGGTTGATTATGATTATAAGGTGGAGAAAGAATTGCTTGTTAAAGACTTGAAATGTAAATATCTTGGAATTACATTTGATAACAAGCTTAACTGGGCAGGACACATTGATCAGGTAGTAGGAAAAGGTTTCAAAATGTTGGAGAGAATGATTAGGGGATGTACGAGAGAAGTAAAGGAATTGAGTTACAAAACTTTGGTCTGAGCAATGCTTCAATATGGTAGTGTAGTATGGGATCCACATTTTGTGTATCAAATACAGGAGATGGAGAGGGTACAAAAAAAGGGCTGCTAGATTTGTTTCTAGAAATTACCGCAGAATGCAATCAGTAACAAGATATGATAAATGAGCTGGAATGGGATTCATTGAAAGACAGGAGGAGGGTGAAGAGAGTCGTGGGAGTGTACAAGTCGTATATTGGTGATGAGGCATGGAAAGATATTGGTATAAGAATTAAAAGTAATACATGGAAGGGAAAAAATGACCATGACCACAAGCTGGCACAAGGGTGTAGGAAGATTCTCTTTTTTGGATAAGTGTGTCAGGGATTGGAATAAGTTATAAAGAGAAATGATGAATAATTTACCAAAAACGTCGAAAGAATTTGAAGCTAAATTTTACAGAGGGCAAATGTAGATGGGTGCAGGAAAGCGAGAAGATGGGTGTGTAGGAAAATTGCCACTGGGGCGTGCAGTCCATCACAATTTAATTAAATATTAAAAGCTAAGTGGTGATGAACTATGTTTCCTCACACAGCGTGCGGTTGAACAGGTTCTCTCCGCCTTCATGTGTCGACAGTGTCGGGCATAAAGCGACTCGGGTGTGGCCAAGACGTTCCTAAGGGCCCCGCTGACGTCAGAGGCGCCATCACTCGGCTAATTAATTGATTCTGCGCCCATAATGGCAGCTGCCCCGGGCCGTGGTTAATATTCATCGCGGTCACCTCCAGGCGGACACTGAAGCGGCACAGTTCCACCTTGACCGTCACTGCAAGCGACGGAGCTCCTATTACAACAGCTCAGCGTGGCCGCTCAGTCCAAATCTACAAAAACCTGACAGCCAAACCTAGTAACGTTATAGGAAAAAACTTCCTATTAAAAAGTTCTATCGTATTTCTCACACAATACGCATTCCTTACCAGAGATGGCGAACAGTTTAAGGTTTCGAAAATCAAAGCTGAAACCATCATTAGAATGGAATTCGTCAGCCAAGTACCTTAGCACTGAGCCACGAGTTTCCACAGTCACCTGAACTTTTTTACGCCTCGTCGACGTCGACATCATTAGACGCACAGAAAATAACTGTCGGAAATGTAGGGGTACGAGTTACGCCATGGCCTTTTTTTAAGAAGCTACCTCGGCATTCGCCTGGCGCAATTTCGGGAAACCATAGAAAACCGAAATCTGGATGATTCGAACGATTGACCTCCCGAAGGCGAAGCCAAAGCGTTACCGCTCACTCACCACGCTGGGTGTTACATATTACAGTCGGTTCAATACTTACCAAAGCAATCAACAACCTAAGAGCGGTTCCATTTGACAACCAACAATAACAGTAATGAATAAGTGATTTTTTATGTGAGCCTCATAACCAAATGCTTCCTACAGCGACAAAGAGGCTACCCTCTATGCGTCTTGAATGAAGCACGTCACAGACACTCCAGTCATATGCATTACGTACGAGGTAGGACATTGCCTGGCAACTTCGTGGGAATCTGGGACCATCTTTGTCTCCGATGGACCAGAGAAAAAGCCCCAATTATATGGTGGAGAGAGCTGTAGCCCACATCATGTTAGTGGTGAGATGATATTGCCATTACGATCCTTGTGCTCTGATGGAACATCCCAGTCTACAAGAAATATCACGAACAATAACGTTATACCACAACACTGTTCTCTTACAACCAGTTTGCATCATATTAAAACCACAGACTAATATTTTATTATTCTATTCGTTTCGACTGTGTGCGATACGTCCCTGTAGACTCGTTCGTGGCTGATCATTGCACTCTCCGGAACGTCGAAAGCAATGGTTCGTTGTCGAACAACTTCGTCAGTCGGTGGCAGGGCACACGCTGAGCTTAGCGCCGCCAAGTTAACGGACCTTTATGTTTCAGCAGCACTGTTAATGTAATGATGGAAGTTTAATGTGGAGTTATGTGTTTATTGACATATCTGAACCATTAACACCTTCAGTGATGTGTTTCCATACACTCAAGCAACTTAGCTAACTTTCAAGGCAACCCTCTACATTACGTTATTATCCGCAAAATTATGATTATGTTTTTTGAATGTGTGTTTGTATATTTTTCCCCTCCTGTGTATGAGATATCGTTGGCATCTTCTTGGCGTCACGAGTGTCATATACGGGTTTATCACAATTCTAAAATGCCGGACAATATATTGCAACATATCAGGTTAATATCCAAATTAATAGCTTATCGTGTTGGGTATAATTTTGAATACTGTTCGAAGACGATTCCAAGAACATATAAATGGCTGTATTTTATATTACATCAAGGAGAAGATTCGGCGCATTTCGCTGGAAGAATGAACGGGGACATGTGGCAGTTTGAAGGGCACGTTTACTGGAAAATAATATTTTTGTTGTTGTTTTCTTAATTACTTCAAAATCGTGTTAAGAGTCACCTTCTTCTCGGCTACAAATACTTTCATCATACCTTCAGAAACTTTCCATTATGTTGCTGATGTGCTTTTTTTTTAATTCCACACAAGCAGAAGAAAAATTCGCCTCTCTTACTCTAGTTGTTTATGCTCATCCGTTCTATAAGTACTCTGTCGAAAAACCCCTCTCCAAACTTATAAAAACATTCTTCTCTTAGACGAAACGAACTTCTCAGAAAGATGAGGGAATATATTTTTCAATTTTTCAAGGATCTGTCACTTGGTTTCTAAAAACAAACAAAAAAGATAAAAACACTAGACGAAGTACCCGCCAGTGTCGCCACACAGTGGGCGGGTTCGAGTCATCCCCCTCCTCCCGTACGGGCGCCATGATTGCTGTTTCTAGGTGGTTTTCCGCAATCATCTGGGAAATTCTGGTCCCCAACATCCGCCTCATAGCTATAAATTTTACAAAAAAAAAAGAAGACTTGTCATACAGAACGCCGAAAGTTACACGTTTTGTTAGACCCAGTCTAGGGTCTACAAAATGGGGGTTGTATATTTGTCGCCTGGCCTCGTGGTTCTCACTGTCCACCAGTATACAACAGGGATCCCTACATGTCTCGAGAAAGGAAATGTTGCATTGCGAATGCGTCAGGCAAATGAAGGAAGATATAAAATGATAAATAAGGCGCAGGTATGTGCATTGAAAACCCACCGGCAGGAATCATTATCATCTCGTGCCACGGAACGTGAACATATCAGGTAGGCCTAGACTTTAAGCCGTGTACGGCACGAAGATTCATATTCTTGTCGGTCAGTCTAGTATTTACAGACAGTTAAATTTTATTGATACTGCTTTTGATTATGCAATTTCTGAAGAGACCAACAACGCATCTTACTTCTGCATCGAAAACTGACGAGTAGAGTTCTGACTGTTGTTTCTTCAGCGTACTTGCTTATTCGTATAAACAGCTGTAATAGCTACACCAGTAAACTAAGCAAAAACCAGTGCCCTCTAATTGCAGAGTGCCATCTGTACCACCAAAAATTTATTGACTGTATGACACAAAGTTAATATTTATTTGATTCATTTAACTATTAATAAAGAGTTAGTTTACCGGTAAGCAGAATTTTAGGGTCACGCAATAATCTTCCCATAGCAGGTTGAAGAGGTAGCGCCACAGTTTCCTATATATGCAGCAGAGAGAGCGTCGAGTCTTGTTACTAAACACTTCCAAAATGCAGTCGATAAAATAAGTCCTGTAGTTATTCAAAGTTATTTAAAAAATCTCGAATTGCTGATGCTTTGTGTAGAAATGTACAAATAAAATTAAACACGACTAACAAAGAAATTACTATCCGGGCACAGTCACGTCTCAAGGAGAATAAAAGGCTATGATAATTTTCAGCAGCTGAGGAACGATCGTGATTCTTTTCGTGAAGGCCACGAACATTTCTGTGAAGACTCCTGTTGGCTCAGAGTATGCTAATGGCACCCGCCTCTTGTACCGAACTAACATTTACAGAATAGGCCTTCTCCGAGCAGGACCGCATCCTATCAGCGGGTAATATTTATTTTAATCAGTGTATGTTACAATTGTCTGTAAAGCCAACATGCTCGAATACTGAAGCTCTGCTCCCTTGTGTCTGTGTAAACAATGTCGATTTGGTTATCGTACCTCATGTTGTTGTCGGTCTTGTAAACGCGAGTGTCTCAACCACATTGAGTTCAGGTTTCTCTTCAAACGAGTTGTCCTATGCAGAGGATCAAAATATTTCATTGCCTGTGACAAAGGAACTTCAGTCTCAACGAAACTCGGGAGTCTCAGTAATTTCAGTCAACATCGAAACCTACGGCAGGTGTTCTGTTTTTAAAAATTTTCACAAAATATAACGGAAGTTAAAGAGAAAACTGCCGTGGATACAATTGACAAGTTTTTTCCGTATATGAGTACAGTCTCTTGTGGTTTGACGGTTTGGTCGATAAATTTTACATGCATCTCAGTTATTCAATTTAATAAGGCCAGCTACACAATGGAAGACATACGCGGATACCCGAATGACGAAGCACGGGTCATCTTAGCCTAATTCCTTTAAACTAGGGTTTTATAGATCGTCGATGCTATTAGAACACCTGAAGAACTGGTGGCGAGGAACGGAAAGGAATTTGGTCTTTTTTAGGAACCATCCCGGCATTCGCCTGGAGCGTTTTAAGAAAACCATGGAGAACCAACGTTCGGATCTCTGCACCAGGGATCTTAGCTATCGCCAAATAAAAAATTTCAGGAAATAAATGAAACGACTCTAAAACAACAAGAAATACTAACGGCATTGCTACGCTCCAACTCATTTGTCAAAGACTTGTCAGTGGTGATGAATTAATGAATGGACGAGAGGAAGCTATAAAAATTAATCTGATTCACATTCTAAAAGTACGCTATCATGGCGGAATAAAGACATAATTTACATGGAGTATCTCGACGTGCGGTCATACTTTACTCAGATAACTCATTTACAAATGGAGTTGATAACCCATACATATGAGAGATAAATGAATTATTCCTAAACAGTCTGCAGGAGAAGGAAGTTCTTTTGTAACTGAAATGTATCCACGAGAACACAATTTTTGCTTGCTTCGTTGAAATCGGAACTCCATTAGATTAGTAGACTGAAGCATTACCGGGAGAATTCTAATTAAAACCTGCGACACAATATGTTTAATTACTGCTGTAATTAGCTTCTCTCTAAACCCGTTTATGGAATAAATGTTTGTTTCTTTTCAAAGGAAGTAGGCCGATCAGATTGACGGTCAGTTTGGGTAATGGAAATGTCAGTTTACTCCTGTGATGTTCTAGCCTCTCTTGTGGCAGTCAAATATTGGTCCTCCAAACAGGCAGACATTTCCGTCCATAAAGGAATTGAGCCACTTTTTTTCTGTTATAAGGGTGCAGTGGTATATTTTTATTGGCATTTGTCTCACCGAGAATAATGAAAAAAAAATAGCTTTTCCCGATTTCCACGTTTCACAACCACGCAGTGAAGCATCAATCTTCATTATTAAAAAGCTTACTCTCCTCTGCGATACTGTTACAAAGGAAAGTTGAAAATTTACTTCAAAAGTTGGGACTATATTTGAATACGGTAACAGGGGCGTATCAGTGGACGCTAGAGGACCAGAATGACAAATGTGCGACCTTCGAAAAAAAATTTGTGGGCCATTTTGTTTTCATCCATACATTGTTTTTCATGCAGTTCTTCGTTTAAGATATCCGTCAACTGCAATGAAAAGCAATTTTACACATCGCAAAGAACATCACGCATGTTAATCATATTGCCAACACTGAAGTCGCTCAATGAGACATTGTTTTCACAGTAGCACCCGTTGTTTTCCTAGCGTTCTGAGTGGATACAATATTGGATAGAAGATAAATGCCTCACCTACTGTTCAAACCTCCGTCACTGAACAATTAACATTAATCTATAACATAATTTAGGTGAACACCTGTGTATCATTCACTAAACCAAGAATAAAAATTGAAGTAAAGCAGCAGCTGGTACAGTATTCTCGGTATTTCCGCCCACTCCTTACAAGTCCGCCATATGACAAACAAGAGCGGGAGTTACTGTGGACTCGGGCGATGCCGCTGGTCTCTTTGTAGACGACCTCTGCACGCCCCGAGCTCTCAACTCGGCGCCGGACACGTAAAGTTCGCAACAGACAACTCCGCCAGAGTGACCTCCCCTGCAGGGCAGACAACCAGCACTACGCGCCATCCAACCCAGCAGTAGCAAGCGCATAGACAACACGGGAAGTATGCACTATGTTTGTGCTTACAGCACAGTAAAAGTATTCCTTTTAAATTGTATTCTGAACCTAAAACCTTGTATTATTAATTTTGATAGATAAATTTTGTAGCAATTTGTTTAGATTAATACGTTAGTACTACGCAGCCAGACAGAGGCTCGAATAGGCTGACTGATCAGAAACGCGTGAATTCCTAATGTTCGAATTAGGTAATGCCTTCGTGACAGCTTCCGTTTTTACTATCCCTCTGCTTAACAGTTATATTAATTTTTTCTTTTTATGCTTTATAATTCTCACAAACATAACTTTCGCCTAACTGGTTTTTATTTTTCTGCTTCATCATTTAATTATATTTTCTATATTATCTCACCCTCAGGATCTAAATTCATGCAGCCGATCTTTTCTGTTGCTGGTTATTTCAAGGAATTACTTCATTTTTCCTTTCAGAATTCGTTAACACAAGAGATTATAAGAGTTTGCAGGAGGTTTATTTTAAACACGCCGTTTATTCATGTTTCATATTACTATTTATATGCTCGCATATATGTACGTCATGTTTGTGAACATAGATATTAATACTTTTCCTCCTACTCTTAACATTTCTGCCACGCTGATCAATCAAGATGAAGTCCTGTAGACCTCTGGTTTGCACACAGGTGCGACGATGCTTAGCCTTAGTCAGTTTTACGGATACGTGGCGTTCATTGTGCCCTGTCCACACACTGGGCACTTAAGGCACCGTAAGATGCCAATACGGTACAGCTAGTCGTGCGACATTCACTGCGTGGGGATGACGGTCGCTATTCTAAGTGGTTCCCTTCCTTTGCCAGACGCTGCCGAGATTAATTTTATTAAGTTCTTCTCAGAATCGTTGATGAATGTCCTTGTAGACTTCAGAGGTGGAATGCAGACCGGCTGTAGAAGAGAATCGCATTGTTTATCTAATGGGTCCGTTCTTTTGTTTGCTTGGTATATCTGGGAACCCACTGGAACTTAGTGCTCATCCTTCTGCTATTTTCTGGTTGTATTCTCTGGTTCAGCTGAAAGTAGCATCGATGCAGAAGGTAAGAGCTGCTTCAGGTGCATGGGAGTTGTCATGTAGGATTCTGCTTAAGCCTTGGGTTACCTTAAGCACAGTTGTTGTCTCTCCTTGAACATAGTTTCTGCTACGTGATCTTCGATGAATTTGTGGAAATACCAGACACCTGATTTTATTATTAGTTTCTCAGTATAGTTACTATTAACGTTTTCTGATAACGTTGTGATATTTCTCCCAACTGCTTACCTCACTTTTAACGTAGAGTTGGGTGGCAGTTATTGTACCACTGACGTGAACTACAAACGGGATAATATATTATTCCACCAGTCTCTATTATTTTTTTATTTCTGGCTGTACGCTCCGTCGACGTCGAGGTCATTAGAGGTTGATAAGAACTAGACGCAGGGAAACATCCCGGCATTCATCTGGAGTGATTTGAGGAATCCATGGAAAACTCAAATCTGGATGGCCGGATGAGTATTTGAACCCATGTCCTACCAAATGTGAGACCAGAGGGTTACTGATCGTCCACCACGTTCGGTAGCCTTTATTTGAGGTACGTCATGCTCAGTATTTAACAACTTGCCTTCTTAATTTTGCAGTGTGAATTTTGTGTATGGCTAACGTGACCGATAAACTGTAAACAAACCAGAAAGCCTCTGCATGACTTATTACTGATATATCGAAAGCTAAGAAAACTATTTTCGATTTGTCGTTCGTTGTACCGGAGTGGTGGAAGAAGCTACTGTCTTGAAGCTCTCAGACGCTGCGACAAAGTAGTGCCTCCATTCTTATAAAATGATAATAGAAACAATGCAGATGTGGGGAGCAGAGACCAGAATCATTCAGATTTAGTCATCAAGTCATGTAGTTATTTTACCCTTCATCTGGATGTGATCACATCACCACAACGCCTGACCCTATGCGTATGATTACCTAAACTATAGCTATTTGCTGAATATAAAGCCACGGAGCATTAATACCGCACCTACACCCTCGCAAGTTCTGCCAAATGTCTTGATCTGGTTGACGTGATGTAGGAAAATTCGTTGGTATAGAGAAATTATCAATACTTCACAACTGATAGAGTCTGGGAAGAAAATTAACTCGGCTGTTGATACGGTTGTAAGGAAGTACTTGAATAAAAATATTCAAGGAGAAATGGCACTGTACTGCTGTTTTATTTCATTGCTTATCGGGTGGATCTGTTCAGCTCAATATAAAAGTATGAGTTGTATCAATTAATTAAATAATAGAAAAAATATTCCTTCCTCCTGTAAGCCTCCTACTGCTGTTACTTTTAAATGTACTTCTTCGCTTAATTGATTTGAAAATGAAGAAAATAAGTCTACCTCCAGGTACTTATGTCAGGAATTATTAAGCCTAAGTCAAAAATCATATTCAACGAGTGTGGTGGGTGAACGGTTAACGTTCTGGCCACGCATTCGGGAGGACGCGGGTTCGAATCCCCGTCCGGACATCCAGATTTGGGTTTTCCATGGTTTCCCCAAATCAATCCAGGCAAATGCCGGGATGCTTCCTTCAAACAGGCCATGGCCGAATTCCTTCCCGTTCCTTGTCCCCAGTCCCATCTCGCCTCTAATAACCTTAGTCGTTGACGAGGTGTAAAGCAATAAGTAAAATATATATATATTCCCTGTTGATTTCAACTGTTTACCGATTACTGAGTTTTTTGGGTGTTCTCCTTCAAGTGAAACTAAAGAAACCTCTTCGTTTGGTATACGCATTTAGATTTATTGAATCATCGTCGAAATCTTAAAAATAAGTTATGTAGTGCATATTTTGTTTACGAATTAATGTGTTCTTCTAAATATATTACTAGGCCCTACATGTTATCTAGTTGGTTGCAGTAGGTGAAGTATAAAATTTATTTCAAAAATCTCAATAACTCGCGTTAGCAGGGTTTGTAAAAGATTAAGGTAGTAGATCATTTCAACATTAACTTGTTAGAGTCTGTTTATGTTGCTGGACTGCTTGCTCAGCGCGCTATTCATCCCTCCCCTCCTCCCCCTAATCTCATCCGTTGTGACGTAAGCTGGCGGTGATGTCTGCTGAGCTGATAATCCAACTACAGCAAGTCGCGAGTGACTCGCAGCGAGGGAGAACATAGCAAAGTACGCACTGGGAGTCCATCCGACTCAAACACAACTTGTAACATTAGCAGCCTCACGGAGGAATATTATGAGGATCTGATAATAAACACAGCCACTTTGGCACGGAGCGTGGTAGCGAAAAAAATTTAAGAACTTCGTCTATCGCAGGGAGTTATGTGTGGATGTAATATTGAAGTCAGGGAACAGAGATACAAACCAATCACTATTAGACCCTTGCTCGAATGTCGTAGGATAGTTTGGTACCAGCATTATGGCTACCCATTACAATATGGAGAGGAAGTGCAGATAGAATTGTTTGAGGGAATTACCATGGAATGTATTCAGTAATTCGTACGACAAAGCACTTTCGCTGAGAGACTAGAGGCTGCTGAAGAGAGTACTGGTTTACTGGTTGTGTGTAAAGCATACATTGACCATGAGGCCTGGGTGCATGTTTCTTGAAGAGTTAGGAGCAATATGTGGGAAGTGAGGGATTGCCAAGACACTAAACCAGATTTCCATTTCTGGCAAAATGGAATGTATTTGTTTCTTGTTAAGGAATTCGGGGATTTGAATAATTTATCAAGGATGATGCTGAAAAATTTACTTCAACTAACCAATTTCACCCAATATAAAACTAGGAGTCTAGGACATAAGTTCCGTCACAATTAATAATTTTAACTTCTTATGAAGCGCTGTTAATAATTCCCTCTGTTTGCAACAGTCACGCACAAAAGATAAGAAGGTATCTTGGTTACAGCCACGACTGTCTTATTTACCGTATATGGATTGCATTTAAACTGGAGCAAATCTAACCCCATTTTCTTTAGAACCAATACTCATTAAAGTGAGTTTTTCTTCATTAACACTTGTTTACTTACATTGTAAGCTAAAATAACTTCTGCTACAAGTTTTAAGCTGACTCGAAGATTCGCCGATATATTTTACTAAACAATTGATCACTTCTCCTGTCGATTATAGGTTGGAGTAGAATAACAATGTCCACTGATACTTGATTAATATCGTATGTTACTGCACAGAACGGGGAAGACTAAGAACCAGCAACAAAATGAAAGGTTAGCGGTGGATTTGATGGTAAATCTTAAGGTCAAGCATACATACAAAAGATCACACATTTACGAATGTTTTTCATCATCGACAGACGGCACTACGCCACATAATTAAAACGCACCTTCAGCGATAGCGATCAGATATTAACAAGGAATTTGGCAGCTTAGGTTTCAGCCTGATTAATGCTTACGCCAAGTGGCGATATTAAATTAGGTGTGTTAATACCGAGTAAGAGTAACAGGTAACGCAGATACCACTAACTGATAACAGAAACAAGCGACTGGATACTAATGATCTGAAATTTGTGGCTTAATGGCTTAATACGGTGTTTTCGATTAGATTTATATTTTTGTATCTAATCGGCTGTTTAAATATTTGGTTTGCTAGTGGTATTTCTATCGTTTTTTCTTACTTGTCTTATTTTCTTGCGTCGCTCACTGCGGAATTTTTACCGATTTAATGACGTTAACGACTACACTAGCAATATAGTAACATAGTTCACGTGAGTGTTACACAATGTGTAAATCGCGAGAGCAAAGAGTTTTTATTTTATTTTTACTGTCTCGAGGGACAATTTGGGTTGGATCTACGTAAAAGTTGCAAGTAGCGTTAGTTACATAGCTGCATTATTGCCGTATTTAGAATTTCTGGCGTTTAGCATTTTTTTTTTCTTTATTTTTTTTTGTTGTTGTAGCTACATACTTATTCCGATAGGACCACTTACTGAACCAGGTTTCCATTCCTGGCAGATTGTTTCCCGGTGCTGAAATGCTTTACGTCATACCCTGTAGCAGATAGTTTTGGATTTGGTCTATTTAGTAGTATGTTGTCTTCTTCCACTAGCTGTCGGTATATTGGTGTATGGCGAATGATCGTAAGATAAAATGAAAAATGTTAGAGATAGTGTGAGCAGAAAACACGTTCCATATACGACGTCATACTTCAGTATTGCCTCGTGTTGTGTTTAGTGTATTTGAGATCAAGTCACCAATATGTGACATAAGTGAATTGTTGATCTGAATTTAATTTTGTGTTGAAATTTAAACAATATTGCCAGTATAAATTGCTTAGACTATCTTTTATCTCAACGTCCGTATTATAACGCAACTACAGGGATACTATTCAATTGTTTTATCTGAAAACTTAGTCGTTTCAACATTAAAGAGCCCTCGATTTCCTGTAACTAAGTATCTCACAGTTTTATTGCTGCTGGATGCTGTCACGAATGTGTTGGTCCATATATCGTGTTCCCTGTTCCGAGACATTGGTTGCCAGCGATACACTAGGGATGCGGGGAGAGAGGAAGGAGTGGAATTTTGTCATCTGTTCCGGGGAACACATTCCGCACGCCAATACCAGATACGTAAAACCTACGCGACTGCTCGTCGAATATTCACTGATTCCACTTCTGTAAAATATTTCTTCAAAATGAGATTCACGTGGGGTACTTGGCACTAGTGGAAAAACATTCACAGCTAAGCGAACATGGAACGGTTGTAAAATTGACCGTATCGTCCATAAATTGTTGGTGGTTTTAAGATTTCTTTGCGATGCCAACCTGAGTTGATTAAGGAGCGCCCGAGTCATTAGTGTGAGTGACTGAGGCGCAGTTTTGGTGGCGGCTGCCGGTTATGCCGCGTCACTGCCGCTCGTTTCGCTAGACAGGATAATGTCCGGCTGTGTGTACAGACACGCCGCTATAAGCCTATACACACACACAGCCGTTCATGGTGCTAGACACTGGCTGTACGAAAACTCTAAAGTTGATCTAACATTGCAACGATACTCGTTTACTTCAAGATTTGCGGAGCATACTTTATTACAGTGGTGTGTACTAAACTCAAACAGTTTGTAACATAGTGTAGTCGTATCAGAGATTTAATAACATATTTTGATACTTTTTCATAAAGGATTTAAAAAATGTTTGTAATTTACTACATTTACGAAAGGAATTTGATTTTTAATTTCTTGGCATTAATGTGTAGGGGCTTTAATATATATAATATATATATATATATATATATATAATATATGCATTAACAAACATGAAATATTGTGAAACAAACGAGAATGGGGTAGACAAAAGAAATACTCCAAAATAATATGTAAGACATTCCTTTGAAATTATTTCTACCACAAGTATTGCAGCGCATTTGCAGATTGTGTATTTTCCTCATCTACTTGTTACAGCGAAACGGACAAGAAATTATCTGTGATGGTACATTAATTAACTAAGTAAAAAGTACTGCGAATCGAACGCACATCGATACACTAGACACGGAATCCTGTCCACGTAGCAGGCCAACACTAGAGACGCACAATAGGAGGGCGGGAGCACAGTGGAGTCTAATCACGCGCTCACTCTACATCGCGTCGCGGGGTCTGATCGCGGAACTCGGCCGGCATGCGTAATGCGACTACTAACACACAGTATCACGCACTCATTACTGTATCGACATAAATTATAACTTTCTTAAATCTATTGAACAACATCGAATGTTTTGAGCGTATTTACTGTGTCACTTTGTGCTCATTAACTATCGCTGCAAGTGGTAACAATTATTTTACAATATGTGTAATACTATATAAATACAGTTAGTACTGAAATTAGACTTCTCCATTTTATCAATGATATACAGTAGTGCCGTAAACAGTTTTAATGTACTCTTATATTTTCAGCGACCGTGCAACTAATAGGTCTACTAACTGACTGCAACATGCAAGACCCTAGTTCAAATGCTGATCAAGTCAAACTGTTGAGATAGACAGAACTTTCCAGGATACAAGAGTACGCTCCATATACAGGGTGATTCAGAAGGAATGGCAAATATTGAAGGAGGCGGTAGTATGAAGAATATTGAGTAGAAAACTTCATATAAACACGTGTCGAATTATCATTCGTTTTCAGGATACAGGTGCTGGAATGCTACGCATAAAATAAATCTCTGAAAATAATCATGAGCACACAAATAACTCATTGAAGTCATTTACGTCACGTAACCAATTATCTAAGTCTAACGTTGCCTGACGGATGGATCGGCCAGGCAGGTCGCGTTCATTGCGCACCTAGTCCGCCAGATCTTACCACATCAGATTTTTTTGTGTGGTGGTGTTTGAAAAACGAAGTGTGCAAAGAAACAGTAAACACAAGAGACGAATTACTCGCTCGCATTGTTAACACTGCTACCCTCATAAAAGTACCCCAAGACGTACTCAGAAGAGCTACACGTGCTGTTGCGAAGAGAGCTGCAAAGTGTATCGAAGTCGATGATGAGATTTTCGAACGTTTAATTTAAATTTTTGTAGATGATGCACCTGTTTTGGCATGAAAAAAATATTCCACTTAGTTATTTGTGTGGTCTTCATCGTTTTCTGAGATTTCTTTTAAGCCCAACATTCCAGCACCTGTATTTCCAAAAGGAATGGAAATCGGACACATATTCGTATGAACTTATTTACTTAATATTGTTCATACTACTACCTCCTCCTGAATCACCCTGTATGTATGTTATAATAATAGTAACTGATCTGTTAATGTAGTAACTATAGTCTATATTTTCCCCGGCGTTTTCTCAGATTATGTTATTTCTGTGATAAGTATGATCATCGGTGTGTTGTCAGATAGACAAAATTGTGGGTGGCAGAGGGTGCTCAGCACCAAAGCTAATCTCTTTGCTGTGCATTCCAATCCCTAATGGTACGAGGGAAAAAAGAATTCATATAAGAATCAGTCCGGCACATTATTTCTCTAATTTTATCTTTCCTGTCCTTCCGACTCAAATAGGTTGGTGGAAGAAGTATTTCACTACACTCAAAAGTGAAAGTGGGAGTACGCATGTTTACCAATAAGTTTAAACGAAACGTGTGTCGTCTATCTACCAAATACTCCCAACCTAGTCTTCTAATCAATTCTGTGACGCTTTCATAAGGACTGTAGCAAGCGGTCACGAATCGAGCGGCTCTTCTCTGTACTTTCTCTATACTTTCGATCAACCCCTTACGAAACGGATCCCAAATTGCACAACAATAGTCCAAATGTGGACGCACAAGAGATTTGTACGCTATCTCCTTTGTTGGTTCATTACAATTTTTCAAGATTCGACCTATGAATCGCAGCCTAGAATTTGCTCTTCCTACTAACGAATTAATGTGTATGTCCCATTTCATATTCCTTTGTACTGTTACTCCCAAATATTTCATAGAATCGACCATATCAATCACTGTATTGTTTAACTCGTATTTCTGAACAATTGGATTCTTTTTGTTAGTTATGCTCATTGTCTTGCACTTTTTACAATTCAGAGTAAATTGCCACTCAGCGCACCAAGCCAAAATAACATCCAGATCGCGCTGAATTTCTAAGCAATCGGCCAAATTTCTTACTTCCCTATAAATAACCGCATCACCAGCAAACAATCTAAATAGGCATTTCAATTTGTCTCCGAGATCGTTTATAAAAATTAAGAAAAGAAGTGGTCCTACACTTCGTTGAGGTACACCCGATGTAACATCTAGATTAGAAGAACGTTCTCCTTCAACGACAACATACTGCGACCGACCAGTTAGAAAATCCTTTATCCATTCTCAAAACTGATCCGATATACCGTACGCTCGAAGCTTCGCTAAAAGCCGGTTGTGTGGCACAGAGTCAAAGGCTTTCTGGAAATCCAGAAAAATTGCATCTACTTGTGAACCTGCATCGATAACTTTCATTACGTCGTGTGTGAATAGGGCCAGCTTTTTTCCGAAATCCGTGTTGATTTGTTGTAAGCAAATTATTATCATCTAGAAAATTCATAATGTTCGAGCATATAATATGCTCCATAACTCTACTACAAACAGATGTTATAGATATGGGACGATAGTTCCCAGGATCACTTCGATCACCTTTTTCGAAAATCGGAGTTACTTGCGCGATTTTCCACTCTGAAGGTACTTTTCGCTCTTCTAATTATTTACTGAATATATCAGACAGAAATGGTCCAATTTTCGCCGCATACTCTGAAAATACTCTTACTGGAATTCCATTCGTGCCCGGTGCTTTCCCCCACTTCAGGAGCTCTAATTGCTTAATGACATCTGCAGTATCTATTCGTAATGATTCCATCACCGACTCGCCACGGTGTTCATGTCTCGTGTTCATGTAGTGATAAAAAGTTATGAGATCATCTTCTGTGCCAAGTCTACACTTTATTGTGTGTATTCAGTTCACTTTTGGAAACAGAATGTTTTCTCTCGGTGTTATAGATCGTTTATTTAGGATTAAAAATTCTGATGATTTGGCCTTTATGCACGTCATAATTTTTACTGGAATTGACGGCATAATAAATACTTGTCAAATTTGAAAAAGAGCTAGGGAAGTTATGGCTTTTACGTATTTATAAGTTTGATAAAGCAACACATTTAAGGTATTTACATAGGCTAACCAAAATATGGCGTGCATAATGGCCACGTCATCAGATTTTTTTTATCCTAAGTAAACGATCTATGACACCAAGAGAAACCATTCTGTTTCACAAAGTGCACTGAATACACACTGTGTGACTTGGCTCAGAAGATGATCTCATAACTTTTTGTCACTACATGAATACGAAACTTGGCCTATTTTACAAGAATTGTTTTTGTGGGATCTCAGTTCTTTTTGTAAGTTTATCGCTAATTTAGAATCGCTGGTCAAATGTAATTATTCCATTTGAAAATCGGTGATAACAACATTTCAGAATTTAAGATATCAATATACGTTACCAACAAAGCACCACTCTGAAAGCAATGGGTGTGTGCCGTAGGGAAGCAATTGCCGTTAGTTTCACTACCGCCATAAACAAACTTTCTAGTAAATTCCAAACTAAGCACAGGAACAAAGTAAAGTTTAAAGCTATGGTTCAATTTGCTCACCTCTATGTCGTATAGAAATATCAGGTTTATGGGTTCATCCGGAGCAAAGCAATTAAGCCGCAAATATGTGTCAGAATTTTTCATGTTTGGGATTGTAATAAAATAAATACGAGAAAAAACTCCAATATTAGATATTTCTTATGATTTAGGGATGAAACCATGTATGTGTACGAAATTACTTGTTTCTAGGATTACTGGAAGTACAGTGAAATTTTGATGTAGGGCTGTTGTGCCGAAATAAATTTTGAATTTCAATAACTTCCAAAATAATTAAAGGAAAGAGGTAAAATTTAACACATTAGTTAAACATAGTAAGCACACTCCACAATGAAAAACTGAGGTGTATAAAGTTAATAGAGTAGAAAGCGATTTCACGTTAGGAGTAGATAAGGGGTAGGTATATGAAAATTTAGGAGTTTCAGACGTTTCTTACAACATGTGGGTAAAATTTTATCTGTGTATCAAGTTTCAGCTTTCTATGGCTACGGGAAGTGCCTTATAGTTTTGATGATCATCAGTCAGTCAGTGAGTGACAAAATCGCTGAAGTTTGTATCCGAATAATATCCGAACTAAGAACAGTAACAGATAAAATTTTGAATTTCAATAACTTCAAAAGAATGAAAAGGAAAGAAGTAAAGTTAACAAACTGGAGGACACAGGTTCAACCTCCGGTCCGGTCTTCCAGTCTTTCCGTAATTATAAGAAACCTGTTGAGGCAAATGGCGAGATAGTTCCTTAGGAAACTCTTTCTTACCTCTGCCCTATCCCAAGTGTACTGACTTCGACGCCAACGAGTCGCAAAGTTTTGATTTAAAAATCCTTTAAAAGATAATAATAGCGCACCTGACAATCTAAATATATGGTTTTCTACAATTTGCCATAATCGTCCATTCTGTCGCAGAAGGTACACGTGTTACAAATGGAATATATAAAATACAGATTACAACAAAACTTGAGGATGATTTATTTTACTTATAAAAAAAACGGATGGTGGCATATTTGTTTTTCTCCGCTTTCAGCGTTTAATCGCCTTCATATCAGCAATTTTAAACAATTTCGTGTATCCGTTCTTGAGCAAGATAGATCAGAATTTGAAACTCAAAGTGTACAGCGACTAATTACATGGTTCTTTTCTTACATTTTCTGATATTCAGATGTGCACCATTGGTGAAACACAGACGGAGTGCTCGTCAAATCGAAACTCTGTCACCATGTTGGATAACTATACCAATTTATTTCATGGCTGGCAAAGATCTACGACCATGAATCATTTTTAATGTTCATTTCAAGTACTACCGGTGACGAAAACCAATTTATTCTTCTTCTGTATGCTGCCGAATTAATTATCGCATTTTGTACTTATCGTGTAACTTCATACGACTGTGATTTATTGCGTGTAATATAGTTAAATGTTTCTCAATACCAAGGAAGCCACCAAAGACAACACACAGCCTGGTGATGCCTTTGCGACAAGTACAAAAATGGAGTAGATTTTGGCTTGTTTGTTTCCTGCTGATAGCATAAAAGAACCATTCGACACTTCATGTTGCGACAGGTTTTTCTTCATCAATCGGGAGCAGCTTCTAGAACCCCGTGTGGAGAGTCGACACGAGATGCGATCCTTACACAAGGCAGCTCCGCTGTGCTAAAGTGCTACCGTAGCGAGTAGACACCAGGAACGACCCTGAAGAGAACTCAAGCTCACTACGTATATACGAAGCGAACTAACGCTCAATTTCAGTTATCATCAAGTGTTTATCAATTTTCAGTATTCCCAGTCCAATATTTCTTCTAGATATTATTTCTTATAGTTCAACGTTCAATATTATTTTGATTAATCATTTTACACAATTTGAGTTCAGAGTTCATTTCAATCAATCATTTCAGATACGTTTCGGTTGAATGTTTTTTTTTTTTTTTTTTTTTTTTTTTTTTTTTTTTTTTTTTTTAATTGACGAATTTTGATAGTTTTCAGTTTAACGATCCTTTGCAATGATTTGAATGATAACGAACAAGCTTAACAACGTGCTGTTTCAATTATTAAATTTGATTGTAGAATAAAATAATTATGCACATAACAAAGTGATTTGTTAAATAAGTTGAAAAGTGCAATGTAGTCTTCACGGGTGTACCGCCGGATAGTGTTGTGGGAACACAATATTTCGACGGCTTCTTCAGGTAACCTGAAGAAGACGGTGGAGCTAGCCGTCTAAATATTATGTTTCCACAACACTATCCGGCGGTACACCCGTGAAGACTACATTTCAGTCATACGCCGGGAAACTCTTCGTTCTTACACCAAGTTGAACAGTAATTATTTACTTGACAAAAATATATCAGTTACAATTATTTACTTAAACAAAGTTTAAATGAGGTTAATTTTTGATGGATTGATTTTAACCAATTAGCCTACTATTCATCTCATACTATGCAGAGATCGATTTGTGTCTTGCTAAAAGAGAGGTAGCCACAGTCCTTTAAACACATGTTGTGTTTCTCACTCTTCACAACTCGAGACCCATTAGGGCCCCGTTTCTAATGGGAGTGTCTGCTTACATCATTAGACAAAAGCGCAGACGGGCGACTTAAATTGTTTGGCAGACAAGTGACCGATATTACACTCCCAGATTCGCTACTCGTACTCGACACGGCGTGGCAGAATGCCTGCTCGTCATGGAGCCAGCGGTTTCCATGCACTGAAGAAGTTTAAAAAAATTTATAATACAGTTTTCGATGTGAAAGAACCCACCAACTCAGGTGCACCAACTTCTAAAAAATAGCCAGTTGTCTCTTTGTTGGTGCATCAAGCAAAAACTACCAAACGATTTGAACGGAGCTTGCACGGTTTGATAGCTCATGGTCTATCTCAGAATCTGGGTATGTATTATCACTCCACGCAGCAAGAAAAGATAGTTTGTTCGAAACCAGAACAGTCAGGTGCCACAGATCACACACATTTACTAACCTCAAGAGGTACCAAACAAAGATCATACTACGCCACAGATAAACGCTTCACTCTTTATTTTAACTACGTAACTTTGTTTATTTATTTCTTCAGTTCTCCGACATACAGTACGACAGGATAAACGGAAACCGTAAACCAAACCACTGCATTTAATATTAAAATACCAAACAACTGTGATATTTAAGGTAAAGTTATATAACACTATATTAAAATCCTTGGATAGGATACTAACAATAGTTTACGCTTAGTACGAGATGCATTCAAGTTCTAAGGCCTCAGATTTTTTTCTAACTAACTACTCACCCGAAAACTATGAAACTGGTATTACGTCTTGACGTAATCTCCCTGCAGACCTACAAATTTTCACAACGTTGACGCCATGATTCCATGGCCATGGCGAAGGCATCTTTAGGAATCTGTTTTGACTACTGAAAAATCGCTGAAGCAATAGCAGCACAGCCGGTGAATGTGCGGCCACGGAGAGTGTCTTTCATTGTTGGAAACAGCCAAAGTCACTAGGAGCCAAGTCAGGTGAGCAGGGAGCATGACTAATCACTTCAAAGTTGTTTTCACGAAGAAAATGTTGCGTAACGTTAGCCCAATTTGCGGGTGTTTTGTGTTCCGTCAGCATTCGTGGCACCCACCTGGAAGACACTTCTCGCATTTTCAGGACGTCATGCAGGATTGTGTGTACAGAACCCACGGAAATGCACTGGAGGCGATCTGTTCAACAGTCATTCGGCGATCTCCCAAAACAAGTCTCTGCACTTGCTCGATCATGTCGTCAGACCAGCTTGTGCGAGGCCGAGGTTGTTCTGGTTTGTTGACACGATGTTCTGCCTTCATTAAACTGTCGCACCCACGAACGCACTTTCGATACATCCATACCTCGATTACCACATGTCTCCTTCAACTTTCGATGAATTTCAGTTGGTGTCACACCACGCAAATTCAGAAAACGAATGATTGCACGCTGTTCAAGTAAGGAAAATGTTGCCATTTTAAGTATCGAAAACAGTACTCATTCTCGACGCTGCCGCTAGGGTTCCATCTGTAGTACAGTGCTTCCATCTCTGTCACGTATTAACAACAAGTGCACACTCATTCACTCATTTTAAAGCAATGCACATGTTTCTATTTCTTTCCAGTCTGGACAAAAAAAAATCGGGGGTGAATGCACCTCGTATCGACACTCGTTTGCAGGATAAGGCAGCTACGATAGGGACGGAATGCGCAGCCAATAAGAACCCCGTCCAGCTCATTATGACCACACGAGACTCCGCCTGATGGCATATCTGCACGATCCGCTCCGTGTAACATCATAACGCTATTATATCAACAACGAACCACAAACCGGTCTACGATCCGTAATCGGTCTGAGCTAGGAGAATCTCACATCCGAAAACGAATTTGTTTTCCATAGTTTATCAACTTACCGGAGGAAATTTATATTTTATAATGAATTAAATTTTGCCTCAGTTTAATTTATTTATGATCCTTCACTTTGATATTAATCAAACCGTATAAATAATAACGTAGCGCAACTAATAATCAATCAGTTAATAAATAATGAAACAGCAGCGCGCCATCCATTTTCCGACTTTATCTATAATTTGAACTGGGAATTCTAAATTAAAATTATAAATTCTTAATTGATAAAAAATAAAATTGAAACACCATAACTGCCCAATTTATATACGTATATCACTAACACCTTTACAAGTTAAAGTCTGGTATTTTGTGTTTCAATAATAAGAGCTGCAGTTGATCTGTTTATGAAGAATTTTGTGACATTGAAGCTGCTGCAAAAATACAGCTGCAATCTTGGAGGGTATGAGTTAGTATCCTGAAATTATCTTCACTAAATAAAGATTTGAGAACTCGCTGTTCTTAAAGTTACTGTGAAAAATGGCGCTCCAGTATTTTAACCTCACCACAACAAAACAACAAAAATGGTCTTTACTTTATCCATAATAAATGTATTTATGAAAGTCTGTAACCGTTTTCAATTGACGGGTAAGCTTTCAAAAACGAAAGTTTGATTAGATAATTATTCCACATCTACTTAGATGGAAATTCTTGATATAGTACAACATTCCACATTTTTATTTCCAGGAAACACTTGGAAAGCTTTACAAATGTCCAGCAGAAGCTGACACAAGCACTTCTCACATCGAAAATCTATTAGTATAATAGGCTTAATGTAGCGTGTCACACCTACGTCATGTCACGCGGTGACGTCAAGCTATGACGTCACGCTTTGCGATATTATTTGTGGGAGTGCGCGTTATTTAATATCATTTCCAAGCAACAGTGAATAAATTAACTCACAGAACATTGAAAGAAAAGTATGTATTGCGTTAAAATCGATATATCAATCATTAGATGCTTATATTTACGTAATATTCTTTTGATATATTGAAGTATTCCTTAAATTCTTTGTCCATAGATATTGTAAGATAAAAGCTTTGTATTTCGAGCATCAGTGCTGCTAAATGTTTGGTTAGAGTATAACTAGCACGGATTAGAATTACAAGTTTCATTTGACGTTAACGCAGAGAGAATGAATAATTTAGTTTTTTTCAAAATTTAAACTTTGTCCTATTACTGAAATTATTTGTGTTTAAATTGGCATATTAATTATCAGTTTTTTTACTGAAACATTACATGGTTCAAATGAAAGAAGTTGCAAATTGTTCGCGATATATACGGCCTAAACCACAATGAAATATTACATGGCATAGCTTAAGTTGTTATAGCATCCTTCGTTCTTGCTGGAGTCATTATTTCAGCAGATGTAAGCTTTCTTAGCCGTTAAAATATCGATCTTCATCATAGGTATTAAGAAAGAAATGTGTCAGAACCTGGGAAGATTTGGGATCAAGTTTATATCGCCATGCAAGGAATGTATTAAATTGCGCGTGATTGAAGCTTTGCTTTTCTATCAGAAATTTTAGCGAATATTATGGTTAAGCTGAAATGCAACCTGGACCAAGATGACAACTGAAGCTTTGTGCTACAGCACAATGAACGATAAATTACAATGATCTTTATTTTGTAACAATTCTGATTAGTTAAGCAACTGCAGAGAAATATCCGCGTTATTTAATAACATTTCTAGGCATCCAAGAATAAATTAACTGACTGAACATACTTATTAGTTGCTTAGATTTATTTAATATTAGTTTATGTAGAAGTATTCGTTGATATCTCATATATGTAAGTTAATTTTCGCAATGTTAGCGGCAGTTTTGATAGGTTGTTATTAGAATTGGCACTTGAAGTTACAGCAGAGGGCATGCGTTTTTGTTTTTTTTTTAGTAATTTTTTTTTTCTGTTACTTAATTCATTACTTCGTTCTAACGAAAGTGTTGCTAATATTTTTCGGTTGCGGAGCGTCTTACGTTTCAGAATTTTTAATTTAATTCATGGCGACTTTTCCGAAAAAAGGAGGGTGAAAATGTGAAGAAGATGCTATTATAACGAAGCAATTGATACAAATTTAAACAGGGCAGTACCAGTTTCCGGCCGGTGGAAAATATCACCTTCCACCCATTAAAACTAATATTACGTTGGAATGACGTAAGCTGTTAAGATTTATTTTTAATTTACTTTGGTTTTACTGATGCCTTATTTCAGCCGCATGTAACTGTGTCAGCTATTCAAATGTGTTAGTATAATTCTGAATAACGAATATAAAAAATTAAGATTTTGTATTTGGTTTATTTCGCGATGCAATGTGATCATTGAAATGTGTTATGTATTAATATGCGTGTAAAGTAAGTATTGTTTCTCTGGCGGCATGTTTAGGAAGGAAATATTTCCTCCATGGTTTAGCGTAGTGCTGTATGTGGTTATAGGATTCTACGATAACCGTGAAGCCGCAATTTGTTGATGGATTCTTATGTAACTCGACGAAAAAAACTGAAAGTAGAGAATAAAATGTTTTGATATCTTACTTAATTCTCGAGATATTGTATCTGAAAATTGACGTGGTTAGGTTGAAATGCGGCCTGGAACAGAAGAAAAATTTCGACATTGCCAAATTTGATGATGATATCGTATGTAACTTGTAAGCATCTTAGAATTTTAGCAAATTCTAGCCTCCCACCTCTGGGCATTAGGGGGAAAGCTTACTCTGTAGGAAAAGATAGTTTTCATTTCGTGTATAGGTTATGGGAGTGAAGCTTTATATAGCATGAAGATACTGTAACCAAACAGACTAAATAAACCCTTTTAGGAACTGTATAAGTATTCAAAAGTAAATAAAAGCCCTAAAGTAAACCTTCTATAACAGAAAGAAAACATTAGTTTGGGAGGAAATAGGTTAAATCACACAAGTTCAGTTTCAAGTAATAAATTTTGCTATAGGTTAACTTCACAGTTTCTAAACCAATTTGAATGCAGTAAAGACTATTAGTAGTTGCTAAATGCCGGATATAAACTTTGTATAATAATAAATAAACTTTAAATCAACCGAAAATTAAATAATCATTAATAATACAACTTTGGAATTATGAGCTTCTACTTTGGAAGTATTTTGTCATTTTTAAACCGATTTACGAGCAAGAAAGTAACTCAATATTTAATAAACCAACTAAATTAATTTTCTGTAATGATATTAAAACCTTTTACTAACCTTAAATATGATAATCCAAAATAATCCAGTTCAACACATAAGAGATTTCTAATATTTGGCATTTCACTGTTTTCACACACTTTCGAGCAGAATAAAGTAATTTTAATGAAGTAATAAGGCAATTAAAATATAAATTCACTAAAATTTCGTAGTTTCTGAACGTTTAAATAACTTAAATCAATTTTTAATACTTCGTCAGGTGCACTTCACTTTTAACAATTTTTTATCTTAAAATCCTAGAGAACATTCGAAATAAAAAGTAGATTTCTGGAAAGAACCAAAAATCTAATATCACAAATAATAATTTCAAGTAATTCCACGTAATAGAACCGATTCTATAGAGATCTTAAAATTTATTTCTCATTGCAGGCACGTGCATAGTTTCGAAATTATTTACAGCTGTTTACGAGAACATACAGAGATGAGACAACTTTCAGAATACGTAATTTAATTCAGAGAATCTCTCAGTAATTTTATATTTCGGATAAACGTAATAGAAATAAGGTTATAAAATTAAAACTGAAATCGCACTTTGGTTACGTCGTAGTTAAACTTTCCCTGCACCAATCTTAATAAAAATTACACCAATAAACTCAGGAATTTTGGTAGAACACGGTGATAATAATATTATTTGCATAAATTGTAGTTCTATGAAAATGACGAAATATAGAAGTTTCTCGAACAATAGTAATTCCCCAGGGTAGGAAAATAGTTCACTCCTACGCTAAGATCTTTTAAACCAGATGCTTAAAGTTAATCACTAAATATCCATTATTTCACAATTAAATAAGTATAAACACTGTCACACCTAAAGTTTCGCATAATTGGTTAGTTACTGAGATATTTCCGGTCTAAATCGTCTAGGTGTTAGCAGAAAGTTGTATTTTGGCTCTGACGTCAGCGAGGTTATAAATCACGGGGCGGTGAGATGACGCCACGCTGTCCGGGTTTGAACGTTGTACTGACAAGATGTTATAAGCGTGTGCGCTGGTGAGGTTGGTAGTTTAAGTTTTAGGTTGGTACCACCGGGTCGGCCATCATGGAATTTTGGCTTTTGGGGCGTGGCATTTGTTTATCAGCATGAACTTGTGATTTTCATCAGGGGTCGGTCGGTCTTTACTTCTCTCCACAATCTGCAAACTTTTGAAACGAGAGTTCGATTTGCCTAATCAACTTTAAGAATGCTGTTTGAACTTTGAATTTCATTTTAAATAAACTTGAAGAAATTTTGGGAAAGTGAACTGTTTTATTTCTGTAGCTGTTGTAATACCTTTTCAATATTTGGGGTTTTCAAATATTGTGGCGACCTGTAGCATTCTAGTTGAGTATCCTGGCAACATGGTCAAAGCAAATTAACAGATTCAGTAAGTTTTCATCAACAGTGAAGTGCTATCAAGAGTTTAAGTTAAGGCACTTAGGCGATACTCAACCCCGGTATCGGTTTATGTCCTTACAAACTCGAAGAGACAAATCGAAAACAAATAATACATTTTCTTTCCATATATCGCTTAGTTCTCGAGATATTTTATCTCAAAATTTAGGTGGTTTGGGTGAAATCTGGCCTGGACCAGAAAAAACAAATTACCAAAACCGCTATATCTACACGGTGGAAATGCACTATATGTGTTTTATTTTCTTCCTGGTGCTTGTTGTTAGGTTGAAATACGTCCTGGGCCAGAGGAAACTTCAACAAAATCACAGTTATAATTGATTTTCAACATGCTATATCTCGAAAACCAAGAAAGATATCAAAAAATTTTATTCTTTATTTTCGATTTATTTTGTCGAGTTCTACAAGAATTCATCATCAGATTGTGGCATCACGGTAATCATTGAACTGCCTGTTGTTAGATTGAAATGCAACCTGGACCAGGATAGCAACAGAAACATTTTGTTATTGCGCAAGGCAATAGGAATTATATTATGATTTATTTTTGTGTTTATTTAAGCGATTGCTAAGAAATGATTTGCCAGAATACTGAATTGTTATGATTTAAATTAGTATCCTTCGTGTTCACTGTGGTCATTATTTCAACTGTAGGCTATGTAATTTATGTCATCCGTTAACACATCTATCTTCATCGCATTATTAGCGAAGATTGTGGTTAGACTGAAATGCGACCTTTATCAAGTTGACAACTGAAACGTTTTGTTACATCACAAGGGATGAGAAATTACAGCACATTGAGCTTTATTTCAAAACAATTCTGTTTAGGTAAGCAACTAAAAAGAAATTAATTGCCAGAATACTCCAAACCCGTCAATTTTGACGGGCTTTGTGGCTAGTGTAATAATAACGTGTTTGAAAATAAGAATCACTTCTCTAAATGCGTCACGCACAGCGTAACATAGCAAGAGTAACTGTGTTGCAGTATAATTATTTGCTTACCCGTCCACATAAATGGTGTTTGAAATCTTTTTATGCAGTGACTATAGTTTGATGACTACGAAAGCAATGCATTTATGTACTAAACTTGGGAGTTGGAAGATTTGAAAACATGAAGTTAAACTAGTGAAATATAACCACGAAAAATATTAAGTGCATGTACAGACTACTTAAAGATAATGTTACCTGCAACGGAAAAAGAACAGAAGGCAATAATTTTTTAGGAAGATATAAGTGACATACCAGTCAAATAATGGGTTCAGAATCGCAATCCCTATCTAGAGTGAATTATACCGTACTTTTATTCCTGAAACTAGCTCGCACGCTGAGTGTACCTTCCTACAGGAGTCGAGATATAGTGGAACGTCTGTTTCTTAATCTGGGAGCCAAAATATACTTCACTTTAACAAAGTTAACTTTAATGCAGCTAAAACGCAGCTAATGGGTGTGTGAAAATTATGGTGTATACCTTTAGATTGCGTTTAACATGAATCGCAGACGTCTGATCATCAAAGTTATGGATCAAAGATTATATATTTTGATTTCCTGTCAAATGACTCACTTAGTAGGTACTACTTAACGTCCATTGTACGTACACACCTTCTATTCATGAAAAAGGTTACTTGATTTTAATGGAATCAAAACAATACATTCCGTCGTTCCTTTTATTACAAATCTTATAATTTGTTGGAACATATTAAACATTGGTCATTAAAAAAAAAAAAACGAGTCTATCCGCATCGATTTCTGAAGCTTTCCGCGTTGACGCAGTTCGATGTTCCAAACATTATCCTGTATAAACACAACATGTAATAAGCACAACCTGCGGCCGTGAATGTATGATATTATATGGATATACACTCGACCAGAAATACAGTAATTGTAATGAACACTTCTTTACGGTAGGTATGCAAACAGGAGACGCATTACGAAGCTGCAGTTACTTTGCAGGCGCTGCCTTGACCTTACAGGTTTCGTTCCTACCCTGGTCTCTCCCTGAGGGATACGAATGGCTGGTTGCATCTCCTGCGTCGCACACTGCGAGTTGTTTCGCTTCTCCGGCAGAAAGTGTCTGCTGTTCCAGAGGCGGAACAGCGAACCTCTCTGCTGGTAAATCAAAACAACCCGGAAAACGACGAAGCAGATGGAACCAGCCGTTCGCAGCCCTGTGGAAGGTTAAACATTTACAACACCAGTAACAGTAACGCAGCACTAAAGCAGCATAGTAACTGCCATTTTAGAACTTAATGCCTTCGAGAAACATGAAATTTTATAAGATAGGAATAGGTTTAACATGAAAACTATTTTATGATCACAGATGAGAAAATTCACCTTCCAGTAACATCAGCGCGTGTGTTCCATACGTAAAACAGGGATAATGTAGTACTGTAGTGTAGCTTTGGTGATGTCTCTACATAAGAATTTCTGGTGAACGTCGGATCTAATCCACTAGTGCTTATAACTACAGGCGCAGAACAGCGTCTCATGATACGCTATTCCTGATGCCAATTTAGAACTGGAATCTCAGTGCTCAGCTTTGTACTCGGCAAATGCTTTCAAAGTGAACCCTTAGCGGGTCAAACATGAAATTTACGATCGATTCGTGCGGCGCTTTGGGTAGTATGTGAATGATTCCCAGTACAAAATAAATTTCTTAATTTCTAGTCACGCCGATTATGTTAGTATTAGGCAGTTGCGACAGTAGAGCTAACTGCCGTCTGAACTAACTAGTGTTCTGCAGGTAGAGGTTCTTATGGAGCGTCCATAAACTACGGGACTTGGTGTGGGGGTAGGGGATGGGTTGGGTATAAAGCTACGATGGATTACGTGGAGAGAGGCGGGGGGAAGAGTGTCAGAGCCAAGCCACGTAGCTTTTCATTCATTTATTTGTCACATTTAAATTAAGGTACAGAACACACAACAGCATGTGAATTATTTATTTGCGTAGTTTAGTTACCTCCGTATGCAATTTACGAAAGTCTCACAAGAGAAAACAGAACAAAGTGCTCTGGATTCAATAGGGAAAGAGCTACGTACCACACTGGGAGGGGTAGAGGCAAAAGCCACGTCAGGCTACGTGGCGGGGGGGTGGGGGGGGGGGTGGGGAGGGGGGGGGTGGGGGGGGGGGGAGGGGGGGTTTCCACTGGAGGCCAAAGTGGAGCTACGTAGTTTAAGGACGCTCCCTTAGTGACATCAGTCATGACTCATTCATTTTCTGCTGTTTTTCGGTGTTGTTAGTGACTGAGTCTCTTTTCAAAATTACGAGTGATGTAAATTTAAATGTATGGTCCTATTTTGTCATTTTTAGGTCATATTTACCTTTTTTAATATCATATTTGCATGCATATTTCACTATTTTTTGGTCATAAAGATCCGAACCTTGAGGGTATTTCTAGATTGCTGGCGAGACTCTCCTGCCAACCTTATACGAGCTGCGTATTTCGATTTGTCTTTATCAACAGTCAAGACCGGCAATCCTCTTATATAAAATGCGTTGTCTGGAGTCTGCGCACGTCGTCTATAGCTATTGGCTAGAGAACAATCGCGTGCCAGCCGTCACTCGCGAATCAACAGCCACCATATTACAATCGTTCTTTCATGTTATTTTTTGTTTATTTACGACAACTAGACGCAGAAATACATCGAAGGATAAGGATATTCCATGCTTACGCTATTTTACCTGCTTCAGTTATAAGAACTAGGTTAAAGCTAACTTAAGAATTTTTTTTGGCAGACGATAAGAACCAATGAAGTTTATAAAAAACTCAGAGGAACGTGCGTAATCGCGCAATGTATCAGTCAAATAAATAACAGTTATCCGTTTTAGAAATTATAGTCTCCATCAATTAAAGTAAAATGCAATTCTTTAAATAAAATCCTAACCACATACTCCGATAATCTAACCAGTGTAAGGTACTCATATCACAAAAGATATAATTAAAACGATTCTTATTCGTTTTTCCTTAAAAGATTTTCCAGAATAAATTCCTACTAGCAGCATTGTATTTGATAAACGTGTTAGCTATTAAATGAGATTTATGTTTACCTGTTTATGTAGATTTAAATCATCAATTCAGTTTATAAGTCGCAATTCATAAAACGATATTCTTGTAGCCAAATAGCGGCGAGCAGAGATATTATAAATTATATATACATTTTAATACATACACAATTGCTATGCAATTAATTTCCATAGTAAAGGCATTAAGTTTGATTTTCGTAACATTTTATTCTTAAAAAAATGTGTAAAAACATTTTAGCTGAAAAAATGTGTTACTAGGAGTACTTTTCAGTAACATGTCGTTAATGAAAGTAAACTTTAATTTATCATGGTCTTTGCTATAAAGTAACTGCTTTTGCCAGATAAAACGTAATATTCTGTTTTATAAGTAACTGCATAAACATATGAAGAGCAGGGATAAAAAAAAAAAAAAAAATTATTGCGAGGCAATCATACGTTATAAAGCTACAATTGGTACGTTCGTTTAAATTTACATGTTGCTTTTTGTTTATTTACGACAATTAGATGCAGAAATTCATGCAAGGAGAAAGGTATTCCATGTTTGCATTGTATCATCTGTATCAGTTATAAGAACTAGGTTAAACCATAACCTAAGAATTTTTTTGACAGAAGCTAAGAAACAATGAAGTTTATTGAAAACTCAGAGAAAGTTTACACGAAATGTACGAATATGTATCACTCAGATAAATGGCAGTTATCCGATTTTGATATTATACTTTCCGTCATTTAAAGCATAATGCATTTATTTAAATAAATCATATTCAAATACTCCGATTATCTAACCACAGTATGATACTCATCTCAAAAAAATATCATTAAAAATGATCATTATTCACTTTTCCATACAAACTTTTCCGGAATAAATTCCGACTATCACTAAAGGTGATGCCCGTTGTTATTCATATGAGGGTAATAGAAGATATGATTTTCGAATGCAATATTAGTGGAGGTTGTGGGTAAGTTCACCAGAATCGCAACTGACACATTATGTTACAGCATAATTCGCTCTGAAATCAGTTTTACAAACCATCTAAACTGGTTTCATGAGCGTCATGTTACTAAAGGTATTAATTAATGCGGATGGAAGTGGTTCCATATTTTTCGTGCTGAATCGTGCCTGGACCTGGAATAAAACTAATATTACATGGACAGAAAAAGTTTTTGGGATTCCTAATTTGTTTTTAATTTTATTGGTTCTATACCTCCGTCATCAGTAATTAAGTAGAAGTTACTACTGTATTGCTATGAAAAAACAGCAAATAAAATATGTAGAACATTACAAAATCAAGGCCATTAGCGTTATGTAATAACAATTCCGTATAATTAACGAACTGTAAAAAAAAATGAACTGCCAGAATATTGCATTCAAACCGTCATTTTTGACGGGCTCAAAGCTAGTGTTATTTATAACAGCTTCAGCCCGCACACAGTTTCAGAGATAATCGACATTAATCTGCACCAGCAAATCTCGACGGTAATCTGCGATAGTGGGACAAGTTGTTCAATGGCAGAACTTTAAAAAATTTATTCTAACCGAATTAAAGATATCATTACAAAATATAAATTAGTAAAAAGTTATAACATAAAATGGGTACTGTACTCGTACTGAATCAGGCTATAAGCTAGTATATAATAATAATTCCGAGTGTTAGTAATGTACCGGTGACAGGATTTTAATTGGCTGCGCATTCCGCCCCTGTCGTAGCCGCCTTAACCTAATTCGGCAAACCTACCGGGTACAGGGGATCTACAGTTTAACGTGGAATCCGAACCACGGAAGCGTAGCTCATATTACCCAGCTAGCTGTGCCAGAGGTGAAGGGCCTATGAAAATCCCCGCCGAGACAGAGATTCGAACCGAGGACCCTTCGCTCTCCGGTCAGACACGTTAACCACTGAGCCACCAGACCACTCTTATAAGCTAGTATAAACTATAAGCCTAACTTTCTAACAGCAATGAATATTTTAACGTTCAGCAGGACAGTCTGTTCACTGTAATACGTTTCCGATTTGTATCAGAGATAACGGTGATCCTTAGGGGATTATCTTCATGGCCGTTTTGTGAGGGTCTTATTTTACGTGAAGATCTAAGGGACGAGGCTAGGTACCGATAACAATTTGTATGGTCGCTTACTAACATAAACATAGGCAAAAAATTAGGTGCATCTAAGTTAGTGGTGCATAGGATTCTTTCAGCATTTCACTAGTCCTCGGGTTGAAAGAAGGTCGACGAACCTGGCCTATACGAAGTCTGTAGCGGCGTTGTGTATGTTTGTTCTCGCAAAAACTACTAAACAGAATATGATGGGTTTTCACAGTTCCGAAGTTTATCTGAATCTATTTTGACATTCTTTCCAAAGGCTGAAACCTTAGAATCTGACTTTATCTTTAAACCTTTTTGCCTACAATCTGACATAACTTATAAGGTATCTAACAAATTTTGATCGGGCTTTCATGGTTTGAAACATTGTGGAGCAGCTTAAGTTCTGAGTTTTACATCATCAGACTACCTTAAGCAGCAGTACCCGCCTGTGTGGCTCTGGCGTTGGATCATGGAGGTACAACGGGACAGGTAAGAGCTGAGGCCCGCCCGTACCAACCGTCTCGACTGCTGTCATAGGCGGTTTTTTGTAGTCATCAGCGGCAATACCAGGACGATCCCTAATCTCCGCCAATAAACTACAAGATTACACAAACAAATCATATAATACATAGAACTTAGTTACACGTTCCGCAGACATATGGCAACACCGCACCGAGCGTGGTGGTGTAACGGATAGCGTTCTGGCCTCGCATTCGGGAGGACGGTGGTTCGAATCCCCGTCCGGGCATCCAGATTTGGGTTTTCCATGGTTTCCCCAAATCACTCCAGGTGAATGCCGGGATGCTTCCTTCAAAAGGCCATGGCCGAATTCCTTCCCATTCCTTGCCCCCATCCTTTCCCGTCTCTGAAGACCACGTCGTTAAAAAGGGACGTTAAACTGTTAAAAAAAAATAAAAAAAAGGCAACACCGCAGTTCCCCTATTAGTATCTGCAGTCGGTATAAAATGCTTGGCGTCAGCAAAGGCATGCAGCCGTAAAAACAAGCCTCCAAATAAGACCATGCCAACCATGAGTAATACTCACCAAAGGCAGCCGACCCAAAAATGTTGGTAAAAGGTGTTAAAGAACAAGACACTACCACAAGTGGCAACGGATCATGAAATTAAAACCTCAACCCACAAGGCTGAAGTCAAGGAAGAGCTTCGTACAATCAACTACAGCCATAACATCTTCTACTGGAGCACGCCGTCTAGAACTATGGCGAAATTCGTTGCCTGAAGAACAGTGGAGGAACATCAAAGAGGTACCGGCTGCGGGGTGTAATCAGCCATATCCTATATGGAAGGCTCTAAACAGATTAAGAACTGAAGAGTCCCGATGTAGATATAATATTTAAAAAATGGGGGTACACTACTAACAACGATCTATGTGAATGTGGTGAGCTTCAGAACCCACAACATCTTCTGATATGCAGGAATCTCCCTGAAACCTGCAATATCGACGACCTTTATAGGTCAAACGAGAAGGCCATCAAGATTGCGGAATTCTGGTCACATTCCATTTAATTGTGTTTATAGTTTAATATTAATTAATTAATGTTATTTTTTTTAACTTGTAATGTTATGTCCTGGACACGAGAAATAAATAAATAAATGAAATTAAAATTTCATAGGAACATCAAAGAAATGCGTGTGCACTGTCTTTTTTTACGCATCGTCGACGTCGTGGCCATTAGAGGCGGGATGGGACTGCGGACAAGGAACGGGTTGGAATTCGACCATTGCCTTTTGAAGGAAGCATCCCGACATTCGCCTGGAGTGATATGGCAAAACCATGGAAAACCTAAATTTGGATGCTGGGACGGAAATTCGAACCGCCGTCCTCCCGAATGCGAGGCCAGAACGTTAGCCACTCACCCACCGCGCTCGGTACGCTGTGTTATTTCTTTCCGTAGTATTCAGTCTCTAAACCTAATAGATGGCCGTAGTGAAGCTTAGCCGCCGAGTCAGGGAATGCTGATGGCTGGCTTCTTGAATTAATGATGATAATTTACAAATCTAGAGCCTCGCCGCTCTACGTGGTGGAAGTCACGGGTGAAGCAAATATTTTACGCATGAAATCGGTAGACATTGGCAAGAGCTGCCTTCTGACACCGTAACGGCAGTCAGATATCATACGACAGTTGTTAAACTGTCCCAAATTGTGAAGCCACCTGGTGGGTGGAACAAATACTTTTATTATTTTACTGCCCAATGTTATTATTGGATTTTTTACGTTACTCTGAGCTGAATTGTATCACAGATTTCGTAATCATCGCATTTTTTATGGTGTCAGTAAGTATACAAACTAACTTAAACTCGTGAAATTCAACTAAGGAGCGTAGTTCGTCGGATTTGATTTTTTTTTTTTTTTCATCGACATCTAAATTCAAGGAAACATCATCCGCTATGGGAGGAGCGTAATGCGTTGAGGGCAGGTATTTGACAAACTGACGTCTACTGTGGCCCAAATGAGAGGGCGCAAGGCGCGGCCGGACTCCTGAATAGAAATTCAAATGGGCCTCTGACAGGACACGGCTTGATAGATAGCTCCAACGCCATATTGGCGCCATATTTTGTGCCCTGTCGGATTTTATCGGCGAGAAGAGTTGGCTTCCAAAAAGGGAGCGGAAATATCGGATACGTGGCTTGCTGGCTCGCTGCGAAGAGATTTTCCGTGTCCCACGGGGGAGGGGGCAGGGCGGAGTAATGCACAGTGGCAGGGCGACGCCGGAGGACCATCTTTGCAGCGGACTCGCTGGTAAGTCAGCGCATGGGAACAAATCCGAAAACAGATCTTCACATCGAGGAGAACCTGCTATCGGGTAAATTTAAGCAAATAAATCATTTAAATCTTTAGTAAAACTCGAAATATCAGTGAGTTGCTAATGATCACAATGCAATATAGTAAAAATTCAAAACGAAGAAAATGAAAATCAAATTTATTTCGATAGTAGAAATTTCAATAATTTCACGCGCAAAAATTTGGGAAAAAACGAAGAAAATGAAAATCAAATTTATTTCGATAGTAGAAATTTCAATAATTTCATGCGCAAAAATTTGGGAAAGGGTTACTGAAGTTGTTTATGTGGAACAAGGACAAATAATTGAAGAGAAACTTGTGACCAGTATCATTGTGACCACTTCTTAAATAAATACCCGTAATCACTGCTAGTAAAAACAAATCGATCGCTTAGTATCTCCTTTTCGCCTAATTGCATATGAAGTGCCTTCTTTTGTATCTATCATATATGCAAAACATAATGATACTTCTCCTCTGCATACCACTGGAAACCAGAAGACGAAACTTGTGTGTGATATGTTTACTAGAGAACTCAGCTGTTAACACCAGTGTCACCGAGCGTGGTGGGTGAACGGGAACGCTCTGGCCTCGCATTCTGGTGGCCGCAGTTTAGAATCCCTGTGCGGATATACAGATTTCAATTTTCAATTCCCCAAATCACAGTTGAATGCCGGGATGGTTCCTTTTAAATACCATGGCAGAATTCCTCCCCGTTCCTTACACCACTCCTTTACGGCATCTAACGAGCACCAAGGTCGACTAGGCGTAAAGCCATAACAAAAATCATCAGTTTTAGTTCTCTGTAGTTCTAAAGAAGTAAAAGCAATCCCACAAAAAAAAATTTGTAAAAATAGGCCAAGTCTCGTGTTCGTGTAGTAACAAAAAGTTATGAGATCTTCTTCTGAGCCAAGTATACACTTTACAGTGTCTATTCAGTTAACTTTGTGAATCATAATGGGTTCTCTCGGTGTCACAGATCGTTTAGTATATAGAATTTAAAAAAATTGATGACTTGGCCATTATGCGCGCCATGTTTTAGTTAACCTGAAATAAAAAGCTTAAATGTGTTGCTGTATCAAACTTATAAATACGCCACTAAAATACGCAAATAAAGCCAAGATTTCCCTCACTCTTTTTCGAATTTGACAAGTATATATTGTGCTCTCAATTTCAATAAAAATTATGACGTGCATAATGGCCAAATCATCAGATTTTTTGTATTCTAAATAAACGATTTATGACACCGAGAGAAACCATCCGTTTCACAAAGTGAAGTGAATACACACTGTAAAGTGTAGACTTGGCTCAGAAGAAGATCTCATAACTTTTATCACTACAAGAACACGAGACTTGTCCTATTTTTACAAAAATTGTTTTAGAGGCATCTAATTTTTTAAGTAAGTTTATCGCTTATTTTGAATCGCAGCTCAAACGTAATCATTCCATTTGAAAATCGGCGAATAACAATATTTCAGAATTGAAGACAACAGTATATCTAATCAACAATGCCCCACTCTATGAAAACAATGGGTGTGCCCCGTAGCCGACCAATGCATATTGCCGCTGGTTTAACTACCACCATAAATAAATTACTAGTAACTTCCAAACTAAGCAATGTAACAAAGTGTTGATCTCTATGCAGAAAAAAAATCCCAGGCATATAGCTTCATCTGGAGCAAAGCAAGTAAGCCGTAAATATGTGCCAGAATTTTTCATGTTGGGAATTGTAATAAAATAAATACGGCTAAAAACTTCAATATTTGGTTTTTCTTATGATTTGTGGATGAAAACATATATGTGTACCAAATTACGTGTTTCTAGGATTACTTGAAGTACGGTGGAATTTTGATGTCAGGGTTCCATGGTCGATATAAAATTTTACTTTCGATAACTTCCAAAGTAATAAAAGGAAAGAGGTAAAATTTAACACATTAGTTAAACTTAGTAAGCTTACTCTACAATTAAAATCTGTGGTACATAAAGTTATTAAGGTAGAAAGCGATTTCACGTTAGGGGTTGATATGGGGTAGATATATGGAAATTCACGAGTTTCAGACTTTTCTTATTACGGCTTCGAGAAGTACCTTAGAGTTTTGATTATCATCAGTCAGTGAGGCAGTCAGTCAGTCAGTGACAAAATCGCTAAGTTTGCATCAGAACTAAGTACAGTAACGAAATGAAATTTAGTACGTTTGCTAAGATTGCTTACATCTATGCATAAAAGGAATTTGAGACATGTAGCATGAATAAGACCGAAGAAATTGAGGCCCGAATCGCTTCGAGAAAAGGGTAGGCAGTGCCGCCGTTGACTCGATTTGTGCACCCAAATTGAAGTAGCCTTTTGACCTGTTGTCACTGTTTCTAGTTGTCAGGCTTGCTACCACTGTCGTGGCTGGATCTAATGTTTCCGTTATGCCTGGAAATAAGGATATAGCAAACAGTACACTTATAATTTCATCATCTCAATCAAAACCTCAAAATTCCGACATTCGGTCGTTTAGGATGAAATTACACAGGAACTATGATTTAAAGTGTTGCTTCACTAAAACCAAACTTAAGCTATAATCCGAGTCAGTTTCAACAAATTCACTTTTAGCTGAGAACTTTAACAACATCTCTAGTTTACTGATTCTCTAATACGCGTCTCGGAAATTAAGAATTGCCAGTCTTCGTACGACGTTATAACAAAAGTCAGTCACTTCAAACACTTACAGTCTGTATGTTAGTTTTCTGATTTTCTCCTTCAATAAATAACATTTTAGTTGCAAGTGCAGCGAGACTAATAAATATTAAATTAGTTATTTATTTATTTAGTTCTAACCAAATTAGGGGAATCATAATCCATCATGAGAAGTCTAGTGTGACGTTTACTGCCCATTATTTAAGTCACGTGACTGAAAAAAAGAAGACATTGCTGTTAATCGGCAATAGAGTTAGTTCATTTTGGATGTCGCTTCAAAGAATAATTTCAGATGGTATAAATAAAATAGACCGAATTGCCAGTGCAGATCTTGTGGCTTTCGGAGAAGTTCAGACCATTGATCATGTTCGATATTCCATCAGGAATCGTTTAGCTATTCAGAAATGTGTTGGTTTGAATATGGTTGTTCATTAAAGGAAAAATATTTCTAAACTGATTCAACTTTCCTTTGACAATGCGTCCATTACTAACTCCCGAGTCTATAAACGACCTGTGGACAGAAGGTAAAAATGTTTATGTCTTAAGGTATTACTCGTAGATGAAACATTTAATCCTCCAAATCAAAACTAAAAAACGCAAAATAAAAAGTCAGGTTTTCAATAATGAACAATATTGTGTGTCGCTTTATGGTTTGGTCCCTACACTTCACCAAATTCCATTAAAATATGAAACTTCTGATGAATTTCCATATAAGGATTTTTTTTCTTTTAGTTTCCTCGAATAATTTGAAGTAACCCTCCAATTGTTCCTATCTTGAGCTAATCTCTTCATCTCCTAAATCCGATTACGACTTACGTCTGTAATTATGTGCTTCGTACTTTCTTGTAGAATTTGTTCCATCAAATGTTTCCTACTCTATCAAACTAACCAATCCTACACTATAATCCACCATTCTTCCTCTTTTTCTTTCTCGATAATCATTTTTCTCTTTATGCGTCCATTTAATTTCTATAGCGACACATTTGAAATACATCAGTTTTCCTTCTTTCTGGTATTCTTGAAGTCCAAGCTTCACTTACATAGACTACTTTCTTCATACAAGCATTTTCATAAACTTTTTTCAGATCCCGAAGACAATATTTACAGCTAAAATATTTTTCTATTTCATGAAAAATTTCTTTACTAGCGCTAATATGATTTTGGCATAATTCATGCTTCTCTCATCAGTTGCAATTTTAATTCCTAAATAACCATATTCCTTCCAGTTACATCTGATTTGTTTTTATTGTAAATTCGCTGTTATTACGCGGGGGACGTTTGTTTACTGTTTAAAGTTCCCCGTCGTTTTATCGGCTGAGAAATTAGTGTCAACTGAATGGTTCGACGTCTCGTAAAAGTGCTTGGCACGAGATGTATATTTATGAATCAATCCAACCCGTATAACTTAATCGATCCAGCTGAGTCCTGGAGCGTCACATCTGTCTTAATTTATTTTCAGACGTCACCGTGTGAATGGCGTGAGACGTCGACATCAAAAACAACTTTGCCGCCAACAAACAGTTTTCAGCGAAAAGTTCTCTTCTAGCGACGATTCGTCATCCCATCGTACGAAAAACAAATTTCTGCAATTGACAGCAAAATTATCCCAACTTTCAGATTGGCGAAATAAATAATTTAAAATGGAGTTCTAATCACAGCGGAAATCAATTTCTGGGCGAGCACAGCGCTGACGACAAAGCAGCCTTCATTACGACCGATTTGTATGCATCGGCTGTGTGCTTCGCAGGGTTCCTCAGAAACAATTAACCTCTGCCAGATTTTCACTCCAGCAAGTCGAATAATTAACATCAGAAGCGGGCAATCAGAATGAAGAACAATTAAATTGTGCGGTAAAAATGGTATCATTTAAGTTCTCGTAAGTCTTTGAACAAAATAAAGCCACTGTGAGCGCCAGTAACAACAAGACTTCGGGTCATCAGACACGAAAGCTCCTCCCCACACTGTTTAAAGTTTAGCACCGGACATAGTAAAAGAACTGTAGAAGTATGTGTTGGACGGTCACGCATATTATGGGGCTTAGTAGCTTTTACAATGTGATTATGATGACATTCTGCTAAAGCTTTCACACAAACACAAAAGACATTCGAATCATCCAGTATTAGGTGATGATAGTACTCGAATGATATTAAACAGCGTTATTTAACAAGTAAATATGTGAATGATTAGTAGCAAATTAGCACTCGTCATACATCAACGAAGATGAGCAGACAGTTGGTACTGAAGACGAAATATTTCACAGCAGAAGCTTTTTTTATTTTACATGAGTCCCGTACACCCTTACTTATCTGGTTTCCTGAGTTACTGTTTTTACACTTATGTAATTGTATTGTTATTTTACCCATATCAAACACAAACTTAAATCTGGCGGTAATAGATTAATCTTAAAACCTTAGAAACTTGTAAACGTATCTTACAACAACTAATTTTCGTTGAAAATATTTATTATGTGCTAAACATTTTGATTTTTTGCCGATTTATCAGTCACATAAAGTGACATTATTGCCTTTGTCTCGTGAAATACACAACGAAATAAATATATCCTAGTTAAAATTGTTTATATTTCTCGTCGTCTGTTCAATGATGCTACATTTAATAGGAAACACAAAAGGAAGAAGATAAATGGCACTTTTGTTCCATATATCGGGACGTACCCTAAAATTATTATTTGTAGGTATTTGTCTGCAGATCCATTTTACGGTCGGGAACCCACATCCTTCTATGAAATTTAATAGCATTAGATGCAAAGGTGGCAGAGTTAGTTTCTAATAGAATAGTAAGATAATCTATAAACATGTTGAAGCTCCTTATCCAAAACTATTTTCGTTGATAGTTCTTAATGACTTAAATTACTTCAGATTTTTAGTCTTACAGTTATAGGGGGTGAGGCACATTTCTTACCAATTTAAGAGATACCGGCTCCCTAAATTAACAAAATAATAAAAATGTCCGATAACATCACTGGCTGAATTTCGAAACTCATAATCGATGGACTACGCGAAAACAAATGCCCTTGTGGTATATTATTCTGATGCACATTAAAATTAATATTTCTAAGAATTTGTCTGCGAATCCATTTTGCAGTCAGTATAACACGTCTTCCAGTGAAACGTCAAAAGCGACGACATAACAATGCTTTGAAGTACGTTACGGAATAATGGCTCCATGGTTGTTATTTTGGCTACGGATCCCTAAAATGCGATTAGGTATTTGTGTATAGTCTTTTAAGAAGTGTGGCTTACATCACTTTGACGACCTTCATGCATTTAAGTTGGAAGAGTGAAACGTACACTTCTAAAACAGCAATGACATCATCATTCAGCATAAAACGTTTCTCAATGCCTTTGAGCAGCACTAACTTTGTGGTTTTCGTTTAATTCCTTCTTTTTAAACGCGCCGTCGCCTTAATATACTCACAGCTGCTCTCAGATCTATTTTTGCCGTCGCATTGTGTGCAGAAACAATCCTGGTGGGTGAGCGGTAAGGCTCAGGCCTCGCATTCGGGAGGACGCGTGCTCGAATACCTGTCCGAACATCCGCACTTTGCTTTTCCATGGTTCCCCTGAATTATGCCAGGCAAATGCCGAGTTGGTTAGTTTAAAAACGATGGCTGAATTCCTTTCCGTTTCTTGACCATAGTGCTTTCCAGCATCTAATGACATCGACCTCGGCCAGGCGTAAATGCCAATTAAAAAAGAAATTTGTATAATCATTTCAGTTAAACAGTATGTGATAGCAGAACATAGTGGAGAATACCACACATCATTCGCAGAACTTAAGTGATTGTAGACTGTGTATACAAAATATAACGATTACGTTGACTGTATCTTTCAAAGAAGCGCCTGTAATATCGTAAATTGTATTCAGCGAAAACATGATGATGGATGTGGCTAACCAACGATATTTTAAAAATAACAAATCAGTTTCTTACAAATTAACAGTCAAAGGAATAAAAGCCTGTTATTTTTGCCTGTTCTTCCGTGATTAGTTCGCCAGTGGAAAAGAGCAGCTGTTATTGTTGAATGTTCGTATGCTTTGAAAGGGATTAATACGCAACCAAAATAGCAATGGTTATGTGTAAAACAATATTAGAATCGCAGCTTCTGTTTTGTATGCGTCTCTATTCAAATCGTGCGAGTGTTTTGGAAATGCGTTGTGATCTGTAACAGAATAACATGGTCTATTACATCATGTGCATGTTGTTGCAAAATGTAATCAAATTTTTTGAGCCCATTTTGTACCACTTGAATGAAGCTAATGGATTTTGGAAGTACTAAATCCCAGTCGTAGAATGGAGTCGAGCTTCAAGCACATTCAAAATTACGTTTTACTGGCCAATGATCACCTCATAAAAACATCACGGAAATTAAAACAATTTTTAATCTTACAACTGTTTTTAAATCATAGGAAATAGTTGCTGTTGGGCAGATAGTTCAGTTATCGTTTAACATGTCTCGCGAAAACTTTGTGGGTAAACAGGGAACTAGACGAGTGGAGGAATATGTCATCGCATAGAACGAAGTCTCAAGTAACCGTCAGTGAAGAATTACCATACAAGTGGTTACTGTATACAAAACTTTATTTCAATTGAAGATTATTAGCTGTTGGTAATATTGACCGCAAGGAAGCAATAAGTTCGGTAGATAGTCTGCACATCCAGCGATACACTGCAGAATAGAAAGCTATAAAAAGTTTAAATGAAAGTGCCAAATAACCCACGCCGTCGAACGAAAGAAGTCGTTGGTCCAAAAGCATAAAAAAGTTGTTCAAAACGCTAAACTCTCGATATCGTGAAATCTTACGAGAAATAATACACAGCAGAGAGGGCGGCTGCATCCACATAACCTCACTCCAAGAGGGGATTAGTGTTAAGCTCTAACCGTATAATCAGAGGTGGTTTTGTGGAGTCGTTTACAGAAATGTATTTAAGATGAGTTTCTTTGATAACATCAGATTTCTTATTGTGAAACAGAGGTTCATTTCTCCACTCTGCCTATTGTTGTAACAAGCTATCACTTTATTGTTTTATGGCAATAACTACTTTTTGGTGAAACGACAATTCTGCTGTTATTTTGATTATGTTTTATTTATGATTTTATTTGTTATGTATTATTATACATCAAGTATTGGATTGCTTATGATATTCGACGGGTCCGAAATAAATAAACTGCTCACCAACTCCCGCTTGCGCACTCCTCTAATAAATCTTCTGAACAAATAATTTCTCGACTTTTTGCGATTGATAACCAGTTACAAACTCACTTCCTACATTTTCGTAACTTGTAACAGACATAAGAATTTAAATGGTACAGCAGAAAAATTACGTTATCTGCATGATGTGGAAAAGTGGGCAAACGCACACAATTCAAACATACCTAATGGCATTATTCACTTACACAGCGTCATTGATGGTATAAGAAATTAATTTCTTATTATTTAGTAATATGAGGATGCACATATCCGAAGCTTCAGAAAGATAACTGCAAAAGAATCTTTACAGACAAGGGTTCTATCCAGACACCGTGTCAGCCTCTAGTCAAAGGTAGAAGTTAGCTAGAATTTAGTACCCATAAACCAAAATGAATCTTTAACGAACACTACGTGATGTCATACGTCATACCCACGCTCAGGACGACAATGGAAATATTTTGTCTTATGAATGGTGAAGAGGATTCCTTTCAGCAGCGGTTAACGCTTTGGTCTCAACTTACTTTCTTACTTTGTAACCTGATTGGTTTCAATTTCGTAGTGAGATAGCGGTCAGACATTCAATGTTATAGGTTAGATCTTCGAGGGAGGGGGATACTTCCGGGTGGTACAGCTGAGAAACTGAGGGTTGCAGCGTGCTAAACACTCAGGAGTCACTAGACGTAAAGTCATGTGACTGCTAGTGCTCGTCCTAGTTAGTTACAGTAGATGCAGCTACTCAACTAAGACCACTTACCTTCACATGTTACAAGAAAGACATCTATCCTCAGTCTATCTCAACGAGTGCTAGCTATGGTAAAATTGGGTATCAATTGTAATGTAGGCCTACTGTGAAAGAAGGGACTTTAATACTTAACACGATATTTCCAGTCGAAGTTTGAAACTATTTAATATTACATAGAGCTGGGACAGCTTAAGGCCAAAACTCGCTATTTCTATTTGACAATAGTGATATCAGCAGTACAGCGCTAGCGACATTTACAAATACATCAGGTGAGTATGCTAAAAACATTTTAGGTACTCACACATGGATACAGTTGAAATTACACTTTTAACACTGCTTAAGCTCCTGAGTAGGTTAGGACTTAATATTTCAACGAATACCGCATAAAAGAATATAGAAAAGTTAATAAGACTTTAATCTAAAATTAAATACACGGCATTTTACAATTTATCTATCTTTACATTGCTAAACAACAGCGTTTATAGGTTTTTTGATCATCATTCCTATTTCGTTAGATAAAGATATGTTTGTGTTGTGAACCGATTTAATTGTACTGTTGGTTAGTTATAATCGTGTATGTGACGGATCTCCTCACTAATTTCGTGAGATAATTCACACACATCCCTTACAATTATTATTTTATTTTTTTATTCAACGCTGCACTATTTATTTCCTTCCTTACAGCTCAAGGCAAATTAATAAATCCATAGATCTCACTTATATCAAAGGAGGCCTCATTTTTATATTTCTTGCTATTTTGTAAAATTATTGTATTCGTATTGTTTCTTCAAGTGTTAGTTTAAACAGCGTGTTTATTTCTTCATTTACTGATACGTTTCATTTTTGTTTTACAGGAAGACATTCCTGATGATTCAAAATTCTATTTTCTTTGTCTCCTTAGTATCAAAGTGTACAGTATACAGTGTTAAGCTCTAATTTTATGACAAAATTCTAATACCTCTCCTCGACGTAATTTCATGAAAATTTCGTTTTCATCTGTCACAAAATTAATTTGCATTATGCTGTTATTTTTAGTTCATGAATTTTGTTTTGCTTTTATTTTTAGTTTGTGAAAATTACCTTCTCAAGATTATTTCATGATATTCATAAATATGTCCATATTTCACCCTTATCAAAGAAAAATATCACCAACAAATCGTGGCAAATTTCTTTTCTTATTGATTTCTCGCCCAGTGATTCTTTTCGTTTCCTCAATACTTCCAGACGCAATAGCTGGAGGTACGGATTCTGTATACTATCGATTGCATTAAACCCTATTCCGTTCCCTCCCAGTGCTTCACATATCGGTGAATATTACGAACGCCCTTGTCTCAGTTACCTGCGCCCGTCACTGCACCTCTGGGAACCTGATCCGGCTCTCCTCCAGTCTTGGTGTTATTTTATTTTTGCAGACTAGTCATTCTAAATGCATGAGGCATTTTATATTCCGCTTCCTTCTCCTCAGATCCATTAAGACGCGATCTGACTTTCCGAGTGCCGACCTCCGGACTGCCCCTGGTAGGCAGACTACACGGAGCACGCAGCACAGTGCAGGGGCACAGCGTGCTGCACCTCGTCATACACGAGAGCGGACACAGTGGTTCAGTCTAAATGCACCAATTACTCAGCACCTGTCGTGCGGATTTGAAAATAAAGTGCATTATTGTTTATTTATATTGATGAATGTTGTCACAAATTTATTTAATTTTTCATTATTGCTTACCGTGGATCTTAAAAAATTACTGTTAAAAACATAAGGAATTGAAAAACAATAAAAAAAATAAAAATAAAAAAAAACAGTTGCCAGTGATTGGAGATTGCCGACAGAAGTGAAACCTTAAAACTACGAATATCATAGACACAGCACTTCATGCTTATAGCTACACTAGCAATAGATACACTAAATAATAACAGTAATTCTGTGTGGTCGTAATCAACTGGTGACAGGGTTTCTACTAACTGCGGATTCCGCCCCTGTTTTAGCCACCTTGACCTTACCCCGTACTCCTACCAGGTACAGGGGACCTACGGTTTAACGTGGAATCTGAACCAAGGAAGCATTCTGGCGTACTTGAAGCTATGCCAGACGCTAAAGTCGGAAACCCCCGACAAGACAGGGATTCGAACAGGGTACCTTTGTTCCCCGGTCAGACACTTTACCTCCTGAGCCACCAGACAGATATACTGTTAGCATTAGCATGTCGGCGATGCGAACTCATAGGAATTTACCCATCCAAAAAGCACCAACGCGCCTAAAGAATTATTCACTTCAAAAACTAAAAATTTTACTTAGTCCACAACCCGAAGGTTGGCCGAATATTCCCGAAGGAGATGTACCAAGCTATTATGTCAGAGACAGGAAAGCCAATTCCTCTCTTCAGGAGCCTACTTTGTAACATGGAATGAGAACCCCGGAACGTCCCGGCTTAGCTCGTGTAATCAAATAAAACGCCTAAAAATTTCTGCTCACCATAGGATTTGAACCCACACCCAGAGAGAGAAAAGCAAGCTCCTTAACCGCTGAGCTACCAGACCGCCTTGTTTTCAAGTATACATGTGCTAGGTAGTATCAAAATGGGATAAAAACTGTAGGTTTGTATGAACAACGTTGACAGAAATTAAGGTGAGGGTGCAAAGGAGGAGAGGGTTTATGTTTTTGTAAATCAAACGTTATATTTCTGTTTGTTTTTAAGTACAGGTATGCAAAGTTCCATTAAAATTGGATAATATCTGCGTATTCCAAAAAGCATCCAACGAGCATATCATACGCACAACATGTCATAGTATATCGCTGACGCGAATTCATAGATTTACCCCCAGCCTATAACCCGCCTATAGAAGCTTTCAAAAACTATATGAAAAAACTAAATAAATGCCTACCTATGGGTCGACACTTAATTTATCTAGTCATCCTACTCCCACTGCTCTGGCATCTGGTGAAGATTCAGATACCACACTGCATTAATCCATAACATACCAGTAAGAGTGCATTTCTAGTTTGACAGTTGTACTATACAATAGTTTTTCCATAAATAGTAACAACCGTGTTATATCTTCGAAACATACGAAAACGCCTTTAGTTAGGTATATAAATTTGACAATCGGAACCAAGCGTAAAGGTGAGCACTATCCCTCGGCCCAGCCATTGAGGAGAACGATATATTGTAGCACCGCCTGGCTAATTTTTGGTAACTTAAGGATTATAGTCATTTGCTTCCACTTTAGTTATCGGATGGGGAGGCTATGGCTCTAATCGCATACGCTATGCTACTCCTGAGAAATACTAACGATCGTTGACTTCTAGTCAGCATGTTTTAAAGTGTTAAGCAACACAAATCACGAAACAGATTTCTTCATTTAAGAACAATCAGAAGAGCCACTTGCTAAATAGCACGAACGCTGGGGACGATACATATACCTTAATGCAAGGAAATGTGACTTAACAATTTCATAAAAACGTAATATATTTCAGATTGTGAATACTGTTCCTCGTCTTAAGACACCTGCGGTGTAGTTTCCGCGGAGTGAAGGTCGCTTTTGTCGCTTTTCTGTAGTGTATTGTCCGGCGGGGAGTGCTAATTGCGGGGGCATCGACCGTATTGCGGTCGGTGCCGTGTCAGGTTGGCACGCCCGTATCTCTACATTAGCCGGCCGCGCTCATCCGTTTCTCTTGTTACGGCCGCGGCGCAGGGCTGCCAACTGCGGACACGCAACACGGCTCCCGCCCGCAGTAATCAAGTTTTACTGCCGCAGGTGCGTGCAGTGCGTGTAGGCGATTCATCTCGCACCCGCTGCTAACACAACTTGCAACGGACCGGGGTGTGCGCAACTCCACATAAGGCTCTTGTACGGTGTAAATGTCTTGCGTCTAATAAAAACAAAAAATCCAGCGCTTCCCTGCGATACAATTGAGATGGTGTGGCGTGATAGCGGTCTGTTAAAATGCTGCTCCCACTCTACCGGTCATCGTTAATTCTGCTTTCACGCACGTCACTGTACTCGTCAATCAGTTTTCGATCCTATTTGTCTCCCCACTTTGATCGACCGGTACTACTGTCGCAGTTTTCCAGTCCTCTGAGAAGCTGCGAATGCCCAGACAAAATTTATATAGTATTTAAAGATAAACTACAGTGTCATATCTTATAATCTCGAAGCCATATTTAGAAATATTGCCTACACCAGCCCATTTACGCTGTTTTCCTTTCTTAGTTCCTTCATAATAGCATAATAGCCGCAGGATGAATTTCAAATATTTTAGTTTGCTTATTTCTAACTGCGCCGACAAGCTCGTTCTCTTATTTACACACTTCCATTCCTGAATCATAGTTCCTAATAGTCTTAGTAAACTAGTTACTTAAACTCTCTGTTTTTTTTTTCAAAATCCTTATCTATAACTAATTGATATAATGCTCTTGGGTAAATAGGCGAGTTAAGAAGGCGACAGTGAATATGATCGCCGAAATACTTCGTTACATCGGCCAGTTACCCGAGAGCATTATATTGATTCTCAACGCCGAGAAAACTGCTTTCTTACTTATCTAAAACTGTCTGAATTCCGTCCTTTCCAATCAGTTTCCTAACTTAACCATAAAAATATCTAGAGTCATCATTCAGCGCTCCTCCTGCACCCATACGATTCTTCATATACCTATGAGCAGCTCGTCACTCAACCAACGCAGTACCACAACGATAACGAAAACATTTTAGATATTCTCATTACAAATAGGCCTGAATTATTCACGGACATTTCTACCACCACGGGAATAAGTGATCACGAAGCTGTAATTGCTACAGTAAAATTAACAGCCGCGCGCAAAAAGCAAACAGAAAGGATTGTTTACAGGGTCGAAAAGGCCCCAAGGGAGAGTTTAAGAAGGTTTTTGAAGGATAATTACTTCACCTTTATAGAAGGAAGAGGCTCGGTTGAAGAGATGTGACTTCGATTCATGCGTATAGTCATGGAAGGTATAGACTTACATATACCGGAAAGGACAATCAGGGATCGGAACGATTCCCCGTGGTATACGCGTGAAGTTAAAAGGTTACTTAAAAAGTAAAGGAAGATACATGCACGCTCAAGAAGGACGATGTATAGGAGTGATTTAGAAAACTTAGGTGAGACAAGAAGACATGTTAAGAATGTGATGCGCGAGGCCTTTAATGACTTTCGTTCCAATTCACTTTCCAAGAGCCTCAACGAAAACCAAAAGAAATATTGGTCGTATTTTTTTTTTTATTAGTGGTAGTTGGAGCTATATGCCAGGTCTACTACAAGACGGTCGGGAAGTTATTGACAGCCGCGACGAGGCTACTGTATTTAACACCGAATTAAAAAAATCTTTCACTGGCGAAAACATGGAATACATTCCCGCTTTTCCACGGCGTGTAGAATTTGAGATGGATCCAGTATAAATTGATAGTGTAGGTATTATAAAGCAATTAAAGCTCCTGAAGTGGGGGAAAGCGCCGGGTCCCGATAGTATACCAGTAAGAGTATTTTCAGAAAACTTGGAAGAAATAGAACCATTTCTGTCTGATATATTTCATAAATCTTTAGAAAAAAAGAAAAGTACCTTCTGATTGGAAAATAGCGCAAGTGATTCCCGTTTTCAAGAAAGGAGATCGGAGAGATCCTAGTAATTATCGACCATTATCTGTAACATCTGTTTGTTGTACAATTCTGGAATATGTCATATGCTCTAACGTTATGAAGTTCCTAAATGAAAACGAGTGATTTACACCAAAACAACACGGATTTCGGAAGAACATATCGTGTGAAACGCAGCTGGCCCTATTTTCGCATGACGTAGTGAAAGTTATCGATGCAGGTTCACAAGTTGATGCAATTTTTTTTTTTTTGGATTTTCAGAAAACGTTTGTCTCTGTACCACACAACCGACTTTTAGCGAAGATTCGAGCATACGGTATATCGGATCAGATTTGCGAATGGATACGCGATTTTCTAACCGGTCGGTCATGGTATGTCGTTGTTGACGGGGAAGCTTCTTCTAAGCTTCGGGCGTTCCTCAAGGAAGTGTAATAGGACCACATCTTTCCCTAATTTTCATAAACGATCTCAGTGACAACGTTAATTGCAGGGTGAGGTTGTTTGCTTATGATGCACTTATCTATAGAGAAGAAAGGTGCTCTGACGAATGCTTAGAAACTCAGCACAATCTGGATGTTATTTAGGAATGGTGCCGTGAATGGCAGCTTACACTTAACTGTAAAAAGTGCAAGGCAATGCAAATAAGTAATAAAAAGACCTCGTTTGTAGACCAGTACAAAGTTAGCATTTCAGTTGTTGACACGGTGGATTCGCTGAAGTATCTAGGCGTAACAGTACAAAGTAACACGAAATGGGACTTGCACATAACTTCCGTCGTAGGCAAAGCTAATTCTAAACTACGATTCATAGGTAGAAATTTGAGAAGTTTTAATGCTCATACAAAGGAAATAGCGTACAAAACACCAGTGCGTCAGCATTTGGATTACTGTTGTGGAGTTTGGGATCCGTATCGCAAGGGATTGATTGATACGTTAGAGAAAGAATAGAAGAGAGCCGCTCGATTCGTGACTGCTAGTTACAGTCCTTACGAAAGTGTCACAGAGCTGATACGTGGGTTAGGCTGGGATTGTTTGGTGGACAGACTACGTCGTTTTCGTTTGAATTTGTTGGAGAATATGCGAATATCTTTAATTTACGAGTGCAGTGAAATACTTCTGCCGCCAACCTATTTAGGTCGCAATGACAGGAGGGAAAAGATTAGAAAAATAAGATGGCGTATTGATACTTTTATGTATTTTTTCTTTCCTCGTTCTGTTCGGGATTGGAATGCACAGAATTAGGATTGGTGCTTATCACCCTCTGCCACCCACAATATTTGTGAACTACAGAGTACAGATGTATATGTTTGGCTTCCTTCTTTGCTCCTATTATTTCTTTACGCCACTGAATCATTAACAGATAAAATACACCGTGACTTGTATTACAGCCGTAGGTTGCTGTATTATCAAGTATTCTCATGCAATTGTAATTATCACGGTATTAAAAAATCATCAAGCCCAGTGAAAAGAATATTTTTCTATTCATATACTTCTAGAAAACGTCTTCGATTCATCCTTTTAAACCCCTTTAGGGAATAGGATAAGATGAATTCTTGTCTTTATCTTCCAAATCTATGTGGTAACTATCTTCCTTGTTAATGATTGCGAACAAATGATGCCCATTTTCAGCCGTTTCTCTTGTTAGCAATGTAATGTCTCAATGGTGTAGAACAAACAACTTATTTATCTGTTATTCGTTGTTTTATGTCCCTTGTACATTTATTATTGATGTGGAGCGATTCTGTTCGCCTTATTGTGGCACTTCCACATGACTATCCCCGCGGGCCATGCTATGACTACGTTTTTCATGAAGCCTTATGTTCACATACAAATAAGGTGACACTGAATTGTTTGGAAGTTATTTCACCGTTTCCTTAGTTATCAATACAATGCATAGGCGACATTTAGACTTGTATATTTCATTACACAAGTATTGTTCCCTCCTTCAGTTTCTTGCAAGTTTCCAGAGCAGTTGTACAACTGTCTGAAGTCCGCAAAGTGTCATACGGCCTTAATCAAATGCCATACCGTAGTGAAGCAGCTATCGCTACGACATTTAATATTTCTCGTCGCTATCCTCTATTCGAAATTCTCGTCGAGGTCATTACAGGTAGGGTGGAGGCAAGGAACGGGAAGGAATTCAGTCATACCATCTAAAGGAAGCATCCCGGAATTCGCCTGGAATGATTTTGGTGAAATCACGTAAATCCCAAATCTAGATGCCCGGTCGAGGATTCGAACCCGCGTCCTCCTGAATGTGAGGGCAGAGGGTTACCGCTCACCCACCACGCTCGGTTTCCAAATGGAGATTTAAACCCCTCCCCCCCCCAAAAAAAGAGAAAAATTAAAGCTATACGTTTCAAGCATAGCATTTTGTGAAGGTGAATTGGATGCTAAATACGCTGAATCAATCAAAGATGTAGAAATCTTAATAGACATGAAAATAAATGAAAATTTAGCATTGCCTCTGAGTGGGAATTTATCGGAAATGGTGGCACGGAAGAAGAATACACAGATTACGCTATGGGATCGTCCATAAACCTGGCTCCGTCTGGGGGGGAGGGTTGTTTTAAAAGTGGAAAGATGCTACGCTGAGCTACGTGGGGGAGGGAGGGGGGGGGGTTCCAAGCCAATTCACGTAGCTTTTTATTCATATTATTTGTCACAGTTAAATGAGGTACAGAGCACACAACAGCCTGTGAATATTTATTTCTGTCATTTAACTGTCTCCATGTAGGAGGGAAGGGGGGGTTCACAGGAGGCCATTATGGATGCTCCCTATGCGATGCAGATAAGTTACGAAAATTTGTTCAAGTACTGAATATGATGAAGAGATCGGTAGGAAATATTTATCGAACGGCTATCAAAGATAATTAAAATTTGTTCGAGGTAGCTGATGGTGATATTTTCTACAGTGGAAGGTCTAAAATATTTACATAATAATCTAATTACTAATTAGAACTGGTTTGTAGATATTGTTAGGTATTTTACTGTGATCAGCAGAAGATATCACAAGTGGATGAGAACCGTATAAGAAACAATACTTGAAGGAAGCGACATTTTATTTCATATTCAGGAATTTAAGAATATGAAGAACGGAACAAGAAAGAATTTAATTGGGTTGATTGTAAATTGTTAGCTGAATTGTGCATCGTTTCGAATTGTATCAAATTTCTGCTGGTAATAATATTTACCTGAATTCCGATTAAATTAAATTTCAGTTATTTTAGGCTTATGATAATTTTAGCGCTAACACCTGTCACTTCGAACCAAAACTTTACAAATGAGAACGATAGCATCACATTTCATGCCTTCTCTAATTCGAGATTATTATATATAATTGATAAAATTCCAGGAAAAAATATTCGTGGTTGATCTTTGTGCGTTAAAAAAATCGTTGGAACCAACGTTGTTTGAAGCCGCTGTCTAACGATTATTATGCACCGCACTTATTTACGTATAAAATAGCGTCGTGAGTTGACTTGGTCCTCGCATTCGGCAGTACGCCGGTTCGATCCCTGATGCTGCCACACACATTTCTGCTTTCCGTGGCTTCCAAAAATCACTCCAGGCAAATGCCCATCGCCGAATTCCTTTCAGTTACTTACCTCCAATCTTCTCCTGGCCATAATGACATGGACATCGAAAGGCGTATAGACTTCAAAAAATATAATGGTACAGAGTTTTAAAACTTGAATGTGACTGCAGCTGCAATGGAACTCACAAATCATATGCGGGACCAATTATCGACAGCCTTCGCTTGAGGACTCAAAACAAATATTAATACTAACGCTGGCAGAGATCTGCAAAATACAGCGCCTCCGAACTTTAATCTCTAGGAGTGCTCAGATCGCTAACACACACCAACTGAGATAACGTAACCCACTACATGCAGAATCACTGCCCAGTTCTGACTACGCATGACTGGAGTACCGTCTGCGATAAAGCTTCGTCTTCAACACGAGACACCTCTGCTCTGATTCTAGGTTTCTAGGGCCCCAACTACATAAATTTTTCTCACCTTTATTAGGTAGATGATAATCAGCCACTATTGCGACTGAAGTGCTAAAAATATCCCTATGGTTGATTCGACAGAAACTTCTGCGCTAGTGGGACTGACATTCTGGAAGACTCTGGTCTGATACTCAGATTGCAACTTTTCGTGATTTCGCAAATTTCCGCAAAATTCGAAATGGTTCTTTCATAAAAAAAAAGTGCCTGGTCGATTTTCTTCCCTGCCTTTTCAACAATTCTCTTCCTGCTTTGAATGCCAGTCACCGACAAGCCACAAAATTCTAAATGTATATAAGTGGTAGCAAAATTTTTCAGGATGATTCAAGCACTAGACCTAAATAAACCACAAGGAGACCCATTATCAGTAAAACAGGTAAGAAAAATAGTCCAAAAATTGCTAAGATCAGCTATGTTCCTCTACAACTAACATCTCAAAGATTGCATTGCAGCAGCTATCCATTTTTATCTTCTCACCACCTTCTCTTTTAGGTCGCATCTTCTTCACATGTGCCATACGTGGCCTTTCTCGCCAGGAGTGTCTACCATTATCATTGTTGGATTTTTTTTTTTTTTTTTTTTTTTTTTTTTGGCGTGGTAGATGACTAATCAGAGGTCTCCCCACGTTGTATGTGAGGCCACGTCTTGCGTGATTCATCAGCTCCGTCAAGAACCTCTTTACTCGTAATTTTTTTCCTTCCAGCTGATCCTTAGCATTCTATTATAGCATTAAGTTTCCGTAGCTTGAAGTCTTCTTTTTTCTTAGGCATCTACTGTCAATGTCACACATCATCACAAGCTGACATTCAAAACATATGCAATCCTCCAACTAATGAGTTAATAACTAATAAGTTACTCTAGTTTTATTTAAATTAATTCATAAAATAACGCCAATGCAACTGTATTATGTAGGTTTATTGCCGTACGCGTTTCGCCTCTCCTCGAGGCATCATCAGCGACGAATCTATTTTAAAGTTTACATTTGATTTACAAACTTATTCGACATAACGCTAAATTTATACATTTTCTTATTATTTACACTTACTATTTACATTAGTGGATTTCAGGATAGTAACCACACATCTTTGCTTTCTCTCCAAAGCATGTTTCAATTACAGCCATTTTCTTTGCTGTTGTGTACACGATATAAACATTGCGTCTTCTACAATTCGCTTGTTTTTGGTGGCCATCTTATTTTCTTACTGTCAAAGGTGGTGATGCGCTGACGGCGCCGGATTTGAATTTGCGTGGGAGATTTTATATCTAATTATATGTAAGTGTGTGGGTGTATGTATTTGTTAGGTTTATTTCTTTATTGTAGGGTTATTGTATGTTTACCAGTTTGAACAGTGTTTGGTTTGTTAAGTTTATGTGGTCATTCAGTACCTGCTTGCCATTTTTTATTGCTTTTTGTATGTGGTAGTTTCTTGTAGAGTGAGGGTATTGTGTCTGTAATTGTTGATTGTGAGTATTTGCATGTCTTTGTTAATGTCTGTTGGTAAGTGATCGTTTTCTATTAGATGTTCGGCGAATGTGGAGTGGTTACTGTACTTTAGTGCCCTCATGTGTTCTTTGTATCTGGTTTTAAACTGTCTTCTTGTCTGTCCTATGTATATTGCATCACAGTTGTGACATGTCAGTTGATATATGCCTGAGTTTTGATAGTTGTCTCTGTCTAAGTGGGTATTTAACTGTTTTTGAATCGAGTTGTCTGTTCGTAGAGCAATGTTTATGCCTTGTTTTTTAAAAATGTTTGTGATTCTGTGGGTGTATTTGTTGGAATATTCCAAACTTTAAAATAGATTCGTCGCTGATGATGCCTCGAGGAGAGGCGAAACGCGTACGGCAATAAACCTACATAATACAGTTGCATTGGCGTTATTTTATGAATTAATTTACTGAGAAACTGTGGGAAAATGGCCTTCAACAACATTACATAGTTACTCTAGTAGTTAAACTTATTCTTGATTTGAGTCCGCCAGTCATTTACCTCTGCGGTCTCAACTAATCTCACGCCAATGGCAGGCTTGCAGTTTGAGGCCTCAGTTTTGTAACCACTCGTTGTCTGCCTTCGAACTGCATAAGTCTTTGAGTCAGCTGATTTTTAAACTCTAATAAGTGCAGAGGATTTCCTCCGTTCCTTCTAGGTCTTGTCTTAGTTCGTGATAACACCATGCATTGTTCGTTCATCATTACGTCCACGTTTTTTCTCTCTCTCACATAATCTGCATCTTGTTTTACATACGCATTAAAGGTGGTGGATGGATGATATGGAGCAACACCAGTAACTTTTATGAATTAACAAAACCAAACTTCTAAGTGGGCGATGTCGCGATAATAATCTTTCTGCATCAGGCATTAGTATGTCTGAGACGTGTATATTCCCTGTCGGGGATTCGAAACGGGTAATGTAATGTTAAACAGGCTCCTACCTCAATCATTTTTTTCATTACTGAATTATTCATACTGCTCTGAAAATTACAGAATAATAAAATTATACTGTGAAAATGAAAAATCGAACTAGAAAATACTGTGTTACAGGGTTACAGACATGCAATTATATTCCTATAGCAGGACTCAGAAAAAAAGGAAAACTCAACAGTTTGAGTTAGTATGGAGATCAAGCTTCGCCTCAGCCATTACGTCATATGACTGCGACAAGTCATCCGCTGCTTAATGAGGATGTGTGGACTATGGACATCATGAGGCTTACCACTTCCTGGATGATGTCATTTTTCTTGTCAAATGACTGCCTCGTAGTGTTGGAAGTAGTTTCTCGATCCTGGGGAAAAGAAACAAGTTCGCCAATGCGAGGTGCTGTGGAAAATTCCACTCCTCTGCTCGCCAGCTGATCCTCTGGGGACGGCTCTGCGCCTGAGTCACTCAGCCGACTCACTCCAGAGGAGAGCACTGCAGTGGGCGTCTCCAACAGACCAGTCCCGACGCGTTAAACATGGTTTAGTGACGCCACAAAATCTAAAAAAAGGGGTTTCTTAAACAACATCGTAACTTAATATATCCTCCACTACAGAGGCATTCGAAGACGAGAACAGAAATGATAGAAAACGATTATGGAAGAGATCGGGGGTATTAAAAAGAAACTCTAGGGAACGAACGGTGTACCTGATAAGAGCATTCGAAGCTCAGAGAACATAGGTCTCTTATGAGGCTAGAATTAAAGGAGTTAAATTTTATAGTTGAAACTACAGCTTCTAAAATTATAAAAATAAACATAATGATTTGGGAGCTGCTACATACAACAGAAAGAATGAAAATGTATTAATATTACCATTTAAATTTATTAATAATAACGGTAAACTAAAAATTAAAAAAATGACAGATTTTAAGCGCCAGTGTAGCTCAGTGTGCTGCAGACTATGGAGGTACAACGGGAACGGGCAGGGGCCCAGAACCACGCGTGTCGGCCGTCCCGACCTCATAAACTACACAAGTTACACGTTTCGCAGACAGCTGGCAACACAAGTCTTGCCTCCCAGAGATGAGGAACGTGGAGCCAGGCAGGACCAGACCCTCCCTCATCACTCACACTGGACACTTGTGGCTCCTGCGCCTTGTATTCACACTTTGCTGACTCACCTGATTCAGACAGAAGTTGAGAGCGTAGTGGCGAGTGGAACTATCTGTCCACTGCCTCGAGTACTAACTGCAACCTCTGTCTTACAGATGTATTGCGGTCCACAGCGTAGCTGATTTGTCAGAATGGAAATGTTTGGTGATCATATTGCCGCTAGCTTCTTTCAACACGTCTCAACATTTCTATAGAAAGAACCTGTAGCTTCCATCGACGATTTAACCTTCGAAAGGCAATCGAGTATTAAGTGGATGATGTGAGTCACCTGGAGTTAATTATTTATGAACAAATTCCGATTCGGTTGCTTTTTAATCTGTTTTACTATCAGAACGGGTTGCATTTCCTTCACTGCAACCTAATTAGTAACTTTTATACTTTACTTCACATTTGCTTTATGTGCTCTGTCGTCAGCTTCTACACAGCACTGTTTTGATGCTATTGATTATTTGTTGGATGCGGCACTGGTTCAGCCAGCGTTTCACTGCATTGGACTGTCCTGGAGTAACGGTTACCGTTACATTATACCAGTAAGTCTCAACGCAGCGCACTGCAGTTAATCATATATATTATTTCTATAAGGTATTTTTTTGTCACAAACCTATATCTTCCATCATACTTAACCGAAATCAATGAATGAGGTGTCATTTTAAAGCTTATGGTCTCCACTTTGGTTAAATCGTATTTTAAGTAAGAAAGTTTTCGGAAATCGACCCTTAAAGGGCAAAAATGTAAATTTTTCTAAAATGCTGTTTTCTGTGTTACGAGTCAGTTATCTCCCTGGATACCTATCTGAAACCGTTTTATGAAGTATCGTTTTAAAGATTGAGATCTCCGCTTTAGTGACGTCATATATTAAGCCAGAAAGTTTTCGGAATTCGACCCTTAAAGGGCAAAAGTATCAATATTTTTTCAATGCGTTTTTGTGTCACGAGCGATTTATCTCCCTTAATATCTAACCGATATAGATAAATGAGGTATCATATTAAAGAATAAGGTCTCCGCCGTGGTAACATTATATTTTAAGAAAGGAATTTTTCGTAATTCGACCCTTAAAAGGCAAAAATGTCAATTTTTCTAAAATGCGTTTTTTGTATCTCGAGCCATTTATCTCCCTGGATATCTAACCAAAATCGATAAATGAGGTAGGATTATGAGGAGTAATGTCTCAACTTTGTGACATTATATTTTAAGAAAGAATGTGTTTGGAATTCAACCCTTAAAGGGAAAAAGTATAAATTTTTCTATAACGCATTTTTGTGTCACGAACGATTTATCTCCCTTAATATCTAACCTATATAGATAAATGAGGTATCATATTAAAGAACAAGGTCTCCACCATGGTAACATTATATTTTAAGAAAGGAATTTTTCGTAATTCGACCCTTATAGGGCAAAAATGCCACTTTTTCTAAAATGCGTTTTTTGTATCTCGAGCCATTTATCTCCCTGGATATCTAACCAAAATCGATAAATGAGGTAGAATTATGAGGAGTAATGTCTCAGATTTGTGACATCATATTTTAAGAAAGAATGTTTTTGGAATTCAACCCTTAAAGGAAAAAAAGTATAAATTTTTCTATTACCGATTTTTGTGTCACGGGCGATTTATCTCCCTTGATATCTAACCGATATAGATAAATGAGGTATCATATTAATGAATAAGGTCTCCGCCGTGGTAACATTATATTTTAAGAAAGGAATTTTTCGTAATTCGACCCTTAAAAGGCAAAAATGTCAATTTTTCTAAAATGCGTTTTTTGTATCTCGAGCCATTTATCTCCCTGGATATCTAACCAAAATCGATAAATGAAGTAGGAATATAAGGAGTAATGTATCAGCTTTGTGAAATCATATTTTAAGAAAGAATGTTTTTGGAATTCAACCGTTAAAGGAAAAAAGTATAAATTTTCTATAACCGATTTTTGTGTCACGAGCGATTTATCTCCCTTGATATCTAACCGATATAGATAAATGAGGTATCATATTAAAGAATAAGGCCTCCGCCGTGGTAACATTATATTTTAAGAAAGGAATTTTTCGTAATTCGACCCATAAAGCGCAAAAATGTCAATATTTCTAAAATACGTTTTTTGTGTTTCGAGCCATTTATCTCCCTGGTTTTCTAACCAAAATCGATAAATGAAGTAGGAGTATGAAGAGTAATGACTGAACTTGGTGACATTATATTCAACCTCACTATTCATCGTATTTTATTCGCGAAATTTTCGCATGGGTCGTCTAGTGTTATTAAATTTCGATAGATATTTTTCTAATCACACATTGCGTTTTATCGGCAGTTATTTGCACGCCATTTCTTTACCAAATTCTCTAAAATGTGACGCCTTCTTTCATTATTATTATTATCTGGATTTTAAAGAAACCATCGCAGAATTCACCTGGAAGGATTTCGGGTAACTATGGAAAACCAAATCAGCGTTGCCGGACGGAAATTTTAACACTCTTCCTTCGAATGTTACACACGATTAGTCACTGGTATCGGCAGATGTAAGTCATTTACAAAACATTTTTCGGTTAGGTACGCACTGCCGACAGTAAGGGCATTTTCATAAACACCGGCAAAGATGCAGCCGAAGCAAACGCCGAACGGAATGCAGTGTCATCCATATCATACCATATAATCCGACGGATGTGGTTCCAGTTTATGAGCGTACGTATTGATGTCTTTTTTTTATGGAAAACATGACCTGGAAAACTGCCAGTCTCCACAAAAATCAAGGACTTTCATAGAAATGATTTTTTTTAAGATTTATAATAATATTTAATTAAATTGCGATAAAGCGCACGCCCCGTTAACAATTTCCCTACACACCCATCATCTCCCTTTTCTGCACCCACCTACATTTGCCCTCTGCAAATTTAGCTTTAAATTCTTTCAACGTTTTTGGTAAATTATTCATCATTTCTCCTGTTAACTTATTCCAATCCCTGACACCCTTACCTAAAAAAGAGAAACTTCCCACACCCTTGTGCAGTAAATCGAGAGCCAGCTTGTGGTCATAATCATCTTTTCCCATCCATGCATTACTCTTAATTCTTACACCAATATCTTTCCACGCCTTATCACCAATATAGGACTTGTACACTCCCATGGCCCTCTTCACCCTTCTCCTGTCTTGCAATAAATCCCATTCCAGCTCTTTTATCATATCTGTCACTGATTGCATTCTGCGATAATTTCCAGAAACAAATCTAGCAGCCCTTTTTAGCATCCTTTCCAACTCCTCTATTTCATGCGCAAAATGTGGGTATCATACTACACTACCATATTCAAGCAATGGTCTGACCAAAGTTTTGTAACCTAATTCCTTTACTTCTCTCGTGCATCACCTCATCACTCTCTTCCACAAATTCAGAACTTTAAAACCATTTCCTACCACCTGTCAAATGTGTCCTGCCCAGTTAAGCTTGTTATCAAAAGTAATGCCAAGATATTTACATTTCAAGTATTCAGCAAGCAATTCTTTCCCCACCTTATATTTATAATTAACCTTTTGTTTTTTATTTGTGTATCTAATGAGCTGACTCTTCTTTGCATTTATCTTCATCCCATGTTTACCAACCCAACTAGATATCCTGTCTATATCACCCTGCAACTGTTTACAATTCTCTATAGTTTTGATTCTTTTATACAGCATTATGTCATCTGCAAACAATCTAATTTCAGATAGTAAACAATCAACACAATTATTCATTAGAATAATGAAAAGAATTGGTTCCAATACGTTACCCTGTGGCACTTCGATTTTTACTTCCACTTCTTTTGATAATACATTTCCTACCCTAACTTTCTGTTTGTTACCTTTTAAAAATTGTTCTATCCATTAAATCGCTTTCTCATCCACTACAATAGTTTTTACCTTATTTACTATCATTTTGTGGCTCACTCTGTCAAAAGCCTTTGAAGGATTAGTGTTACACTATCAATTTGGCCTCCCTTGTCCATTTCATCTGAAATATCTTACATATATCTCACAAACTGAGATTCGTATAAATATCTTTGCCTAAAAGCATGTTGCCTACTTGAAAAATACTATACTTATGCTTATCACATATATTTCGGATGTGGTTGCATATCAATCTCTCCATTAATTTTATCTACCACTGATGTCAAACTGATCTGCCTATAATTCTCAACCCTCCTTTATGTACAGGCGCTACTATCGCACTTTTCCAGTCCTCTGGTAAGGAGCAAGTATCCAGACTTAATTTAAATAATATTTCAAGATAAGGTACAATGTCACATCCGGCTATCTTTGAGATCTCTGAAGTAATATTATCTACATCAGCCCCTTTATATTTTTTCAGCTTTCTTATTTCCTTCATGATATCCTCAGTATGAATGTCGAATTTTTTGGTCTGTTCATTTCTAATTGTGTTATTAAGCTCCGACCCTCCCGTTTCTGATTCATTGTCTCTAATACTCTCACTAAATCGGTTACTTATAATCTCTGCCTTTTTCAAATCCTCAGTGACTTCTTTAATTTTGAATTGCGATAGAGCCACTATCCTGAGGCAGTCCTACATTTGCTTTTACCTTTTTTCATACTGCATTCCCCACACTAACCCTTCGCTCTCTTCCTTTTAAGAATTCGTCTACCCAGCAAGTCACTTTTCCATCCATTCCAATGGTTTTTACCTTATCTACCACCATTTTATGTCTCACTCTGTCAAATGTTTTGGTTAGATCCAGTGCGGCACTTTCAACTTGCACTCGCTTGTCCATTTCATCTGCACTATCTTGCACGTAGCCCACTGAGATTCACATGAATGTCCTTTCCTAAATCCATGTTGCTGGTTCACGAACCAGTTCCATTCCTTTTGTGACTTTAGAATCAAAAACTGAATTTTTTAAGTAAAAAAAAAAAAGTTCCATCTAATGATTCTTTTACATTTCATATTACTCTGCTATAATCTTCAAATAAGACAGAGAAAATCACGGAATAGACAGTCAGAAAGGCAATAACAGTGTGGAGATAGTCCCGTAATACGCTTGATACCGCCTAAAAGAAGCTGTCGTTTTGTACGACAAGTTTTAGAAGCAGGCTCCACCACACGTCCGTGCATGTCCTCATAAGCGCGGGGCACAGAGTCGTGCAGAACGCCGATTAATTTCTTGGCAGTGAATTGGTAGCATTTCGCCGCCGCAAATAGTTTAGGGCCAGCAGCGAAGTTCTAATTGGTTGTTAGTGCCTACCATTAGAGGGGCTTTCTCGAGAACAATGCCAATTAAGCCTGCGGGCTGGATATTGGCATCGGCCGACCATATTCCATCCTTCTCACATAACAACTTCTACTTGTCTGCAGCTCACTGGCGTGCTAGTCTCCAGCATCCCACGGCTTGTTATGCTGCACGTCACCAAATGTGACTGTCTTACAGGAAGTCGCTGTACAGTGCAAGTAATGTAACTGTGTAAACTTTCTGTTTAGAGATTTCACCGCGGTTTCAGCTTAACCGCTGAAATTCGGTTTCTACAGCTGACAAATTTTTTAAACATAACATGACAAAATACATAATAATAATGAAACTAATACGAAGTTTAATATTCCTGACAAATCACTGCTTCGCGGTTTGCTCAGATTTTTGTATTGTCATCCGTGTCATGTTCTTTTATTTAAGATATTTTGTAATCTCTGTTGAAATACGAAGATAAACACAGTCACATAATTTCAAAATTTTATTTATATTTTAATATTAATTATATCATCTTCTTTCACGTCATTATTACTTTTATGCATTGTTGGGTGTAATGCTATGGTAAAAAATATTTCTCTGCATTTGAGAAGCGTTTTTCCAAATACTAAATACTGCGATTACAGCACCAGTACTAATTAGGTCCTCAACGATCGACCAGAACATAACTGCTAAAAACAAAACAATAACTGCAATAAAGTCTTCGTGGGTGTGCCGTTGGATTGTGTTGTGGAAACACAATATTTCGACGACTAGCTCCACCGTCTTCCTCGGGTGCGAAAACATCTGTAGTCTGTAAGAAGACCACCACAGATGATTTCGCACCCGAAGAAGATGGCGGAGCTAGTCGTCGAAATATTGTATTTCCAC
>CM061920.1:46777184-46897886 GCA_031002005.1 Vandiemenella viatica | reverse complement strand
TTGAAGAAGTCGTTGCGACGGGTACACGTAACACAGAATCTTCTGGGAAGTTATTCGCCGTTGACAACGTGACAATCCCGCCGTTCGCAATGAGAAGAGTCCCAGTCAAAAACACGGACGACCGCAACCTTGAAGTGCTTGTCGATAGTAGAAAGTTTATTAGGCTCCACGGAAAGAAATCTACATACCAGCGGCTATCATAAGCATTATCGGTGGTCGAGGAGACATTTGGATCACCAACTGTCACGAGCAGTCACAAATTATCCCCAAGGGAATGTGCATAGGGACAGCTGAACCAGTCCAGGAGGGCGAGCTCAACGTCATTAACGAAGATCCATGCTTTGTTACTAGTACCGACAAACACGCTGGAGGAAACAACTATGGAACTGCCAATAGGGGTCCGGCCTGACCAAGGAAACAACACCACCGGGTGTTAGCTATACTACGCCAATTCTCTGGTGTATTCACACCCCAGCAAATAAAAGGTCAGACGAAACGGCCCACGATAAAGCATCGTATCAATACTGGGGATCATCCGCCCATTAGCCAGCGCTCGTACCGATTGTCACCAGTCGAAAGGCGAATAATTCGAGAGGAAGTGGAGAAGATGTTGCATAATGACATTATTCAACCTTCGGAGAGTCCTTGGTCATCTCCGGTGGTCCTCGTAAAGAAGAAGGATGGTACGTGGCGATTCTGTGTCGACTATCGGCGGCTGAACAAATCACAAAGAAAGATGTCTACCCACTGCCGCGCATCGACGACGCCTTAGACTGCTTGAAAGGAGCTACATACTTCTCAACCATGGACATGCAGACAGGCTACTGGCAAATCGAGGTTGACGAAGCTGACAGAGAAAAGACGGCTTTTATTACACCTGATGGCCTCTATGAATTCAAAGTAATGCCATTCGGATTATGCAACGCTCCGGCCACATTCGAACGCATGATGGACAACTTACTTCGACACCTTAAGTGGACGACGTGTCTTTGTTATTTAGATGACATTGTTGTTTTCTCGAAAACATTTGAAGAACATCTGAGTCGCCTGTCAACGGTGCTGAAGTGTGTTCAGACTGCAGGACTCCGCCTCAATCCGAAGAAGTGCCTCTTCGTCGCCAAAGAGATAAAAATCCTGGGGCACCTGGTCAACGGAGATGGCGTCCGCGCTGATCCAGATAAAGTAAGGGCAGTCATGGAATTTCCAACTCCTCAGCACATTCGTGATGTGAGAAGCTTTCTTGGCTGTGCTCATACTTCCGGCGTTTCATAAAAGGATTCTGTAACATGGCACGTCCACTGCAAGAACTTTTGCAGGGAGACGCCAAGTTTTACTGGGATGAAACTAAAGAAAGATCTTTCCAGGCACTTAAGGAGGCTCTAACTTCCGCACCAGTTCTAGCCTTATACGACGAGAATGCAGAAACTGAACTTCACACTGACGCCAGCGGTTATGGGATCGGTGCAGTGCTTGTGCAAATTCAGGAAGGTGCTGAGAAGGTGATAGCCTATGCATCAAGAGTACTCTCTAAGCCCGAGATAAACTACTCTACAACCGAGAAAGAATGCCTCGCAGTTGTCTGGGCTATCAACAAGTTTCGTCCGTATTTATTCGGCAAACCTTTCACCGTCGTGACAGACCACCATTCTTTATGTTGGCTAACCAGCTTGAAGGATCCATCAGGTCGACTAGCAAGATGGGCACTTAGACTTCAAGAGTACGACGTCACGGTGGTATTCAAAAACGGACGCAAACACAAGGATGCCGACAGCCTTTCAAGGAATCCTTTAATAGAACACAACAGCATGAATGGAATTTCAGCCCTCGCTGAATTAGGTGACGTTGCAGCTGAACAGAGGGAAGATTCAGAGTTATTAAGAACCATAGACGCCTTGGAGAAAGGAGAACAGGCCAAAGGAGAGTTTCAATTGATAGATGGGACATTGTATAAGAACAACTACGATCCACTAGGCCCCAAGTGGCTTCTGGTCGTTCCAGCTCATCTCCAGCCAGCTATTCTCAAGTATTTCCACGACGCTCCAATATCCGGTCATCTGGGATTTGTGAAGACCCTGGACCGAATCCGACGCAGGTATTACTGGAAGGGTCTCTACCGATCTGTCAAGCATTATGTGAGTCACTGTAAAGAGTGCCAGCGACGGAAACATGTGCCGCAATTACCTCCAGGTCATCTAGTACCAATTCCGCCTGCAGCAGTTCCATTCCACCGAATTGGGATCGACCTTTTAGGGAGGTTCCCGAAGTCGACAGCCGGTAACCGATGGATAATAGTCTGCACCGACTACCTCACGCGCTACGCTGTCACCAAACCTGTGCCGACTGCAGAAGCTCCAGAGGTTGCAAAATTTCTAGTAGAAGACATTATTTTGAAGCATGGAGCACCACGTGTGATGATATCCGATCGTGGAAAGGTATTCCAGTCAAGACTAGTATCAGAGGTCATGTCAAGATGCGACGTTGTCCACAGGATGACAACTGCATACCACCCTCAGACAAACGGTCTCACAGAACGCTTCAACAAAACATTAGCCGATATGCTGTCGATGTATGTGGATGTTGAGCAGAAGGATTGGGATACAATACTGCCAGTGTCACATTTGCTTATAATACAGCAAGGCAAGATACGACAGGCTTCACTCCGTTTTTTCTGCTCCATGGCCGTGAAGCTGAGACCACAATGGATACGCTGTTCCCATTCCAGCCGGACGACACTCAGGATGACTATATAAACAGCTCATTACCAGGGTCGAAGAAGCAAGACAGCTGGCTCGCATACGAACACTGGCCACCCAGGAGAAGGACCGTCAGCGGTATGACGGCAAGCACCGACCTGTTGCGTACAACCCAGGAGATCTCGTATGGATTTTTACCCCTGTCCGGAAGGTTGGGCTATCAGAAAAGTTACTGAAGCGGTACTTTGGTCCGTATCGTGTCATACGCCGCCGGTCAGACGTCACATACGAAGTCGAGGATTATGAGCCGTCTTCGAAACGACGAAAACGAAGGGACATTGTTCACGTCCTCCGCATGAAGCCTTACTACAATCCTGACGAGCAGCTAGGCACAACCAGCTTCTTGTTCAAGGACTCTGGAGGACGGTTTGGATACTGAGGAAGTCGGACAGGAAGATAATAGTACAACCGGGAGGGGCCCTCCAGAACTGCCATACAGAGGACCCACGACAAGATCAAGATCCAGGACACTTCAGCGTGCCCAAAAGAAATCTAACAGCGGGCGCTGTTTTCCTCAGGAGAGGGAGCAATGCCGCATGAACGCCAGTGTACCGTCTGCCAGCATGGCGCAGCGGGTAGCGTCACGAATTGCGGTACCGAAGGTCGCCGGTTCAATCCCGCCCACTGACAAAAATTATTTAATTCTGTTTATTATTTCCAGAAGATTCTACATGTTTCCTAAGGTCACTTGTAACTTCTACACATTTCATTTGTTAACTACTCTTGTAATCTCTAGTACGTTCTATCTGTGTATAAATAGAAGAGCATTCTGCCCAAGAGGCAGTCAGTGCTGCGTGTATGTTTGAGTTCTCAATAAACCTGTTCTCAGTTTAAGTGCTGTGTTCATTGACAAGTAACCTTCGAATTCACACCTGCCCCGGTTGCAACGCGACAATATGATACAAGCAATTATTGAACACGATACGTATTTATTATGTATTAGAAATACATATAACCGCACAACAGAAATGTAGCCGAGAGCAGCTTAGCACGGAATAACAACTGAACTGTTTATACATTGGTCAGAGTATAAACTAAGCTAGAGATATAACAGAGATATTATTGAAGTATAGAAGGCAGTAATTCAGATTAAATAAGTATAAACAAACGATACTCTAACACTCCCACCGAATTACAGCCTTCTTGAAACAATTATAAACCAATGTTTATTATCACTGTTGTTCAAGTAACAGCTGCCGTATTTTTAAGAAATAAATATCACTGGCAAAGACATCACTGTACCCAACTAAGTCTGTAGTGTTTGTGTTAGGTAAGTAGCACAATCCATAATTCTTGCTTTCTTTCAAATATTTTAGTATTTTCTTGACAACAGTCCAGTGAGAATCATCATAAGAATATAGAAGTTGATTCACCTGACTTACAAGCAAATATAACATCTGATCTGCTTACTATTGCTGCATTGATAAGTGATCCCACTGCTTCTGTGTATGGGTGATGTTTCTCAAGTACTCCTTTAACCTTTGAAAGTCTCACATGTGGATTCAGCAGGAATACTGTTAGGATATGGCACCAATCATATCAAATTTCCTCAATAATTGTTCTTCATACTTAGTTTGGTGTATAAAGATACAGTCTTTAGTTACTTCATTCATAACAGTCTTATCTCTACAAATCAAAAGTCCATCATCAACATACAGACAAAGATAACAGTTGATGTCAATGATTTGTTCAGTATAAACACACTGATCTGCTTTGGTTTTCACAAAACCAAATTTATTTAAAATTGGATTGAATTTTGTATTCCAGGCACCTAGGAACTTGTTTTAAGGCATATAAAGATTTGGTTTTACATACCATATTTGGTTTGCAGTCTAGTTCCTCTGGTGGTGTCATAATAATTTTCTCTTCCAATTCACTTACTGTTGTTGAGAAAGTCTCATCATAATCAATTCCTTCAGTTTGAATATATATCTTTGTACAACATCTGAATTTGTAACCTGGACCAGTTGGTTCATCCTTAATGCAGAACACACATTTACATCCTGTTACTTTTTCATCCTGAGGCTTTCCTACCAATGTCCATGTTCCATTTTGATGATGAGATTTTAATTCCTTGTTTATAGACATCTTACACTTTTCTGAATCAGATAATGTTATTGCTTCATTGTAGTTATGTGGAATAGGAATTATTGTATCTACACAGTAGCACAGGTAATCCTTCTCAACTTTATCTTTTTCTTTAGAGAGCATTTGTTTATTTCTAGGTCTCAGAGTCATATTTGAGGGTAAAGGTGTCTCAACAGTCACTTCTGTTTTATGCTCACTGCTAGTATTGGTACCAGAAAAGTATTCAGCAGTAGTAATTGTGGAATCTGCTTTGTCACTGGAGCTCTCTGATGTATGATTGTCATTTAATTCAGATGATGTATCACACATTGATTCTGCCAAATCAACAGGGAGATAATTTCTTTTGACAGTAGATTCCAGAAAAACAGCATCTCTGCTTTTAATTACTAACTGAGAAGGAGGTATTATAAACCTGTAACTTTTTGAATTCTCACAGTATCCAACAAATTTAGCTTTCTTTGCTTTAGGATCCCATTTGCTTCGTTTTTCTTTAGGGAGATGTATCATCGCATCACAGCCAAATATTCTTAAATTACTCACATCTGGTTTTCTTCCTGACCACATTTCCTCTGGTGTTTTAAATGTCAGTGATCGAGTTGGAGCTCTGTTGATGAGGTAAGCAGCAGTATGTACAGCTTCAGCCCAGTATAGCTTAGGAAGATTAGCATTGATCAACATACATTTTGCTCTTTCCACTAATGTCCGGTTCATTCGTTCAGCAACGCCATTTTGTTCAGGAGTATATGGTGTGGTTGTTTGATGGATTATTCCAGCACCTTGTAAGAACTCAGAAAAGTCGTTGTTTACATATTCAAGGCCATTTTCTGAGCGTAAACATTTTATGTTACATTCTAATTGTTTTTCAACTTGCATTTTAAAATGTTTGAACTTTTCAAAAGCTTCTGACTTTTTATGGAGAAAATAAACAAATACCTTTCTTGAATAGTCATCAATGAATGTCATGAAATATTTAGCACCTCCTAATGACATGGTTTCCATTGGACCACAAATGTCAGAGTGTACTAGTTCAAGTAACCTTTTAGCTTTGGATCCATTGTATCTTAAAGGTAACCTGTTTTGTTTTCCTTCTAAGCAAGTTGTACAAACTAGTTTGTCTGGTTTCTTGGACAATTTTACACCTTCTGCATTCTCCACTATTTTCTGCAGATCATTAAAGTTCGAATGACCCATTCTTTGGTGCCATAAGAAAATGTCTTGCTCATCAACATCAGATATGTATGCTTGATGATTATATACATTTAATCTATACATATTGTTGATTAAACTGGCTGTCCCAACTATTTCATTATTCCTGTTTATTATTATACAGCCCTTACTGTTGAACTTTACTTGACCACCATTTCTAATTATCTGACTGACAGATAGTAAATTTGTTGACAACTCTGGAACATACAGAACATTTTGAAACAAAATTTTCTTACATTGGCCATTAGCGTCACACACATTTAAACTCAGCTTACCTGAGCCTTTTACTGATAAGCATTTGTCATTTGCAACCTTAATTGAGTTTATGATTGGTACTGTTTCTTCTTGTAGTATATTTCTGTGCATGGTCATGTGCATAGAAGCACCGGAGTCTATATACCAGGAATCACTGTTACTCACTGGAGCTATGAAAGCAGCGGCATAGCTTGAGCTTTCCTGATTTTCAACTTTATGTTTCTTCTTTGCTTTAGACTTGCACTGTGCACTCAAGTGGCCATGCTTATTACAAGTGTAGCAACGAGGTCCTTTTTGAAACTGTTTCTTGAAGCTTTTGTTGTTCTTATAATTTACGGCAAAAGCTGATGTTTCACCATCATTTATTTTTACATCTTGTAAAATTTTAGCCTTTACGGAGTCAGCACTTATTTTCATACCGGAACTTTCGATGGCAATTATCATCGGTTTGTATGAATCTGGTAGACCGGAGAGAAGCAGAGTTCCAAGCCACTCGTCGTCTACTTTAAATCCAATATTTCTCAACTTGTGTGCTGTTGTCATGATTTTGCTAACATACTCTTCTACATTTCGACATCCGACTAGCGTTGTTGTGCACAGATCACGAAGTAAGCCCACACGACGCGTTAATCCAGAATCATCGAAAGCGTTTGCTAAGTTGTTCCAAACTTCTTTCGCTGTCTTTGCTTCCTGAATGTGGACATAGTTGATTGAATCCACTAGCAGAATAATTTTTGACTTGGCTTTCAAATCGCGTTTGGGATCAACGTGATCATCACTCGCATTTTCAATGCAATTCCACAGTCCTTCGTGTTCCAGATAGGTTTTGACGGCAAATCTCCATGTCGAGTAGTTTTCCCGACCAGTGAGTTTTTCTATCAAAGTTAATTGATTGCTTGAGCTCATATTTTCGCACTTTTAAATGCCGCGTGTTGCCTAGGTTGTAACTTTTACTTTCGTCAGATATTTATCATCTTTACATATACCTGGCTACTGGGCCCATAACCTGTTAAGATTTTTAAATATGATACAAGCAATTATTGAACACGATACGTATTTATTATGTATTAGAAATACATATAACCGCACAACAGAAATGTAGCCGAGAGCAGCTTAGCACGGAATAACAACTGAACTGTTTATACATTGGTCAGAGTATAAACTAAGCTAGAGATATAACAGAGATATTATTGAAGTATAGAAGGCAGTAATTCAGATTAAATAAGTATAAACAAACGATACTCTAACAGTTTTACTTATATTTTAACGAGATATAACGTATGAAATATGAAATTAGAGGTACGTGAAAAATTATACATATTCATACGTAGAGATGATTATTATATATTAGTGCCATCCTAACCCAAGAAAAAGTATAGAATTTTATCACCAAGCATAAACTTTTGTTAGGGTTACATACGTGGTCACAACAGAAAATATTATTTCTGTAACAGTTGACAAAAATAATCCCATTTTTAAATGCTGATGCGGAATAAAACAGCAAAATTCTATCGGGGTTTAATATCGATATTAAGCACAAAGATTTTTACAGTAAATTAAAAATCATAATTTAATTATGCTTATGGAAGTGTTAATGTATGATGTTGTGGTTTGACTAACGACAACCCGGTATCTGATTCATATGTTTATCGTAAATTAAATATTACACGGTTCCATGACGCTTATTAAGTTTTAATCTATGATATAATGGTTTCATTGACGTTTTAATTTTATTTTAATTTACTACATTTCAGAATACTGAATAAATAAAAATAATTGTTGTCGTTACATACAGACATTTCCTCAAACACGCCTGCCAAACCCTACTTTTAAAACATTGTCGGCAAATGTTAGCAGTGAATCACTGGTAACAATTCGAATTTTGTGTGTTCATGTCAGAGCTAATCTAATTACTACGAGTGTGCAAACAGTTTTTTCTAAATTTTAGTATCATTGCCCTTTTCTTTATTTATTTACCATCCCAACATTCGACTGTTATGGTTGATTTTTGGAAACATGGCAAACCGTAATCTGGATGTCGGAACCTAAGGATTCGAACCCGCAGTCCTCACGAATTCCTAGCTAAAAAACGTTAATCACTCAGCCAACAAGTTTAGTAACTGAAACCATAGTAGTCTTATAACTTCTTGTTCTCTACTATTTATGCTGCCCTTTCAGAAACGTACTAAAGCATTAAATTTCACTCTCTACAAACAATATAATTTTCGTATGCTTTTATGTATTTTTTGTGATTATTACAGCACATCATGTAATGTTTGTAATGAAGTATGGTAGAGGCCGAAAACTTTTCATACCAACCAGCTGCCTCATTACAGCGTTAAGCTGCTGGACGGAAATTACAAGCCGTGAACTAACAACGGAGTCGGGATTAACAGGGCTTCCCGGCGTTAATTCTTTTAGAAGGAATTAAACAATAAACAACGGAGGTGATTCGAGTGAGCTGCGAAAAAAGTTTTCATTTGGCCGAGGTTCGTCTGTGGTGTTATTACGAAAATGAGAATGTAAAAGAGATGCATATACCCCGGACGCTGAATGCGCTCATAATAAGGAATTACGGGCTTTCCAAATAAGGTAATCCGCACGCTTTAATGCTCTCATTCGTCAGGGCGCATAATCCCTGTTCGCACTCTTCGTCCAGAAATTAAAATTATCCATTTCGGTGGAATAGGGAAGAGGTTTGAGGTCAAGGACCCAGACTCATGCACGGAGGCAACACCGTTAAATGGGTGTGCCACAGGGTAGCGTATTGGGACCATTGTTATTCATTATTCTAATGAATAATTGTGTTGATTGTTTACTATCTGAAATTAGATTGTTTGCAGATGACATAATGCTGTATAAAAGAATCAAAACTATAGAGGATTGTAAACAGTTGCAGGGTGATCTGGACAGGATATCTAGTTGGGTTGGTAAACATGGGATGAAGATAAATGCAAAGAAGAGTCAGCTTATGACATACCCAAATAAAAATCAAAAGGTTAATTATGAATATAAGGTGGGGAAAGAATTGCTTGCTGAAGACTTGAAATGTAAATATCTTGGCATTACTTTTGATAACAAGCTTAACTGGGCAGGGACACATTTGACAGGTGGTAGGAAATGGTTTTAAAGTTCTGAATTTGTGGGAGAGAGTAATGAGGGGATGTACGAGAGAAGGAAAGGAATTGGGTTACAAAACTTTGGTCAGACCATTGCTCGAATATAGTAGTGTAGGATGGGACCCTCATTTTACGTATCAAATAAGGGTGCAAAAAAGGGCTGCTAGATTTTTTTCTGGAAATTATCGCAGAATGCAATCAGTGACGGATATGATAAAGGAGCTCGAATGGGATTCATTGCATGAGAGGAGTAGGATGAGGAGGATCATGGGAGTGTACAGGGCATATACTGGCGATGGGGCATGGAAAGATATTGGCGTAGGTATGAAAAGTAATGCATGTAAGGGAAAAGATGACCATGACCACAAGCTGGCACTCGATTTCAGGCACAAGGGTGTAGGAAGATTCTCTTTTTTAGGTAAGGGTGTCAGGGATTGGAATGAGTTACCACGAGAAATGATGAATAATTTACCGAAAACTTTGAAAGAATTTAAAGATAAAATTTGTAGAGGGCAAATGTAGGTGGCTGCATGATAGCGGGAAGATGGGGGTGTAGGGAAATTACCACCGGAGCGTGTGCTCCATTGCAATTAATTAAATTAAATTAAATTAATACGCGAACTTATATCAATACTTCATTGTTGAGCGCTCAGAAAGTACCGTCATATTGTTCGTGTGTATGACATTCAATGCATTTTGTGATTTTTCGAACGCAAACATGTTCGTGGCAAAATTACGTGCCTGGAATTAGTTTGTTCTTCGACCTATCTTAATTATTATGAAGTAGATTTGCACTAACATTGCTTTTTCTAGCTATTCGATTAAAATCAAATATTACGTAAATAGCTCCATTGGTCATTTATGAACGAATTTCTAAAGACATAGTATACCGGCTGTAGGAACTTAAGATTTTTCTACTTTGCTTCCTCACTTCCTTCATTGAAATATTCCACGCCATAAAACGCAATCCATTACAGAAAAGACTGATGTCATTTTGCGTTACTACAAAAGAAAGTTTAGCCCCTGAAGACTTAGATTAGAAATGGTTCATTATAGCTACTTTGCTTTCTTGAATCAGTCAATAAGGACTAAAAAGGTTTCACTTTAAGTATGTACGAAACATGAAATGGCTCGACAGAAATGTTTGAAGATAATGTTAGGACAAATTAGAAGTCTTTCGGAAAACTTAATGCTCTTTTTAATTCTATAAACAGTTGTAGTCATATACTTTTGAGTAATCGTCTAAAGACTTAATTTTATAATCTAATTCAATAATTTGGCTAGTAACGTTGGTGATAAAACCCGCCGTATTTTATTTAAATTAGAGTAACCCGAAAAGTTGAAACTGACAGTAGGCAGTAGGTGAAAAACTTCTACCAGGCATAACAAGGAGTGGAGCAACGTGGTTAAGATATGATACCGAGCATGGTGGGTAAGCATTAACGCTCTGGCCTCGCATTCGGGAGGGCACTGGCTGGAATACCCAACTGGCCATTCAGTTTTGGATTTTCCATGGTTTCCAGAAATCACTTCAGGCGAATGCCAGGATAGTTCCTTAAAAAGGCCATGGTCGAATTCCTTCTAGTTCCTTGTCCCCACTCCTTTCCCGCCTCTAATTACCTCAATGCCGACGAGGCGTAGAGCAGTAAAATAAAGAAAGATGTGAGCATCCACCAGGAGTCTTCACGTGGAAAATAGGCAGTTTGTTGTTTCACAGCATAGGTTGAGTGGGACATTTCGGCGTGAATAACATGAAATACAACAGTAAAGGGATATTTACAATGAGTCGCCAGACAATGGTTCAAAATACAAATTTTAGTAGATACAGCCGGGCAATGTGATCTACTCGCTGCAGGGGAGCACGGTAATATCACAGCCCAGTGTATGACGCCTCCATCTGCTGCTGGCTGTCGAACATGGTCACTGGTTCATAAGGTTGAGTTATCCACAGAGCCAACTTCTCACGAAGCTGCAGATGGCGAGGTACGACATTCCACATTGGACCGCGAGCACAGACTATAGGACAAGGCTTCCACAGGTTATCACCCTCAATGTTGATTTCAAGTACTTTACTAATTCGTTACGTCGCATTGGCCTTGGAAGGACGTATCACTCCCTGATTTTCATCTGAGCGTTATATGACTATTTTGGAATTGCCGTTCCCAATTCGATACCATCTTACAGCATAGATTCCCTATCAATCAATATACTTTTAATTCCATTTAGAATTTGTTCCCCTGAATCTTCTGGGAGAAACAGTAATTCTCCTAGTCGCCTCTATTCCTTAAAAAGACCAGCAAACAATACAAACATTCCACCAAGTTCCATCTCGCTTTGCATGGCAACACGATTTCTTTTATATCCTACTGCATTTGAATCATGCGTGCAGCATAATACAGAATTCCCCACTAGTGGAAACACAGTATTATTTAGCAATGACTCTACTGAACCACTAAAAACCTCAACAGGACGGCATGAAAACGCGAATGGCCATTTTTAGGTGGATTAGGGCGATAATCTCAAAATCATTGGTAAATCAAAATGTAGGAGTCTCGGTAAAAAAATTTGAAAGGCAGTATCAATAACATTTAAGATAGAAAACTTAAATAAGACTCTTTGACTGGAGCCCTGGACGTTAAGGATTATCTCAAACTGAAAGAAAAGTTAGTCAACCAATAATGTTATACGAATATTTTCCCCATGGTGCAAATGAAGAAATGCGCCAGATATAAAGCAATGATATGGACCTATCGGCATTCACTTTCAGTACTCGCTTATATCACGATTTAAAGTATTCAAAACAACAATAAAAATGAACTTAAACTACTGAAGTATTTGCCCTGTTCCTGGAGTGGTTGCTGGCTCGGTATACTATTGCCTACTTACATCGTTCCTTTCTTTACTTCGGAGCATTACCAGCCTCATGCTATTCACCTCTGTGTCTTCCATGAAAGATTTTCTTTCTTATCAAAACTAGAAGGATTTTTTTAAAAAAGGGACAATAAGTAGGGTTAAAAACTATAGGCTCGTTTGTTTGATATCTGTGATAGGAAAAATTATGGAGGGAATAATATGCAACTGCATCATGTCTGTAAAGAAAGAAGCTGATTTGAAAATCGACATCATGGCTTTAGGCAAGGATATTCATGTGATTCGCAGATGGTGGGCCATTTGCAAGATATTTCGCATGAATTAGTGACGGGAGGCCAAGTTGATAGTGTATCACTAGATCGTTCTGAGGCATTTGACAGAGTGAGCCATAAAATGGTTTTAAATAAGTTGAAAACTATTGAAGTGGATGAAAAAGTGACTTGCTGAGTAGATGAATTCTAAAAAGGCAGAAAGCAAAGGGTTAGAGTAGAAAATGCAGTATCAAAAGAGGTGGAAGTGAATATAGGAGTTCCACAAAGAAGTGTATTACAACAATTACTATTTATCATTCTAATAAATGGTAGTGTTAGTGGGTTACAGTTAGAATTTAGATTGTTTGCAGATGACGTAGTGGAATAAATAGGATCAAAACAGTAGAAGACTGTGAACAGTCCAGGGTGTTCTAGATAGAGTAGAAAACTGCTTAGGTCAACATGGAATGAAGATAAGATAAGATAAGAGTCAGCTTACTAGGTACACAGATAAAAAACTAAGACTGTTTATGATTGTAGGGTGCCAGTTGAATTGCTTGCTGAAGAAGTGAAAATATCGTGGCATAATATTTTACAGTGACCTCATATGGGCAGGATACACTGGGAAGATGATAGGAAAATGTTACAAAATCTTTTATTTGCTTGAGAGGGTGATGAGAGGATGGACGAGAGAGATGAGGGAATTGGGTCAGATGATTGCTTGAATATGGTAGCGTAGCTTAGGACCCACATATTGGGTATCAAATACAGGAGTTGGAGGGTGTGAAAAGGAAAGCAGCTAGAGTTATGTATGGAAATTATTACAGACCCAGTCAGTAACTAATGTAACAAAGGAGCTGGATTGAGAGTCACTGGAAGACAGGAGAAGGGTGAAGAGAGTGCTGGTAATGTAGTACAAGGCGTATATTGGCGGTGGTGATTGGAGGGATATTGGTGGAAGAATTAGGAGTAGTGCATGGAAAGGATTGGATTACCGTGGGCACTAGCTGGCACCCGATTTTATGCATAATAAAGTCGTGACTTTTTTGTATATAAGGATTTCAGGGATTAAAATAAATTACCAAGGGAAGTGGTGAACAATTTATCAAAAGCGCTCGAGACATTAAAAAAAAAATTCTTAAATGGCAAAGTCGATAGGTGGAGATAGAAATAAATTTAAAAAATAATAAGAAAGGGATAATTAGTGAAATTACCACCGGAGCATACGCTCCATCTAAGTTAAATTCATTTTAAAAGTTAAATTTTGTTTTTAAATAAATTGTCAGTAGTGTATCCTTGGAGGTTTTCTGTATTTAAGCGAAACATTTCAACAGAAGTCTGTTACTTGAAAGCATATTTTAAAACGCTGGAGATTAAAATCGTTTTTCGAATTTCATTGATTAAACGTTGTTACCTGAGGCTTTTGTTCCTTGAGAACTGATTCATTGCTGAAATACCTGTCTGATTCTATCTGTGGCCAGCAGGTTTGTTTACATAGAGTGTTAATATATGGATTAATCCGCTCACGTCACAGTTTACACATCACCAGTAACGAAAAAAGTAACTTAATTCCTCAGAAGAGAACGAAGTGATTCGTGCGTTTAAATCACGATAAGAATTTGGACTCGAGATTTACCTAAATCTGACATGCAGTTCTTGCGTGAATAGCCTTAAAAAAATAAGATATTTATTTTTGAAAAATTTTATTTCTCAGATTTTTAGCTTTACTTGAAAATGTCTATTCTACTCGCAAAACCGTGAACTATACATCATTCAAAATCCAGTAAAAATATGATTAGTAATTTTTGTGTGAATTCCTCACAACGTAAAATTGATGCCAATGTGTTTGAAATTTTATCTTAAATTAGTCACCTTTTTGACTTCACATCAACATGAAACAAACCCTGCTTTAACCCCCAGGACCCCGGGCTGTACATTATTCAAAATCTCATCAAAGTCGTACCAGCAGTTTTTACAATGAACGAAAAATTAATACTCATTTTTTTACCCCATTATCCTCAATTTCTCAGCTTATCACGTCAAAATGAAAAATATCCAAATTTACCCCGAGGACTAGCCACGGGTTATACATCACTTAAAATCCGACCAGTGTTCATACAAACAAACAGACAGAGAGACAGACAAACACAAAATTTTAAAACAGTGGATTCATTTTGTGTAGTCCCCAAACTCATTTTTCAGAAATATCTTACATGTACAGAATTTCGCCCGAGTACAATCTTATTATATGTGTACAGAGTAAGAGACAGTAGACCATCCTCTTGTCATTCAATTATTTACTGAAAATTAAAAACACACACAGATACACATTTGATTTTAACACTCCGATGACCTTAATACGACGAGCTAGCTACAATAGCGCAGTCGAGAGAAATATTCGTAAGTTTGTTTTAATGGCTAGCGAGGCTACCTCACACTATGACACCGCATGTAAACAGCACAGAGGCAGTCATGGCAGTTTTCTTCATGTTCTGTAGCATCGTGCTCCGTAACTTCAAAACGTGTATGGCAGAAGTTGAAACCACAGCGAAAAAGCAACAGGAAGTCTGTTCTAGCGTGCGGAATCACAGCCTGGAAGGGTTCATGGCGAAATTGAAGAAGTCTTCTAATTACAAACTCAAAGCAGATGTGGTATTTTGAAGAAAGTAATGAAGATATTTACAAAAATCATTGTCTTGCCACCGATCAGCCAAAATAATATAATATTTGTCAACAACTAATATTTTTCCTTAAGAAATTGAGAAAATAAAAAATTAATAAATCAGTAACTAACGGATAGACGAGACATAAGTGCACCTTTCAGCACGAAACGTTTAGTTTCGTCCTAACAATTCGTGGATGGCTCTCTGGCCCTTCAAATACAAAAAAACAGAGACTCTAATCAAATTGTGAGCTCCACCAACGAGAGAATCACAAGCGAGGGTAACATATTTGGATTAGTTGTAAATACACATCAATCAGTTAATCCTGTAATTAATATTTTTGTGTTTTTAAATCTTTAACGCGATATATACTACTATCAACTTTAAGGGAACTCAAATGGTTGTAACTACTATGCTACATGAACATGAACTTAAAATTCGGTGTTATGCAAGAATTGTAATAATAGATTCTTAAGCGTATTGTTTAATGTGTTACAAATTGATAATGTTTCCAGCACAAAACACTAAATCATTAATTTAAAACTGTTAGTTATTAAAACTGAATAAGCTATGAGATACATGGAGATGATGCCAGCACTGTGCAGCACATCTACAAAGAATCAACCCCCGTGATTACGTAACCGTGCTTCACCTTCAGAGAATTTGCAAAGGTCGAGGATTGCATCCCGGCGTTAGATGGATTGGTAGGCAGTCGTCTGTAGCTACGTATGGGAATGGGATTTTGAGACACAATTTGCGACCTTAGAAATGTAGATATGGTTTACATTATTGAAGTGACACTATTTATTTCTCTGCTCATTACAGGGACAACTATGATGATCTAAATACCTACAAGGCTTGGGAGAAGGCCATAAATTTCCCTCCTTCCCTCCCGCTGTAAAGGTGGGAGGTTTACCCACAGTGAAAAGAGCGGCAAGTGTTGTCTCAGCTGCAAAGGCAACGGGAAATTGTTGTTTTACCACCAAGGAGAATGCGTAGAGGAGAAAAAAGTTAATAGGGAATTTGTATGAGTCCAAAACTGGATTTAAAAACTTGATAATTCCATTTGAAAGCGTAACTTCCTCAACAAAGTCTTCGACGTACTTGCAATGTCCGCGCTACTTTGCTTGCATTATTCCAGTCCTCCCCCTTCTGGTTACCTTAAAATAATCAAGAACAGCGGCTCTCGCTCGATTCAATCATTTAAGACACAGAACAAAAAGTGTTTCTGCGACAAACTTGGCCATTTAAAAAGCCAGCGCCTAGCGTAACGACGTTTGCGGAGGGGAAGATTTAATTACTTGTTTTCAACAAAGGCACCACTAAAATCGCTTTGTTCTTAAGGCACAAATAAATACAGCAGAGAAACTGCTGGGAGAAATCGGAGGCTTTTCCGTACGCACAGCGTAAAGAGAATATCGAAGGAGCCAACCGCATCCAGCTTGGTCGTTAATTCGTGTCTATGATACATTATCGGATTATATCAGGTTACAGTATATGGGATTAAACGTTTTGTGCGACTATATTTTCGGGGAGTAACGGCTAGTAGACTGCAGAGAACATTTTAGAAAATTTTGTTTTATTTTATCAAGCAACGAGATCGTTTCAGTCCCTTCAAACTGAATAGAAATTCTTCAAGCTTTGTAGATCGCACCCTTAGTTTCGCATTTCAGACAGACCATATAAGGCGCTCATGAACTTTTACGCAAAAAAACTAATTTTTTGTCACTTTTTGGCTTTGCGCAATGAATTTTGGTTTAAATAGACCTACAGTGGTCTAGCAATGATTAAACTCAAGAAAAAGCTGAGCTCAGATCATGTCGCGTGACTCTTAAAACCCATATTTTTTGTTCCTAAGAACGCTCCAACTTGATTATTACCAAAGTATTGACTGGGTGAGGTGTTTATTCCACACATAATTGTCGAAACACTGGAAATATGTGGGGAATTTCCTTTTCGAATGAAAAGGAAGCAGTTTCCTGTCTTGATTGCATTTGACAATAATTAACAAGTTGTAAGGGCAGACCCTGGACAAAGTAGTAGAGAAGTGTCGTTCGCGAGTGCAAGCGAGTGAGCTGTCGCTCACCAAAACTGATCGGTAGTTCTTCTTGGAGGTCATGAACCGTTTATGGGACCACAGTCCCAATTCAGAAACACGGTAGAAGTAAACCAAACTAGCGACGGTGGGGTTTCGCCCAAATGTCTGACGGCACGTGGTGTAGCAATTACTTAATCAGTAGCTTTGGTTGCAGTATTTACGAATTTAGAGCAGGATTATGCAATACCACGAGCAGTATCAAGTCATGTATTCTGGCATATTCACCAGCTGATATTTAGAGAAGAATATTGTGACTAGAAACACTTAACCGAAATCATTTGACTGGTGAATAGTAACGCATCGTAATATACACGCCTAACATAATTTAAAATCTGAGAAACAGTACTGCTCAGCGCATTAAATACGCTCTTAAGAAATGAAAAAGTTTTATTACGCACAGAAATTTCTTGACAGGGTTTGCTAACTATTCCGGCATTTGAAGCAAGACTGGGAAGCCATTTTTTGCACGGCGCATTACGTGTGTGTTAATGTTCCCCTCTCCACTCGTGAGTGCGGGAACTCCATTAGAACTCGCAGGCCATTTACTATCCGCCTGCCGCCAGGGGCGCTAGCGTCGCAGGGGTAGCAGTGTCAACTCGCAAAACCGCGAAGCTGCTAAAGCAGGTCACCGTGTCGCCCCTGCTTGTTGGAGGCTCTGTATTGAAACTGGATGACAGGAAAATGCACAAAAATTCCTAGATTTTGTGGATATCAGTAAAACTCAAACTAAAATTATCTTAGCATTACGTCATTACTCGGCGTTATTTGTAGACGGTGATAAATGTTAGCTTCCTTCTTTCCTCTGCAATAAAACCCAGTGTAAAACAGTGCATTTGAGAATATCTCGAATCTCGTATATATCACTGTTATTTCACAAAATAGTTTGTTACCGACATTGGGATGTAGCCCATACATTTATACCACCACAGCATAAAGGAACAGTAGATATAATATTGCCAACCCTTATTTTCATGTATATTGCGAGCTAAAAAAATTCGTGAGAGTGCTTATTCCAAGTCTTATTTAGGTCTTTAAATACAAACTGAAGAAAAGCGTAGTAATTGTACAGTAGAAGTCCAGTACACATAACGAAACCCAAATCCTCGTTGTGCAGTTCTTCTCGGTACGTAACTTCTCGTTGTTACTTCAGACGTACAAGGTTTAACAACATTAGTTTTCACAAAACTTAAACATTCAATAATATAGTCAATGGTAGGTTTTATCCTCTCACTGTTGACTCGTAATCCGTTCTAGCCTCGATGGCCGTCACTAGGCACCCCCGTCACTCTCCTGTCCTCTATATGTTGTTTTGTCCATTGAGAGTGTAAGCGGCGCGTCCTTTGTATCAGAAGGAATGCAGGCGTCTACCCGAAGCCATTTTCGGCGCACAGTATCTCACGCACGCAAGTTATTAATTACATTGAAATATCCAAGAGTTATAAAAACAGTTTCATAAAGTTTGAGGATAAATTTATAGAACGAAAATAGGACGTGCAGGAAATTCTGACTAGCAGATTACGAAAGGTTTTGCTAAGAAGAAAAAGTGCGATGGGACAACTGTGGGTCGGCCTCTCCTTTTTGTGGAAAACTAACGCACAAAGCCGTAAAGCAATTTAGACTGAGTTCCAGGACACAGTGAACCAGCTTCGGAATGCTGTTATAAACTGGAATTACGGCAAAGTGATCTTTAGCAGTATGGCGCACAGTACAGTATGGTCAGTAAGTAACGTCCAACCAAGTGGTCATTACAGCATGTGCTTTAGTCAATAGTCTGTGCACCAATATTATCATTAGAAGCGGGATGGGAGTGGGGACAAGGAACAGGAAGGGATTCGGCCATGGCCTTTTGAAGGAAGCATCCCGGCATTCGTCTGAAGTGATTTGGGGAAGCCATGGAAAACCCAAATCTGGATGCCAGGCCGGGGATTACAACCTGCGTCCTCCCGAAATCGACGCAAGAGCGCTAACCGCTCACCCACCACGCTCAATTTCTCAATGCTACTCGTGTTACACCATAAGACAAGTCTAAAAACGCAAATTTCTGTTGAGGGTGGTTTGACTATGGCCGGTGCAGAATTATAGACTAAGAAATTGCCAGTAGCCATTGCTACATTACGTTGTATTTATAACTGGAAACCGCAATCAGGGTAACCGGACCTAGAAATGAAACTGGTTTCTCTAGAATTTAAGGCTTCAACTCTACCTCTTACTTATGAGTCTTAAATTAAATATTGACTGCGTGATGAAAAAATATATTTTTAAACAACAGGTGTTTATTTTTGTTGATATTTGCGAGGTATCCTCTTTGTACGTCGATAATTTAAGAAATCCTGATTGGTCTTACCAATACTTCCAGGTTCTTTTGCAATCTATAATCGATAGCACGTTCTGGACGATATGTATGGCCACACGTTTTTCTGCTATCACCTCACAGATAAAATTCAATTATATAATCCTCTCTATAAAATCAACTGCCATTTACTGACGCAACTTAACAAAATCAAACATTTACAATTCTCCATGATACATTCATCAAATCTCATATAACAATATCTGCTTCTCCTTGGCTTAAAAACAAAAAACAATACAACCCAGCCTACATATTAAAACATATTACAAAAACTTAAATTTACCCATTTTCACATACTACTATACTGTACGGCCTTGCAAAAATAAATACATTCATATATTCCATAATTCGTAAAATTATTACTATTATTATTAATATTATTATTTAAATGTCTGATGTGGGATCTCATATATTGCAGTTTGCTTCTAAACTAACATTGTCTCATTGAATGCACAATTTTACTGGTATTTCACCGATATACCAGGAAATGATTCTTTGGTTTTTGGTGCAAAGCTTTGTGTATTGTAACCTCTCTGTATATTTCTTTACTGTTTATTTATTATTCTCGTGGTGTACATGTATATGAGAGGTCAGTGTGCTGCTGAGTACCTGTTACATTACATTTCTGCTGTGTTTACCTTTCTTAACTTTGATGCTAGATTATTTATTTGATTTCGATGAAAATTTATTTGACTCAAGAAAATGTGCAGTCTCATTGGAATACTGTAATGAGCTGGGAGGTTTCTGGCTGACAGCGTAAAACGTACAATGATTTTGAAACGTGTGTGTAATGGAAAGAATAGTATCCGCAAAGAGAGGACGATCCCGATTCCTAAATATTATGTACCGTAGTTAAAATGCAATTTTTCCCTTTTTTGTGTTTCCATCTTGTTCTTTATCTGTCCCTGTTACAAGTACTCATTGCAGAATACTTGACACAATAGTAGTTCAGGTAGTATCTATCCTAAGTCGTATCATTTCCCGTAGTCCTAGATTTTCTTCTTTTACTTCAACTGTACCCCAGTTTTACACTAAATTCGGCCATTAAAATATTGCTTGGCGTTCTGGAGTTGCTGATGGTTGAATCAAGATGGCTGTATAATTCTTCAACTTCGTCTCTATCATAGCCTACTGCTGGTCCCTAGACTTCTATTGCCGTTCAAGAGTTACAGTCGCTAGATCTATTATATCCACGTTTTCTTTGAAATACTTAATGTTATTTCATTTATCTAAGAACTATACTCTCCCACTATTATTTTTACAGTAAAAAGTATTACTACTATTACCCCTCGTTTCCTGTGAACATCGTCTGACAGGCTTTGTCAAGTACCAGGATTGTTTCATCTCTGAACTTTGTCCCAGTGTTTAATGTCACTATCTTCATTAATGTCCTTTTATTGTTCTCTTCAGAAGGACTTTCAAGTTTTTTCTGTGAGTTTTGGTTTATATACGGAAATTCGTGGATTTGATTCTATAGGTCTACATCTGCATGTTAAGATCGGATTTGTTCAATATAACGTTTGCCTAGCGTCAATCGTAGAATACAGTTGGGTCCCGAAGCATTTCCGAAATCACTACGAAATTTGGAATTAAATGCTGCATAGTGTTAACGGTGTACCTAGAGTACCTTACAGACAGTATTGCCTCTGTACCGACACTGTGACAGTTGACGAGGGCGCATGCACTAGTGCCGCGACTACGAGGTTCGTACAGTGAAATCCAGTGTTCCTTTTCTCTGAGCCCATCAGCGGTTCACCTGGCTTCGCGATCACATGCGTTGCACCTGGAAGAGATTAGCGTGGTCACTTTTCCAGTTACTACGTCGTGATGGTTGTGTTAGGATTAAATCCGTGAGGCTATGGATCCAGCTCCTCAGCAAGGCACTGTGCTAGTTGCTGGTGCTTCCATAATGGTATGGGAGGTGTTTATATAGCATGGATTTAGTCCACTAGAACCTTCCCATGACAGGACATTTTAGGTTCGGCTGCTTGATGCCCGTATCCAGCCGTTTATTGAAATCGAAAACAACGCGAAATTCGAGGATGAAAGCTTGTCGTGTCTCCAGGTCTGTATTGTGAACGATACGTCTGGGGAGCGTCCTGCTCGATTCCATCACATGATTTAGCCGTGTATACCATTACATATGAATCCAGGAGAGAATATTTGAGATCGGATCAACTAATCCGTTCTGCAGCGACCACACTCACGCAATTATGGGTCTCTATCGAGACAGCATGGCTACAGATTTCTCCCAGTGACTTCGTCGAATATTTGAGTCAATGCCACGTTGTATGTTGTTATTCTCCGAGCTACGGCAGGCCCCACACATTAGTCGAAGAGTATATCATGACTTTTGGCACATCAGTGTGTACTGTACTGATGTTTCTCATGCTTATGCTTTAATCCACCGATGTGGTTATTGCCCTTCTAATCAAGTACCAAGTACCAAACAACAGTTGACTTAAGAATGGCTCGGTAGAGGAAGGGAAGAGTGCGATTGTAGGTTGGAAAGAATGGGGAGAATAGAAAAAAATAATTCATTATTTCTGATACTTAATTTGACTGAAAAAAAATCATCATTGCAATTCACGGATGGTGTTATACGTACACAATGTCGATTATTGTAGCATGTAACATTACGTTTTCTGTGGATCAGCACAATGGGTAACTTTAAAAAGCAGATAGGTTAATTTGCGGCAGACTGCAGAGAACTTGACACTGCAAAACAGTAATTGACATATGTAAATGGAGACTTTCTCGGCGTATTGATTCAATAAAAGTTTCTCGGGAGTCCAGCCGGATGGTGTCATAAAACGACGACGTTTCGACAACCTGCTCGGTTGTCTTCATCAGGTCTATTTTGGATATTTCTTCTCGAAATCACAAACAGACTGGCTTCGCTGCCTCCGAAATTCGAATGTCGTGTATAGAGGGTTGCCAGAACGCCCAATCTGCAGGACGCGCTGATTGGGCGTCCTGGCAACCCTCTATACACGACATTCGAATTTCGGAGGCAGCGAAGCCAGTCTGTTTGTGATTTCGAGAAGAAATATCCAAAATAGACCTGATGAAGACAACCGAGCAGGTTGTCGAAACGTCGTCGTTTTATAACACCATCCGGCTGGACTCCCGAGAAACTTTTATTGAGTAATTAACATGTTCATACTGAGATGATAAACAATATTTTTTTTTTTAAATTTAATCGATTCACGATATCCAGAACATCACCTTACTTCATCCAGCGCAGCGGTCTGAACTGTTGTTAGGAGTGCCGTGACGACTGACGGGTAGGGAGGATTATCCATGCAAAACGTATAATTTAAAGTTGATAAATCAAACGAGAATCAGAAAGCCAGTTTTTAATGAGTTCTATTTTGACTAAGTCTTTTATAAAGCCGATACCCTATCAAATCATGCGCAGTAAGTAACGTGAAAAACTATAGAGTTAGTACTATCTGAAATAAGATGAACCTATTCAGTTATCTTGTAAGATCAGGCCAGCTGCCGCTAGTGTGGTGTTGTCACGAGACTTTGTTAGGGGTAATGTTGCGGCAGTAATACAGTTTGTAAGACTGGACGAGGAGCCAGAGCCATCTGCTGGTCAGCAGGCGAAGCTCCGAATCGGACAGACCTCTCTGCCCACTACCCTCTGCACACGTCGCTTTCCCTTGACAACGCCTTCGTTAATTTCTGATTGATTCCTATTGAGAGTATGGAGTTCCATTAGTTCGGTTTTTTTTTTGTGGCTTTACGCCTCGTTGACGTCGAGGTCCATTAGGCGGAATGGGACTGCGGACAGGGGACGGGAAGTAATTTGGCCATGGTCTTTTGATGGAAGCATCTCGTCATTCACCTGGAAGTGATTTGGGAAAACCATGGAAAACCCAAATCTGGATGCCCGGCACTGAGATTCGAACCGGCGTCTTCGCGAAAGCGAGGCCAGAGCTTAATCATCAGGTAGGGCACTAGCTTGGAAAATCACCATCCTATTTCAAAATCTTAGTAAACATGTTTTTAATATTATCTTGGTTCTCGTCGATATATTCAAACCTAACGTTTCTGTCATCGTGCTGTGGCCTTCTTCAGAGGATCTCAGAGGCCACAGCACGATGGCAGAAACGTTATCGACGCGGCTCCTACCCGGAGAACTAAGATAATACACACAGTGACGGCGGAAGCTTGTGTAAGCCATGTTTTTAATAACTAGGATAAACAAACTGCGATAGTACAAAGAGTTCGCTATTTCTTATGAAAAATCTTTGACTGCAGTATCATTGACACGATTAGACCAGTAAAAAAAATAAGTGTCTCGTTTCTGGAAGTGTAGTTGGTGATTACTGAAGCTAATACATCACCTTTCCATTGACATTTCAAGTTATTCAAGTATCCAATATTCTGCGAAACATGGTAGTGGAAGTAGCGGTCATCTAGTTTTGTAAATTTTGTTGACCTTTTGAAAAACTATGTGTGCTCATCATTTTCATTCGCCGTGAAGCGTCAGTTAATGCAATCTGGTTTCACGGATTTATAATTTTGTCCCCGTCCCTGCAGCGCCCACGAGACACTCCGCTGTGCTGCATTTATAATACTATAAAAAGAAAGTTAATTCACAACACATTATGAAAATTAAATATTAAAAGCGACGCAGCGATAAAAAAATTCGTAATTAGTTCTCGTGTCCATACTGAACTCTCCACTCTGAAAGCAGTGAGAGAGATTCAATAAACCGCCGTATTTGTTTTTAATGACTACCATTTTTGGATTATTATGAAGCCCCGCGATAAATGTTGTAGCTTCGCTTCGTTTGTAGGATAGGCTGGTTTTGCGGTCTTGAGCAGATAGCCGGGGTAGATGTTACGTGTAATCCCTTCTGGGTTCGCGTAGGTCTCACCTGGTGTACATTCCCATTAGCACTTCGTGGTCGTGCCACCCTTGGGGTCCATATGTGTCGGCGACAAGGAACTGCTCATGAAAGTCTCCTATTGCTCCAGTCCGGTTGACTAACTTTTCTGTTTATGTTCAGACTCTTTTCTTTATTGTTCGATGTGGAAAATAAACCTTAGTTCCTAGTCCTCGCATTCGGGAGGACGGCGGTTCGAATCCCCGTCCGGGCATCCAGATTTGGGTTTTCCATGGTTTCCCCAAATCACTCCAGGTGAATGCCGGGATGCTTCCTTCAAAAAGGCCATGGCCGAATTCCTTCCCATTCCTTGCCCCCATCCTTTCCCGTCTCTAAAAGACCACATTGTTAAAAAGGGACGTTAAACTGTTTAAAAAAAAAAAAAAACTTAGTTCCTAGTAATATGATTTGTCTGCTTTGAGCAAAAATAACTTTTTTGTCTGCGTATCCTAGTTATTGAAACTAACTTTTCCATGTAGACCAAGAAAATATCACTCTGCGCGATTCGTAAATGTAAGATTCTCATGATGTGAACCATTACTGATTCAGGAACTACCTAGCAGCTGATATTTAAATTATGATCCTAAGAAATATGTAACAGGTGGATGGATACTGTACTGCGTATTTCAAATAGCTTTATGTTTTCGAGGCCATATATTTTTTTAAAATAAAGAAGTTAACTGAGAGTGAAGGAAGTAAGAGTTATTATTAAAAATTTAAACCGACGTCCGTCAAAATATTCATAATTAACTCTGGTGTTGATACTAGGTACTCGACTGCTACTGTGTTGTTTTCACAGAGGTTTAGTGAAGCTGTGCTACGCAGATGTGGGATTACACATTTTTTTTTAAAAAAAATCTTAATGTTTAACCAATTTGTGTTAGTAAGTGAAGAACAGGCCTGTCGCAACATTTTCGATCCTTGATAATGCTAAATATTTTTGCAGAATTTGGAAGGCGAAGGATCCCACGTGAACAAAACACTATTTAAACTGAACATTTGTCCTTTGTGTAACGAATTATAATTTAAAAAGTGAAAAACACACACCAGCGATATGTATAGCAACATTAATTTAACAAAGATCCTGAGATACTAGTTGTTTAACACAGATATGAGACAAATGTGGATTCTAGGACAGGATGCATTCTCTAATTGCTTTACTTTCACTTGACGAAGCTGACGGTGCATTTTCTGAGACACTCTATCAATAAAACTGAATTCTGAGTATAATGTGATTTTTCTATTTCTATTCCAAGTAATTCATAAAATACTTCAGTCAAATCACCTTTAACCCTTGACGTTTGGGACTGATACATGTAAATACAGGAAAGATAATCGGTGTTGTATTTTTTTTTTCTTTTTTTTCGTCTCGGCGCTGGTGAATCACGAGAAACCGGTGCAGGTGTTCAGTGTGTAGTAATGAGGATAGAACCGTATTTGTTTGATTCGGAGCATCTTCTATATTGGAGGAATGTTTTAATATGTAATTTGGTGTTCTGTATGACAATAATAATAATTCTGTGTGGACCTAGTAACCTGGTGACAGGGTTTCTATTGGCTGCGCATTCCGCCCCTATCGCAGCCGCCTTAGCCTAACTCGACAATCCTACCGCGTTTAGGGGACCTACAGTTTAACGTGGAATCCGAACCACGGGGGTGTTCTTGCGTACTTCACATTACACAGCAAGCTATGCCAGAGGTGAAGGCCGGATTAAGGGCGTATGAATATCTCAGCCGAGACAAGTATTCGAACCGGGGACCTTAACCACTGAGCCGCGAGACTGAGGCTGAGGTTGAGGACCGTCCGAACATTCGCCTCGGTGATTGATAACCGCAGTCAGGATGGCCAATACAGGGCTCGGTCCTTGTCCCGTTGTAGCTCCCCGCTCCAATGCGGGGCCGCCTTAAGGGGCGCAGTCATACTCAAGGGTTTATGGTATTTTTGTTAAAATTTATTTTTAATACCCTATCAAGTAACAAATTAAACGTTATTAGCACCAAAGGAAGTGCTCTGGAGATATGACGATGATCAATGAATGAGTTTTGTAATATGTTAACTTTTTATGGAAACAACTTCTAAATCAAGGTGAGAACAGAAGTACGAGTCATGCTAAAAAATGAAACAATAACAAAACAGCGCTAGGAAAAACAATCACTGCAGATTAACAGAACAAGCCAGATAGACAACACATGCGGCACTGAACTGACAATGAGTTGTGCAATAAACTCCTAGCGGCAGAATCGCGTACTAAACAAGCTCCGCTATTCCAGTTATTTTTGGGTACCCCCTCGTATACCTTAATGCTTCAGTTATGTTTGGTTATCAATAGAATAAGCGTAGCGATAATTTAAGGCGCACTTCATCGCCCATATAAAAGATGTTAAGAAGAAAGAGTGATAAAACAGCGCGGTATGAATGGAGCGAGCCCGCAGAATTGATTGTGAGTGAAGTGTTAGCAATTGATCGTGGTCGGTGTGCCGGCAACGGAAGTCGGATGTAATTGTCTCGCAGATAACGGCTCCCGGCCCCGGCCGGCAATGGATTGCTTTCCCTCGGAACGACAAGAAAACCCAATACCGCAGTGGCTGGCTGCAGATCCGATTTCCTGTCCACGCTCCAGCGAGGCCCGATAAGGGGGATCTGGAGGGGGCGCTGGAGGGGGGCGCTGTGCAGGTGCTGAGCTCACTTGTTGCTGTCAGGATCTACCACAAATACCTGAGCTGCGACTAGTGTTGTTACGGAAAAATATTGAAAACTACCAGTCGTCCGCAACTTCGTTCGTGATTACTATTATTGAACACACTACTCTCTCAAACCAATGTAGTCGAGGCTCCTATGCCTCACTGAACGCAAGAACGGTCTCCACGCCAAAATAACTTCGTTCTTCCGAATAATATTGTGCTACTCGTACGCTGAAATCAAAATAAACATTTCGACTGCAAGACCTAACTTACCTTTAAATTGATACAAATTTGCTGACAGTTTTATTTTAATTCCTCAGCTTTACAACGACAGATCAATATGAAACATACGCGGTTTTCCTGTTGCAACCACACTATCAATCAGAATCCAATCAAATTCCAACCAGTAGGTTTTTATGTATATATAAACCGAAATATAATTAGTTTAACCGCGGGATTAGAGCTGTAAAGGTAACGAGAAATTCTGTATTCGTTACTAAAGCAATCAGTACCCGTTACTTTCGAATCGTTACTCGTTACTTTTGATACAATACAAACTAGCATGATGCATCGTATACGCATTGAGTCTGGTGTCATACGGGAGGACTTCGTTCGTACTTGGTAAAGTTTAAGCAAATTGTTTATTTAGTAAAATAAGTTTATGTAAGTTGTTCGTTTGGATAAGTATTTAGCACATGGATCTTACGGAAAATGTCTGAATGCATGCTTGATTTACTGTAAAAAATATTATATACGAAAGGATAATGTAATTTCAAAACAAACACCTGTCTACATACAAGAAAAAAGATCTTACCTTACACCTGACTGTGACATATCTAGTGACAACAACTAATGAAGGTTATTTTTTAAAGTAGCCTACTCAAAACCCTGCTTAGAAGCCTGATGTGATAATGGGATATGTATTTAATAAATATTATAATCTGATCAAACTATTTCGTTTTTAAATAGGACGTTTCACCACTGTCTTCCTTTACTGTTTTTACATTTATTTTTCTGAATTCTTCATCTTTTGTGATAGATTTGTTAAAATAAATGTGGACATACCATCAAATCGGGCCAACAGGCAGAGTGCTACTGACTCCCGCTTGAATCGTTTCATTTTAAAAATATTAATATTCAAAACTTTTAAATCAATAACAAAGGTACAGGACAAACATGTGATTATATTCGTAATTGTTGTTGCGTTGCGGTTACAACAAACATTCAACACCAAAGCCAGTACCGCATTGATCAAATGGATCCTGCGGTTGTAATACAATAACTAACACCAGGCAAATGGAAAAGTCATTGTATGGAATTCTGTAACTGCAAAGTAAGGGCTGCTAGATTTGTTTCTGGAAATTATCGCAGAACACAATCAGTAACAGATATGATAAAAGAGCTGGAATGGGATTCTTTCAAAGACAGGAGGAGGGTGAACAGGGTCATGGGAGTGTACAAGTCGTGTATTGATGATGAGGCATGGAAAGATATTGGTGTAAGAATTTAAAGTAATGCTTGGAAGGGAAAAGATGACTATGACCACAACCTGGCACTCGATTTCAGGCACAAGGGTGTAGGATGATTATCTTTTTTAGGTAAGGGTGTCAGGGATTGGAATAAGTTACCAAGAAAATTTATGAATAATTTATCAAAAACGTTGAAAGAATTTAAAGTTAAAATTGGGAGAGGGTGGATGCAGAAAAGGGGGGAAGATGAGTGTGTAGGGAAATTGCCACCGGAGCGTGCGCTCCATTGCAATTTAATAAAATATTATTAGTACATAACAAGTGCAGAGATGTATATCACAAACTAAAAGACAACTCTTTTATATTGTAAATTATACTTGAAAATAAAATAGAAGGTATCAGATCTTAAAATAAACAAATTTAATAAATGTTTGAAATCAATAAACTTCACTAATGAACGATCAATGAAAAAAACAATAACTATCTCAAATTATCAATACAAATTTTCCATTTACAAATTATGGACTGTAAATTTTAATGTTAAACAAAATAAAAACTACAAAATTAATCTTTACGTCGTCAAAATTAGAAATATCAAAACTTAACAGTAAATAATATTAATTACGTTAAAATAATGGTCGCAAAATGTACTTGTACACAAACACTTTCATTTGTAACAAACGAATTCAAATCAAAATTCCCACAAATACGCGCGTTTGCATACAACGAACGATGTCCAAACTTCATTATTTCGTTCACATTCAAAATATGTTTTTTATTTGCGATATAGCACTTGCACCTCCGGTAATTTCCCCACTCATCCGAGTTTCTGATTAATTATTTTCATTTTTTATTCGTAAAATTCATTGATTGCTTTGTCACATTACTTCTGATACAATTGAGCACTAGCATGAAGCATCGCATGAATGACTTCGTTAGTACTTTGTAAAGCTCAAGTAAATTGTTCATTGAGCAAAGTAAATTTGGGTAAATTGTTAGTAATTTCATTTACTGCATTGAATATTACATACTTCAGAATAATACTTAACATCACAATCGCAGCTCACTTAAATCAGCTAATTTCAAAACAAACTTCTGTTCATTCAATCGCCGGGCGAACCATTCCAGCTCCCGCATGACGCATGATACGTCGTGTTTATACGTTTGTCGAATCAGACTGACATCTATACGACAAATGTGAGTAACGAAATGAATCTGTGAGTACTTCGAGTCAGGTGACGAACTGGTTACTCAGTAACGAATACATCGTTACTTTTACAGCTCTACGAATGATCACGTGCTCTATATTAAACGAAACTTCATCACAATTCGATCAGTAGTTTTTTGCATAAATAGCGATCAACGAAAAACTGACACTATTTTTTTTTAATTTTCCTACTTTTTCAACTTCAAAACAAATTGTTTATCCGAGACATCATGGGCTGTGCATTAAACGAAACACCGTCCAAATTGGACCAGTAGTTTGCGTGTATCACTTTCATCGAAACGCAGACAGAAATTTTAAAAACTCATTTGATTGCTTCTCTGTGGCTTACTAATATTATTGTGACCTATTTTTTTGAAGAAATTACTCTTATGTACAGACTTTTACCTGGTTACTGTTTTATTACAAATACAGATTTGATTTTCTAGCAGTAACACTGGCACTGGCAACAGTTACAGACCGTTAAGCAGAACCACCGGCCGTAACGCCTATTCGTCAAATTATTACTGTTTATCTATTGTTATTCAGAAACAATTGTCATAAATTTATAGCGACATGAAATATAAATTATTCTCTATGTTAACTTCAGTAAAAAAAATTCTCTATAACATTACAACACAATACCCTTCTCCACACTTTCCCACCTGAGAATGTTTAAACACATATTTATAATCTTATCAATGATAATTTCCTCATTAGAATACAAAAAAAAGATACATAGTTACTGATTAAATTTTAAGAGACAAAACTTTGTGCCGAAAGAATGTAACAATTCTAAATGATAATGATTTGTCAGACAGCAGTACTCGAATAACTACTTTGCATGAACTGAAAACCGGAAACAACTTAAATAAAAGATTTATTGAAGTCAAGGATTAATAACAAATTTAGCATTCTAACATTACGTTTAATACGAGAAGAAAAATCGGTAAACCTAATTACTTTTAACATTTTTTTGTGTAAATTTACAGAAAGTGTGTAAAATTAATTACGCCAGATTAGAAATGATCTCTTTCCTCCCATTGTTAGCTGAAACCCTCTGTTAGCCCTGGTGACTTGTTTGTCGGGAGGTCTGAATACCTTAGACACGGATAAAGGTAAGCTAAGATTCTCAGAAAGAACAACATGGCTCGAGACATCAAGTTAAATGAAGTAAATGAATCTACCATGGAAAACATTACGCCTCAGTAAGCCCTAGCATGCATGTTGTTGCGTCCAGTTGTTTGGGCGCCACAGGTCTCTGCTAGCCGACTTGTAAACGAAAAACTTACACACACTGTATTAAAACACCACGGAAAAGTGTTGCTCAAACATTTCAATGATGGACGTCAGTATGGACGGAAAAAGGCGGTCTGAGAGGATCCTATTGCAAGGAAGCTTTAGAGCAAAAGTATTCGAATGTCATGAAGAGACCGCTATATCTGAGAACAACTCATATCAAGACGAAATATCAATAACATAAATTATGTTGTGTAGATAACTCTGCGTTTAGAAGACAGTATGTTATTCACAGCTTCACCGAATGATGAGAGAGCAGATTGGTCACTGCTGCAGGAGCTAATTGTTAATTCTGTCCTCGGATTAGAAACGAGAGAGGTGCACTCTCATTAAATACTGTACTGTATACAAAACGGCCATGGCACCTGCTGCAACAGTAACCTGGTAAGTGTGCATCAGCCTTGCGCAATTATGCTTATGTTGGTAGGTATCTCGTATGTAGTAAGTGAAAAGTAGTCGTTTGGTTAAAAAATCGGTGCTTGGAACGTTGAGAGATTAGGCAGCCAGCGGACTTCACTCGATGCCTTCCAAAGACGCGCGACGTTGCCGCTCGCATCGCTACTGCAATAGTTCAGCTCCTACAAAAATTATGACACATATTTGAAGTATGATAATCTTGCATTGTTCTAATTAATATTAGTACAGGCTGAACTGTTCGTATCATCCAACTATTGTTATTTTTGCATACGTCAAGCACCCGAGATACGGGGAAAGTCTACTTGTCTTATTGTTCGACAAAGGACAACTCAAGAGGGTGGGTAACACTTGTCGCATGTCAGCCAGCGAAACCTCAATCAAAACGTTCCGTATTTATGTGTTTACAGATATTTTCAAGCTGCGCAGATTTACGGAAACATATGGGTGAGACTCAAATGACCTAAGCGAATCGATGAACATGAAGAATCCAGAATTGCGCGAATTTTAAGCATGGGAACCTCTCAGTATTCTCCGTATCGAATTATAGTATGTGTTCAAACAGAGATACGTCGTATTAGCGGCTTTCCGCGAACAACGGCAGAGTACTGTCAGAAAGAGACGTCTGATGAACGAAAATTCGTTGAAAAGGCGACAGGGAAGAGAAGATCCCGTCTAGTCAATCTGAACGAAGAGGTGTGGTCGGAAAAGAAAGAACGACTGCTATCCTGTAATAATAATATTGAAATATAATATTCACAGGTGATGTTGAAGAAAGACGAGCCTTCGGCGTCGTGTTTGCCGCTGTCTTCAAGTCTGTTGTAATCACTGTGACAACCAGAGCTGGATGGTAGTCGGTGGCAGAGTACGACGCCGAAACCTGGTTTCTTCACCACACTCCTACGGAGAAACCGTAAACATTATATTTCAGCGACACGCCGGGAAAGCCTTCGTTCACACAATAATAATGTTTAGTTCATGTTACCATTTGTTTAAAATATTATTGACATGTTGGGAGATCGGAGAAATGGCTGCGGGAGGTGACTGGCGCTGGAGAGAAGTGCCTCCCGAGATGTCGAGACAAGTGACTATCATTGCAGCGGGGACTGATCTAGCATCTCTGACCAGTTGCAGTTTCTCTTAGCTCGAGTGGGACTTAGGTTATACTGACGGAACGTTGTGTGTGTGTATTGGTCCATGCACAGAGGTGTCGTATTCGGTAAAACATCGTATTCTTTGAACTGTGATTGCAGTAAAATGCAAATAAGCTCTCCTGTACCTATATCGGCCCTGGCACAGAGATTTGCTGATTGCTGATAAGAGTTGTCAATCTACCAAGCAGTTACGAGTCTTGAAATGGGCATATGTCTCCAATGATTTTTATGTTTATAGAACCTCCGCCGTGCTTTTGTTTTCGAAATCATAAACTTTGTTTGTAAACTGTTAGTGTCACTTAAAAACTTTTGTAATACTAGTCGAAGTGGCAGATTAATTTTGTTTATTATAATCTTACTTTGCTGATGTGTACATGTCATATAGTCAAAGGTGCAATGTTTTGATTACATTGTCATTAACATAGCTTAAATCACACTTGCTCAGTGTCTGTTTGAGTTAAAGAATAAATGCTAATGGAATGGCAATTTTAGATTTATTACGGAAAGAAACAATTTTATTTCAGTTAAATTTAAAATAAGTAAAAAATTAACTGAGATTATAAATTTAAATTTCTGCACAAGTTAAGACACCCACAAAACCATGTACCACAATATGTTAGCATATAAAGGAGTCTCTATTGAGAACATTTTGAATAAATTAGTATTCCTGTATGGCAAAGTAACTAGGAAATATTTCATTGTTTTGCTACTGACTTTCAAACTATATTACACGTATGTCATTTCACTATTTGTCGTTTAAACACAATATGTGTTCGAATTAAGGGAAAAAATTCATGATCCTATGTATTACAGTATATACCCGGTACCAAAATTCCATAAACTCTAAAGCTTCAACGTCAGGTCAGCGTCTTTATTTTCAAGTGAAAAATAAACAAAAAATATTTTAATTCTCTGCTTAATGAGCTTTATCCAAATATGCACCATATTGTAGCGTAAAGTAAAATATTATTTCTACCACCTTAAATTTCAATAATTTTTTTTTCGCCTAGTCGACGTCGAGGTAATTAGAGGCGGAAAAGGTGTGATGGCAAGGAACGGGAAGGAAGTCTACAATGGAGTTTTGATGGAACCATCCCAGCATTCGCCTGGAGTGATATGGGAAAACCATGGACAACTCAAATCAGGATGGCCAAATGCGAGGCCAGAGCGTTACCGCTCACCCACCACGCTTGATACCTTCCTTCTTTTTTTTCTATCCTTTAAATTTTTGTCAAAATTTTGATAACGGTATTTAGTTCGAGCCCAAAGAAACACATGAAGTCTCCGAATTATTCTGTTCAAGAACTTTTGACTTATGACAGATAGCTTAGCGGCAGCATTAGGGCTTCACGTTCCCGGAACTCTGAAAAGTCGTGTTGTCCTTTCCTCCAGCTCCTCACATTATTTGTTTTTTTTTGTTTACATAGGTATGTTCGCATTATTATCCACCTGTGTTTATAGTGATGACTGCGCTACTTGGTAAAGAACCGAACAAAGGTTGGAAATATCAGTTACTTCCACAGACTGGAAGCGCGACCGTTTCCTGCAGTGACCAGCCTGTGCAGATAAAAGCGATCTGATGGGCACTCATTAACTACTTCAAAGAACGTTGCTTAAACCAATTAAAAAACTTTGACAACCCGCCAGCATATGCGTGAAAACAACTTCTAAAAATGCCATTAACAAGAAGGCGCTCCAACGAGTTATGAGAACAATTAATTACTTTCATTTAATCCAATTTAATTGAGTTTTCATGGAACCTTTACTATAGTAAATTTTAATTAAAGAGAAAAACTTTGTCGAGAATTTGCATTAATTCCAACGCTACTGTAATTCTTAAACAGTAAACAAAACAAAAAAGATTAAAATAGACAAACAAACTAAACAAAATATTAAATAATATATATTATCCAATGCAAGAAGCTACTCAGTTAAAATAAAGCCATATTTATACAAGTTACGATATGGAATTTATTACACACTAATCCCTTTGCAAAAATGGCGTCAATACGGTACATGCGTATCTTTACTTTTATTATAACCGCATGATTTTTATACAGTTGATAGAGAGTATTCTTTTATCTGGATATTATAATCTGATTTCTTTAAAATTTTGTCCCACCTAACATAATCAAAAGAATTTTCTAAATCAACAAATGTCATAAAGATATTTCTGCTTTCCTTGATCCGCCCTGCAAGTTTTAATTTTAAAGCCAGAATTGCTCCCCTTGTACCGCCGTTTTTCTTAAACCCAAACTGATGTTCACCTACTATCTCTTCTACAACCCTTTACATTGATCTGTATATTATTCTAAACAGTAATTTTGAAGCATATGATGTTAGACTTATGGTATGATAGTTCTCACATTTGTCGTCTTGTGCTTTCTTCGGAAGTGTGAATATGATACTTTTATTAAAATCAACTGGAATCTCTCTTATTTCATAACTTTTCGATATCAATCTGAATAATCTCTAGATTCCTTCTTCTCCTATGGATTTTAGAAATTATGCAAGAATCTTGTCAATTTAAACTGTTTCTTTTGATTTCAAGTCATTCGAAGCTCTATCAAATTCTATCCTCAAAACAGGATTATTGTCTACCTCACCTTTATTTTCCATTAAGCGGTTATTTAAGCTATACCCATCATACAGTTTCCCATGTATTCCTTCCATCGGTTAGTTGTATCTTTTGAGCTTAAAAGAGGTTTCCCATCAGCAGCTTTAATTTTTGTTCATTTTTTCTTTATTTCTCGAAAATTATGTTTGATCTTCCTATATGAAATATTTGCTTTACCTATGACCATTTCCTGTTCTAATTTTTCACACTTTTCTTGCAGTCAATTTTTCTTTTGCTTTTTTGCATTTCCTGTTTATTTTATTTCTAAGTTGTCTGTATTTCTCTCATCCTGCTTTATCCTGAGCATTTTTGTGACTTCTCTTCTGATCCATGAACTCCAAAATTTATTCTGTGATCCAAGGTTTCGAGCGACTCATTCCCTAAAGCCTAATTTTTCTTTACCAGCATTTATTATTTCGGTCTTTATGCATTCCATTTGAGCTCGGTTACTTCTTAGACCTAAGTCAACCATTTCTGAAAATGTTTCTATCATGCTAGATTCCATGCATCTTCCCACCTAATCTTATTAATCGCAACGACATCTAACTTAAGTCGTTTCATATCCATTTTTGTTTTCTAATCTACCTGCCCTATTCAAACTTCTAGCATTCCATGCTCCGACTTGCAGAATGTTTCCGTCCGTTCTGATGACTCCTGCCTGAGCAGTATCCACCCGGAAATCCGATTGGGGCACTATTTTACCTCCGGAATATTTTACCCAGGAAGAAGCCATCACGTTACATGTAATTTGAGAGGACAACATGGCTTCGGGATACCCTTAGGGTACAGTGGCTTCCCGTTGCCTTCTGCATCCACATGTCGATGTTCATAACTGATTCAGCCGCCTTATACGGGGAAGCTTTCAGTCATTAGAGCCTCGTCCGTGCAAACAGGGTGCACCACGTGAAGGAGAGATTGACATTTGGTTGTAAGACGCTTGTATAGTCTTTCCCAAACCCTCACACCATAAGCAATAAGTACATTATAGTTGTTCCTATCACTGAGAAAAGCCAAGGATAAAATATTTTGCTCACAACACAAAATGTTTTAGAATTAAGCGTTATTAGAATTTGTTGTTTAATTGTAGAATGTATATAGGGGGGGGGGGAATACCCTTGGTTTTCTATTTTATGTGGTCTAAAAATCGATATCACGCACGCAGGGTTAGTAAATAAAATCTTTTTTGTAGCCTACCGCTTAATTTCTAAATAATGATACGATTTTACAAAATTTCAAATACAACATTTCGTTTTGGATCAAACAAAAACATATAATGTGCAATTTTGAAGTTTGGAAGTTAGTTTATTTCCGATCTTGATACCTATTGACAGACAGATGGCGGATCGTCAGGAAGAGCGATCTGTTTCCCTCTGGGAGGGGAGCCCTAAAAAGCGAACCATCACTTACTTTTCTGTGTAGGTGTTCAGTTCTTCATGTCGTATGATGCGTGCTCTAGGCGGGCCAGCCCCTGTTGGTTGCCTTTCATGTGAACAAGGCACTGCATGTTTTCATTGGCCTGATAGTGATTAATACAGGGCTTTATGACCAATAAGGTGGGAGATGGATTTCCCAGGGTTGATGAGAAATGGTTAGCCTTGAAGGCAGCAGGGCTCACAAAATATAATCTTACAGAAAGCATCGTATGTTATGCGAACATCGTTCAATATATCCACCCTGGGAAACAGTTAAGTTATTTCATTTACCTGAAGAAAACCCTTAAAATGTATTAGATCCATACAGAAAAACATGGTTCCAAAACTATTTTCGTTGTTTAGTAGTAACTGAACCTTATATTTTAGACGGTGGACGGATGATTTTTTGATTCGACTTACAGTGCCACAGGCGAGAATGATTAGGGGAAACCCTCTGTCGGATGACGATACGGCAAGAATTCTAAACATTGTCTACAGCAGGGGTGCCAGCCCAAATGATCTTGCGGGCCACTTTGTAATGCACTTTTTTTTTTTTTTTTTTTTTTAAAACAGTTTAACGTCCCTTTTTAACAACGTGGTCTTTAGAGACGGGAAAGGATGGGGGCAAGGAATGGGAAGGAATTCGGCCATGGCCTTTTGAAGGAAGCATCCCGGCATTCACCTGGAGTGATTTGGGGAAACCATGGAAAACCCAAATCTGGATGCCCGGACGGGGATTCGAACCGCCGTCCTCCCGAATGCGAGGCCAGAACGCTATCCGTTACACCACCACGCTCGGTGCACCATAACTCCGCGGGCCACAAATGAAATTATTTATCCCCATATTAGATTTAGTCCCTCTATGCACAATTTGTGTTTACTATTATTCTTACATGTAAACATAAATAATATAATAATAATGACAGTAACAATATCTGTCATATATTCGCAAGAATATTATTTTAAAATCAAAGTTAATTTTTACTCATAATTTCGACAGTTAATTTTTGAATATATGGATGCATAAATAATGTATTTTTTTTAATTGATTGGTTTTCACTACTTTATCCATTATAAAATAGATATATTTTGTAAAAGTATATATCTTGTAAAGTATATATGAATCTCGTGGGTCGGAAAAAATGTTCAAGGCGTGACGCATGCGGCCCGAGGGCCGCGAGTTGGCCACCCCTGCTCTACAGGATGGTAAAGAGTTACGACATTAAAATATCCTAGCCACCATTCGACAACTTAAACTGAAATCTGTTGTAGCACATTATTGACGAATTTGAATGAGGTGTCAAATCTTTGATGCAGCTACCGAGCATGATGGTGTAACGGATAGCGTTCTGGCCTCGCATTCGGGAGGACGGCGGTTCGAATTCCCGCCCGGGCATCCAGATTTGGGTTGTCCATGGTTTCCCAAATCACTCCAGGCAAATGCCGGGATGCTTCCTTCAAAAGGCCATGGCCGAATTCCTCCCCATTCCTTGCCCCCATCCTTTCCCGTCTCTAAAGACCTCGCTGTTGAGAGACGTAAAGCAGTTAAAAAAAAAAAAAAAATTGATGCAGCTCTTGTGAGAAGAGGTGGCGTTGACTCAACTTAACCTAACTTGCGGTGTGTTGTCGCAAGCATTAAGTGAAGTAATACTGAGTTGATAGAGGTAGTCCATGCGATTAAACGGCTCCACAACCAAGTAAACATCACGTCTCGCTTTACTTGACGAATAACGTGGTTAAATACAATTATTCAGATAACATGTAACAAGGAATTCGTATTTGTTATGAAAATATTTACTTTTATGTCAGTAACTTGACTGTATTACCAAAAAATTCAAAAAAAAGTTATTACTTTGTAAGAACGAAAACTTTCTCGTCGTATGATTTCCAATAAACTATTCTCGAATGTACCGCCGGATTGTGTTGTGGAAATACAATATTTCGACGACTAGCTCCGCCATCTTCTTCGGGTGCGAAATCATCTGTGGTGGTCTTCTTACAGACTACAGATGTTTTCGCACCCGAGGAAGACGGTGGAGCTAGTCGTCGAAATATTGTGTTTCCACAACACAATCCAACGGCACACCCACGAAGACTTTATTGCAGTTATTGTTTTGTTTTTAGCAGTTATGTTCTGGTCGATCGTTGAGGACCTAATTAGTACTGGTGCTGTAATCGCAGTATTTAGTATTTGGAAAAACGCTTCTCAAATGCAGAGAAATATTTTTTACCATAGCATTACACCCAACAATGCATAAAAGTAATAATGACGTGAAAGAAGATGATATAATTAATATTAAAATATAAATAAAATTTTGAAATTATGTGACTGTGTTTATCTTCGTATTTCAACAGAGATTACAAAATATCTTAAATAAAAGAACATGACACGGATGACAATACAAAAATCTGAGCAAACCGCGAAGCAGTGATTTGTCAGGAATATTAAACTTCGTATTAGTTTCATTATTATTATGTATTTTGTCTGTTATGTTTAAAAAATTTGTCAGCTGTAGAAACCGAATTTCAGCGGTTAAGCTGAAACCGCGGTGAAATCTCTAAACAGAAAGTTTACACAGTTACATTACTTGCACTGTACAGCGACTTCCTGTAAGACAGTCACATTTGGTGACGTGCAGCATAACAAGCCGTGGGATGCTGGAGACTAGCACGCCAGTGAGCTGCAGACAAGTAGAAGTTGTTATGTGAGAAGGATGGAATATGGTCGGCCGATGCCAATATCCAGCCCGCAGGCTTAATTGGCATTGTTCTCGAGAAAGCCCCTCTAATGGTAGGCACTAACAACCAATTAGAACTTCGCTGCTGGCCCTAAACTATTTGCGCGGCGAAATGCTACCAATTCACTGCCAAGAAATTAATCGGCGTTCTGCACGACTCTGTGCCCCGCGCTTATGAGGACATGCACGGACGTGTGGTGGAGCCTGCTTCTAAAACTTGTCGTACAAAACGACAGCTTCTTTTAGGCGGTATCAAGCGTATTACGGGACTATCTCCACACTGTTATTGCCTTCTGACTGTCTATTCCGTGATTTTCTCTGTCTTATTTGAAGATTATAGCAGAGTAATATGAAATGAAAAGAATCATTAGATGGAATCTTGGTTTTTTTTTGTTTTTTTTTTACTTAAAAAATTCAGTTTTGATTCTAAAGTCACAAAAGGAATGGAACTGGTTTCGTGAACCAGCAACATGGATTTAGGAAAGGACATTCATGTGAATCTCAGATGGGCTACGTGGCAAGATAGTGCAGATGAAATGGACAGCGAGTGCAAGTTGAAAGTGCCGCACTGGATCTAACCAAAAACATTTGACAGAGTGAGACATAAAATGGTGGTAGATAAGGTAAAAACCATTGGAATGGATGGGAAAAGTGACTTGCTGGGTAGACGAATTCTTAAAAGGAAGAGAGCGAAGGGTTAGTGTGGGGAATGCAGTATGAAAAAAGGTAAAAGCAATGTAGGACTGCCTCAGGATAGTGGCTCTATCGCAATTCAAAATTAAAGAAGTCACTGAGGATTTGAAAAAGGCAGAGATTATAAGTAACGATTTAGTGAGAGTATTAGAGACAATGAATCAGAAACGGGAGGGTCGGAGCTTAATAACACAATTAGAAATGAACAGACCAAAAATTCGACATTCATACTGAGGATATCATGAAGGAAATAAGAAAGCTGAAAAAAATATAAAGGGCTGATGTAGATAATATTACTTCAGAGATCTCAAAGATAGCCGGATGTGACATTGTACCTTATCTTGAAATATTATTTAAATTAAGTCTGGATACTTGCTCCTTACCAGAGGACTGGAAAAGTGCGATAGTAGCGCCTGTACATAAAGGAGGGTTGAGATTATAGCAGATCAGTTTGACATCAGTGGTAGATAAAATTAATGGAGAGATTGATATGCAACCACATCCGAAATATATGTGATAAGCATAAGTATAGTTTTTTCAAGGTAGGCAACAATGCTTTTAGGCAAAGATATTTATACGAATCTCAGTTTGTGAGATAATATGTAAGATATTTCAGATGAAATGGACAAGGGAGGCCAAATTGATAGTGTAACACTAAATCCTTCAAAGGCTTTGACAGAGTGAGCCACAAAATGATAGTAAATAAGGTAACAACTAATTGTAAGTGGATGAGAAAGCGATTTACTGGATAGAACAATTTTTAAAACGGTAGCAAACAGAAAGTTAGGGCTAGGAAATGTATTATCAAAAGAAGTGGAAGTAAAAATCGAAGTGCCACAGGGTAACGTATTGGAACCAATGCTATTCATTATTCTAATGAATATTGTGTTGATTGTTTAGTATCATTAATTTGTTTGCAGACGATATAGATGCTGTATAACAGGATCAAAACGGTAGAGGACTGTAAATAGCTGCAGGGTGATATGGACAGGATATCTAGTGGTTTGGTAAACATGGGATGAAGATAAATGCAAGGAAGAGTCAGCCTATTAAAAACACAAATAAAAAAACTAAATGTTGATTACGATTATAAGGTGGAGAAAGAATTGCTTGTTGAAGACTTGAAATGTAAATACCTGGCATTACATTTGATAACAAGCTTAACTGGGCAGGACTCATTGTACAGATAATAGGAAAAGGTTTCAAAATTCTGCACTTGGAGAGAGTGATGAGGGATGTAAGAGAGAAGTAAAGGAATTAGGTTACAAAAACTTTGGTCAGACCATTGCTTGAATATGGTAGTGTAGTATGATACCCACATTTTGCGCATGAAATAGAGGAGTTGGAAATGGTGCAAAAAAGGGCTGCTAGATTTGTTTCTGGAAATCACCGCATATAGCAATCAGTAACAGATATGATAAAAGAGCTGGAATGGGATTCATTACAAGACAGGAGAAGGGTGAAGAGGGCCAAGTCCTATATTGGTGATAAGGCGTGGAAAGATATTGGTGTAAGAATTAAGAGTAATGCTTGGATGGGAAAAGATGATCATGACCACAAGCTGGCATTCGATTTCAGGCACAAGGGTGCAGGAAGTTTCTCTTTTTTAGGTAAGGGTGTCAGGGATTGGAATAAGTTACCAGGAGAAATTATGAATAATTTACCAAAAACGTTGAAAGAATTTAAAGCTAAAATTTGCAGAGGGCAAATGTAGGTGGGTGCAGGATAGGGGGAAGATAGGTGTGTAGGGAAATTGCCAACGGGGTGTGCGCTTCATCGCAATTTAATTAAATGTTACTATTATTATAAATTTAAAAAAATCTCATTTCTATGAAAGTCCTTGATTTTTTTGGAGACTGGCAGTTTTTCAGATCATGTTTTCCATTAAAAAGGATACCAGTACCTACGCTCATAAACTGGAACCACATTCGTATGATATGGATGACACTGCATTCCATTCGGCGTTGGCTTCGGCTCCGTCTTTGCCGGTGTTTATGAAATTGCCCTTACTGTCGGCAATGCATACCTAACCGAAATATGTTTTGTAAATGACTTACATCTGCCGATACCAATGACTAATCGTATGTGACATTCGAAGGAAGAAAGTCAAAATTTCCGTCCGGCACACGCTGATTTGGTTTTCCATAGTTTCCCGAAATCCTTCCACGTGAATTCTGCGATGGTTTCTTTAAAAGTCCAGATAATAATAATAATGAAAGAAGGCGTCACATTTTACAGAATTTGGTAATGGGCGTGCAAATAACTGCCGATAAAACGCAATGTGTGATTAGAAAAACATCTATCGAAATTTAATAGCATTAACTGCAGTGCGCTGTGTTGAGACTTACTTGTATAATGTAAGGGTAACCGTTACTCCAGGACAGTCCACTGCAGTGAAACGCTGGCTGAACCAGTGCCGCATCCAACAAATAACGAATGGCATAAAAACAGTGCTGTGTAGAAGCTGACGATAGAGCACATAAAGAAAATGTGAAGTAAAGTATAAAACTTACTAATTAGGTTGCAGCGAAGGAAATGCAACCCGTTCTGATAGTAAAAAAGATTAAAAAGCAACCGAATCGGAATTTGTTCATAAATAATTAACTCCAGGTGACTCACAACATCCACTTAATACTCGATTGCCTTTCGAAGGTTAAATCGTCGATGGAAGCTACAGGTTCTTTCTATAGAAATGTTGAGACGTCTTGAAAGAAGCTAGCGGTAATATGATCACCAAACATTTCCATTCTGACAAATCAGCTGCGCTGTGGACCGCATTACATCTGTGAGACACAGGTTGCAGTTAGTACTCGAGGCAGTGGACAGATAGTTCCACTCGCCACTACGCTCTCAACTTCTGCAGAGTGTGAATACAAAGCGCAGGAGCCACAAGTGGCCTGTGTGAGTGATGAGGGAGGGTCTGGTCCTGCCAGGCTCCGCGTTCCTCATCTCTGGGAGGCAAGTCTTATGCTGCCATCTGCCTGCGAAACGTGTAACTTGTGTGTTGTGTATGATGAGTGTTTTTTTGTTTGTTTGTGTAATGTGTAGTTTATGAGGTCGGGACGGCCGACACGCGTGGTTCTGGGCTCCTGCCTGGTCCCGTTGTACCTCCATAGTCTGGTGTGCGCACTGAGCTACACTGGCGGGGAAAATCTGTCAGTTTTTTAATTTTTAGTTTACCGTTATTATTAATAAATATAAATGGTAATATCAATACATTTTCATTCTTTCTGTTGTAGTTAGCAGCTACCAAAACATTCTGTTTATTTTTATAATTTTAGAAGCTGTAGTTTCAACTATAAAATTTAACTCCTTTAATTCTAGCCTCATAAGAGACCTATGTTCTCTGAGCTTCGAATGCTCTTAACAGGTTTACCGTTCGTTCCCTAGAGTTTCTTTTTAATAGCTCCGATCCCTTCCATAATCGTTTTCTGTCATTTCTGTTCTAGTCTTCGATTGCCTCTGTAATGGAGGATATATTAAGTTACGATGTTGTTTAAGAAACCCCTTTTTTTAGATTTTGTGGCGTCACTAAACCATGTTTAACGCGTCGGGACTGGTCTGTTGGAGACGCCCACTGCAGTGCTCTCCTCTGGAGTGAGTCGGCTGAGTGACTCAGGCGCAGAGCCGTCCCCAGAGGATCAGCCGGCGAGCAGAGGAGTGGAATTTTCCACAGCACCTCGCAGTGGCGAACTTGTTTCTTTTCCCCAGGATCGGGAAACTACTTCCAGCACTTCGAGGCAGTCATTTGACAAGAAAGATGACGTCATCCAGGAAGTTGTAAGCCTCATGATTCCCATAGTCCACACATCCTCATTAAGCAGCGGATGACTTGTCGCAGTCATATGACGTAATGGCTGAGGCGAAGCTTGATCTCCATACTAACTCAAACTGTTGTGTTTTCCTTTTTTTTTCCTGAGTCATGCTATAGGAATATAATTGTATGTCTGTATTACTCTGTAACACAGGGTATTTTCCAGTTCGATATGCCATTTTCACAGTATAATTTCATTAATATGTAATTTTCAGAGCAGTATGAAGAATTAAATTAAGAAAAAAAATTATTGAGCTAGGAGGCTGTTTAACATTACATCACCCGTTTCAAATCCCTGACAGGGAATATACACGTCTCAGACATACTAATGCAGAAAGATGATTATCACGATATCGCCGACTTAGAAGTTTCATTTCGCTAATTAATAAAAGTTACTGGTGTTGTTCAATATCATCCATCCATCACATTTAATGCGTATGTAAAACAAGATGGAGATTACGCGAGGGAGAGAAAAAACGTGGACGTAGTGGTGAACGAACAATGCATGGTGTTATCACGAATTAAGACAAGACCTAGAAGAAACGGAGGGAATCCTGTGCACTTATTAGAGTTTAAAAATCAGCTGACTCAAAGACTTATGCAGTTCGAAGGCAGACAAAGAGTGGTTACAAAACTGAGGCCTCAAACTGCAAGCGTGCCAGTGGCGTGAGATTAGCTGAGACCGCAGAGGTAAATGACTGGTGGACTTAATGAAGTCAAGAATACGTTTGACTACTAGAATAACTTATTAGTTATTAACTCATTAGTTTGAGGATTGTATATGTTTTGAATGTTGGCTTGTACTGATGTGAGACATTGACGGCAGATGCCCAAGAGAAAAGAAGGTTTCATGCTACGGAAACTTAATGCGATAATAGAATGCTAAGGATCAGCTGGAAAGAAAAAAATACGAGTAAAGAGATTCTTGACGGACCTGATGAATCACGCAAGACGTGGCCTCACATACAACGTGGGGAGACCTCTGATTAGTCGTCTACTGCACCAAAAAAAATCTAACAATGATAGTGGTAGATACTCCGGTCGAGAAAGGCCACGTATGGCATATGTGAAGAAGATGCAACCCAAAGAGAAGGTGGTGAGAAGAGAAAAATGGATAGCTGCTGCAATGCAATCTTTGAGATGTTAATTGCAGAAGAACATAGCTGATCATACCAATTTTTGGATTATTTTCCTTACCTGTTTTACTGATAATGGGTCTCCTTGCGGTTTATTTAGGTCTAGTGCCTGAATCATCTTGAAACATTTTACTACCACTTATATCCATTTAGAATTTTTCGGCTTGTCGGTGACTGGCATTCGAAGCAGGAAGAGAATTGGTGGAAAGGCAGGGAAGAAAATCGACCAGGCACTTTGTATGAAAGAACCTTTTCGAATTTTGCGGAAATTTGGGAAATCACGAAAAGTTGCAATCTGAGTATCAGACCAGAGTCCTCCAGAATGTCAGTCCCACTAGCGCAGATGTTTCTGTCGAATCAACCATAGGGATATTAGCACTTCAGTGGCAATAGTGGCTGATTATCACCTACCTAACAAGGGTGAGAAAAATTTATGTAGTTGGGGCCCTAGAAGCCTAGAATCAGAGCAGCAGTGTCTCGTGTTGAAGACGAATCTTTATCGCAGACGGCACTCCAGTCATTCGTAGTCAGAATTTGGCAGCGATTCTGGAAGTAGTGGGTACGTTATCTCAGTTGGCGTGTGTTAGCGGCCTCATAGAGATCAATTTTTTTTTTTTTTTTTGTGTGTGATTGCTTTTACTTCTTTAGAACTACGGCAAAGAGATCAAAGTTCGGAGGCGCTGTATTTTGCAGATCTCTGCCAGCGTTAGTATTAATATCCCCAAGCGAAGGCTGCCGATAATTGGTCCTGCATATGATTTGTCAGCTTCATTGCATCTGCAGTCACGTTTAAGTTTTAAAACTCTGTGTAGTTATATTTTTTGAAGTCTATACGCCTTTCGATGTCCATGTCATTGTGGCCGGAGAAGATTGGAGGTAAGTAGTGGAATGGAATTCGGCGATGGGTATTCGTCTGGAGTGATTTTGGGAAACCACGGAAAGCAGTAATCTGTGTGGCAGCACCAGGGATCGAACCGGCGTACTGCCGAATGCGAGGCCCAAGCATTAACAGTTCAAGTCAAATCACGACGCTGTTTTATACATAAATAAGTGCGGTGCATAATAACCGTTAGACGGCGGCTTCAAACAACGTTGGTTCCAACAATTTTTTTAACGCACAAAGATCGACCACGAATATTTTTCCTGGAATTTTATCAATTATTTATAATAATCTGCAATTAGAGAAGGCATAAAATGTGATGCTATCGTTCTCATTTGTAAAAGTTTCGTTTCGAAGTGACAGGTGTTAGCGCTAAAATTATCATAAGCATAAAATTACTGAAATTTAATTTCACCGGAAATCAGGTAAATATTATTACCAGCAGAAATTTGATATAATTCGAAACGATTCACAATGCAGCTAACAATTTACAATCAACCCAATTAAATTCTTTCTTGTTCTGTTCTACATATTCTTCAATTCCTGAATACGAAATAAAATGTCGCTTCCTTCAAGTATTGTTTCTTATACGGTTCTCATCCACTTGTGATATCTTCTGCTGATCACAGTAAAATACCTAACAAGATCTACAAACCAGTTCTAATTAGTAATTAGATTATTATGTAAATATTTTAGACCTTCCACTGTCGAAAATATCACCATCAGCTACATCGAATAAACTTTAATTATCTTTGACTAGCCGTTTAATTAATATTTCCTACCGATCTCTTCATTATATTCAGTACTTGAAAAAAATTTCGTAACTTATCTGCATCGCATAGGGAGCGTCCATAAACCACGTGGCTCCATTATGTCTTCCTGTGAACACCCCCTCCTCTCCTCCTCCACGTAGCCCGACGTGGATTTTTCCTCCAAAGCCCCTCCCCCCCTCACGTAGCACGTCGCTTTTATTCCTCTTGATTCTAGAAGAGATTTTGTACTGTTTTCTCTTGTCAGACTATAGTAAATTACACGTGGAGACAGTTAAATGACGGAAATAAATATTCACAGGCTGTTGTGTACTCTGTACCTCATTTTAACTGTGACAAATAATATGAATAAAAAGCTACTTGGCTTGGCTTCGAATCCTCCCCCCCCCCCTGCCCCGCGTAGCTCAGCATAGCAGCTTTCCAAACAACTCCCCCCCTCCAGACGGAGCCACGTAGTTTGTGGACACTCCCATAGCCTAATATGTGTATTATTTTATTCTTCTTCCATGCCATCATCGTCGATAAATTGCCACTCAGCGGCAATGCTAACTTTGCATTTATTTTCCAGTCATTACGATTTCTATATCTTTCTACAGCTTGAAATTTTGATAGATTTAGCGTTTTTAGCATCCAATTCACCTTCACAAAATTCTATGCTGGAAACGTATAACTTTTTTTGGGGGGGGGGGTTAAATCTCCATTTGGAAATCGAGCGTGGTGAGAGAGCGGTAACCATCTGGCCTCGTATTCAGGAGGACACGGGTTCGAATCCCCGTCCAGCCATCTAGATTTGGGTTTTCCATGGTTTCCCCAAAATCATTCCAGGCGAATACCAAGATGATTCCTTCAAAAGAGTATGACCGAATTCCTTCCCGTTCCTTGCCCCCACCCCACCTGTAATGACCTCGACGTGGACGAGTCGTAAAGCCATAAGTAACAATAAAGTCAATTTGGAAACTGTGTTAGGAAAGCAAGTGAGAGTGTGCGGACTGTTGAATTGAGCTGTTTGAGAAACTAGCGTAACTTGGACGATTACGCAAGTGTAATAGAGGATAGCTACGAGAAATATTAACTATCGTGGCCATAGCTGCTTCACTACGGTATGGCATTTCATTAAGGCCGTATGACACTTTGCAGACATCAGACAGCTGTACAATTGCTCAGGAAATTTGCAAGAAACTGAAGGAGGGAACAACACTTGTGCAATGAAATACACAAGTTTAATTGTCGTCTATGCGTTATATTGTTAACTAAGAAAATGGTGAAATAACTTCCAAACAATTCAGTGTCAGCTAATTTATTTGTGAACATAAGGATTCATGAGAAACGTTGTCGTAGCATGTCCTGATACCGGGATAGTCATGTGGGAGTGTCACAGTAAGGCGAACAGAATCGCACGACATCGGTAATAAGTGCAAGAGACATAAAATAACGAATAACAGATATATAAGTTGTTTCTTCTACACCATTGAGACATTACATTGCTAACAAGAGAAACGGCTGAAAATGGTCATCATTTGTTCGCGATCATTAACAAGGCAGATAGTTACCACATAGGTTTGGAAGATAAAGGCAAGAATTCATTTAATCTCTTCGCCAAAGGGGTTTAAAAGGATGAATCGATGACATTTTTGAGAAGTATATGAATAGAAACATATTTTTTTCGGTAGGCTTTACGATTTTCGAATACCGCGATAATTGTAACCTACGACTGTAACACACGTCACAGTGTATTTTATCTGTTAATGATTCAGTGGCGTAAAGAATTAATATGAGCATAGAAGGAAGCTAAACATCTACATCTGTACTCTGCAATTCACAAATATTGTGGGCAGCAAAGGTTGCTAAGAACCAATCATAATTCTGTGAATTCCAATCCCGAACAGAACTAGTAAGGAAAGAATGCATAAAAGTATCAGTACGGCATCTTATTTCTCTAATCTTTTCCCTCGTGTCATTGCGACGTAAATATGTTGGTGGAAGAAGTATTTCTATGCGCTCGTAAATGAAAGATTTTCGCATATTCTCCAACAAATTCAAACGAAAACGACGTCGTCTGCCAAATAATCCTAGCCCAACCCACGTATGAATGATGTAACACTTACGTAAGGACTGTAACTAGCAGTCACGAATCGAACGGCACTCCTCTGTACTTTCTGTAGCGTGTCAATCAATCCCTTGCGATACGGATCCCAAACTCCACAACAGTAATCCAAATGCGGACGCGCTAGTGTTTTGTACGCTATTTCCTTTGTATGGGCATTATAACTTCTCAAAATACGACCTATGAATCGTTGTTTAGAATTAGCTTTGCCTACGACGGAAGTTATGAGCAAGTCCCATTTCATGTTGCTTTGTACTGTTACGCGTAGATACTTCAGAGAATCCACCGTGTCAAAAAGTGAATTGTTAACTTTGTATTCGTGAGGAAATGGGGGCTTTTTATTACTTATTTGAATTGCCTTGCATTTTTTGCAGTTAACTGTAAGCTGCCATTTATGGCACTATTCCTAAATAACATCCAGATCACGCTGAGTTTCTAAGCAAACATCAGAGCACCTTTCTTCTCTATAGATAAGTACGTCATCAGCAAACAATTGCATCCTGCGCTTAATGTGGTCACTGAGATCGTTTATGAAAATTAGGGAAACAAGTGGTCCTATTACACTTACTTGTGGACCTTCAGAAGTAACATCTAGTTTAGAAGAGACTTCCCCGTCAACAACGATATACCATGACCGACCAGTTAGAAAATCGCGTATCCATTCGCAAATCTGATCAGATATACCGTACCCTCGAATCTGCACTAAAAGTCGGTTGTGTGGTACAGAGTCAAAAGCTTTCTGAAAATCCAAGAAAATAGCATCAATTTGTGATCCTGCATCAATAACTTTCATTACGTCATGCGAAAATAGCGCCAGCTGCGTTTCACACGATCTGTTCTTCCGAAATCCGTGTTGGTTTGCTGTAACCAACTCGTTTTCATCTAGAAACTACATGACGTTGGAGCATATGACATGTTCCAGAATTCTACTACAAACAGATGTTACAGATATGGGTCGATAATTCCTAGGATCTCTCTGATCTCCTTTCTTGAAAACGGGAATGACCTGCGCTATTTTCCAGTCAGAACGTACTTTTCTTTTTACTAAAGATTTACGAAATATATCTGACAGAAATGATTTTATTTCTTCCACGTATTCCGAAAATACTCTTACTGGTATACCATCGGGACCCGGCGCTTTCCCCCACTTCAGGAGCTTTAATTGCTTTATAATACCTACCCTATCAATTTGTACTGGATCCATCTCAAATTCGACACGCCGTGGAAAAGCGGAAATGTTTTCCATGTTTTCGTCAGTGAAAGAATTTTTAAATTCGGTGTTAAATACGGTAGCGTTGTGGCGGCTGTCATCAACTTCCCGACCGTCTTGTAGTAGAACTGGCATATTGTTGTCACTACTACTAACTTAAAAAAATAAAATAAAAAAAAATACGACCAATATTTTTTAGGGTTTTTGTTGAGGCTCCTGGAAAGTGAATTGCAACGAAAGTCATTAAAGGCCTCGCGCATCGCATTCTTGACCTGTCCATTTGTCTCAGTTAGCTTTTCTAAATCACTCTTATACCTAGTCCTTCTTAAGCGTGCATGCATCTCCCTTTGCTTTTAAGTAACATTTTTACTTCACGTGTATACCACGGGGAATCGTTCCCATCCCGGACTGTCCTTTTCGATATATGTAAGTCCATACCTTCCTTGACTATACGCATCTCTTCAAACGAGCCTTTTTCTTCTATAAAGGTAAGGTAATTATCCCTCAAAAACGTTCTTAAACACTCCTTTGGGGGCCTTTTACAGCCTGTAAACGATTTTCTTTTTTCTTTTTGCGCACGGCTGTTAATTTTACTGTAGCAATACAGCTTTATGATCACTTATTCCCGTGGTGGTAGAAATTCAGGCCTATCTGTAACGAGAATATTTAAATGTTATTGTTACCGTTGTGGTACTGCGTTGGTTCAGTGACGAGCTGCTCATAGGTTTATGAAGAATACCATGGGTGCAGGAGGAGCGCTGAATGATCACTCTTTATATTTTTATGGTTACGTTAGGAAACTGATTGTAAAGGACGGAATTCAGTTATAGATAAGTAAGAAAGCAGTTTTCTCGGCGTTGAGAATCAATATAATGCTCTCGGGTAGCTGGCCGAGGTAACGAAGTATTTCGGGGATCGTATTCACTGTCGCCTTCTTATCTCACCTAGTTACCCAAGAGCATTGTATCAATTAGTTATAGATAAGGATTTAAAAAAAAAGCAGAGAGTTTAAGTAACTAGTTTACTGAGACTATTAGGAACTATGATTCAGGAATGGAAGTGTGTAAATAAGAGAACGATCTTGTCGGCGCAGTTAGAAATAAGCAAACTAAAATATTTGAAATTCATCCTGCGGCTATTATGAAGGAACTAAGAAAGGAAAACAGCGTAAATGGGCTGGTGTAGACAATATTACTAAAGATAGCTTAGATATTATAAGATACGACACTGTACTTTATCTTTAAATATTATATAAATTGTGTCTGGGCATTCGCAGCTTCCCAGAGGACAGGAGAAGGGTGACAGTAGTACCGCTCTATAAAGGAAAGGCGACAAATAGGATCGAAAACTAATTGACGAGTACAGTGACGTGCGTAAAAGCAGTATTAACGATGACCGGTAGAGTGGGAGCAACCTTTTAATAGACCCAGATCACGCCACACTATCTCAATTGTATCGCAGGGAAGCGCTGGATTTTTTGTTTTTATTAGACGCAAGACATTTCCACTGTACAAGTACCTTGTAGAGCCTTTTGTGGAGTTGCACACACCCCGATCCGTTGCAAGTTGTGTTAGCAGCGGGTGCGAGATGAATCGTCTACACGCACTGCACGCACCTGCGGCAGTAAAACTTGATTACTGCGGGCGGGAGCCGTGTTGCGTGTCCGCAGTTGGCAGCCCTGCGCCGCGGCCGTAACAAGAGAAACGGATGAGCGCGGCCGGCTAATGTAGAGATACGGGCGTGCCAACCTGACACGGCACCGACCGCAATACGGTCGATGCCCCCGCAATTAGCACTCCCCGCCGGACAATACACTACAGAAAAGCGACAAAAGCGATCTTCACTCCGCGGAAACTACAGCGCAGGTGTCTTAAGACGAGGAACAGTATTCACAATCTGAAATATATCACGTTTTTAATGAATTTTTTAAGTCCCATTTCCTTGCGTTACGGTATATGTATCGTCCCCAGCGTTCGTGCTATTTAGCAAATGGCTCTTCTTAGTGTTCTTAACTGTAGAAATCTCTTCTGTGATTCGTCTTGCTTAACACTTTAAAACATGCTGACTAGAAGTCAACGGTCCTGAAGGCGCTAATTGTATTTATTTATGGATCGTTAGTATTTCTCAGGAATAGAATAGCGCATGCGTTTAGAGCCATAGCCTCCCCATCCGATAACTAAAGTGGAAGCAAATGACTATAATCCTTGAGTTACCAAAAATTAGCCAGGCGGTGCTACAACATATCGTTCTCCTCAATGGCTGGCCCGAGGGATAGCGCTCACCTTTACCCTTGGTTCCGATTGTCAAATTTATACACCTAACTAAAGGCGTTTTCGTATGTTTCGAAGACATAACACGGTTGTTACTATATATGGAGAAACTATTGTATAGTACAAATCAGAAATGCAATCTTACTGGTATGTTATGGGTTAATGGAGTGTGGTATCTGAATCTTCACCAAATGCGATTTTCATATCTGCCAGAGCAGTGGGAGTAGGATGACTAGATAAATTAAGTGTCGACCCATAGGTAGGCATTTATTTAGTTTTTTCATACAGTTTTTGAAAACTTCTATAGGCGGGTTATAGGCTGGGGGTAAATCTATGAATTCGCGTCACCGACATACTATGAAATGCGCATTGGATACTTTTTGGAATACGCAGATTTTATCCAATTTTGATGGAACTTTGCATACCTATACCTTAAAACAAACAGAAATATAACGTTTGATTTACAAAAACCTAAACCCTCTCCTCCTTTGCACCATCACCTTAATTTCTGTCAACGTTGTTCATACAAACCTACAGTTTTTACCCGATTTTGATAGTACTTAGCACAGGTATACTTGAAAACAAGGCAATCTGGTAGCTCAGCGGTAAAGTAGCTTGCTTTTGTCTCTCTGGGCGTGGGTTCAAATCCCATGGTGAGCAGAAATTTTTAGGAGTTGTATTTGATTATATGAGCTAAGCCGGGACGTTCCGTGGTTCTCATTCTATGTTAAGCTGTAGGCTCCTGAAGAAAGGAATTGGCTTTCCTGCCTCTGACATAATAGCTTGGTACATCTCCTTCGGGAATATTCGGCCAACCTTCGGGTTGTGTACTAAGAAAAAATTTTAGTTTTTGAAGTGAATACTTCTTTAGGCGCGTTGGTGATTTTTGGATGGGTAAATTCCTATGAGTTAGCATCACCGACATGCTAATGCTAACCGTGTATCTGTCTGGTGGCTCAGGAGGTAAGGTGTCTGACCGGGGAACGAAAGGTACCCGGTTCGAATCCCTGTCTTGGCGGGGATTTTCAGAGACCTTTAATCCGACTTTAGCTTGAAGTACGCCAGAATGCTTCCCTGGTTCGGATTCCACGTTAAACCGTAGGTCCCCTTTACTTGTTAGGAGTACGGAGTAAGGTCAAGGTGGCTAAAACAGGGGCGGAATGCGCAGTCAATAGAAACCCTGTCACCAGTTCATTACGACCACACGGAATTACTTTTATTATTTAGTGTATCTGTTGCTAGTGTAGCTATAAGCGTGAAGTGCTGTGTCTATGATATTCGTAGTTTTAAGGTTTCACTTCTGTCGGCAATCTCCAATCACTGGCGACTGTTTTTTTTGTTACTCTTACTGTTTTTCAAGTCCCTATTTTTTAACAGTAATTTTTTAAGTCTCACGGTAAGCAATAATCTAAATTAAATAAATTTGTGACAACAGTCATCAATATAAATAAACAATAATGCATTTTATTTGCAAATCCGCACGACAGGTGCTCACTAATTGGTGCATTTAGACTGAAACACTGTTTCCGCTCTCGTGTATGACGGGTTGCAGCACGCTGTGCCCCTGTGCTGTGCTGCGTGCTCCGTGTAGTCTGCCTACCAGGGGCAGTCCGGAGGTCGGCACTCGGAAAGTCAGATCGCGTCTTAATGGATCTGAGGAGAAGGAAGCGGAATATAAAATGCCTCATGCATTTAGAATGACTAGTCTGCAAAAATAAAATAACACCAAGACTGGAGGAGAGCCGGATCAGGTTCCCAGAGGTGCAGTGACGGGAGCAGGTAACTGAGACAAGGGCGTTCGTAATATGTGAAGCACTGGGAGGAAACGGAATAAGGTTTAATGCAATCGATAGTATGCAGCATTCGTCCCTCCAGGTATTGCGTCTGGAAGTAGTGGGGAAATGGAAAGAATCACTGGGCGGGAAATCAATAAGAAAAGAAACTCCCTACGATTTGTTGGTGATATTTTTCTTTGATAAGGGTGAAATATGGACATATTTATGAATATCTTGAGATAATGTTGAGAAGGTACTTTCCAGTAACCAAAAATAAAAGCAAAACAAAACTTATGAACTAAAAATAACAGCATAATGCAACTTAATTTTGTGACAGATGTAAACGAAATTTTCATGAAATTACGTCTAGGAGATCAAGGTTAGTATTTACATAAGAGATATTAGAATTTTGTCATAAAATTTTAAAATTAGAGCTTAACACTGTATACTGTACACTTTGATACTGAGGGAACAAAAAAAATAGAATTTTGAATCATCAGGAATGTGTTCGCGTGAAACAGAAATGAAACGTACCAGTAAAGGAATAAATAAACACGCTGTGTAAACTAACACTTGAAGAAACAAAACGAATAAAATAATCTTACAAAATAGCAAGAAATATAAAAATGAGATCTCCTTTGAAATAAGTGAGATCTATGGATTTATTAATTACCCGTGAGCTGTAAGGAAGGAAATAAATAGTGCAGGGTTGAACAAAAAAAAAAAAAAAAAAAAAAAAAAATAGTTGTGTGTGTGAATGACCTCACGAAATCAGTGAGGAGATCCGTCACATAGACGATTCTAACTGACCAACAGTACAATTAAATCGGTTCATAACACAAACATATCTTTGCCTAAAGAAATAGGAATGATGATAAAAAAAATTCTAGCCATGGAAAGATAGATAAATTGTAAAATGTTGTGTATTTAATTTTAGATTAAAGTCTTATTAACTTTTCTCTATTCTTTTATGTGATATTCGTTGAAATATGAACTCCTAACCTACTCAATAGTTTAAGTAGTATTAAAAGTGTAATTTCAACTGTATCTATGTGTGGATATGTAAAATGTTTTTACATACTCAGCTGATGTATTTGTAAATGTCCCTACCGCTATACTGGTGATACCGCTACTGTCAAATAGGAATAGCGAGTTTTGGCCCTAAGCTGTCCCAGCTCTATGTGATATGAAATAGTTTCAAACATCGACTGGAAATCTCGTGTTAAGTATAGAAGTCCCTTCTTACACAGTAGGCCTACAATACAATTGATACTCAATTTTACCATAGCTCGTTGCGATAGACTGAATGTCTTTCTTGTAATATGTGAAGGTAAGTGGTCTTAGTTGAGTTTGTGCATTTACTGTGACTAACTAGGACGAGCACTAGCAGTCACATGACTTTAAGCCTAGTTACTCCTGAGTGTATAGCACGCTGCAACCCTCAGTTTCTCAGCTGTACCACCCGGAAGTATCCACCTCCCTCGAAGATCTAACCTATAACATTGTCTGACCGCCATCTCACTACGAATTGAAACCAATCAGGTTACAAAGTAAGTTAACGAATGGTTCTTCAGCTTGTTTCTTTTGATCACACTCCCGTCTTCTATTGGTAGCTGAAAGAAATCTTTCATCTTCTTCTTTTTTTTTTTTTTTTACTTATTGCCTTACGCCTTGTCGACGTCATTAGAGGAGGGATGGGACTGGGGTAAGGAACGGGAAGGTATTCAGCCATGGCCATTTTGAAGGAAGCTTCCCGTCATTCACCTGGACTCATTTCGGGAAACCATGGAAAACCCAAATCTGGATGCCCGGGCGGAAATACGAACAGGCGTCCTCCCGAATGCGAGGCCAGAGCGTTAATCGCTGCTGAGAGGAATCCTCGTCACCATTCATAAGACAAAATATTTCCATTGTCGTCCTGTGCGTGGGTATGACGTATGACATCACGTAGTGTTCGTTAAAGATTCATTTTGGTTTATGGGTACTAAATTCTAGCCACCTTCTAGCTTTGACTAGAGGCTGACACGGTGTCTGGCTAGAACCCTTGTCTGTAAAGATTCTTTTGCAGTTATCTTTCTGAAGCTTCGGATATGTACTCCCTCATATTACTAAATAATAATAAATTAATTTCTTATACCATCAATGACGCTGTGTAAGTGAATAATGCCGTTAGGTATGTTTGAATTGTGTGCGTTTGCCCACTTTTCCACATCATGCAGATAACGTCATCTTTCTGCTGTACCATTTAAATTCTTATGTCTGTTACACGTTACGAAAATGTAGGAAGTGACTTTGTAACTGGTTAGCAATCGCAAAAAGTCGAGAAATTATTTGTTCAGAAGATTTATTGGAGGAGTGCGCAAGCGGGAGTTAGTGAGCAGTTTATTTATTTCGGACCCGTCGAATATCATAAGCAATCCAATACTTGATGTATAATAATAATACAGAACAAATAAAATCATAAATAATTTAAAATAAATAAAACATAATCAAAATAACAGCAGAATTGTCGTTTCACTAAAAAGTAGTTATTACCATAAAACAATAAAGTGATAGCTTGTTACAACAATAGGCAGAGTGGAGAAATGAACCTCTGTTTCATAATAAGAAATCTGATGTTATCAAAGAAACTCATCTTAAATACGTTTCTGTAAATGACTCCACAAAACCACCTCTGATTATACGGTTAGAGCTTAACACTAATCCTCTCTTGGAGTGAGGTTATGTGGAAGCAGCCGCCCTGTCTGCTGTGTATTATTTCTCGTAAGATTTCACGATATAGAGACTTTAGCGTTTTGAACAACTTTTTTATGCTTTTGGACCAACGACTTCTTTCGTTCGACGGCGTGGGTTATTTGGCACTTTCATTTAAACTTTTTATAGCTTTCTATTCTGCAGTGTATCGCTGGATATGCAGACTATCTACCGAACGTATTGCTTCCTTGCGGGCAATACTACAAACAGCTAATAATCTTCAATTGTAATAAAGTTTTGTATACAGTAACCACTTGTATGATAATTCTTCACTGGCGGATACTTGAGACTTCATTCTATGCGATGACATATTCCTCCACTCGTCAAGTCCCCTGTTTACTCACAAATTTTTCGGGAGACATGTTAAACGATAACTGAACTATCTGCCCAACAGCAACTATTTCCTATGATTTAAAAACAGTGTAAGATTAAAAATTATTTTAATTTCCGTGAGGATTTTATGAGGTGATCATTAGCCAGTAAAACGTAATTTTGAATGTGCTTCAAGTTCGACTATGGGACTCGGTCCATTCTACGACTGGGATTTACTGCTTCCAAAATCCGTTAGCTTCATTCAAATGGTACAAAATGGGCTCAAAAAATTCGATTACATTTTGCAACAACATGATCATGACGTAATAGACCATTTTATTCTGTTACAGATCACAACGCATTCCCAAAACACTCACATGATTTGAATAGAGACGCAAACAAAACAGAAGCTGCGATTCTAAATATTGTTTTACACTTAACCTAATGCTATTTTTGGCTCCGTATTAATCCCTATCAAAGCATACGAACATACGATGGTCTATTCAACAATAACAGCTGCTCTTTTGCTTTGGCGAAGTAATCACGGAAGAACAGGCTAAAATAACAGGCTTTTATTCCTTTGACTGTTAATTTCTAAGAAACTGATTTGTTATGTTTAAAATATCGTTGGTTAGCCACATCGGTCATCATGTTTTCGTTGAATACAATTTACGATATTACAGGCACTTCTTTGAAACATAATCCAACGTAATCGTTGTATTTTGTGTACAATGTCTACAATCACTAAAGCTCTGCGAATGATTTGTGGTATTCTCCACTATGTTCTGCTATCACATACTGTTCAATTGAAATGATTATACAAAGCTTTTTCTTTTATTGGCATTTACGCCTGGCCGAAGTCGAGGTCATTAGATGCTGGAAAGCACTATGGTCATGAAACGGAAAGGAATTCAGCCATCCTTTTTAAAAGAACCAACTCGGCATTTGCCTGGCATAATTAAGGGAACCATGGAAAAGCAAAGTGCGAATGGCCGGACGTGGAATCGAGCGCGCGTCCTTCCAGGATTGTCTCTGCACACACTGCGACGGCAAAAATAGATCTGAGAGCAGCCGTCAGTATAATAAGACGATGGGGTGATTAAAAAACAAGGAACGAAACGAAAAACACAAAATTAGTGCTGCTGAAAGGCATTGAGGAACGTTTTATGCTGAATGATGCTGTCATTGCTGTTTTAGAAGTGTACGTTTCACTCTTCTAACTTAAATGCATGATGGTCTTCAAAATGAAGTAAGCCACACTTCTTAACAAACTTTTCACATAGAAATAATCGCATTTTATGGACCCGTAGCCAAAATAGCAAACATGGCGCCCTTATTTTGTAGCGTATTTCAAAGCATTGTTATGTCGTCACTTTTGCGTCGACTGCCATGACGTTTCACTGCAAGACGTGTTATACTGACTGAAAAATCGATTCGCAGACAAATGCTTAGAAATATTAATTTTAATGTGCATGAGGATAATACAGCACAAGGGCATTTGTTTTCGCGTAGTCTATCGATTATGGGTTTCAAAATGCAACCAGTGATGTTATCGGACGTTTTAATTATTTTTTTAATTTAGGGAGACGATATCTCTTAAATTGGTAAGAAATGTGCCTCACCCCCTAGAACCGTAAGACTAAAAATCTGAAATAATTTAAGTCACTAAGGACTTTCAAAGAAAATTGTTTTGGATAAGGAGCGTCAACATGTTTATAGATTATCTTACTCTTCTATTAGAAACTAACTCTGCCACCTTAGCATCAAATGCTATTAAATTTCGTAGAAGGATTTAGGTTCCCGACCATAAAATGGATCTGCAGACAAATACCTACAAATAATAATTTTAGGGTACGTCCCGATATATTGAACAAAAGTACCATTTTTTCTTCTTCTTTTTGTGTTTCCTATTAAATGTGGCATTACTGAACAGACGACGAGTAATGTAAACAATTTTTTTTATATATATTTATTTCATTGTGTATTTCACGAGACAAAGACAATATTGTCACTTTATGTGACCGATAAATCCGCAAAAAATCAAAATTTTTAGCGAAAATTAGTTGTTGTAAGATACGTTTACAAGTTTCTAAAGTTTTAAGATTACTCTATTACCACCAGATTTAAGTTTGTGTTTTATATCGGTAAGATAACAATACAATTACATAAGTGTAAAAACAGTAACTCAGGAAAACAGATAAGTAAGGGTGTACGGGACTCATGTAAAAAAAAAAGAGTTTCTGCTGTGAAATATTTCGTCTTCAGTACCAACTGTCTGCTCATCTACGTTGATGTATGATGAGTGCTAATTTGCTACTAATCATTCACATATTTACTTGTTAAATAACGCTTTTTAATATCATTCGAGTACTATCATCACCTAATACTGGATGATTCGAATGTCTTTTGTGTTTGTGTGAAAGCTTTAGCAGAATGTCATCATAATCAAATTGTAAAAGCTACTAAGCCCCATAATATGCGTGACCATCCAACACATACTTGTACAGTTCTTTTACTATGTCCGGGGCTAACCTTTAAACAGTGTGGGGAGGAGCTTTCGTGTCTGATGACCCGAAGTCTTGTTGTTACTGGCGCTCACAGTGGCTTTATTTTGTTCAAAGACTTACGAGAACTTAAATGATACCATTTTTTACCGCACAATTTAATTGTTCTTCATTCTGATTGCCTGCTTCTGATGTTAATTATTCGACTTGCTGGAGTGAAAATCTGGCAGAGGTTAATTGTTTCTGAGGAACCCTGCGAAGCACACAGCCGATGCATACAAATCGGTCGTAATGAAGGCTGCTTTGTCGTCAGCGCTGTGCTCGCCCAGAAATTGATTTCCGCTGTGATTAGAACTCCATTTTAAATTATTTATTTCGCCAATCTGAAAGTTGGGATAATTTTGCTGTCAATTGCAGAAATTTGTTTTTCGTACGATGGGATGACGAATCGTCGCTAGAAGAGAACTTTTCGCGGAAAACTGTTTGTTGGCGGCAAAGTTGTTTTTGCTGTCGACGTCTCACGCCATTCACACGGTGACGTCTGAAAATAAATTAAGACAGATGTGACGCTCCAGAACTCAGCTGGATCGATTAAGATATACGGGTAGGATTGATTCATAAATATACATCTCGTGCCAAGCACTTTTACGAGACATCCAACCATTCAGTTGACACTAATTTCTCAGCCGATAAAACGATGGGGAACTTTAAACAGTAAGCAAACGTCCCCCGCGTTATAACAGTGAATTTACAATAAAAATAGATCAGATGTAATTGGAAGGAATATGGTTATTTAGGAATTAAAATTACAACTGATGAGAGAAGCATGAATGATACCAAAATCATAATAGCGCTAGTGAAGAAATCTTTCATGAAAGAGAAAAATATTTTAGTTGTAAATATTGTCTTCGGGCTCTGAAAGAAGTTTATGAAAATGCTTGTATGAAGAAAGAAGTCTATGGAAGTGAAGCTTGGACTTCAAGAATACCAGAGAGAAGGAAAACTGATGTATCGCTATAGAAATTAAATGGACGCATAAAGAGAGAAATGATTATCGAGAAAGAAAAAGATGCAGAATGGTGGGTCACAGTGTAGGATTGGTTAGTTTGATAGAGTAGGAAACATTCGATGGAACAAACTCAAGTACGAAGCAGATTTGGAGACATAAGTCGTAATGGGTTTTATGAGATGAAGAGATTAACTCAAGATAGGAACAATTGGAGGATTACTTTAAATTATTCAAGGAAAATAAAAGAAAAAAAGTCCTTATATGGAAATTCATCAAACTTTTCATATTTTAATGGAATTGGATGAAGTGTAGCGACCAAAACATAAAGCGACACACAATATTGTTCATTATTGAAAACATGAGTTTTTCTTTTGCGTTTTTTTTAGTTATGACTTGGAGGGTTAAATGTTTCATCTCTAATACCTTAAGACATAAACATTTTTACCTTCTGTCCACAGGTCCTTTATATACGTTACCACCTGACTCGGGAGTTACAAATAATTTTGACCATATTCAAACCAACACATTTCGGAATAACTAAACGATTCCTGATGGCATATCGATCATGATCAATGATCTGAACTTCTCCGAAAGCCACAAGATTTGCACTGACAATTTGGTCTATTTTATTTCTACCATCTGAAATCATTCTTCGAAGCGACATCCAAAATGAACTAACTCTATTGCCGATTAACAGCAATGTCCTTTTTTTCAGTCACGTGACTTCAAGAATGGGAAGTAAACGTCCCACTAGACGTATCCTAATGTATTATGATTCCCCTAATTTGGTTAGAACTAAATAAATAAATAACTAATTTAATTGTTTTAATATTTATTAGTCTCGCTGCAATTGCAACTAAAATGTTATTTATTGAAGGAGAAAATCAGAAATCTAACATACAAACTGTAAGTGTTTTAAGTGACTGACTTTTGTTATAACGTCGTACGAAGACTGGTAATTCTTAATTTCCGAGACGCGTATTGGATAATCAGAAAACTAGAGATGTTGTTAAAGTTCTCGGCTAAAAGTGAATTTGTTGAAACTGACTCGGATTATAGCTTAAGTTCGGTTTTAGTGAATCAACACTTTAAATCATCGTTCCTGTGAAATTTCACCCTAACCGACCGAAAATCGGAATTTTGACGTTTTGATTGAGATGATGAAATTATAAGTGTACTGTTTTCTCTATCCTTATTTCCAGGCATAACGGAAACTTTAGATCCAGCCACGACAGTGGTGGCAAGCCTGACAACTGGAAACAGTGACAACAGGTCAAAAGGCTACTTCAATTTGGGTGCACAAATCGAGTCAACGGCGGCACTGCCTATCCTTTTCTCGAAGCGAATCGGGCCTCAATTTCTTCGGTCTTATTCATGCTACATGTCTCAAATTCCTGTTATGCATAGATATAAGCAATCTTAACAAACGCACTAAATTTTATTTCGTTACTGTACTTAGTTCTGATGCAAACTTCAGCGATTTTGTCACTCACCAACTCACTCCCTGACTGACTGATGATCATCAAAACTCTAAAGTACTTCCCGAAGCCGTAGATAGCTGAAATTTGTACACAGATAACATTTTACCCACACATTTTAAGAAAAGTCTGAAACTCGTGAATTTCCATATATCTACCCCATATCAACCCCTAACGTGAAATCGTTTTCTAACTTAATAACTTTATGTACCTCAGATTTTAATTGTAGAGTAGGCTTACTAAGTTTAACTAATGTGTTAAGTTTTACTTCTTTCCTTTTATTACTTTGGAAGTTATCGAAAGTAAAATTCTATATCGACCATGGCACCCCGACATCAAAATTCCACCGTACTTCAAGTAATCCTAGAAACAAGTAATTTGGTACACATATATGTTTTCATCCACAAATCATAAGAAAAATCTAATATTGGAGTTTTTAGCCGTATTTATTTAATTAAAATTCCTAACATGAAAAATTCTGGCACATATTTGGGGCTTAATTGCTTTGCTCCGGATGAAGCTATATGCCTGGGAATTTTTTTAATGCATAGAGATCAGCAAGTTGAACTAATATCTTAAATTTTACTTTGTTCTTATGCTTAGTTTGGAAGTTACGAGTAATTATTTATGCTGTTAGTTAAACCAGCGGCAATATGCATTGCTCAGCTACGGCGCACACCCATTGTTTTCAGAGACTGTTGATTAGGTATACGTATTGATGTCTTCAATTCTGAAATGTTGTTATTCGCCGATTTTGAAATGGAATCATTACGTTTGAGCTGCGATTCAAAATAAGCGATAAACTTACCGCAAAAAATTCCAATTTTTGTAAAAATAGGCCAAGTCTCGTGTTCTTGTAGTGATAAAAAGTTATGAGATCTTCTTCTGATCCAAGTCTACACTTTACAGTGTGTATTCACTTCACTTTGCGAAACGGATGGTTTTCTCTCGGTGTCACAAATCGTTTATTTAGAATAAAAAAAAATCTGATGATCTGGCCATTACGCACGTCATAATTTTTACTGAAATTGAGAGCACAATATATACTTGTCAAATTCGAAAAATAGCGAGGGAAATCTTGGCTTTATTTACGTATTTTAGTGGCGTATCTATAAGTTTGATACAGCAACACATTTAAGCTATTTATGTCAGGTTAACTAAAACATGGCGCACATAATGGCCAAGTCATAACTTTTTTTAAATTCTATATAAACGATCTGTGACACCGAGAGAAACCATTCTTTCTCACAAAGTGAAGTGAATACACACTGTAAAGTGTGGACTTGGCTCAGAAGAAGATCTCATAACTTTTTGTCACTACACGAACACGAGAATTCGCCTATTTTTACAAATATTGTTTTTGTGGGATTGCTTTTACTTCTTTAGAACTATAGAAAACTAAAACTGAAGTTTTTTGTTATGGCTTTACGCTTAGTCGACGTGGTGATCGTTGGATGCCAGAAAGGAGTGGTGCAAGGAACGGGGAGGAATTCTGCCATGGTATTTTAAAGGAACCATCCCGGCAATCATCAGTGATTTGGGGAAGCAATTGAAAATCGAAATCTGGATATGCGCACAGGGATTCTAAACTGCGACCACCCGAATGCGAGGCCACCACGCTCGGTGTCACAGGTGTTAACAGCGAAGCTCTCTAGTAAACATATCACACACAAGTTTCGTCTTCTGGTTTCCAGTGGTATGCGGAGCAGAAGTATCATTGTGTTTCGCGTAAATGATAGCTACAAAAGAAGGCACTTCGTATGTTCGGCAATTAGGGCATTCAGGGCGAATCTATAGGGAGATACTAAGTGATCGATTTTTTTACTATCAGCGATTACGGGTACTTTATTTAAGTAGTAGACACAATGATACTGGTCACAAGTTTCTCTTCAATTCTTTGTCCTTGTTCCACATACACAGTTTCAGTAACCAATTACCAATTTTTTTTGCGCATGGAATTATTGAAATTTCTACTATCTAAATAAATTAGATTTTCATTTTCTTCGTTTTGAATTTTTACTATATTGCATTGTGATCATTAGCAACTCACTGATATTTCGAGTTTTATTAAAATATTTAAATGATTTATTTGCTTAAATTTACCCGATAGCAGGTTCTCCTCGATGTGAGGGTCTGTTTTCGGATTTGTTCCCCTGCGCTGACTTACCAGCGAGTCCGCTGCAAAGATGGTCCTCCGGCGTCGCCCTGCCACTGTGCATTACTCCGCCCAGCCCCCCTCCCCCGCGGGACACGGAAAATCTCTTCGCAGCGAGCCAGCAAGCCACGTATCCGATATTTCCGCTCCCTTTTTGAAAGCCAACTCTTCTCGCCGATAAAATCCGACAGGGCACAAAATATGGCGCCAATATGGCGTTGGAGCTATCTATCAAGCCGTGTCCTGTCAGAGGCCCATTTGAATTTCTATTCAGGAGTCCAGCCGCTCCTTGCGCCCTCTCATTTGGGCCACAGTAGACGTCAGTTTGTCAAATACCTGCCCTCAACGCCTTCCACTCCTCCCAGAGCGGATGATGTTTCCTTGAATTTAGATGTCGATGAAAAAGAAATCCGATGAACTACGCTCCTTAGTTGAGTTTAACGAGTTCAGATTGGTTTGTACACTTACTGACACTACCAAAAATGCGATGATTACGAAATCTGTGATACAATTCAGCTCTGAGTACGTAAAAAAAAATCCAATATTATCATTCGGCAGTGAAATAATCAAAGTATTTGTTCCACCCACCAGGCGACTCCGCAATTTTAACACAGTTTAACAACTGTCGTATGATATCTGACTGCCGTTACGGTGCCAGTAGGCAGTTCTCGTCTATGTCTACCGATTTCATGCGTAAAATATTTGATTCCTCCAGTGACGTCCACCACGTAGAGCGGTGAGGCTCTCGATCTGTATATTATCGTCATTAATTCAAAAATTCAACCATCAGCATTCCCTGACTCGGCGGCTAAGCTTCACTACGGACATCTATAAGGTTTAGAGACTGAATACTACGGAAAGAAATAACACAGCGTACCAAGCGTGGTGGGTGAGTGGTTCACGCTCTGCCCTCGGATTCGGGAGGACGGCGGTTCGAATTCCCGTCCCGGCATCCAGATTTGGGTTTTCCATGGTTTCCCAAATCACTCCAGGCGAGTGTCGGGATGCTTCCTTCAAAAGACAATGGCCGAATTCCTAACCGTTCCTTGTCCCCAGTCCCATCCCGCCTCTACTGGCCACGACGTCGACGATGCGTAAAGCAATAAGTAAAAAATAAAATAATAAAAAAACACAGTTCACACGCATTTCTTTGATGTTCCTATGAAATTTTAATTTCATGATCCGTTCCCACTTGTGGTAGTGTCTTGTTCTTTACCACCTTTTACCAACATTTTGGGGTCGGCTGCCCTTGGTGAGTGTTACTCATGGTTGGCATGGTCTTATTTGGAGGCTTGGTTTTGCAGCTGCATGCCTTTGCTGACGCCAAGCATTTTATACCGACTGCAGATACTAATAGGGGGACTGCGGTGTTGCCATATGTCTGCGGAACGTGTAACTAAGTTCTATGTATTATATGATTTGTTTGTGTAATCTTGTAGTTTATTGGCGGAGATTAGGGATCGTCCTGGTATTGCCGTTGATGACTACAAAAAACTGCTTATGACAGCAGTCGAGATGGTTGGTACGCGCGGGCCTCAGCTCTTACCTGTCCCGTTGAACCTCCACGATCCAACGTCCAGAGCCACCCAGGCGGGTACTGTTGCTTCAGGTAGTCTGATGGAAAGCTCAGAACTTAAGCTGCACCACAATGTTTGAAACCATGAAAGCCCGATCAAAATTTGTTAAATACCTTATAAGTTATGTCAGATTGTAGGCGAAAAGGTTTAAAGATAAAGTCAAATTTTATGCTTCAGCTCGAGGTGATGCATCCCAATAAGACATGTATTAGATTTTAAGTCAGATTCTAAGGTTTCAGCCTGTGGGAAGAACGTCAAAACAGATTCAGATAAGCTTCGGAACTGTGAAAGCCCATCATAATCTGTTTAGTAGCTTTTGCGAGAATAAACAAACGCCGCTACAGACTTAGTATAGGCCAGGTTCCTCGAACCGTTTCAACCCAAGGACCAGTAGAATGTTAAAAGAATCCTATGAACCACCAACTAAAATGCACCTAATTTTTTGCCTATGTGTATATTAGTAAGCGATCATAAGAATAGTTATCGGCACCTACCCCTGTCCCTTAGACCTTCAAGTAAAATAAGACCCTCAGAAAACAGCCATCAAGTTAAAACCCTAGGGAACGCCGTTATCTCCGATAAAAATCGGAAATATATTTTAGACTGTCCTACTGGTCGTTAAACTATTCATGGCTGTTAGAAAGTTAGGCTTTTAGTTTATACTAGCTTATGAGAGCGGTCTGGTGGCTCAGTGGTTCAGTCGCTCGCGACCTGCCGTAGCGAGCGGTCGCATCACACTTTTCCTGCTGTGTCGTGTGACTAGTGCCTGCAGAGTAAATAAAAGCAAAGTATAGTGAAAACCAACAAATATGGATGTGAATCAATTCATACGAAAATCAACGCTAAAGTTCTCCTTTGCGTATGGATATATGCGTCCGAAAGCAGTTGAAATCGATGAGTGGTTATATAGTGAAATAGGATTACGAGAAGAAAGTGTACACGGTATCCAGGTGGATTTCCTGGCCAATGTGATATACGTCAAGCTACGAAATGAAGAAGAGTGTCTGCGAATACTGAAGGAAACCAACGGAGAAAGGAAATTTGTACACACCAATGGCGAGGTAAGCACCGTTTCCATATCACATGCAGGCCTGGGAATAAGACATGTAAAAATCCATAATGTGCCCTTTGAAATTAATACAGACATAATACGAAAAGCTTTGGATAAATTTGGTACAATTTTGAGTGTAACCTCCGATAAAAGATACGGTAGCAAAAGATTTGTCGTAGATAGTGGTATTAGAACTGTGAAAATAGATCTGAAGTGCCACGTACCATCGTATGTAGATATTGCCGGATTTAAAGCACTCGTTATTTACGACGGACAACCACGTACGTGTGTCATATGCAACTCAAACGAACACCTCAAGGCTGAATGCACCAGGAAGAAACCCCTGCAGCTACCATCTGAGCGCTTGGCCCCTGATACAGCTTTCAGAGGCGAACTTTTAAAAGCATCATACGCTAGCGTGGCAAACAGTAATCAATCAACCAGTGTACATAGAAATGATGAACCTACTCTCAGCATGGAAACAGATGACCCCACCAACATCATGATGGAAATAGAGAATCCTTATAATGACGCAGTACCTGATGAACCCCCGAAGGAAAAAGAAGAAAACTATCAAACTGGACAAGATAATAACCAAACTTCTAATCTACATTTACTGGAAATATCACCAACTGCGAAAAAAGAAATTATAAAAAATGCTAAACAACATCCTGTGACAGTGCCATCATCTGAGAAAAAAGAAATTATGCCCATGGAAGAACGCAAGCACGAAAATACACCCAATACCAAAAGACTGAGACTTGATAAGAGGGGAGTAGATTTGATAGCGAAAGAATTAGCTGAAAAATCCAGGAAAGTAACCACCTTACAAATGGAGACAATTGATGAAGAAATGCCCCAAAGCGCCAACTCCAATAAGGAAGACAACAACTATGAAAACAAGAACAGCGAGATAGTTGAAATGGGAAATGACCGCGGGAACAATAAAAGTCTTTGGTCGGACGACTTAAGATGACACTGAGGAAGAAGATAAGTCAAGCAAATAAGAGGCAAAAGCAAGATTATAAATGTTATTAAATAAACGTGAAAGGGAAGAAAAAAAAAATAAGAACTGTCTCGTTTTCAACCTTGTGTGACAACATTTGATCTAAATGGCAGACCGTAGTGGAACAACGCCCGCTCAGACATACTGTGTGTCTACCCTAAATCTAAACGGAATAAAGAACCAAACTAAAATACAATGTCTCAAAGAATATCTATGGGCGGCATCTGTTGATATAGCGCTCTTACAGGAAGTTGCCTGGGAAGGTGTACTGAATGTCACCGGGTACAATGAACTGAAGAATCCTGGTTACGACCATGGTCTAGGGACTGCAATTCTAACGAAAGAGGGTATTCAAATCAAAGATGTTAGAGATTTTAGAAAATGGAAGAGGATTAGCCTGCACAATAGCAGGAACACGTGTAATAAACATCTATGCTCCCTCCGGAAATCAGAATAGAGAAAGTAGGAAACAGTTTTATAAAACAGAGATAACCCAGCTTCTGACAAACACCTGTGAAAGTCTCATACTTGCAGGAGATTTTAATTGCGTTTTATCTCAAAAAGATCAGTACCCTAATTTTAACAAATGCCAGGAACTCGAGTACCTAATAAATAAACTAAGTTTGTTAGACAGTTGGGAAACAAAAAACGGGCAAATTCCCGGGTTTACATTTATAACTGAGAGCACAGCAAGTAGATTAGACAGAATTTATATTTCACCGGATATATCGAAGTGAAGTAACATCAGTCGAGATCTGGCCAGTAGCTTTTTCGGACCACAGTGCATATCATTGCAAAATAAAATTGCGGCGCCAAGAAATCTTTAGAAACAGAGGATACTGGAAATTAAACACCTCCATCCTAAATGAGAAAGAATTGGAACAGATAGTCAATAATACTTGGAATCAATGCAAGAAACAAAAAAAACAAGTACAATACAACTGTCCAATGGTGGTTACAGTGTGCAAAGCCACGCCTCAGAAATACATTGATAAACTTCAGCAGATGCTTGAAGAAATGGGAAAACAAAACAAAAGAATTCCTTTTCAATGGTCCTAAGAGAACTGTGCACCAACGACGTAGATAGCATCCAAAATATGAGAAAAATAAAACATACCAAGGCCAGAATAACAAATATAACTAGAAAAAACTAATAGGTTACCAGATACGAGCGAAAACTGGATCCTTTCAACAAGAAGAAATAACTTCAACATTTCATCTCATAAAAGAAAGACATCAAGCAAACAGGAAACTCGTGACGGAGTTAAAATCAGAAGAGGGATGTATCATTACCAACCAAAAAGGAATAGAGATAGAAATAAAAAAGTATCTCTCTGAATTATACACTGAAGAGGCAATTGACAATGAAGAAGTCAGCAGTCTGTTACGTCACATAAACCCAGTAATAACAGAACAAGAGAACGGAATGCTGAATGAAGAAATCTCGGAAGAAGAAATAAAAAACGCAATTCAACGGAGTCCGAGAATGAAATCACCTGGTCTTGATGGCCTCCCAATAGAATTTTACGTATCATATTGGGATATTCTAAAATACGAATTTATAAAAATGTATAATGAGATTCTAGGTATGCAGTCAGCTCCAACCGAAATGCTAGAAGAATTAGTTGTATTAATCCCGAAAAAAACAGATAAGAAAAATGTTGAAAATTTCAGACCTCTAACTCTTCTCAATTCAGATTATAAAATATTCAGTAGAATTATCGCGACTAGACTTGGGGCTGTAGCTAAAAAGATGATTGGAGAATACCAGACCTGCATTGGTGGAGGCAGAAATATAATGCAAATCCCTAACAAATATTCGTGATGTAACTGCAGTCTCGAAGGCAGCAAACGTGAAAATGGCTATTTTATCACAAGATTTCCATAAAGCATTTGATCGTATTAATCATACTTATTTAAAACTTACTATGGAAAGAATGGGTATCAGCCAGCAAATATGCAATTTGCTTTACATGCTATTACATCAAGCCACATCGCGAATATCTATAAACGGATCTATAACCAATTCAATAAAAATAACCAGATCCATTAGACAAGGATGCCCTTTATCCATGTTCCTTTATGCGTTTGCAGCTGAACCATATTTAGCGGCAGTGCATAATATACTTCCTGGCTTAAAGTACCAAGGAACAAAAACAGTGGTGTGTGCGTACGCAGATGATATCAATATCATCATAACCAACTTGGAAGACCTAGAAAACACACGACAGTTGGTAAATTCGTATTCAAAAGCTTCAAACGCAAAATTGAATTTAGATAAATCTGCAATACTAAACATAGGCGCTGGTATAGAACTAAACAACACAACATGGATAAAGCCATGTGACAAAATAAAGATTCTTGGTGTAGAATTTAATAAAGTTCTGCAAAAAGCTTCCGCAGTAAACTGGAGACGTCTATTGGCAGTTATTCGAAGCAAACTGCATGATTTCACCCATAGAGAACTAAACCCAATACAGAAAATATGGTTGATAAATACCACAGCGCTCTCCAAAATATGGTACATAGCTCACATATTTCAGATACCTGTGGAAATAGCTAAAAAAAATGGAAACGGCAATCAGCTGGTATGTACAGAGGGGACAGATACTGAAATTCAACATAAAGTTTTGCAGATGCCGTATGAGAAAGGAGGACTAAATCTGGTTGATATACGTACGAAATGCACTGCAATCTTCATGAGGAATATGTACAGTCAATGTAGAACAACACAAAAAAACCTTACAAGACACATAATAAATGCAATGGAACCGCACAGCAACAAAGCGCCTGTTGACGTCAGTCACATAAACGCTACCTTAAGCCACTTCCGCTCCTTCTACATTGAAAACAGCTACATAAGAATAAACAACACAGACCAGGTGCCATCAACAAGGAAACTATACTGCTTGATGAAAAGAGAGATTAAAAGTAAACTAGAACTCACCTATAAAAGAAATGATTGGAAACAAATATGGGAGAATATTCACAGTCAATATATCAGCAGTTATGCCCGTTCCACGTGGCACAGAGTAGTACATAGAAAGATACATACCAACGAAAAACTTTTCGCACTACGCCTCTGTCATACTCCAATGTGTTTACGCTGCAACTTGCAAGACACAATACAACACCGACTGTTAGGATGCGAAGCTCCTGATATATGGAGATGGACAAAAAGCAAACTGGCAATAATAAATAGAACCACCCCACACAATTTCACGCCAGAGGATATACTAATCCCTGACACTACAATATATCCTACTACTAAGAGAAATGCCCACTTCTGGTTGCTGGCCAACTACACCCATTATGTTGTACATAAAAGAGAAGAGATGACCATCGTAGACTACTGGAGCTATTTAACAAATGAACATAGCAAAATAATCAAATCGAGAAAATATAAGGAAAACTTTGCACGCTTCCTGCTTGTCATAATGCCCTACTAAGTACCAGCTGTAATTCAAGACAACGATTGACAGAAGAGCAAGATCGACACTTCCACATCGTGAAGATCAGAAAAAAATTATTATTTTATTATTATTATTATTTTCGCCTATATCACTATTCGAAGAAGATGAATAGAAGAAATATTTATTTTAATCCAGTCCTTAGTACATTGGTGCCCACAGCACTATGATATATAAAAAAAGAACACCTTATTTATTTTACAACAAAGAATAATACACCTAATTTCTTAACGTAAATTTTAATTTGCTTGTCGATCAAAAAAAAAAAAAAAAAAAAAGGGTTAAGGTGTCTGACCGGAGAGTGAAGGGTCCTCGGTTCGAATCTCTGTCTCGTCGGGGATTTTCATAGGTCCTTCACCTCTGGCACAGCTTGCTGGGTAATTTGAGGTACGCTTCCGTGGTTCGGATTCCACGTTAAACTGTAGATCCTCTGTACCTGGTAGGATTGCCGGATTAGGTTAAGGCGGCTACGACAGGGGCGTAATGCGCAGCCAATTTAAACCCTGTCACCAGGTCATTACTAACATTGTTATTATTATATACTAGCTTATAGCATGATTCAGTAGGAGTAAGGTACCCATTTTATGTTATAAATTTTTACTAATTTATTTTTTGTAATGATGTCTTTAATTCGGTTAGAATAAATATTTTTAAAGTTCTGCCTTCGGACAACTTGTCCCACTGTAGCGGATCACCGTCGAGAATCGCTGGTGCAGATTAATGTCGATTATCTCTGAAACTGTGTGTGGGTTGAAGCTGTTATAAATAACACTAGCTTCGAGCCCGCCAGAAATGACGGTTTGAACCCAATATTCTGGCAGTTCATTTTTTTGCATGTGGTTGTTTATACGGAATTGTTATTACATAATACTAATGTCCTTGATTTTGTAATGTTCTACATATTTCATTTGCAGTTTACATAGCTATACAGTAGTAACTTCTGCTGAATTACTGAAGTGTCACGCTAATTGCGTCATCAGAAATATGGAATTACTTTTATTTATTATAAAATTATCAATTAATATTTAATATGGGGATGTGAATTATTATCAAAGGCACCATTTAAAATTACTATTTATTAGATCACGTACATGGATTGCATTAATTAGTCTGACGTGATTAAGAGATGTGATTTGGATAGCATGAATTGACTTGTTCATCAGGGTCGTTTGCTGGGCTTGTGGACGTCAGTGGTGAACACACTCAACACACACAAGTTCGTCAGTTTCACAATACCGTGAAGTGGCTTCTGCGACGGCAGCTGTAGGCAGGTCCGTGGAGGCGTTTCTTGCTGCGGGACTGCGCCAAGTCAGTCAGCTCCACTCGAGGTCGGCGTTGTGTTCGACGCCCGGTCGACGCTGTCTGGAGTAGCAGCACCAAGTAACTAGGACGAGAAATGGTCGACGCGGTCTGGCGGCGAACCTGGTCCTTGGAAAGCTCTTCCAGCAGGAGCGCGAACTCACACTCACACTCGCGTATTTTTGCACGTCCGTCCGTGCGTACAGCCACGAGGTACTTCCCCGTCTGTCCTCTCCACGAGTCCCCACGCCACCCTTCCGCCTAGCGGTCCAGCGGATTAGGGGAAATACGAGGGGTAGCCACATTCCTTCGGCACAGCTACCTGTCTGCATCTAGCTGCAGCCTCACAAATCCGTTAGCAAACTTACGTGGTGTGACTTACTGTATCTGCACACGACTGTAATGTGTGACATCACAATTACTGATGACGGAAGTATAGAACCAAATTGAAAACTAAATTAGGAATCCCACAAAAACTTTTGCTGTCCATGTAATATTAGTTTTATTCCTGGTCCAGGCACAATTCAGCACGAAAAATATGGAACCATCTTCACCCACATTAATTAATACCTTTAGTAACATGACGCTTATGAAACCAGTTTAGATGGTTTGTAAAACTGATTACAGAGCGAATTATGCTGTAACATAATGTGTCAGTTGCGATTCTGGTGAACTTACCCACAACCTCCACTAATATTGCATTCGAAAATCATATCTTCTATTACCCTCATATAAATAACAACGGGCATCACCTTTAGTGATAGTCGGAATTTATTCCGGAAAAGTTTGTATATAAAAGTGAATAATGATCATTTTTAATGATATTTTTTTGATATGAGTACCATACTGTGGTTAGATAATCGGAGTATTTGAATATGATTTGTGAGAACGAAGGCTTTCACGGCGTATCGATGAAATAAGGGTGCGCGGAGGCCAGACACTGTTAGTGCAGCGCTGGTACTCCCTGCAGCACACATCTAACCTGAAGATGGCGGCAGAGCCAGCCGCCGAAAGCTCGTTGATGTCTCTCTTCAACAACATACGGCGGAAAACCCGAGAAGACTATATTGAATATGATTTATTTAAATAAATGCATTATGCTTTAAATGACGGAAAGTATAATATCAAAATCGGATAACTGCCATTTATCTGAGTGATACATATCGCGATTCGTACATTTCGTGTAAACTTTCTCTGAGTTTTCAATAAACTTCATTGCTTCTTATCTTCTGCCAAAAAAATTCTTAGGTTATGTTTTAACCTAGTTCTTATAACTAATACAGATAATATAATGCAAACATGGAATACCTTTCTACTTGCATGAATTTCTGCATCTAGTTGTCGTAAATAAACAAACAGCAACATGTAAATTTAAACGAACGTACCAATTGTAGCTTTGTAATGTATGATTGCCTCGCAATAAATTTTTTTTATCCCTGCTCTTCATATGTTTATGCAGTTACTTATAAAACAGAAAATTACCTTTTATCTGGCAAAACAGTTACTTTATAGCAAAGACCATGATAAATTAAAGTTTACTTTCATTAACGACATGTTACTGAAAAGTACTCGTAGTACCACATTTTTTCAGCTAAAATGTTTTTCCACATTTTTTTAAGAATAAAATGTTACGAAAATCAAACTTAATGCCTCTACTATGGAATTAATTTCATAGCAGTTGTGTATATGTAATTTATATCTCTGCTCGCCGCTATTTGGCTACAAGAATATCGTTTTATGAATTGCGACTTATAAATTGAATTGATGATTTAAATCTACATAAACAGGTAAATATAAATCTCATTTAATAGCTAACACGTTTATCAAATAATAAGGGTATCATCTATGCTGCTAGTAGGAATTTATTCTGGAAAATCTTGTAAGGAAAAACGAATAAGAATCGTTTTAATTATATCTTTTGTGATTTGAGTACCTTACACTGGTTAGATTATCAGAGTATGTGGTTAGGATTTTATTTAAATAATTGCATTTTACTTTAATTGATGGAGACTATAATTTCTAAAACGGATAACTGTTTTTATTTGACTGATACATTGGGCGATTACGCACGTTCCTCTGAGTTTTTAATAAACTTCATTGGTTCTTATCGTCTGCCAAAAAAATATCTTTTAACCTAGTTCTTATAACTGAAGCAGGTAAAATAGCGTAAGCATGGAATATCCTTATACTTCGATAAATTTCTGCATCTAGTTGTAAATAAATAAAAAATAACATGAAAGAACGATTGTAACTTTATGGTGGCTGCTGATTCGCGAGTGACGGCTGGCACGCGATTGTTCTCTAGCCAATAGCATAGACGACGTGCGCAGACTCCAGACAACCATTTTATATAAGAGGATTGCCGGTCTTGACTGTTGATAAAGACAAATCGAAATACGCAGCTCGTATAAGGTTGGCAGGAGAGTCTCGACAGCAATCTAGAAATACCCTCATGAGTAAGGTTCGAATCTTTATGACCAAAAAATACTGAAATATGCATGCAAATATGAAATTAAAAAAGGTAAATATGACCTAAAAATGACAAAATAGAACCATACATTAAATTTACATCACTCGTAATTTTGAAAAGACACTCAGTCACTAACAACACCGAAAAACAGCAGAAAACTTCTCGAAAAATGAATGAGTCATGACTGATGCCACTAAGGGAGCGTCCATAAACTACGTAGCTCCACTGTGGCCTCCTGTGGAAACCACCCCTCCCCCCGCCCGGTTCTAGGGCAAAACCGCGACGGACAAAACCGCGACGGACAAAACCGCGACGGACAAAACCGCGACGGACAAAACCGCGAACGGACAAAACCGCGAACGGACAAAACAGCGAACGGACAAAACCGCGAAAGGACAAAACCGCGAATACAGAAAAACCAGCAATACATAGAACCACAAGAGTTCGTAGATTCTTAGCGTTACCCAGGGTGCACCACGAGGAGGTGATCTACGTAACACCCCATTATTTTTTTATTTAAAAAAATTACACAAAATCATGAACATTATGGAAAATAAAAATACAATATAGATGGATTATACGAAATATACATCAATAAACCATTAATAAGTTAGTATAAATTGTAACAAAATACACAAGCACACTATCTAATAATCGAAATTACGAACTATACCAGAAAGAAATTTCTGTGCATCGCTACAATCATATTCACTAACTAAATTGAAAATCGACTTGGTGACTCTCGCATATGTCATTTTCTGTATTTTTCTATCTCCCTTTCCATATTGCTCCAATTTAACCTCCGTCAGATTTTGCTGCTTCTTGAAAGCTTCTATGAGTTTCCAAATTGTAGGATGGCTTGATCCAAGTAATAACCGAAAAGCATTGTGCCAACCTTCGACGGAGTTGTTGGTTCTCTCTAACGAATTTTTAACATTCTGGTTTTGGTTCCAAATTTCGATTGGAAATAGTGGTTCTCGTCGTTGATTTCCTCGAAGAATACGTCCAATCCATGTATTTACATATACACAAAATAAATTACACTACCGCACTCCATAATAACGTAAACCTAGCTGCGATCCCCAAATCGTTTAAAAACTGCGTTAGGATAATATTTTGGAGCATAAGAGATCAAACAGTGAGGGTATAACTCGTAGATTTGTCCGTTTCGCGGTTTTGTCCGTTTCGCTGTTTTGTCCGTTCGCGGTTTTGTCCGTTCGCGGTTCTGTCTGCGCGGTTTTGTCCTCGCGGTTTTGTCACTTCGCGGTTTTGTCCGGACACGCCCCGCCACGTAGCCTGACGTGGCTTTTGCCTCTACCCCCTCCCAGTGTGGTACGTAGCTCTTTCCCTATTGAATCCAGAGCACTTTGTTCTGTTTTCTCTTGTGAGACTTTCGTAAATTACATACGGAGGTAACTAAACTACGCAAATAAATAATTCACATGCTTTTGTGTGTTCTGTACCTTAATTTAAATGTGACAAATAAATGAATGAAAAGCTACGTGGCTTGGCTCTGACACTCTTCCCCCCCCCCTCTCCCCACGTAATCCAGCGTAGCTTTATACCCAACCCATCCCCTACCCCCACACCAAGCTCCGTAGTTTATGGACGCTCCATAAGAACCTCTACCTGCAGAACACTAGTTTGTTCAGACGGTTGTTAGATCTACTGTCGCAACTACCTAATACTAACATAATCGGCGTGACTAGAAATTAAGAAATTTAATTTTAATTGGGAATCATTCACATACTACCCAAAGCGCCGCAAGAATCGATCGTAAATTTCATGTTTGACCTGCTAAGGGTTCACTTTGAAAGCATTTGCCGAGTGCAAAGCTGAGCACTGAGATTCCAGTTCCACATTGGTAGCAGGAACAGCGTATCATGAGACGCTGTTCTGCGCCTGTAGTTCTAAGCACTAATGGATTAGATCTGACGTTCACCAGAAATTCTTATGTAGAGACATCACCAAAGCTACACTACAGTACTACATTATCCCTGTTTTACGTATGGAATACACGCGCTGATGTTACTGATAGATGAATTTTCTCATATGTGATCATAAAATAGTTTTCATGTTAAACCTATTCCTATCTTATAAAATTTCATGTTTCTCGAAGGCATTACGTTCTAAAATGGCAGTTACTATGCTGCTTTAGTGCTGCGTTACTGTTACTGGTGTTTCACCTTCCACAGGGCTGCGAACGGCTGGTTCCATCTGCTTCGTCGTTTTTTTGATTTACCAGCAGAGAGGTTCGCTGTTCCGCCTCTGGAACAGCAGACACTTTCTGCCGGGGAAGCGAAACAACTCGCAGTGTGCGACGCAGGAGATGCAACCAGCCATTCGTAGCCCCCAGGGAGGGACCAGGGTAGGAACGAAACCAGTAAGGTCAAGGCAGCGCCCGCAAAGTAACTGCAGCTTCGTAATTCGTCTCCTGTTTGCATATCTACCGTAAAGAAGTGTTCAATACAATTACTGTATTTGTGGTCGAGTGTATATCCATATAATATTAATTCTCTTACATACACGGCTGCAGGTTGTGCTTGTGTTTATACAGGATAATGTTTGGAACATCGAACTGCGTCAACGCGGAAAGTTTCAGAAATCGATGCAGATAGACTCTTTTTTTTTTAATAACCAATGTTTAACATGTTCCAACAAATTATAAGATGTGTAATAAAAGGAACGGAATGTATTGTTTTGATTCCATTAAAATCAAGTAACCTTTTTCATGAATAGAAGGTGTGTACGTACAATGGACGTTAAGTAGTACCTACTAAGTGAGTCATTTGACAGGAAATCAAAATATATAATCTTTGATCCATAACTTTGATGATCAGACGTCTGCGATTCATGTTAAACGCAATCTAAAGGTATACACCATAATTTTCACACACCCATTAGCTGCGTTTTAGCTGCATTAAAGATAACTTTGTTAAAGTGAAGTATATTTTGGCTCCCAGATTAAGAAACAGACGTTCCACTATATCACGACTCCTGTAGGAATTTACACTCAGCGTGCGAGCTAGTTTCAGGAATAAAAGTATGGTATAACTCACTCTAGATAGGCGCATTGCGATTCTGAACCCATTATTTGACTGCTATGTCACTTATATCTTCCTAAAAAATGATTGACTTCTGTTCTTTTTCCGTTGCAGGTAACATCTTTAAGTAGTCTGTACATGCACTTAATATTTTTCGTGGTTATATTTTACTACTTTAACTTCAGGTTTTCAAATCTTCCAACTCCAAAGTTTAGTACATAAATGCATTGCTTTCGTAGTCATCAAACTATAGTCACTGCATAAAAAGATTTCAAACACCATTTATGTGGACGGGTAAACAAATAATTATACTGCAACACAGTTACTCTTGCTATGTTACGCTGTGCGTGACGCATTTAGAGAAGCGATTCTTATTTTCAAACACGTTATTATTACACTAGCCACAAAGCCCGTCAAAATTGACGGGTTTGGAGTATTCTGGCAATTAATTTCTTTTTAGTTGCTTATCTAAACAGAATTATTTTGAAATAAAGCTCAGTGTGCTGTAGTTTCTCATCCCTTGTGATGTAACAAAACGTTTCAGTTGTCAACTTGATGCAGGTCGCATTTCAGTCTAACCACAATCTTCGCTAATAATGCGATGAAGATCGATGTTTTAACGGATGACATAAATTACATAGCCTACAGTTGAAATAATGACCATAGTGAACACGAAGGATACTAAATTAAATCATAACAACTTCAGTATTCTGCAAATCATTTCTTAGCAATCGCTTAAATAAACACAAAAATAAATCATAATATAATTCCTATTGCCTTGCGCAATAACAAAATGTTTCTGTTGCTATCCTGGTCCAGGTTGCATTTCAATCTAACAACAGGCAGTTCAATCATTACGGTGGTGCTACAATCTGATGATGAATTCTTGTAGAACTCGACGAAATAAATCGAAAATATAGAATAAAATTTTTTGATATCTTTCTTGGTTTTCGAGATATAGCATGTTGAAAATCAATTATAACTGTGATTCTGGTGAAGTTTCCTCTGGTCCAGGACGTATTTCAACCTAACAACAACCACCAGGAAGAAAATAAAACACATATAGTGCATTTCCACCGTGTAGATATAGCGGTTTTGGTAATTTGTTTTTTCTGGTCCAGGCCAGATTTCACCCAAACCACCTAAATTTTGAGATACAATATCTCGAGAACTAAGCGAGATATGGAAAGAAAATGTATTATTTGTTTTCGATTTGTCTCTTCGAGTTACATACGATATCATCATCAAATTTGGCAATGTCGAAATTTTTCTTCTGTTCCAGGCCGCATTTCAACGTAACCACGTCAATCTCGAGAATTAAGTAAGATATCAAAACATTTTATTTTCTACTTTCAGTTTTTTTCGTCGAGTTACATAAGAATCCATCAACAAATTGCGGCTTCACGGTTATCGTAGAATCCCATAACCACATACAGTACTACGCTAAACCATGGAGGAAATATTTCCTTCCTCCATGTGCTAAACATGCCGCCAGAGAAACAATACTTACTTTACACGCATATTAATACATATACTTAACACATTTCAATGGTCACATTGCATCGCGAAATAAACCAAATACAAAATTCTATAAGGGTTCTTCAATCATAATTTTTTATATTCGTTATTCAGAATTATACTAACACATTTGAATAGCTGACACAGTTACATGCGGCTGAAATAAGGCATCAGTAAAACCAAAGTAAATTAAAAATAAATCTTAACAGCTTACGTCATTCCAACGTAATATTAGTTTTAATGGGTGGAAGGTGATATTTTCCACCGGCCGGAAACTGGTACTGCCCTGTTGAAATTTGTATCAATTGCTTCGTTATAATGGCATCTTCTTCACATTTGCACCCTCCTTTTTTCGGAAAAGTCGCCATGAATTAAATTAAAAATTCTGAAACGTAAGACGCTCCGCAACCGAAAAATGTTAGCAACACTTTCGTTAGAACGAAGTAATGAATAAAGTAACAGAAAAAAAACAAAAAAAAAACGCATGTCCTCTGCTGTAACTTCAAGTGCCAATTCTAATAACAATCTATCAAAACTGCCGCTAACATTGTGAAAATTAACTTACATATATGATATCAACGAATACTTCTACATAAACCAATATTAAATAAATCTAAGCAACTAATAAGTATTTTCAGTTAGTTATTTTATTCGTGGATGCCTAGAAATGTTATTAAATAACGCTGATATTTCTCTGCAGTCGCTTAACTAATCAGAATTGTTACAAAATAAAGCTCATTGTAATTTATCGTTCATTGTGCTGTAGCAAAAAGCTTCAGTTGTCATCTTGGTCCAGGTTGCATTTCAGCTTAACCATAATATCCGCTCAAATTTCTGATAGAAAGCAAAACTTCAATCACGCGCAATTTAATACATTCCATGCATGGCGATATAAACTTGATCCCAAATCTTCACAGGTTCTGACACATTTCTTTCTTAATACCTATGATGAAGATCGATATTTTAACGGCTAAGAAAGCTTACATCTGCTGAAATAATGACTCCAGCAAGAACGAAGGATGCTATAACAACTTAAGCTATGCCTTGTAATATTTCATTGTGGTTTAGGCCGTATATATCGCGAACAATTTGCAACTTCTTTCATATGAACCATGTAATGTTTCAGTAAAAAAACTGATAATTAATATGCCAATTTAAACACAAATAATTTCAGTAATAGGACAAAGTTTAAATTTTGAAAAAAAAAACTAAATTATTCATGCCCTCTGCGTTAACGTCAAATGAAACTTGTAATTCTAATCCATGCTAGTTATACTCTAACCAAACATTTAGCAGCACTGATGTTCGAAATACAAAGCTTTTATCTTACAATATTTATGGACAAAGAATTTAAGGAATACTTCAATATATCAAAAGAATATTACGTAAATATAAGCATCTAATGATTGATATATCGATTTTAACGCAATACATACTTTTATTTCAGTGTTCTGTGAGTTAATTTATTCACTGTTGCTTGGAAATGATATTAAATAACGCGCACTTCCACAAATAATATCGCAAAGCGTGACGTCATAGCGCAACGTCAAAGCTTGACGTCACCGCGTGACATGACGTAGGTGTGACACGCTACATTAAGCCTATTATACTAATAGATTTTCGATGCGAGAAGTCCTTGTGTCAGCTTCTGCTGGACATTTGTAAAGCTTTCCAAGTGTTTCCTGGAAATAAAAATGTGAAATGTTGTACTACGAATCAAGAATTTGCATCTAAGTAGATGTGGAATAATTATCTAATCAAACTTTCGTTTTTGAAAGCTTACCCGTCAATTGAAAACGGTTACAGACTTTCATAAATACATTTATTTTGGATAAAGTAAAGACCATTTTTGTGTGTTTTGTTGTGGTGAGGTTAAAATACTGGAGCGCCATTTTTCACAGTAACTTTAAGAACAGCGAGTTCTCAACTCTTTATTTAGTGAAGATAATTTCAGGATACTAACTCATACCCTCCAAGATTGCAGCTGTAATTTTGCAGCAGCTTCAATGTCACAAAATTCTTCATAAACAGATCAACTGCAGCTCTTATTATGGTAAACACAAAATACCAGACTTTAACTTGTAAATGTGTTAGTGATATACGTATATAAATTGGGCAGTTATGGTGTTTCAATTTTATTTTTTATCAATTAAGAATTTATAATTTTAATTTAGAATTCCCGTTCAAATTATAGCTAAAGTCGGAAAATGGATAGCGCGCTGCTGTTTCATTATTTATTAACTGATTGATTATTAGTGGCGCTACGTTATTATTTATACGGTTTGATTAATATCAAAGTGAAGGATCATAAATAAATTAAACTGAGGCAAAATTTATTTCATTATAAAATATAAATTTCCTCCGGTAAGTTGATAAACTATGGAAAACAAATTCGTTTTCGGATGTGAGATTCTCGTATCTCAGACCGATTACGGATCGTAGACCGGTTTGTGGTTCGTTGTTGATATAATAGCGTTATGATGTTACATAGTCACGGAGCGGATCGTGCAGATATCCCATCAGGCGGAGTCTCGTGTGGTCATAATGAGCTGGACGGGGTTCTTATTGGCTGCGCATTCCGTCCCTATCGTAGCTGCCTTATCCTGCAAACGAGTGTCGATACGAGGTGCATTCACCCCCGATTTTTTTTTGTCCAGACTGGAAAGAAATAGAAACATGTGCATTGCTTTAAAATGAGTGAATGAGTGTGCACTTGTTGTTAATACGTGACAGAGATGGAAGCACTGTACTACAGATGGAACCCTAGCGGCAGCGTCGAGAATGAGTACTGTTTTCGATACTTAAAATGGCAACATTTTCCTTACTTGAACAGCGTGCAATCATTCGTTTTCTGAATTTGCGTGGTGTGACACCAACTGAAATTCATCGAAAGTTGAAGGAGACATGTGGTAATCGAGGTATGGATGTATCGAAAGTGCGTTCGTGGGTGCGACAGTTTAATGAAGGCAGAACATCGTGTCAACAAACCAGAACAACCTCGGCCTCGCACAAGCTGGTCTGACGACATGATCGAGCAAGTGCAGAGACTTGTTTTGGGGGTTCGCCGAATGACTGTTGAACAGATCGCCTCCAGTGCATTTCCGTGGGTTCTGTACACACAATCCTGCATGACGTCCTGAAAATGCGAAAAGTGTCTTCCAGGTGGGTGCCACGAATGCTGACGGACAACAAAACACCCGCAAATCGGGCTAACGTTACGCAACATTTTCTTCATGAAAACAACTTTGAAGTGATTTGTTATGCTCCCTGCTCACCTGACTTGGCTCTTTTGGCTGTTTCCAACAATGAAAGACACTCTCCGTGGCCGTACATTCACCAGCTGTGCTGCTATTGCTTCAGCGATTTTTCAGTAGTCAAAACAGATTCCTACAGATGCCTTAGCCATGGCCATGGAATCATGGCGTCAACGTTATGAAAATTTGTAGGTCTGCGGGAAGATTACGTCAAGACGTAATACCAGTTTCATAGTTTTCGGGTGAGTAGTTAGTTAGAAAAAAATCTGAGGCCTTAGAACTTGAATGCATCTCGTAATAAGCGTAAACTTTTGTTAGTATCCTATCCAAGGATTTTAATATAGTGTTATATAACTTTACCTTAAGTATCACAGTTGTTTGGTGTTTTAATATTAAATGCAGTGGTTTGGTTTACGGTTTCCGTTTATCCTGTCGTACTGTATGTCGGAGAACTGAAGAAATAAATAAACAAAGTTATGTAGTTAAAATAAAGAGTGAAGCGTTTATCTGTGGCGTAGTATGATCTTTGTTTGGTAACTCTTGAGGTTAGTAAATTTGTGTGATCTGTGGCACCTGACTGTTCTGGTTTCGAACAGAATATCTTTTCCTGCTGCGTGGAGTGATAATACATACCCAGATTCTGAGATAGACCATGAGCTATCAAACCGTGCAAGCTCCGTTCAAATCGTTTTCGTAGTTTTTGCTTGATGCGCCAACAAAGAGACAACTGGCTATACTGCATTTTTAGATGTTGGTGCACCTGAGTTGGTGGGTTCGTTCACATCGAAAACTGTATTATAAAATATTTTAAACGTCTTCAGTGCATGGAAACCGCTGGCTCCATGACGAGCAAGCGTTCTGCCACGCCGTGTCGAGTACAAGTAGCGAATCTGGCAGTGTAATATCGGTCACTTGTTTGCCAAACCATTTAAGTCGCCCGTCTGCGCTTTTGTCTAATGATGTGAGCAGACACTCCCATTAGAAACGGGGCCCTAATAGGTCTCGAGTTGTGAAGAGTGAGAAACGCAACATGTGTTTAAAGGACTGTGGCTACCTCTCTTTTAACAAGACACAGATCGATCTCTGCATAGTATGAGATGAATAGTAGGCTAATTGGTTAAAATCAATCCATCAAAAATTAACCTCATTTAAACTTTGTTTAAGTAAATAATTGTAACTGATATATTTTTGTCAAGTAAATAATTACTGTTCAACTTGATGTAAGAACGAAGACTTTCCCGGCGTATGACTGAAATGTAGTCTTCACGGGTGTACCGCCGAATAGTGTTGTGGAAACATAATATTTCGACGGCTAGCTCCACCGTCTTCTTCAGGTTACCTGAAGAAGCCGTCGAAATATTGTGTTTCCACAACACTATCCGGCGGTACACCCCTGAAGACTACATTGTACTTTTCAACTTATTTAACAAATCGCTTTGTTATGTGCATAATTATTTTATTCTACAATAAAATTTAATAATTGAAACAGCACGTTGTTAAGCTTGTTCGTTATCATTCAAATCATTGCAAAGGATCGTTAAACTGAAAACTATCAAAATTCGTCAATTAAAAAAAATAAAAAAAATAATAAAATAAATAAATAAATAAAAACATTCAACTGAAACGTATCTGAAATGATTGATTGAAATGAACTCTGAACTTCAAATTGTGTAAAATGATTAATTAAAAATAATATTGGACGTTGAACTATAAGAAATAATATCTAGAAGAAATATTGGACTGGGAATACTGAAAATTGATAAACACTTGATGATAACTGAAATTGAGCGTTAGTTCCCTTCGTATATACGTAGTGAGCTTGAGTTCTCTTCAGGGTCGTTCCTGGTGTCTACTCGCTACGGTAGCACTTAAACACAGCGGAGCTGCCTTGTGTAAGGATCGCATCTCGTGTTGACTCTGCCCACGGAGTTCCAGAAGCTGCTCCCGATTGATGAAGAAAAACCTGTCGCAACATGAAGTGTCGAATGGTTCTTTTATGCTATCAGCAGTAAACAAACAAGCCAAAATCTACTCCATTTTTGTACTTGTCCTAAAGGCATCCCCAGGCGGTGTGTTGTCTTTGGTGGCTTCCTTGGTATTGAGAAACATTTAACTATATTACACGCAATAAATCACAGTCGTATGAAGTTACACGATAAGTACAAAATACGATCATTAATTCGGCAACGTACAGAAGAAGAATAAATTGGTTTTCGTCACCGGTAGTACTTGAAATAAACATTAGAAATGATTCATTGTCGTAGATCTTTGCCAGCCATGAAATAAATTGGTATAGTTATCCAACGTGGTGACAGAGTTTCGATTTGACGAGCATTCCGTCTGTGTTGTACCAATGGTGCATATCTGAATATCAGAAAATGTAAGAAAAGAACCATGTAATTAGTCGCCGTACACTTTGAGTTTCAAATTCTGATCTATCTTGCTCAAGAACGGATACACGAAATTGTTTTAATTGGCTCATATGAAGGCGATTAAACGCTGAAAGCAGAGAAAAACGAATATACCACCATCCGTTTTTTTTATAAGTAAAATAAATTATCCTTAAGTTCTGTTTTAATCTGTATTTTATATATTCCATTTGTAACACGTGTACCTTCTGCGACAGAATGGACGATTATGGCAAATTGTAGAAAACCATACATTTAGATTGTCAGGTGCGCTCTGATGATCTTTTAAAGGATTTTTAAATCAAACCTTTGCGACTCGTTGGCTTTTCGGATAAGGCAGAGGTAAGAAAGAGGAAAGGCATAAGTAATTGTCTTTCCTGAGGAACTATCTCGCCATTTGCCTCAACTGGTTTCTTATAATCACAGAAAGCCGAAATCTGGAAGACCGGACCGTAGGTCAAACCTGTATCCTCCAGGCTCGAGCGCTTTCCAGGCTCGATACCTCTTCAAGCAGCAGTCTCTTCTGCATTTCTTGTGTTCGAGAGTACACGAGCTAACGCTCAATAGAGGATGATTCAGGAATATTGGGTCGCGTATATCGCTCATCAAAGACCCTGCCACTTTAAAACGAGTACAGGTCCGTCCACTTGTGTTTAGTTTTCACACGTGGGAGGACTGAATAGCTTGTAACGTCAAATACTAGGCTCGTTTTGAACTTAATGTCTCATGCGATTAAATTCTTCCTGCAGCCACTTTGTCAACAGAAGCTGCAGATCCCACTTCACGTCGGAACAGGGACGGGTTTTCATCAGCTGATGGGAGTTATAACCTTTACCCTTGGCATATCAATACGGGATACAACTTACCAAAGCTTCCAGAAACAATTGTCTTCCCGTTCTTACTTTTGTATACAACTGTCAAACATTTTCGCTAGATGAAAACGACTCCCAAACAAATCTACTTTTACCTCATTTTATCTTTCAGCCAGGATGAGATCATCTTATCTCCTTTTTTGGCTCAGGGGACATATATGCCAGCTCTCCAGTTATAATTCCATCTGTTTTCGTTCCATTCTCTTATAATCTGAAATTAAATGTTTATAACACCTTGTCATTCTTTCTATTTTTTATTTCCAAACATCCGTCAATTAAGTTATCACCAATCACTTTCGCGGACAAATTAATCACAACTTTCACATATGAGTGACTTCTTCTTTAGTTTCTATACAATTAAATTAGTTTTCTCTCTACAGTTCAACTAGTTATTTTACTACTCACAGATACAGCTTCCGACGAAGCTGCCGCCGTATTTTCAAGCCACCATATTCTTTTCTTATTGTATGTACAATCTTGCATCCTTCTTTGCCTGGGCTGCAATGCGACTGGTCACCAGAGATAGGGAAACTCATAAAAATATCATTAGTTTTAAAATTTGTTTTACAAATAATTACATACATTATTTTACATTTACAGCGGCTTTTGGTAATACATCTTAAGAGTTAAGATTTTTTTATATGGTATGTCCACTTCTTCTGTTCTTTGTCCAAATTTTCCAAAAATTTTATTTCAGATTAAATAGCTTTCAGACTACCATCTATCAAATGCTATGAACCAAACCTCGTTTCAAAGAATTGAAAGTAGCCAGTAAAGAGGAACAATTACCCTACACAGCCGTTAGTACCAATTTCGAATAGTAAATTCTGTTTTCTCACTATATCTTCTTTCCCTCTTATTCATATTAATTAGCGAAGCATATGAACCCATTATTTGCAGTCTATGCAGTCGGAAATGCAGTGAGAAATCCAATGGAGTCACAACTCTGAGAAATGATTTAGACAACTGATGGCGATGATTTGCAGTCAGTGTTGGGCACCACGTACAAGAGTCAGCAGAAAACACTGGTAAATCATTCTTTTTTTTTTTTTTTAGCAATACTTTTCTATGCCTCCTCTGGCAGAGTGTGATAACTTTTTGCTCTAACTGTAAAACTAAATAATAATTGTTTAGTTTGGTGTTAATGATACAGTGACAGAGCTTCTTACAGACTGTTCAATCCACCTGTCTCAACTAATCCGGTAATACTACCAGCTGACGGGGACCTTCAGATTAACGTGGAATTCAAACCACGGAGCGTTAATATTTCTTTCAATTCCGAAAATTTCATTTATATTCGATGCCGTTGGTATTTATCTCTATCTAATTTCTACTGCTATAAGAAGCTTGTCTTTAAATTGAGGCTAATTTGAGGACACGTTTAACTCGATTTCTCAGCTATACGTCACACCAAAACGAGACGCAGATACTTGATTGTACTCTTTGCTCCGAGGACTGCACATTGAAACGTCATTAAAATACAACCCTTACTTCATATTCACAGAAACGTGAATTTTCTCTCGCAGTCGAAATATTGACAACTATCTACACAGACGGAAAAAAAAATCCCAACACCAAGAAAAAATTATTGTAGAGTAATGAAATTTGGACAATGCATTTGTCAAGTTAACATGTTTAATTGATTAAATTTTCAAGATCACAGGTTAATTTAAGCTCAAGAAAATGCATTTCAAATGTGAAATACTGTTAAATTAATAGCCGGTGTAACCTCCAGAATTTTGAATGCAAGCCTTCAAACGTGAATGCATTGTGTCATACAGGTTTCGAATGTCACTTTGTGGTATGGAGTTCCATGCTTGTTGTACTTGTGCTGTCAATACTGGGACGGTCAGTGCTGGCTGTGGATGATGCTGGAGTTGTCGTCCAATGATATCCCATACGTGTTCAATTGGAGACAGATCTGGTGATCTCGCAGGCCAAGGTAACATGTCGACACTCTGTAGAGCACGTTGCGAGACAACAGCGGTATGAGGGCGAGCGTTATCCTGTTGAAAAACTCCCCCTTGAATGCTGTTCATGAATGGCAGCACTACAGAAATTCGAGCTGCAGTTGGTACCACAGTGACACAACGAACTGTTAGAAATCGGTTACTTCAAGGACAGCTCCGAGCCAGGCGCCCTGTAGCGTGCATTCCACTGACTACAAGCCATCGCCGTTTGCGACTCCAGTGGTGTCAAGCCAGAGCTCATTGGAGGACGGAGTGGAGATCTGTTGTGTTTTCTGATGAAAGCAGGTTCTGCCTTGGTGCCAGTGATGGCCGAGTGTTGGTCGGAAGGAGGCCAGGGGAACGCCTGCAACCAAACTGTCTGCGGCCTAGACACACTGGACCTACACCTGGAGTCATGGTCTGGGGAGCAATTTCCTATGACAGCAGGAGCACTCTTGTGGTTATACCAAACACACTGACTGCAAATTTGTACGTCAGTCTGGTAATTCAACCTGTAGTGCTGCCATTCATGAACAGCATTCAAGGGGGAGTTTTTCAACAGGATAACGCTCGCCCTCATACCGCTGTTGTCTCGCAACGTGCTCTACAGAGTGTCGACATGTTACCTTGGCCTGCGAGATCACCAGATCTGTCTCCAATTGAAAACGTATGGGATATAATTGGACGACAACTCCAGCATCATCCACAGCCAGCACTGACCGTCCCAGTATTGACAGCACAAGTACAACAAGCATGGAACTCCATACCACAAAGTGACATTCGAAACCTGTATGACACAATGCATTCACGTTTGCAGGCTTGCATTCAAAATTCTGGAGGTTACACCGGCTATTAATTTAACAGTATTTCACATTTGAAATGCATTTTCTTGAGCTTAAATTAACCTGTGATCTTGAAAATTTAATCAATTAAACATGTTAACTTGACAAATGCATTGTCCAAATTTCATTACTCTACAATAATTTTTTCTTGGTGTTGGGATTTTTTTTTTCCGTCTGTGTATGTAAGCGTAGTAGCACCCTAGTTGGTACTTAATTTTAATGAAGGTTAATATAAAACATGCTGCTCTTTTCCCGTAAGTGCAAAATGCATCGATCTAGGGAAAAGTTAAATCTGATGTTCTGTTATCACAATACGGGTATAAGGAAGCAGCCCGCGTCGAGATGTTGGGATTGGCTATCCGTCACGTCCGCACTAACACGGATGGAGTGTGGTGGTGCTACTGGCACCCGCCAACACGAGTCAACGGCGGCACTGCCTATCCTTTTCACGAAGCGATTCGGGCCATTTTTGAACATCAATTTCTTCGGTCTTATTCATGCAGCATGCCTCAAATTTCTGTTATGCATAGATATCAGCAATCTTAGCAAACGTACTAAATTCTATTTTGTTACTGTTCTTAGTTCGGATATTATTCGGATGCAAACTTCAGCGATTTTGTCACTCACTAACTGACTGATGATCATCAAAACTATAAGGCACTTCCCGTAGCCGTAGAAAGCTGAAACTTGGAACACAGATAACATTTTACTCACATGTTATAAGAAAAGTCTGAAACTCGTAAATTTTCATATACCTAACCCTTATCTACCCCTAACGTGAAATCGCTTTCTACTCTATTAACTTTATATACCTCAGTTTTTCATTGCGGAGTGAACTTACTATGTTTAACTAATGTGTTAAATTTTACCTATTTCCTTTGATTACTTTGGAAGTTATTGAAATTCAAAATTTTATTTCGGCCACAACACCCCGATATCAAAATTCCGCCGAACTTCCAGTAATCGTAGAAACAAGTAATTTGGTACACATACATGGTTTCATCCCTAAATCATAAGAAAAATCTAATATTGGAGTTTTTTCACGCATTTATTTAATTATAATCCCAAACATGAAAAATTCTGGCACATTTTCGGCTTAATTGCTTTGCACCGGATGAAGCCATAAACCTTATATTTCTATAGTACCCTTAGGTGAGCAAGTTGAACCAAAGCTTTAAATTTTACTTGGATGCTGTGCTTAGTTTGGAAGTTCCCAGTAATTTTGTTTATGGCGGTAGTGAAACTAACGGCAATTGCTTGGCTACGGCACACACCCATTGCTTTCAGATTGGTGCATTGTTGGTAACGTCTATTGATGTCTTCAATTCTGAAATGTTGTTATTCACCGATTTTCAAATGGAATCATTACATTTGACCGGCGATTGAGAATAAGCGATAAACTTACAAAAATAACTGAGATCCCACAAAAAGAGATCACACAAAAAGAGATCCCACAAAAATTCTTGTAAAATAGGCCAAGCCTCGTGTTCATCTGGTGACAAAAAGTTAATGAGATCATCTTCTGAGCCAAGTATGGAATACACTTTACAGTGAATATTCAGCGCACTTTGTGAAACAGAATGGTTTCTCTCGGTGTCATAGATCGTTTATTTCGGATTAAGAAAATCTGATGACGTGGCCACTATGCACGCCATATTTTAGTTAACCTATATAAATATCTTAAATGTGTTGCTTTTTCAAACTAAGAAACAGAAATAACATAATCTGAGAAGACGCCGGAAAAAATGTAGACTATAGTTACTACATTAACAGCTCAGTTACTATTATTATAACATATATACAGGGTGATTCAGGAGGAATGCTAAATGTTGAAGGAGGTAGAAGTATGAACAATATTAAGTAAATAAGTTCATACGAATATGTGTCCGATTTCCATTCTTTTTGGAGGTACAGGGGCTGGAATGTTGGACATAAAAGAAATCTCAGAAAATGACGAAGAACACACAAATAACTAATTGGAGTATTTTTTTTATGCCAAAACAGGTGCATCATTTACAAAAATTTAAATTAAACGTTCGAAAATCTCATCATCGACTTCGATACGCTTTGCAGCTCTCTCCGCAACAGCACGTGTAGCTCTTCTGAGTACGTCTTGGGGTACTTTTATGAGGGTAGCAGTGTTAACAACGCGAGCGAGTAATTCGTCTCTTTTGTCTACTGTTTCTTAGCACACTTCGTTTTTCAAACACCCCCACACAAAAAAAATCTGATGTGGTAAGTTCTGTCGGACTAGGTGCGCAATGAACGCGACCTGCCTGGCCGATCCATCCGTCAGGCAACGTTAGGCTTAGATAATTGGTTACGTGACGTAAATTACTTCAATGAGTTATTTGTGTGCTCATGATTATTTTCAGAGATTTATTTTATGCGTAGCATTCCAGCACCTGTATCCTGAAAACGAATGATAATACGACACGTGTTTATATGAAGTTTTTCTACTCAATATTCTTCATACTACCGCCTCCTTCAATATTTGCCATTCCTTCTGAATCACCCTGTATATGGAGCGTACTCTTGTATCCTGGCAAGTTCTGTCTATCTCAACCGTTTGACTTGATCAGTATTTGAACTAGGGTCTTCCATGATTGCAGTCAGTTAGTAGACCGATTAGTTGCACGGTCGCTGAAATTATAAGAGTACATTAAAACTGTTTACGGCACTACTGTATATCATTGATAAAATGGAGAAGTCTAATTTCAGTACTAGCTGAATTTATATAGTATTACACTTATTGCAAAAGAATTGTTACCACTTGCGGCGATAGTCAATGAGCACAAAGTGACACAGTAAATACGCTCAAAACATTCGATGTTGTTCAATAGATTTAAGAAAGTTTTAATTTATGTCGATAAAGTAATGAGTGTGTGATACTGTGTGTTAGTAGTCGCATTACGCATGCCGGCAGAGTTCCGCGATCAGATCCCGCGTCGCGATGTAGAGTGAGCGCGTGATTAGACTCTACTGTGCTCCCGCCCTCCTATTGTGCGTCTGCTACGTGGACAGAATTCCGTGTCTAGTGTATCGACGTGCGTTCGATTCGCAGTAAATGTTGAGTGGTTAATTAATGTACCATCACAGATAAATTCTTGTCCGTTTCGCTGTAACAAGTAGGTTTGAAAATACACAATCTGCAAACGCGCTGCAATACTTCTGGTAGAAATAATTTCAAAGTAATGTCTTACATATTATTTGGGAGTATTTCTTTTGTCTACCCCATTCTCGTTTGTTTCACAATATTTCATGTTTGTTAGTGCATATATGAACGTTTATAGCCGCTAAACATTAATGTCAAGACATTAAAAATCAAATTCCTTTCGTAAATGTAGTAAATTTCTAACATTTTTTTAAATCCTTTATGAAAGAGTATCTCTGATACGACTACACTATGTACACAGTTTAGTACACGCCACTGTAATAAAGAATGCTCCGTAAATCTTGAAGTAGACGGGTATCGTTGCAATGTTAGATCCACTTTAGAGTTTTCGTACAGTCAGAATCTAGCGCCATGAACGGCTGTGTGTGTGTATAGGCTTATAGCGGCGTGTCTGTACACACAGCCTGACACTATCCAGTCTCGCGTAACGAGCGGCAGCGACGCGGCATAACCGGCAGCAGCCACCAAAACTGCACCACTCACACTAATGACTCGGGCGCTCCTCAATCAACTCAGGTTGGCGTCACAAAGAAATCTTAAAACCATCAACAATTTATGGACGATACTGTCAATTTTACAACCGTTCCATGTTCGCTTAGATGTGAATGTGTTTTCACTACCGCCAAGTACCCCCCTTGTGAATCTTATTTCGAAGAAATATTTTACAGAAGTAGAATCAGTGAATATTCGACGAGCAGTCGCGTAGGTTTTACGTATCTGGTATTGGCGTGCGGAATGTGTTCCCCGGAACAAATGACAAAATTCCACTCCTTCCCCCCTCCCCGCATCCCTAGTGTATCGCTGGCAACCAATGTCTCGGAACAAGGAACACGATATATGGACCAACACATTCGTGACAGCATCGAGCAGCAATAAAACTGTGAGATACTTAGTTACAGGAAATCGAGGGCTCTTTAATGTTGAAACGACTAAGTTTTCAGATAAAACAATTGAATAGTATCCCTGTAGTCGCGTTATAATACGGACGTTGAGATTAAAGATAGTCTTAGCAATGTATGCTGGCAATATTGTTTAAATTGCAACGCAAAACTAAATTCAGAGCAATAATTCACTTATGTCACATATTGGTGACTTGATCTCAAATACACTAAACACAACACGAGGCAATACTGAAGTGTGACGTCGTATATGGAACGTGCCTCCTGCTCACACTATCTCTAACATTTTTCATTTTATCTTACGATCATTCGCCATACACCAATATACCGACAGCTAGTGGAAGAAGACAACATACTACTAAATAAACCAAAACCTGCTACAGGGTATGACGTAAAGCATTTCGGCACCGGGAAACAATCTGCCAGCAATGGAAACCTGGTTCAGTTAGTGGTCCTTTCGGAATAAGTATGTAGCTATAACAAAAAGAAAGAAAGAAAAAAAAAAATGCTAAACGCCAGAAATTCTAAATACGGCAATAATGCAGCTATGTAACTAACGCTGCTTGCAACTTTTACGTAGATCCAACCCAAATTGTCCCTCGAGACAGTAAAAATAAAATAAAAACTCTTTGCTCTCGCGATTTACACATTGTGTAACATGCTAGTGTAGTCGTTAACGTCATTAAATCGGTAAAAATTCCGCATTGAGCGACGCAAGAAAATAAGACAAGTAAGAAAAAACGATAGAAATACCACTAGCAAACCAGAAATTTAAACAGCCGATTAGATACAAAAATATAAATCTAATCGAAAACACCGTATTAAGCCATTAAGCCACAAATTTCAGATCATTAGTATCCAGTCGCTTGTTTCTGTTATCAGTTAGTGGTATCTGGGTTACCTGTTACTCTTACTCGGTATTAACACACCTAATTTAATATCGCTACTTGGTGTAAGCGTTAATCAGGCTGAAACCTAAGCTGCCAAATTCCTTGTTAATATCTGATCGCTATCGCTGAAGGTGCGTTTTAATTATGTGGCGTAGTGCCGTCTGTCGATGATGAAAAACATTCGTAAATGTGTGATCTTTTGTATGTATGCTTGTCCTTAAGATTTACCATCAAATCCACCGCTAACCTTTCATTTTGTTGCTGGTTCTTAGTCTTCCCCGTTCTGTGCAGTAACATACGATATTAATCAAGTATCAGTGGACATTGTTATTCTACTCCAACCTATAATCGACAGGAGAAGTGATCAATTGTTTAGTAAAATATATCGGCGAATCTTCGAGTCAGCTTAAAACTTGTGGCAGAAGTTATTTTAGCTTACAATGTAAGTAAACAAGTGTTAATGAAGAAAAACTCACTTTAATGAGTATTGGTTCTAAAGAAAATGGGGTTAGATTTGCTCCAGTTTAAATGCAATCCATATACGGTAAATAAGGCAGTCGTGGCTGTAACCAAGATACCTTCTTATCTTTTGTGCGTGACTGTTGCAAACAGAGGGAATTATTAACAGCGCTTCATAAGAAGTTAAAATTATTAATTGTGACGGAACTTATGTCCTAGACTCCTAGTTTTATATTGGGTGAAATTGGTTAGTTGAAGTAAATTTTTCAGCATCATCCTTGATAAATTATTCAAATCCCCGAATTCCTTAACAAGAAACAAATACATTCCATTTTGCCAGAAATGGAAATCTGGTTTAGTGTCTTGGCAATCCCTCACTTCCCACATATTGCTCCTAACTCTTCAAGAAACATGCACCCAGGCCTCGTGGTCAATGTATGCTTTACACACAACCAGTAAACCAGTACTCTCTTCAGCAGCCTCTAGTCTCTCAGCGAAAGTGCTTTGTCGTACGAATTACTGAATACATTCCAAGGTAATTCCCTCAAACAATTCTATCTGCACTTCCTCTCCATATTGTAATGGGTAGCCATAATGCTGGTACCAAACTATCCTACGACATTCGAGCAAGGGTCTAATAGTGATTGGTTTGTATCTCTGTTCCCTGACTTCAATATTACATCCACACATAACTCCCTGCGATAGACGAAGTTCTTAAATTTTTTTCGCTACCACGCTCCGTGCCAAAGTGGCTGTGTTTATTATCAGATCCTCATAATATTCCTCCGTGAGGCTGCTAATGTTACAAGTTGTGTTTGAGTCGGATGGACTCCTTAGTCCACCCAGTGCGTACTTTGCTATGTTCTCCCTCGCTGCGAGTCACTCGCGACTTGCTGTAGTTGGATTATCAGCTCAGCAGACATCACCGCCAGCTTACGTCACAACGGATGAGATTAGGGGGAGGAGGGGAGGGATGAATAGCGCGCTGAGCAAGCAGTCCAGCAACATAAACAGACTCTAACAAGTTAATGTTGAAGTGATCTACTACCTTAATCTTTTACAAACCCTGCTAACGCGAGTTATTGAGATTTTTGAAATAAATTTTATACTTCACCTACTGCAACCAACTAGATAACATGTAGGGCCTAGTAATAGATTTAGAAGAACACATTAATTCGTAAACAAAATATGCACTACATAACTTATTTTTAAGATTTCGACGATGATTCAATAAATCTAAATGCGTATACCAAACGAAGAGGTTTCTTTAGTTTCACTTGAAGGAGAACACCCAAAAAACTCAGTAATCGGTAAACAGTTGAAATCAACAGGGAGTATATATATATTTTACTTATTGCTTTACGCCTCGTCAACGACTAAGGTTATTAGAGGCGAGATGGGACTGGGGACAAGGAACGGGAAGGAATTCGGCCATGGCCTGTTTGAAGGAAGCATCCCGGCATTTGCCTGGAGTGATTTGGGGAAACCATGGAAAACCCAAATCTGGATGTCCGGACGGGGATTCGAACCCGCGTCCTCCCGAATGCGTGGCCAGAACGTTAACCGTTCACCCACCACACTCGTTGAATATGATTTTTGACTTAGGCTTAATAATTCCTGACATAAGTACCTGGAGGTAGACTTATTTTCTTCATTTTCAAATCAATTAAGCGTAGAAGTATATTTAAATGTAACAGCAGTAGGAGGCTTACAGGAGGAAGGAATATTTTTCTACTATTTAATTAATTGATACAACTCATACTTTTATATTGAGCTGAACAGATCCAACCGGTAAGCAATGAAATAAAACAGCAGTACAGTGCCATTTCTCCATGAATCTTTTTTATTCCAGTACTTCCTTACAACCGTATCAACAGCCGAGTTATTTTTCTTCCCAGACTCTATCAGTTGTGAAAGTATTGATAATTTCTCTATACCAACGAATTTTCCTACATCACGTCAACCAGATCAAGACATTTGGCAGAACTTGCGAGGGTGTAGGTGCGGTATTAATGCTCCGTGGTTTTATATTCAGCAAATAGCTATAGTTTAGGTAATCATACGCATAGGGTCAGGCGTTGTGGTGATGTGATCACATCCAGATGTAGGGTAAAATAACTACATGACTTGATGACTAAATCTGAATGATTCTGGTCTCTGCTCCCCACATCTGCATTGTTTCTATTATCATTTTATAAGAATGGAGGCACTACTTTGTCGCGCGTCTGAGAGCTTCAAGACAGTAGCTTCTTCCACCACTCCGGTACAACGAACGACAAGTCGAAAATAGTTTTCTTAGCTTTCGATATGTCAGTAATAAGTCATGCAGAGGCTTCCTGGTTTGTTTACAGTTTATCCGTCACGTTAGCCGTACACAAAATTCACACGGCAAAATTAAGAAGGCAATTTGTTAAATACTCAGCATGACGTACCTCAAATAAAGGCTACCGAACGTGGTGGACGAACAGTAACCCTCTGGTCTCGCATTTGGTAGGACATGGGTTCAAATACTCATCCGGCCATCCAGATTTGAGTTTTCCATGGTTTCCTCAAATCACTCCAGATGAATGCCGGGATGTTTCCATGTTTATAGTTCTTATCAACCTCTAATGACCTCGACGTCGACGGATCGTACAGCCAGAAATAAAAAAATAATATAGACTGATGGAATAATATATTATCCCGTTTGTAGTTCACGTCAATGGTACAATAACTGCCACCCAACTCTACGTTAAAAATGAGGTAAGCAGTTGGGAGAAATATCACAACGTTATCAGACAACGTTAATAGTAACTATACTGAGAAACTAATAATAAAATCAGGTGTCTGGTATTTCCGCAAATTCATCGAAGATCACGTAGCAGAAACTATGTTCAAGGAGAGACAACAACAGTGCTTAAGGTAACCCAAGGCTTAAGCAGAATCCTACATGAATCCCATGCACCTGAAGCAGCTCTTACCTTCTGCATCGATGCTACTTTCAGCCGAACCAGAGAATACAACCGTAAAATAGACGAACCAGTAGCAGAAGGATGAGCACTAAGTTCCAGTGGGTTCCCAGATATTCCAAGCAAACAAAAGAACGGACCCCTTAGATAAACAATGCGATTCTCTTCTACAGCCGGTCTGCTGCATTTCGCCTCTGAAGTCTACAAGGACACTCGTCAACGATTCTGAGAGGAACTTAATAAAGTTAATCTCGGCAGCGTCTGGCAAAGGAAGGGAACCACTTAGATTAGCGACCGTCATCCCCGCGCAGTCAATGTCGCTGCTTTAGACAGGACACGACTGGCTGCACCGAATCGGCATCTTACGGTGCCTTAAGTGCCCAGTGTGTGGACACGGCACAATGAACGCCACGCATCCGTAAAACTGACTAAGGCTAAGCATCGTCGCACCTGCGGACAAACCAGAGGCCTACAGGACTTCATCTTGATTGATCAGAGTGCCAGAAATGTTAAGAGTAGGAGGAAAAGTATTAATATCTATGTTCACAAACATGACGTACATATCGTCGTCGTCGGCCATACTCGTTTCCGAGTTTATGTTGCTCTCTTGCGTGTTTATTTGTGTGTGCGCTGGTGGCTGATCAGGCCGATTCTTGCATAGAACAGTCGTCCGCACACACTGCACCCAAATGTGGGTGGCTGGCGCGGTAGGGTTTGTCGGGCTTTCCGCCTTAAACGAGATTCAGCTGCCAGACTTCGCCGCTCCTCTTCGAAACGTGCCACTGCTGCGGAGGTAGTTTTGCGCCATAGAACGCGGTCTTTTGTGAGGTTGTCCCAGGTGGTAAGGTCTATATTAGTTTTCTTCAGGGTCTTCTTGAACTGATCTTTGTAGCGTTTCTTAGGGGCACCGCGAGGTCTGCTGCCAGTGCTTAGCTCACCGTATAAAAGTTGGCGAGTGAGTCTACTGTTGCTCATACGCTGAACGTGTCCAACCCATCGAAGTTGGTGGCTGATGATGAGGGCTTCAATGCTATACATTTGAGCTCTTTCCAAGACTCTAATGCTGGACACATAGTCGTCCCATTTAATGTTCGTTATAGAGCGAAGTTTTAGCTGGTGAAATCGCTCCATTTTCTTAATATCTCGCCGATAGAGTGTCCATGTCTCACACCCATACAGCAACGTGGAGACAACTACAGCTTGGTAGACCATCAGCTTGGTGCTTAAATTAAGATCTTTGTTTAGGAACACTCGCCGAGTAAGTCGTCCAAAGGCTATGTGTGCTACACAAATTCTGTTTTCTACATCCTTCTCTGCTGTGCACTCTGTAGAGAGAATAGTAATATAATATAATATGATATAATAGTAATATGAAACATGAATAAACGGCGTGTTTAAAATAAACCTTCTGTAAACTCTTATAATCTCTCGTGTTAACTAATTCTGAAAGGAAAAATGAAGTAATTCCTTGAAATAAACAGCAACAGAAGAGATCGGCTGCATGAATTTAGATCCTGAGGGTGAGATAATATAGAAAATATAATTAAATGATGAAGCAGAAAAATAAAAACCAGTAAGGCGGAAGTTATGTTTGTGAGAATTATAAAGCATAAAAAGAAAAAATTAATATAACTGTTGAGCAGAGGGGTAGTAAAAACGGAAGCTGTCACGAAGGCATTACCTAATTCGAACATTAGGAATTCACGCGTTTCTGATCAGTCAGCCTATTCGAGCCTCTGTCTGGCTGCGTGGTACTAACGTATTAATCTAAACAAATTGCTACAACATTTATCTATCAAAATTAATAATACAAGGTTTTAGGTTCAGAATACATTTTAAAAGGAATACTTTTACTGTGCTGTACAGCACAAACATAGTGCATACTTCCCGTGTTGTCTATGCGCTTGCTACTGCTGGGTTGGATGGCGCGTGGTGCTGGTTGTCTGCCCTGCAGGGGAGGTCACTCTGGCGGAGTTGTCTGTTGCGAACTTTACGTGTCCGGCGCCGAGTTGAGAGCTCGGGGCGTGCAGAGGTCGTCTACAAAGAGACCAGTGGCATCGCCCGAGTCCACAGTAACTCCCGCTCTTGTTTGCCATATGGCGGACTAGTAAGGAGTGGGCGGAAATGCCGAGAATACTGTACCAGCTGCTGCTTTACTTCAATTTTTATTCTTGGTTTAGTGAATGATACACAGGTGTTCACCTAAATTATGTTATAGATTAATGTTAATCGTTCAGTGACGGAGGAAGGTAATACCTTGGTTTGAACAGTAGGTGAGACATTTACCTTCCATCCAATATTGTATCCACTCAGAACGCTAGGAAGACAACGGGTGCTACTGTGAAAACAATGTCTCATTGAGCGACTTCAGTGTTGGCAATATGATTAACATGCGTGATGTTCTTTGCGATGTGTAAAATTGCTTTTCATTGCAGTTGACGGATATCTTAAACGAAGAACTGTATGAAAAACAATGTATGGATGAAAACAAAATGGCCCACAAATTTTTTTTCGAAGGTCGCACATTTGTCATTCTGGTTCTCTAGCGTCCACTGATACGCCCTGTTACCGTATTCAAATATAGTCCCAACTTTTGAAGTAAATTTTCAACTTTCCTTTGTAACAGTATCGCAGAGGAGAGTAAGCTTTTTAATAATGAAGATTGGTGCTTCACTGCGGGTTGTGAAACGTGGAAATCGGGAAAAGCTTTTTTTTTTTCATTATTCTCGGTGAGACAAATGCCAATAAAAATATACCACTGCACCCTTATATCAGAAAAAAGTGGCTCAATTCCTTTATGGACGGAAATGTCTGCCTGTTTGGAGGACCAATATTTGACTGCCACAAGAGAGGCTAGAACATCACAGGAGTAAACTGACATTTCCATTACCCGAACTGACCGTCAATCTGATCGGCCTACTTCTTTTGAAAAGAAACAAACATTTATTCCATAAACGGGTTTAGAGGGAAGCTAATTACAGCAGTAAATAAACATATTGTGTCGCAGGTTTTAATTAGAATTCTCCCGGTAATGCTTCAGTCTACTAATCTAATGGAATTCCGATTTCAACGAAGCAAGCAAAAATTTTGTTCTCGTGCATACATTTCAGTTACAAAAGAACTTCCTTCTCCTGCAGACTGTTTAGGAATAATTCATTTATCTCTCATATGTATGGGTTATCAACTCCATTTGTAAGTATGACCGCACGTCGAGATACTCCATGTAAATTATGTCTTTATTCCGCCATGATAGCGTACTTTTAGAATGTGAATCAGATTAATTTTTATAGCTTCCTCTCGTCCATTCATTAATTCTTCACCACTGACAAGTCTTTGACAAATGAGTTGGAGCGTAGCCATGCCGTTAGTATTTCTTGTTGTTTTAGAGTCGTTTCATTTATTTCCTGACATTTTTTATTTGGCGATAGCTAAGATCCCTGGTGCAGAAATCCGAACGTTGGTTCTCCATGGTTTCCTTAAAACGCTCCAGGCGAATGCCGGGATGGTTCCTAAAAAAGACCAAATTCCTTTCCGTTCCTCGCCACCAGTTCTTCAGGTGTTCTAATAGCATCGACGATCTATAAAACCCTAGTTTAAAGGAATTAGGCTAAGATGACCCGTGCTTCGTCATTCGGGTATCCGCGTATGTCTTCCATTGTGTAGCTGGCCTTATTAAATTGAATAACTGAGATGCATGTAAAATTTATCGACCAAACCGTCAAACCACAAGAGACTGTACTCATATACGGAAAAAACTTGTCAATTGTATCCACGGCAGTTTTCTCTTTAACTTGCGTTATATTTTGTGAAAAATTTTTAAAAACAGAACACCTGCCGTAGATTTCGATCTTGACTGAAATTACTGAGACTCCCGAGTTTCGTTGAGACTGAAGTTCCTTTGTCACAGGCAATGAAATCTTTTGATCCTCTGCATAGGACAACTCGTTTGAAGAGAAACCTGAACTCAATGTGGTTGAGACACTCGCGTTCACAAGACCGACAACAACATGAGGTACGATAACCAAATCGACATTGTTTACACAGACACAAGGGAGCAGAGCTTCAGTATTCGAGCATGTTGGCCTTACAGACAATTGTAACATACACTGATTAAAATAAATATTACCCGCTGATAGGATGCGGTCCTGCTCGGAGAAGGCCTATTCTGTAAATGTTAGTTCGGTACAAGAGGCGGGTGCCGTTAGCAGTACTCTGAGCCGACAGGAGTCTTCACAGTAATGTTCGCGGTTCACGAAAAGAATCACGATCGTTCCTCAGCGGCTGAAAATTATCATAGCCTTTTATTCTCCTTGAGACGTGACTGTGCCCGGATAGTAATTTCTTTGTTAGTCGTGTTTAATTTTATTTGTACATTTCTACACAAAGCATCAGCAATTCGAGATTTTTTAAATAATTTTGAATAACTACAGAAGGACTTATTTTATCGACTGCATTTTGGAAGTGTTTTGTAACAAGACTCAACGCTCTCTCTGTTGCATTTATACGAAACTGTGGCGCTACCTCTTCAACCTGCTATGGGAAGATTATTCCGTGACCCTAAAATTCTGCTTACCGGTAAACTCTTTATTAATAGTTAAATGAATCAAATAAATATTAACTTTGTGTCAGACAGTCAATACATTTTTGGTGGTACAGATGGCACTCTGCAATTAGAGGGCACTGGTTTTTGCTTAGTTTACTGGTGTAGCTATTACAGCTGTTTATACGAATAAGCTAGTACGCTGAAGAAACAACAGTCAGAACTCTACTCGTCAGTTTTCGATGCAGAAGTAAGATGCGTTGTTGGTCTCTTCAGAAATTGCGTCATCAAAAGCAGTATCACTAAAATTTGACTGTCTGTAAATACTAGACTGACCGACAAGAATATGAATCTTCGTGCCGTACACGGCTTAAAGTCTAGGCCTACCTGATATGTTCACGTTCCGTGGCACGAGATGATAATGATTCCTGCCGCCGGGATGCTTCCTTCAAAAGGCCATGGCCGAATTCCTTCCCATTCCTTGCCCCCATCCTTTCCCGTCTCTAAAGACCACGTTGTTAAAAAGGGACATTAAACTGTTACAAAAAAAAAAAAAAGATTCCTGCCGGTGGGTTTTCAATGCACATACCTGCGTCTTATTTATCATTTTATATCTTCCTTCATTTGTCTGACGCATTCGCAATGCAACATTTCCTTTCTCGAGACATGTAGGGATCCCTGTTGTATACTGGTGGACAGTGAGAACCACGAGGCGAGGTGATAAATATACAACCCCCATTTTGTTAGACCCAGACTAGGGTCTACAAAACGTGTAACTTTCGGCGTTCTCAATGACAAATCTTTTTTTTCTCTTGTAAAATTTATAGCTATGAGGCGGATGCTGGGGACCAGAATTTCCCAGATGATTGCGGAAAACCACCTAGAAACAGCAAACGGGAGGAGGGGGATGACTCGAACCCGCCCACTGTGTCGCGACACTGGCGGGTACTTCGTCTAGTGTTTTTTTTTTGTTTTTTTGTTTTTACAAACCAGGTGACAGCTCTTTAAAAAATTGAAAAATATATTCCCTCATCTTTCTGAGACGTTCGTTTCGTCTAAGAGAAGAATGTTTTTATAAGTTTGGAGAAGGGTTTTTCGACAGAGTACTTATAGAACGGATGAGCATAAACAACTTGACCAAGAGAGGAGAATTTTTCTTCTGCTTGTGTGGAATTAAAAAAAAAAAGCATATGAGCAACATAATGGAAAGTTTCTGAAGGTATGATGAAAGTATTTCTAGCCGAGAAGAAGGTGACTCTTAACACGATCTTGAAGTAATTAAGAAAACAACAACAAAAATATTATTTTCCAGTAAACGTGCCCCTCAAACTGCCACATGTCCCCGTTCACTCTTTCAGCGAAATGCGCCGAATCTTCTCCTTGATGTAATATAAAATACAGCCATTTATATATTTTTGGAATCGTCTTCGAACAGTATTCAAAATTATACCCAACACAATAAGCCATTAATTTGGATATTAAGCTGATATGTTGCAATATATTGTCTGGCATTTTAGAATTGTGATTTTTTTTTTTTTTGCTGTCGTCAGTCTTTCGACTGGTTTGATGCAATCCTCCATCCTTTCCTGTCCTGTGCTAACCTCTTCATTTCTACATACCCCATACAGCCCACGTCCTCAATTATCTGCTTCATATATTCTAATCTCTGTCTTCCTCTACAGTTCTTACCTTCGACTGTTCCCTCCGCTAACAAATTAACCAATCCTGTATGTCTCAGAATATGACCTACCAGCCTGTCTCTTCTTTCTGTAAGCTTCTTCCACAAACTTCTTTTCTCACCCACCATTTCCAAAACTCGTTCATTTCTTACTTTGTCTGTCCACTTAATTTTCAGCATTCTTCTGTAGCACCACGTTTCAAATGCTTCAATTTTCTTTATTTCTGGTTTTCCTAAAGTCCATGTTTCGCTACCATAAAGTGCTGTGCTCCACACAAAGAGTTTTAAAAAGTTCTTTCTAATTCCTAGATCAATATTTGAAACCAAAAGGTTTCTCTTTTTCATGAAGGCTCTTTTTGCTAATGCTATTCTGCTTTTAACATCATTCCTGCTCCGGCCATCGGTTGTAATTTTACTTCCCAAGTAACAGAATTCTCTTACTTCTCCTATTGCATCCGATCCTATTTTTATATTTAATCTACTGTGATTGGTATCATTTCTGCTACATTTCATCACTTTAGTCTTGCTTTGATTTATATTCAATCCAAAGTCTTCCTTCAGTATTTTGTTCATGCCATTCAGTAACTTCTCAATATCCTCAGTACTCTCTGAGACAATGTCGTCAGCAAATCGTAGCATACTGATTTTTTCTCCCTGAAAACTTATGCCACATGGAAATTTTTCTTTGACTTTCTTCATTGCTTCTTCTACATACAAGTTGAATATTAACGGGGATAGACTACAGCCTTGTCTCACACCCTTTTTAACTGATGCATGTCTCTCGTGATTCTCTACTTTTATTACAGCCACTTGATTCTTATATAGTTTATAAAGTATTCTTCTATCTCGATACTTTAGACCTGACTTCTTTAAAATTTTGAACATCTTATCCCACCTAACATTATCGAAAGCTTTTTCTAAATCAACAAATGCCATAAAAGTATCTTTGTTTTTCTTGATCCGCCCTTCAAGTATTAATCTTAAAGACAGAATTGCTTCCCTTGTACCGCGATTTTTCCTAAACCCAAACTGATCTTCACCTACTATCTCTTCTACTACCCTTTCCATCCTTCTGTATATTATTCTGGTCAATAATTTTGAGACATGTGTTGTTAGACTAATTGTGCGATAATTCTCACATTTGTCAGCTTGTGCTTTCTTTGGAAGTGTGAAGATGATATTTTTATTAAAATCAGTTGGAATTTCTCCTGTTTCATAACTTTTTGATATTAGCTTGAATAATCTTTCGATTCATTCCTCTCCTAGGGATTTAAGAAGTTCTGCAGGGATCTCATCAATTCCAACTGCCTTATTTGCTTTCAAGTCATTCAGAGCTTTATTAAATTCTGTCCTTAAAACATGATCTCCTAAGTCATCAATGTCGACATCGCCTTCCTTTTCCATTACACTATTGTTCAAGTCGTCCCCAACATACAGGTTCTCAATGTATTTTTTCCATCGGTTAGCTCTATCTTCTGAGCTTAAAAGAGGTTTCCCATCAGCAGCTTTAATGTTCGTACCTCTTTTCTTTATTTCTCCAAAATTCTGTTTGATCTTTCGATATGCAACATCTACTTTTCCTACGACCATTTCCTTTTCTACTTCTTCACATTTTTCTTGTAGCCATTTTTCTTTTGCTATTTTGCATTTCCTATTTATTTGATTTCTAAATTGCCTGTACTGCTCTCTTCCTGTTTCATCCTGAGCATTTTTGTACCTTCTTCTCTGATCCATCAGGTGCAAAATTTCTTCTGTGATCCAAGGTTTTCGGGCAGCTTGTTCCCTGAAGCCTAATGTGTGTTTACCAGCTTTCATTATTTCAGTCTTTAATGCATTCCATTCGTCCTCGGTTGAACTCCTTTCAGAGTTACTTCTTAGACCTAAGTCAACCATTTCTGCAAATTTTTCTCTTGTGCTAGATTGTTTCAGTTTATTCACTTCCAGTCTGTTCTGTTTATACAGCTTCCTTATTCGCTTAAATTTCAGCCTGCACTCCATTATTATCAAATTATGGTCAGAGTCTATATCTGCTCCTGGGTAAGCTTTACAGTCTAGAACTTGATTCCTGAATCTCTGTTTGACCATGATATAATCTAGCTGATATCTACCTGTATCCCCAGGACGTTTCCAGGTGTATATTCTTCTTGCATGGTTCTTAAACAGTGTGTTTGCCACTACTAGCTTATATCTTTCACAAAATTCTAGCAATCTGCTTCCTCGCTCATTTCTTTCTCCAAGACCAAAACTTCCTACAGTATTCCCCTCTTTTCCTTCTCCCACTATTGCATTCCAATCACCCATGATTATTAGATTTTCCTCCCCCTTCACATATTGGATTAATTCTTCAATTTCGGCATATATTTTTTCTATTTCTTCATCATCTTCCTGTGACGTTGGCATATACACTTGTACTAATGTGGTTGGGACGGGCTTAGTTTCTAACCTCATAAAAATAATCCTGTCACTAAACTGTTCATAATAACTCACCCGTTTCCCTACCTTCTTGTTCATTACAAACCCTACACCAGTGACTCCATTGACAGCTTGTGTGCTAATTATCCTGTGTTCCCCAGACCAGAAATCCTGTGCGTCCTTCCATTTAATCTCACTAATCCCAACAACATCTAACTTAAGTTGTTCCATCTCCCTTTTTAAGTTTTCTAACCTACCTGCCCTATTCAGACTTCTAACATTCCACGCTCCGACTCGTAGAATGTTTCTATCCATTCTGATGACTCCTCCCTGAGCAGTCCCCACCCGGAGATCCGATTGGGGGACTATTTTACCTCCGGAATATTTTACCCAGGAAGAAGCCATCATGATATATGTAATTTGAGAGGATTACATGTCCTCGGGATACCCTTTGGGTCTTTAATGCAGTGGTTTCCCGTTGCCTTCTGCATCCCCATGCCGTTGATCATTTCTGATTCATCCGCCTTTAGGGGCCGTTTCCAACCCCAAGGGCAAGAGGGTGCCCTTAACCACTCCCCACTCTTCCGACCTCCTTTCGGAGGCCGTTGGCAAGCAGTGGGTGATTCCTTATACCGGGAATCTTTCAGTCGCCAGAGCCTCGTCCGTGCAAACAGGGTGCACCACGTGAAGGAGAGGTAAACCCGTATATTACACTCGTGACGCCAAGAATAAGCCAACGATATATCATACACAGGATGGGAAAAATATACAAACACACATTCAAAAAACATAATCATAATTTTGCGGATAATAACGTAATGTAGAGGGTTGGCTTGAAAGTTAGCTAAGCTGCTTGAGTGTATGGAAACACATCACTGAAGGTGTTAATGGTTCAGATCTGTCAATAAACACATAACTCCATATTAAACTTCCATCATTGCATTAACAGTGCTGCTGAAACATAAAGGTCCGTTAACTTGGCGGCGCTAAGCTCAGCGTGTGCCCTGCCACCGACTGACGAAGTTGTTCGACAACGAACCATTGCTTTCGACGTTCCGGAGAGTGCAATGATCAGCCACGAACGAGTCTACAGAGACGCATCGCACACAGTCGAAACGAATAGAATAATAAAATATTAGTCTGTGGTTTTAATATGATGCAAACTGGTTGTGGTATAACGTTATTGTTCGTGATATTTCTTGTAGACTGGGACGTTCCATCAGAGCACAAGGATCGTAACGGCAATATCATCTCAGCACTAACATGATGTGGGCTTCAGCTCTCTCCACTATATAACGGATGGGTGCTTTTTCTCTGGTCCATCGGAGACAAAGATGGTCCCAGATTCCCACGAAGTTGTCAGGCAATGTCCTACCTCGTACGTAATGCATTTGACTGGAATGTCTGTGACGTGCTTCATTCAAGACACATAGAGGGTAGCCTCTTTGTCACTGTAGGAAGCATTTGGTTACGAGGCTCACATCAAAAATCACTTATTAATTACTGTTATTGCTGGTTGTCAAATGGGACAGCACTTTGGTTGTTGATTTCTTTGGTAAGTATTGAACCGACTGTAATATGTATCACCCAGCGTGGTGAGTGAGCGGTAACGCTTTGGCTTCGCCTTCGGGAGGTCACTCGTTCGAATCATCCAGATTTCAGTTTTCTATGGTTTCCCGAAATTGCGCCAGGCGAATGCCGAGGTAGCTTCTTCAAAAAAGGCATTGGCGTAACTCCTACTCTTACCTATCCGATAGTTATTTTCTGTGCCTCTAATGATGTAGACGTCGACGAGGCGTAAAAAAGTTCAGGCGACTGTGGAAACTCGTGGCTCAGTGCTAAGGTACTCCATTCCATTCTAATGATGGTTTCAGCTTTGATTTTCGAAACCTTAAACTGTTCGCCATCTCTGGTAAAGAATGCGTATTGTGTGAGAAATACGATAGAACTCTTTAATAGTAAGCTTTTTCCTATAGCGTTACTACGTTTGGCTGTCAGATTTTTGTATATTTGACTGAGTGGCCACGCTGAGCCAGGTGGCTTAGCTGTTGTAATAGGATTTTTTTTTTTTTTTTAAACTGCTTTACGTATCTTTTAACATCGAGGTCTTTAGAGACGGGAAAGGATGGGGGGCAAGGATGGGGGTAAGGAATGGGAAGGAATTCGGCCATGGCCTTTTGAAGGAAGCATCCGGCATTTGCCTGGAGTGATTTGGGGAAACCATGGAAAACCCAAATCTGGATGCCCGGACGGGGATTCGAACCGCCGTCCTCCCAAATGCGAGGCGAGAACGCTAACCGTTAAACCGCCCCGCTAGGTTTGTAATAGGAGCTCGGTCGCTTGCAGTGACGGTCAAGGTGGAACTGTGCCGCTTCAGTGTCCGCCTGGAGGTGACCGCGATGAATATTAACCACGGCCCGGGGCAGCTGCCATTATGGGCGCAGAATCAATTAATTAGCCGAGTGATGGCGCCTCTGACGTCAGCGGGGCCCTTAGGAACGTCTTGGCCACACCCGAGTCGCTTTATGCCCGACACTGTGGTCACGTGAAGGAGGAGAGAACCTGTTCAACCGCACGCTGTGTAAGGAAACATAGTTCCTTACCACTTAGCTTTTAATAATTAATTAAATTGTGATGTAGTGCACGCCCCAGTGGCAATTTCCCTACACACCCATCTTCTCCCTTTCCTGCACCCATCTACATTTGCCCTCTGTAAATGTTAGCTTCAAATTCTTTCGACGTTTTTGGTAAATTATTCATCATTTCTCTTTGTAACTTATTCCAATCCCTGACACACTTATCCAAAAAAGAGAATCTTCCTACACCCTTGTGCCTGAAATTGAGTGCCAGATTGGGGTCATGGTCATCTTTTCCCTTACATGCATTACTTTTAATTCTTATACCAATATCTTTCCATGCCTCATCACCAATATACGACTTGTACACTCCCACGACTCTCTTCGCCCTCCTCATGTCTTTCAATCAATCCCATTCCAGCTCTTTTATCATATCTGTTACTGATTGCATTCTGCGGTAATTTCTAGAAACAAATCTAGCAGCCCTTTTTTGCACCCTCTCCAACTACTGTATTTGATACTCAAAATGTGGGCCCCATACTACACTACCATATTGGAGCATTGCTCTGACCAAAGTTTTGTAACTCAATTCCTTTTCTTCTCACGTATATCCCCTAATCATTCTCTCCAACATGTACAAAATTTTGAAACCTTTTCCTACTACCTGATCAATGTGTCCTGCCCAGTTAAGCTTGTTATCAAATGTAATTCCAAGATATTTACATTTCAAGTCTTCAGCAAGCAATTCTTTCCCCACCTTATAATCATAATCAACCTTTAGTTTTTTATTTGTGTATCTAATAAGTTGACCCTTCTTTGTACTTATCTTCATTCCATGTTTACCAACCCAACTATATATCCTGTCTAGATCACCCTGCAGCTGTTAACAGTCCACTACCGTTTTGATCGTTTTTCTATAGCGTTTATCATCTGCAAAAAATCTAATTTTTGGTAGTAAACAATCAACAAAATCATTCATTTTTTATTATTTTTTTTGCTGTCATCAGTCTTTCGACTGGTTTGATACAATTCTCCATCCCTTCCTATCCCGTGCTAACCTCTTCATATCTACAACACAAGTCCTCAATTATCTGCTTCATATATTCTAATCTCTGTCTTCCTCTACAGTTCTTACCTTCGACAGTTCCCTCCACTAAACAAATTAACCAATCCCGCATGTCTCAAAATATGACCTACCAGCCTGTCTCTTCTTTCTGAAAGCTTCTACCACAAACTTCGTTTCTCACCCATCATTTAGAAAACTCGTTCATTTCTTACTTTGTCAGTCCACTTAATTTCTTCTGTAGCACCACATTTCAAATGCTTTAATTTTCTTTATTTCCGGTATTCCTAAAGTCCATGTTTCACTACCATAAAGTGCTGTGCTCCACACAAAGAGTTATTAAAATGTCATCAGCAAATCGTAGCATACTGATTTTTTCTCCCTGAAAACTTATGCCTCATGGACATTTTTCTTTGACTTTCTTCATACAAGTTGAATATTAACGGGGATAGACTACAACCTTGTCTCACACCCTTTTTAACTGATGCATGTCTCTCGTGTCTCTACTTTTATTATAGCCACTTGATTCTTATATAGTTTATAGAGTATTCTTCTATCTCGATACTTTAGACCTGACTTCTTTAAAACTTTGAACATCTTCTCCCACCTAACATTATCAAAAGCTTTTTCTAAATCAACAAATGCCTTAAAAGTATCTTTATTTTTCTTGATCAAGTATTAATCTTAAAGTCAGAATTGCTTCCCTTGTACCGGGTTCAAAAAGAGGAATCTAGGCCGATCTTCTCCTAATAACACACCGTGATCCAGTGTCAGGATAGCTTACATATGGCTACCACTTCAAATTACGCCTACATTTGGTGACCCTGCCAGAATAGCTCACAAACTGCTGGCCTTATTCTGATGTAGTATCGATGAATGTATATCTCTTAGTCACACTGGTAAAATGTTTCAGTTTGATGTGACATCGCGGATTAAAAATTGAAGATAATTCTTTCTTGATTATCACGCGAGAACTACTGGTCCAATTACTACGGGGTTTTGATTGATTAACAGCTCGTGGTCTCACTGCGTAAATTAGCGTATGTTTCATGTTTCATATTGAAGTGACGTCGGAAAACTGAGAAACTTGCCAAACAGTGAATATTTGCAAGAAAGCAAGTCTCAATTTGATAACGAAAAAGCTACTTTGTAACACTGTTATTTGTAGGGTAGAATAAAGAAAACAAATGCGAAGCAATCTCAATAGGAAGTTATTTCACAAGCTGTAATCCTTAAGCAGTTATTCTCTATTCAGATCACAACAAATATAACGAAGGAATAAAGAAAAAATAGACTTAAACTTTAAACGGTAAAGGTATAAAGGGATTCGCTGAACTACGGATGCAGTAAATGTATGAACAATAGTTCCTCACTTGACTGATCCCAGTCAGTAGAAAAGTATTAGAGATAACTCTACTAATAATGGTGAAAGAGGCAACCAACAGATAGGTTCAGGCACGGAACTAGGACACTGTCAAGCAGGGCCGGCGTTTCGTGCTAGGCCCGGGTGGGTAGTCAGGTAATTGGTAAGTAAATGGAAGGAGGGGGGGGGGGTTCCTCTTGAAAATGCGATTTAAAAAATTTATTCAATGTATTTTATTTGCATGCAAAAAAAAAATATTTTTTAAATTTATTATTAGATATTAATTGCGCAATGAAAAAAAAAAACTGTCTGCACTTGCTTGTTGAAAATGAACAGTTTCAACAATTTTTCCAAACCTAGTTTGTCAGTGAGATTACCAATTACGTGTAATATTGCGCTGCTGTTATTGAATCAATCTCGCAACATTGTCGAGCTTAGGTAAGTCTTGAGTTGGCGTAAGATCGAAAAACTTCCTTCATTCGAACAGGACAATCCAGGAATCGTGACGAGTAGTCGAACGAAGCGCACAAACTCTGGTGTGAGTCCTCTAGTCCATTTGTTAAAGAAAAAAAGTCTATAACCCCTCTCAAATGTTTTGCCTGCTCATCTTGCGTTCTCAAAAGTTGCAGAAACTTGCCTCTATCACTCACCAAACTTTCTTGGTCAAAATCAAGGTTACAGAAATGTATAATTCTTTCAACGTTTGTGTGTTCTCCCAAGGCGTATTGTTCTAATGATTTGATGTAGTGGATGGAATCGTTCTAGATTCGACTCTTTAACGGAATCTCTACTTGATCATAACTTCAATATGAGATTTAGCCTACGTGAAAATATTTTGAGGTGTTACAAATTAAAGATTTTCGCTTCTACCTTGGTCGAGGAGATGCGAATATTACGCTAATGTGATATTTTTGGTTCGTTGATTTCAAAGTTAGTATGTGATCGCAAACTTTTCCGCTAAACTTCTTCGAATTTTGAATCTTAAGCACAGTACAAAACGTCGGTGATTGCTTCTGTTTTCTTTTACGATTCAATTAAGTCATAGATTAGATTTATGTAAATTTCGAAGCGATCAAAAATTTCTATCATCATTGTTAAACAGAAAGGAGTAAAATCCAGAAGATTTAGCTGCGCTAGCGCTATCTACCTCTGGACGCAGAAGGATCTATAAAAATGGCATTAGCTTCTGGTTTTCCTTTTACTGTTTTAAGATTTGATTCTCACTAACCATGTGTAAAGAATTAATAAATGTGTTTACAAATACAAAACCATAAATTAAAAATGAGTTAGACTTATATTTTTTATAAGCAGCTTGTCAGACAAAAGGCTGCAAGAGAAGGCCGTTTCCTAAACTGTCCAAGTCGTTTCAACTTGTCTCGCACGAAGTTTATCAAATCCTTAACAGTTCCAATGAATTTTCTTGCTGTTGGGTATTCGTGACTGATAATGAACTGAACCAGAAGTTAAAAATAATTCAGTAAAATTTTCACTTGTAATGAAATCGTCCGAAACGAATCTCAGACAAGATGCTCCTATTTCTTCCATGATTCTAAACAACAGTGTAGTGGCGATCAAATCAAGAATTTAATTCTGTCATGATGAAGCCATTTGCGGCCATCTCTTTGAAGCCATGATTTTAGTTCAGTCACATCTTCAGCTCGAGCTAAAGATGCCATGAAATTTTAATTTTCCTCTCACATAAAGACTTTGTCTTGCCAACGCCTTCAAAGTACTGAATATTTTCGACAAATCTGTACGGTAATCGAACATCTGTTTGAATGAGCTGTTGATATCGATTTTCCACATTGATATTAACTATGTTTTTTAACGCTTCAGTATGAAGAGAACTAGTGCTAAGTATGTATTTTGTTGTATAACCGTTAGTGTGTCTAAAAATAAAACAAAAAAGTCAGATCCGTAGATTTTTTATACAAAAATTGAATCTTTAGCAAAGTGTTCATTATGTGAAAAAGAATTTCTGCCACACTACAATTGCTTTAAAATGTCATTTGAAATCTATGTATCCAGAAGAGTGTGAAAAACTAAATGCAGGTCTTTAGGTGCAAGAACCAGAAAAAATAATAGAAAGAAATAAACTTCCATTAAAAGAAGAGCCTCCTAAGGGATGTCATATGAACGCTCTCAAATATTTTACGTTGTTATTATTACCCCGTAGGTTTTTGTCAGCGAAGCAGCCTTAATTTATGATAAAAAAAAGAAGCAATTTAAAACAAGAAATGCTGCTAAGATTTTGTTTTTAAAATTTAACTTGCTATTTTTAACTTTCGAATACTAGCTACAGTAATCAGAAAACTACTATTATTATTATATTTAATATTTATTTAAAGTCAGTTACTGACCGATTGATTTGAGTGTTAAAATAAACATTATTTCATTTTTATTAAATTTACTAAACAGAAGTATTTTGAAGCTAAATGAAGACACCAAATGACATTTTTATTCAACATGTTCATATAATTTCTGCTTCTGTTACCGCTTCAGTAATGTAAATTCCGTTTCATCTCTAGTAAATACGTACGAATATTAATTGCCTACATATTTGTGTATATGGTGAAGAACAAAAATAAGAGTTTACTTTCGCTTACTCTCCCGATATTGACTGTCAGCTGAATGAACAAGGTGATCTTTTAAAGTTCCAGTGGATCTACGTCTAAGGACGAAGCAAATTTATCCTCCACATTTCCCTGTCTTCTAGAGTTATCCACACGCACTTCGTTTCTCCTTTACAGCTTGACTACGAGTTTACCCATTAGATTTTTTTTTTTTTTACTCTAATACACACGGATTCAGCCAAAGCTGCTTCGAAATACACTAAAACGGCTTTAAGGCATGACTTTTTGGGATGTACACTATTTTACCGTAGCACTCATGCTTTCACACACGATTGTTTGCCGTCTATCGAGCTCAGTAGGCGATAGCTGTGGTGGCGATCTCTGCTGAACCATCAAAGAAATTTTGCGTCTTACTAATGGCGTTGTTGTGGGTATACAGTGTATTTTACACGCATTTTGACTGATGAAACTAATATGCTTAGTTGGTCTGCTCTCTACCTTTCATTTCTTTCCTATGTACACGCTTAATTGCTCTGAAATTCCGGGTGGGTATTTTATCCACCCGGAATTTCCCGGGTGGGTACCTCTACCCACCGTACCCACATTATCCGCCGGCCCTGCTGTCAAGTGTGGTCATTTGTACGTTTCTGCCGTCGGCCCTCTCCGGCTGGTACCTTTACAGAATTTGTGTCCCTCAAGCGATACCTGGGGACTTAATCGGACTCTTGCACGACCGCTGCCTGGAACATCTACCATAAAAACGCGTTGCATCAGATACAGTCAGTGACAGCGAATGAACAACTGACCCATCACGACTTGGCACGCATGTAACGCCAATTTTTATAGTTGATGTGACTGCCCAGTGTTAGAACATCATCAAACTTGCCGGCACTGAGATGGACACGAGAAACGGATGGTACTGTAAGAAAGAGTACTTCGAGCATGTGCAGTCATTCTCGGAGGACAATTGTTGTGCAACAAGTAAATCGCGGTGAAGCCACTCTATAATGCTCTCAAGCACTGTTTCAGTGAGTGTTCCCGAAGATCCAAGTTTCAACGTACATTAAACAAACCGGGTCCCAGTGTAACAGCGCTCATACCTGAACTTTAAATAGAATTGTATTTAATGAAGTATTTGTAGTAAGCTAAAGTTTGCTTGAATATGATCTGGTATGTTTGTTTTGCAAATTTCTTGTAAATCAGTGTATATTGTCTTTATTTTATGGAACGAAATTATTTAAAGGCCATTTAATATGTTTAAGAACAGAATTGTGCAAGAGAATTGCTTAAATGTGTGTATTTCCAAGTATTAATGCAAGTTACGATGTCTACAGGACAATTTTGTACAGTTTAAATGATTCCTTTAAATAATTTTGTATTTAAGTATCTTTAATTTCCATTTCTGACCGTTTTATAATGATGTTAAATGATTAAGTACTATTTCTTATTGTTTTTAACATGTTTAATTGTTTGAGTAATTGTTAATGCTTTTGAAGAATTCCAGAAATTTCGATAGAGCCTGTATAAAGAAATCAGCAGAAGGATAGAGTTAGTTGATACAGATTCACTTTGGAAATGGGTCAGTAGTATCTGTGGATTGTATCTTTGCATGTAAACAATATCGCTGACGTTATTTTGAAAAAAAAAACAAAAATCTTAAACTGAGACTTATGGTGGACTACTTCTTTAATTACAATATTAATTAAAACCACCGAAGAAACTAATACCAATCTGAGATACCACCGAACGACACATCCAGAGCGGAATACTCGCGCCTTCAGACGGGAATGCAGACACCGGCGGTGGTAGCGCATCATTAACTCACAAGCGCCTTAACAACTTCACTCCTGTAGAGAATTCAGTTCGACAATTCAAGCAAGAAAAATTTATCTCATATTTCCTTACTGTTCCTGCTGTAATCGAATTAGCGGTCTCATAAATCTGCGTATTAAATGGCATGTTGTGAAACTATTAGCAAATTTTGATTAATGTTTGTATGCAATTAGTATTATTGTCTGGCTTCATCACATCCGACTGCTAGCAAATTAAAACAGAAGATGTGAGGCTTCTCATTCGCTTATATTGAAATGCGACTGAAGTAGGATAGTACCAGTAGCTCCATCTGTATCACGAGACTGATGTATTACAGCTGGTATTAAAACTTTTTTGACCCATGGTATAGATGTATATGATGAATATAATGTTATACCATGAATCCAAAGTAAACGTGGTATTGAATTTACCGTTATGACTAAAATCTCTATTAAATCCAAACACTTGGTCTTAAACAAGAGCCAAAGTAATAACGTGAATATAACTCGTAATATTATTAAAAGAGAAACCAAGAAAGTATGCTATCAATCTCCTAAAGAAAACTGTAAAAACCCTCTTTTGATCATTATTAGTATTCCTACTTTGTATCTTGGAATCTAAGAAAAGCAGCAATGTTTCATATTTTGAATTGTTTAGTTTGACGAAATGTATCTCCTATTTATGAAAGATAAATCCTCTTGTAAAACTGGTCTACAATATACTAAAAATATGTCAGCATCCAGTATTACATTCCAAATGCAATGTATAATAATTTTAAACTAATGTATTATTCAGAAAAGTTTTAGTATGGATTTAGGGGGGATATCTTGATAAGTACGTCCTTATAAATAGCATAGAATAATCTCTAGGCAACATATAAAAAGGTATTCCTTACAAGTCTTCTCGAATTTGAGAAAGTTTTCGGAATGCGTAGATTTTAATAGACTGCTGTACAGGGATGTTACAGATTGGGAAGTGAATTAATTTAATATGGGTTAAATGGGTAAGAAATATGTTTTGTGTGTATTTGCAATTCCAAAACACACCTAAACCTATACAATTGTTTTCTGCAAAATGCAGCGCTGGAATCATCGAACTCAGTGCAACCAAACATAACGAATAACTTTGGAAATAAGTAGAAAAACTTCCATAAGGATTATTAGTGATAGTCAAATGTTCACAGCAGCATACATATCGATACTTCATGCAGGATTACATTCAATAGCCTCACAATAGTACTTTACAAAATCCTGATAGTTCGATGTCCAAACTTCATGAGATTCACGTATATAAACAAATTTACTCTACTTTATTGGACTTCGTAAACGAAATACGTACGATTTACTGATATGTGTTGTATGTGCAAGAATGGGTACTATGAATCAGTTATGATCAGTTGTAAGTATGAGGTTATTTTCGAAAGCAATAATTTATACTGCTGGTGTAAACACGCATCTGCTTAATTTGTATATGGTTGTGATAGTTAACTATTGAGTTTAAATCACCTATTCCTAATGTTATTGGTTTTTAAAAATCAACATCATTAAATCCTCTTGACTATTGAGATAACCATAGCAATGCTTAAATTGAATGAGACAAATGCTATAATATTCCTGTGTAAATCAATGCCACTAGAAAAAATATTCTTGTTAATTTCCAAGGATTGCATACCGCAGTGCACTGTGCCTTCTTTGTAACTCCTACTTCAATTTTAAATAGAAATAGATGGGTTAGCTATCTATACGTCGAAGTGTCGGAACAATAAAGGAATATTTGTAAAGTTTAATAATGCAATTATTTCTTCTCCCCTGCCATTGCACGAGGGAACCTAATCCGACGACCTGGCGCACTTTTTCCCGGTGAAGATAATCTTGTGCAACGTGCCTGTGTCCTCTAAGGACCTGTTTCCCCTGCAAGCCGATCCCTTCAGCTATCTATCGGGGGCGAATTAGCAGAGGGTCGATACGGGGTGCGTATCGGTAAGTTGCACCGGCAGACCGTTATGGCTTCATACATTAGGGCCTCGAGTGCGGTGGGGTAGAATTACTTGATGACTCGTCCCACGCTACGCAAGAGCTACCAAGACGACGCTAAAATATTGCTCGTAAGGGAAGGTATCACGTATTCCCACCAATAAACGCTCATCTTGTGGTCTTCGATACGTACTGTGAAAGCGATTTAACAGATATAAATGTACTGTTGACACAATATAGAAAAGAATAATGGGTGACTTAATGCTTATTTTGGAACTTGTTAGAAGATTTATACGGTACTACAATTAGTTTCCAACATCTATATGAACTTGATAGGTCTGTACTCCACAAGACGAGTAAGTACTTACAAGAAACTCCTTGGATTGTAATTCAAGTACTAAAATCCATAACACATCTCTGTATGTACAGAATAGCGAATGGTAGAGAGAAACATTAAGAGATTTCTCTACCATTTGTTAAACCATTCTTATTTTTAATACTTTCAATTAATAAATTCGTAAAAACGAGAAAATTTGGTCAAAAAAACGTAACGTAAAATTGTAAGGCTGAAGGAACGTGGAATGAAATTTTATTTTACGATTCAGTACTGTCATTCCCGTCGCCGCATTTTATGAATCACTATAGTCATGCTGCTCAAGCATCTGTAGGTATTTACATTGCACAAACAGTCTTAAGAATAAAACTACTAACAGTAAAAATTTGGGTGATTTTTTACTACATTTTATTTGCTTTTTGCGTTGTGTTTGTTCACTGTAGGTGAGTCATTACGTATATTTTTCATTGTGTTTTTTGTGTATTTCTTTGTTATGATTTTTATCTATTTATCAAACTTATAATCAATAAACCACATCGTCTATATTTATATATTACATTCACTTTGCTTTTGATGTTTTGTGCATGTTGATTGTAGCTGCATCTTCTTCATTATGATTTCTATGCTTTTTTATGTTTTATGTTTTACGCGTTTTTACAGTGGCTGCATTTTCTTTATTGCGATTTTTCTTTATGTATTTGTGCTTTGAACACAGCTGCTTATTAAATATAATTGCTAGCTGAAGTGAACTACACTTAACGGTTCCTTGAAGTTTATTACTCGGTACACAATACAACAGGTAAACCATAAACAAATGTGGGTACAGTTATCAGAAGACCGTCGAGAATTTCAGCCTGGTCCTGATCCGGGGTAGAGTGACGGCTTCTACTTCTCGCGAACTTCCGGTGGTCTTCTGTAGTTGACGCTGGTTCAGCGGTCAGGCTGGAACTGGCGGTGGAGCGGCCGGCTACGCTTATATAGGCGGCCTGGCGCAGGAATTCCGTTGTGTGGTAGTACGGCGACCTCTGTAAGAAATAGTCCCACTTAGCTTCTAGATGATTCTATTTGTTTTCCTGGTTTGTTTTGATGCCTCTGCGCCTGTTTGGAGTCGTATATGTATCCCGGCGTGCAGGCGCGTTGTGTGTGAGGTCTGCCTGGCAGGGGCCTTTACTGGCAGACTGAACATACCTCCCTCCCGGGGGGGGGGGGGGAAGCGATGTCTGCGACGTCTGCGAGGTCGTCTGCCGCGGCGCCCTGGAGCAGACTATGAAGGCTACCTCCAGGGGAGTACGGAGCTGTTCCCCTGGCGATGCGTGCCGACCTGCGTCGTGGTGCAGGTTGTGGTGGAGGTACTTGTGGAGCTAACGGCATCGGTTCGTCGGCGTCGATGGCCGGGGGCTGTACGGGGGGCGCTGAAGATGGTCCCCGCAGGTGGTCGAGAGGCTGCGGCTGAAGGGTGTCGGAGCGACCGACAGGTTGTGGCGTCGTTGGTGGCGCTGTAACTGTCCCTGAGCAACGGTTAGACGGCAGGAGTGGTGGAGGTGGCAGGGAAGGAGAGGAAGAAGTGGATGGCCGTGCCGTGGTGGAAGAGGACGGTGCCGTGGGGTAGCGGGGACGTAGTTGGTTTCGATGGCGTCGCACTATCCGGCCATCCAGGCTGACGTCGAACAGTTGGCGGCCCCGGGGCCGCTGGATGACCCCCGGAAGCCAACCGGCCCGGGAGCCAAACCCGCGGGCCCAGACTAGGGAGCCCGGGGTGAAACGGAATGGGCCCGAAGGTACCTGTACTTTGGGCGGGGGTAAGAGGAGATGGAGGAGAGTGCGAGGTTGGCGGCCATGCAGCAATTCCGCCGGGCTTTTGGCCCCCACTGGAGTGGTTCGATAGGAACTGAGGAAGAGTGTCAATGCCTCTTCGAGTTTGTGACTTGTGGTGTATTTGGTCATTTGGGTTTTGAATGTTCTGACTAGCCGTTCCGCCTCCCCGTTAGATTGGGGGTGGAAGGGCGGGGTGAGGAGGTGTTGGATATTGTTGGCGGTACAGAAGGATAGGAATTCCCGACTTCGAAATTGCGGTCCGTTATCTGTGACGATAGCGTATGGTAATCCTTCGATGGAAAAGATCTTCGTGAGGGCTGAAATGGTGACCTCTGTGGTGATTGTGGAGCAACGGACGACATATGGGAAGTGGGAAAAGGCATCCGTCACTAGGAGCCACTGGTGGCCTAGGAATGGGCCAGCGAAGTCGAGGTGAATGCGTTCCCAGGGTCCGGACGGTGCCGGCCAGGAAAGGAACTTTTGAGGGGGGCGGGGCAGTTGTTGGGCACAGATGGTACAGCGCCGCACCATCTCCGTGACATCCGTGGTAAGGCCGATCCAGAATACATGGCGTCTGGCAAGGGATTTGGTGCGGGCAATTCCCCAGTGTCCTTGGTGGAGAGTTTGGAGGATTGTCGGTTGTAGGGATCTCGGAACGACGACCCTCGGGGTGGAATTTGGTTCTGTGCGGAGGAGCACTCCCTCTACTACTGAGAGCTGGTGGCGGATGGAGTAGTAGAACTTGAGGTCTTGATGATGGCGTGGAGGGGAACGTGTTTGCCACCCGTGTTGGATGTGGTGTCGGATGACACGGAGGAGGGGGTCCTCCCCTGTGGCTGCCGCGACTTTTGAGGCCGTGACTGGAAATGTCTTCAGTGCTTCTTGTATGTCATCGTCGATCTGGAACACCAGAAGTTCCGACTTGTCGAAGGCAAGGTCTGGTCCCTGCGGTAGTCTGGATAAGGCGTCTGCATTGGCATGCCTGGAGGTGGTACGGAAATGCATGGTATATCTGAACTGGGACA
>CM061920.1:46582152-46776184 GCA_031002005.1 Vandiemenella viatica | reverse complement strand
CTGAAGCCACGCGACACCTTCAAGACAGCGGAGCCAGCTGTCGAAACGTGCTTCCATGACAACAGCCGACTGTCACCAGAGAGCATTACACTGCAGCTAGACAGTAACAGCAGGCTTACAACAACCGGAAGCCACGCGACACCTTCAAGACAGCGGAGCCAGCTGTCGAAACGTGTTTCCACGACAACAGCCGACTGTCACCAGAGAACATTACACTGCAGCTAGACAGTAACAGCAGGCTAACAACAACCTGAAGCCACGAGACACCTTCAAGACAGCGCAGCCAGCTGTCGAAACGTGCTTCCACGACAACAGCCGACTGTCACCAGAGAGCATTACACTTCATCTAGACAGTAACAGCAGGCTTACAACTACCGGAAGCCACGAGACACCTTCAAGACAGCGTAGCCAGCTGTCGAAACGTGCTTCCACGACAACAGCCGACTGTCACCAGAGAACATTACACTGCAGCTAGACAGTAACAGCAGGCTAACAACAACCTGAAGCCACGCGACACCTTCAAGACAGCGCAGCCAGCTGTCGAAACGAGCTTCCACGACAACAGCCGACTGTCACCAGAGAGCATTACACTGCATCTAGGCAGTAACAGCAGGCTAACAACAACCTGAAGCCACGCGACACCTTCAAGACAGCGGAGCCAGCTGTCGAAACGTGCTTCCACGACAACAGCCGACTGTCACCAGAGAGCATTACACTGCAGCTAGACAGTAACAGCAGGCTTACAACAACCGGAAGCCACGCGACCCCTTCAAGATAGCGGAGCCAGCTGTCGAAACGTGCTTCCAAGACAACAGCCGACTGTCACCAGAGAACATTACACTGCAGCTAGACAGTAACAGCAGGCTTACAACAACCGGAAGCCACGCGACACCTTCAAGACAGCGGAGCCATCTGTCGAAACGTGCTTCCACGACAACCGCCGACTGTCGCCAGAGAACATTACACTGCATCTAGACAGTAACAGCAGGCTTACAACAACCGGAAGCCACGCGACACCTTCAAGGCAGCGGAGGCAGCTGCCGAAACCTGCTTCCACGACAACAGCCCACTGTCACCAGAGAACATTACACTGCAGCTAGACAGTAACAGCAGGCTTACAACAACCTGAAGCTACGCGATACCTTCAAGACAGCGGAGCCAGCTGTCGAAACGTGCTTCCACGACAACAGCCGACTGTCACCAGAGAACATTACACTGCAGCTAGACAGTAACAGCAGGCTATCAACAACCTGAAGCCACGCGATACCTTCAAGACAGCGCAGCCAGCTGTCGAAACGTGTTTCCACGACCGAGCGAGGTGTGTGGGTGGTTAACACTCTGGCCTCACATTCGGGAGGACGCGGGTCCGAATCCGGGTCCGGGCATCCAGATTTGGGTTTTCCATGGTTTCCCCAAAACTCTCCAGGCGAATGCCGGGATGCTTCCTTCAAAAAGGCCATGGCCGAATTTCTTCCCGTTCCTTGTCCCCAGTACCATCCCTTCTCTAAAGACCTAAGCTGTCGACGAGCCGTAAACCAGTAAAAAAAAAATTGTGTTTCCACGACAACAGCCGACTGTCACCAGAGAACATTACACTGCAGCTAGACAGTAACAGCACGCTTACAACAACCGGAAGCCACGCGACACCTTCAAGACAGCGGAGCCAGCTGTCGAAACGAGCTTCCACGACAACAGCCTACTGTCACCAGAGAACATTACACTGCATCTAGACAGTAACAGCAGGCTAACAACAACCTGAAGCCACGCGACACCTTCAAGACTTCGGAGGCAGCTGTCGAAACGTGCTTCCATGACAACAGCCGACTGTCACCAGAGAGCATTACACTGCATCTAGACAGTAACAGCAGGCTAACAACAACCTGAAGCCACGCGACACCTTCAAGACAGCGGAGCCAGCTGTCGAAACGAGCTTCCACGACAACAGCCGACTGTCACCAGAGAGCATTACACTGCATCTAGACAGTAACAGCAGGATTACAACAACCGGAAGCAACGCGACACCTTCAAGACAGCGTAGCCAGGAGTCGAAACGAGCTTCCACGACAACAGCCGACTGTCACCAGAGAGCATTACACTTCATCTAGACAGTAACAGCAGGCTAACAACAACCTGAAGCCACAAGACACCTTCAAGACAGCGTAGCCAGCTGTCGAAACGAGCTTCCACTACAACAGCCGACTGTCGCCAGAGAACATTGCACTGCATCTAGACAGTAACAGCAGGCTTACAACTACCGGAAGCCACGAGACACCTTCAAGACAGCGCAGCCAGCTGTCGAAACGAGCTTCCACGACAACAGCCGACTGTCACCAGAGAGCATTACACTGCATCTAGACAGTAACAGCAGGCTAACAACAACCTGAAGCCACGCGACACCTTCAAGACAGCGGAGCCAGCTGTCGAAACGTGCTTCCACGACAACAGCCGACTGTCACCAGAGAGCATTACACTGCAGCTAGACAGTAACAGCAGGCTTACAACAACCGGAAGCCACGCGACACCTTCAAGACAGCGGAGCCAGCTGTCGAAACGTGCTTCCACGACAACAGCCGACTGTCACCCGAGAACATTACACTGCAGGTAGACAGTATCAGCAGTCTTACAACAACCTGAAGCCACGCGACACCTTCAAGACAGCGGAGCCAGCTGTCGAAACGTGCTTCCACGACAACAGCCGACTGTCACCAGAGAGCATTACACTGCTTCTAGACAGTAACAGCAGGCTAACAACAACCTGAAGCCACGCGACACCTTCAAGACAGCGGAGCCAGCTGTCGAAACGTGCTTCCACGACAACAGCCGACTGTCACCAGAGAGCATTATACTGCAGCTAGACAGTAACAGCAGGCTTACAACAACCGGAAGCCACGCGACACCTTCAAGACAGCGGAGCCAGCTGTCGAAACGTGTTTCCACGACAACAGCCGACTGTCACCAGAGAACATTACACTGCAGCTAGACAGTAACAGCAGGCTAACAACAACCTGAAGCTACGAGACACCTTCAAGACAGCGCAGCCAGCTGTCGAAACGTGCTTCCACGACAACAGCCGACTGTCACCAGAGAAAATTACACTGCAGCTAGACACAAACCACATCTCTACTAATAGGGTTGTGTTCACGCACTAACGATATTTTTGAAACAAAGTTTGGAATCTGTTACTTTAAGATCTCCGGAACAGTTGTCTTTTACGATTTTTGTTCGTTTGTCACAGTGTTACGCAAAATCTACTGAATTGATTTTAAGGAAATTTCACACTTTGGTTGCTCAGAGTGTGACGTATCTATCATCACGCAAAGTGAAGTTGGAGTATGGATCTAGAATATTAAAAAAAAAAAAAAAAAAGATTTTGGATATCTGCCGGACTATGGTAAACATGTAGCTTATATCTTTTTTATAGAAGATTACGCTTTAAAATAAACGACGTAATAAACTAATTTTATTTGAATGCAACTTACCCTTTCGAAACAAAAGATTTCGGTTTTGCATTTGGTTAGGATTATTTCAACAAGATTGGGGATATTTATTACTTATTTCAGACTTTCTTTTATAAAATTTTACCGTTCGTGGTGGTGAAACGGATAGCGTTGTGGCCTCGCATTCGGGAGGACGGTGGTTCGAATCCCCGTCCTGGCATCCATGATTTGGGTTTTCCGTAGCTTCCCAAATCACTCCAGGCAAATGCCGGGATGCTTCCTTAAAAAGGCCATGGCCGAATTCCTTCCTATTCCTTGACCCCATCCTTTCCCGTCTCTAAAGACCTCGCTGTTGAGAGACGTAAAGCAGTTAAAAAAATATATATAAAATTTTTATTTTGAGTTTTACCTGTAGTTTAAATCTGGAAATGCTACGAAATTAATTATGATATGAGCAGGTCGATGACAAACTACGCAGGATAAATGTATTAAACAATGATTCAAATAATATCTTCATGTATTCAAGCTGAATAATTTTAATGGTTATACAGCTTAACGAGCTGTTCAGTTACACGACTTTATCTTTAAGAGAGCAGGAGCAGTTTATCAGACGGGAGCGGCAAGTGTGCTTCGCACAAAACTAAAATGCTTGTTGCCGGAATGAAGTGTGATCCTTGAGACCTATTATATCAAATTTACACTAAATATTCAAAATAAACCGTTCCTCACATTGGAATGATTATAAATGTTAACTGAAGGTAATTTATTTCATCCTCTTATTTTGGCTGCTCTGTGATCTGTAAAGAACATTATTACTAAAAGGCAGAACGAATGAAAGCTCTCCGGCCATCCTGATCTGGGTTTTCCATGGTTTTCCCGGATCACTCCACGCGAATGTTGGGTTGGTTCCTCACAATAGCCCATGGGCACCTCCTGCCATATCCCGCATTTCCCTTCCAAACTATTACCCTTTCGGATAGGTGCAATGCACCCTCTGCCACACAGTGAATCGCGGAGTAATAGTAATAGTAACCATCCCGACATTTGCCTGGATTGATTCGGGAAAACATAGAAAACCAAAATCATAATGGCCGAACGGTAATTCGAACCCGCGTCCTCCCGAATGCGAGCTTATAGCGTAACCTGTGAGAAATAACTTATCTTTAAATGGATACTAGTTTGTGGACTTTTATAATAATTTCTCTGCTTTACGACGTAGCAGCAAAATTTATCATACCTCATTCTACTCCATATCAGGCGCTATGCTTTGTTTGAATCTCCATCTAAATCACATCCGTTCATCCTAACAGACACAAATTTTAAAAACAGTTGATTTATTTTCTGTAGGGCTATACCGTGGCGCAAACACGTTATTTTTGTTGGTTTTTTTTTTTCAGAAATATCTTAAATGTGTAGACTTTCTTACTGTCACAGTCTTATATATTGCGACTAGAATAATGGTCGAAAACGGAAAAGATTAGTAAGCGCCTGAGCGATGCATTGTCTGCTTTGCTGGCCCGTACTGCGTGACGTATTTGCGCCTTAATGCATAAAGCGGATTATAATGTAAGAACACAACCGAATGCAGGAACGATCCCATCCGTGCGCCCGTAGCACTGTAAATCAAGCAGAATTAATGTATGTCAGAAAATACGGTGACTAAATGATTCCGTCACAGATACTGATGTTAACCATTAAGGAGGGCAAAAACTTAACTCACGAAACACTCAGTTAGGGAACATGTAAGGGTTCTCTTGATATTGAGAAATTACTGAATGGCATGAACAAAATACTGAAGGAAGATTTTGGCCTGAATATAAATCAAAGCAAGACTAAAGTGATGAAATGTAGCAGAAATGAAACAAATACTAGCAGATTAAATATAAAAATAGGATCAGATACAATTGAAGAAGTAAGTGAATTCTGTTATTTGGGAAGCAAAATTACAATTGATGGCCGAAGCAGGAATGTTGTTTAAAGCAGAATAGCACTAGCAAAAAGAGCCTTCAATGATAAAGAGAAATATTTTAGTTTCAAATATTGATCTAGGAATTAGAAAAAACTTTTTAAAACTCTGTGTGTGGAGCACAGCACTTTACGGTAGCGAAACATGGACTTTAGGAATACCGGAAAGAAGGAAAATTGAAGCTTTTGAAATGTGTTGCTACAGAAGAATGATGAAAATTAAGTGGACAGACAAAGTAAAAAATCAACGAGTTTTGGAAATGATGGGTGGGGAAAGAAGTTTGTGGAAGATGCTTACAGAAAGAAGAGACAGATTGGTTGGTCATATTTTGAGACATGCTGGATTGATTAATTTGCTGGTGGAGGGAACAGTCGTAGGTAAGAACTGTAGAGAAAGACAGAGATTAGAATATATGAAGCAGATAATTGAGGACGTGGGTTGTAAGGGGTATGTAGACATGAAGAGGTTAGCACAAGATAGGAAGGGATGGAGGATTGCATCAAGCCAGTCGAAGACAGATAAAAAGATAAAAAAAAAGTGGGTTCTCCTTCACCTCGTAATGTTACACGAAACCAAATTTGTAAGAGTTTGCGTTGAACCAGTTTATATTTGTATTCATAAGTGTGACCTTCGCCCTCACAATTCAGGTGTTAAAAAATAATTATATTTATCATCTCTTTACCAGTTTCGAACTATTTCGATTGGTTTTTTACGTAGCATCTATATATTAGATTCTTGGTCTGTTACCACAGTCGTAGAAATTACCTCATGAATAAGTTCAATTATTGTTGCAAATATCAACTAAAATGGTTTATTATGAGTTCACAGTTCAATAGTTACCAGTTACGTATCTTTTATATCTCTTTATGCTCATGTGTCTCTGTTTAAGGACATCAATTACAAACTCCTCAGACTATTAAGGTCAGGCCACACTATACCGCACCGAGCCCGCATCGTCACCGTACCGACACTCGGCTGAGTGACGGCTCGTCCCCCTCGTGTCCACACTGGTCAGTAGCAAGTCCGTGTGACGGACGGGTTCCTACTCGGTCTTCTGTCTCCTTTAACGTATACACTTGGTTGTTCCATAGAATTATTGTTAAAAAATTAACTTAAAAGTGATTTGGCAATCGCAGCTAGGGTTACCACCCGTACTTTATTATAGAGTACTGTACTTTATTTTGCGTAGACGTACTTTATAATCTTCAAAAGTAATAAAGTTCGTTAATATATAATTTTTTTCTTTTTTTGACTAACTGACTGACTGACTGCTACTATCACCTCACTGTGTGAGTATCCCAACGCAGTTTTAACAAATGACCGTCACACACTGTAGTGGATTGAAAGATTCTCGTGCATCTCTGTTTATTCACAATGATATTTCATGCGTCACTCAGTTCACATTTAACGTATTTGTTTTGGTTGAGGTTCCTTTCGATTCACTCAATACTTTTTTTATAAAAATAACAATATTATAAATTTTAATTTAAATACAGACTGCAAATATTATGTAAAATAATAATACTTTCATGTGATCAAAAAATTCCAGTCACAGAGTTTTTTTTTTATCAACCTCGCAGTACTTCTCCAGCATTGTCACCTAATTTGAAAAGGAGATCAGAGGCGTAGCTCAGCTCATGGGGCCCAAGCTCAGGGAGCCACTGCCAGCAAACCTCACAAGACTTGGTAGAGCTCATTTGTCCTGAGGGCCCAAAATATTTTTTTGCACCGGGACCCTTGTTAACCTAGCTGCTCCACCGAAATTCGAGCCACGGAGCGTCCAACATTAACAAATCAAAGCTTTTCCAGAGGTGAATGTCAATTTTAAGATCCATAAAAATTACAGCTGAGACAGGGATTTGAACCAGTGACTTTCAGTAGACCAATCGTGTACAACCATCTGAGCCGAGAGACAAATCTGGATGTAATGAAAAATAAGTTTTCAAACAGAAAAATCAATGTACTTTCTATATAATTTATTTTTGTTATTCCAAAACGCAAAAGAATTTTTATATGACTAAATACATATTTTTCAGTACTTCTAAATTCAGATGCTTGTGGCGTGTGATTCGGGTATCGAAGGCCCCCGGTTTTATAGGCCTCAAAATCTACCATCACCTCTGGCATAGCTTTGATTTGTTTATACGAACATGCAAGGACTTCCCCTACATTTTACGAACATCTGATGAACCCAAAGTAAGGATGAAGAAAAAGGACATTTTTCTAAAGCAATCAGTAACGCCAAAACAACATTTAGTCGTAAAGGACAGAAATTGCAATACTCTTTCTATACACTTCTCCACATCCACCAGCCCGACACCGGCCCGCACCGTCAAAAAGTGAACCTAACTAATGACGTCCGACACTCGGCCGAATGTCAGACGACATGCGGTGACTTTGAACTCTCTTCAGTCGACAACAATAAGAAAAGTTTCGGTGTGGTGATGGTGCTGGCTCGGTGCAGGCTCGGTGCGGTCTAGTGTGGACCAATCTCTCCACTGCCTTCTGGCTCATACTTTCAAAAATTAACTTCAATTTCATACATCGGCTCTAGCCATCTTTTTCACAACAACAACAACTGCAAATCGAAGATCCTTTTTTCTTGATGTTTAACGTTTCATCACCTTTAACACTCCAATTTCAAAGTTAGTCCTTATATTTACAACTATTAAGTAACTAAATATGCTTTTAACATTAAACTCCATGATCAGTGGGGCCATGTACCTCTGAGACTGAAAGAAAAAATCTTTCAAATCCTTGGCGTGTGTAAATTTGAAAGTTCCAGTTGTATGGTAATCTTAAAATCAGTTTTGATGGAAACATTTTAGAGAAGAACTGTGGATAATTCAGCAGCATTAAATTGAATTGGAGAAGGACATCAAGTGGAACATCGATCTGTTTGGTTAGGAAGGCCTATAGCATTGTACTCGAGAAAAGCCTTACATTAATGCAAGAACATTTCAAGGTGTTTTTCTTTCGGCGACATTAATTTCAGGAAACATGTCTGACAAATTAAATGAGAACTCTGACCCAGATTACAATGTACTAAATCAATATCTGGAAACGCTAAAAGAAGGCGATTCGCTAATGACTGATGGAGAGGAGAGCCACATGCCGCTGTCGTCCCATGTATTATTCCCAGTTTTCCTTGACCAAAGTAATGCGGGTTTTCATAGCTGAGGGGCCCTTTAATAGAAACCTACGGCAACCGTTTTAAAAGAAGAGCGCTGAAGTGTTATTTCAGAACAACCATTTACTATTTTTTAGAGTTTGACAGTAATTAACATACCCTACGACAAGAGCACTTAACATTAAGAACTTTTTAAATGTCGATTACAGTCTTTTTTATTCTTTTTTTATTAAAGGTGGCATCAAGCTTCTTCATTCTCGTAATGAACGCGATTTAATCCCACTTTGTCAGAAAGTTATAAAATTTATTATTGGCTACAGTAATCATCTTAATTTTGCAGTGCTATAAATAATAACTTACATAGGTGAGAGATAGTTCAAATTAAAATAACAAGTTTTAGATTATAAATTACTCTTCTTATTATTGAACTCAATAAATTTGCATATGCATCACACTACCATCAACCAAGATACTCTACAAGCACAGTGTACTCCCAATTTCCAATTTATAAACAAAGTTTTAACCTGCAGATTGAAAATCTTAACTTATGAGTTTGAAAGGCTGTTAATTACGTGAGATGCATACTCAGTGCTGAGACACGGGGGCTAATGTGAGATTGTTGCACTTCAAAATGACTTCCAATCTCATGGACACGAGTCATCATGTCGAATCAATGCTCTCGAAAATAATTAGGATCGCCAGACAATAAGAATATAACTTCCCGTCAAAACGCCAACAAACTTAACAATAACTAAAGCTTTACCTGAGCAGCTCCGCCTGACAACGATCTACTATGGTAATTACAAATATTAATAAGAATATTACTGAAATATTTCAAAACATCGTAAGATATTATTTAAGATCTTTTACTGGTAATTTGGAAGCAATATACAGCATATAAGACAGAGAAACATACTCATTTGTTCCAGTTATTAATACTGTAAAATGTAATTATAGGTTGGTGGAAAAATAAATGAATCCTTAGAAACTGTAAAAATATCTGTTATCAACAAGATAACCGCAATAACGCGTGAAAACTGCCACCCGAAGTTATTTCTCTCGTTCCCTGTGGATGCACAGTGAGGCTGAATTTAGAGAAGCAAATTTGCAGTAGCAGTTATTTCATTGTGTTACATATTTCTAACGGTAAAAATAACGCCACAATTCTTGTTACGTGTCACACGTAGATATAATGCGTATGGCATTATTGGCCGGAATACAGCACCCTGAAATGTTCGGCCGCCCGCGTTGGTTTAACTAACAGAGTTTCGGTTTGCCGCCCGTGCTGCTCTTTCGTGGCTAACTCACCTAACACGGTAATACTACCGGGTAAAGGGGACCTACAGTTCAACATGAAATCCGAACCACGGAAGCGTTCTGCCGTACTTCACATTGTACAACAAGCTGTGCCAAAGGTTAAGGTCTGGTTAAGGGCCTATGAAAGTCCCGAACCGAGGACCTTCCTATCTCCATTCCGACGCCTTAACTAGCGAGCCAACAGACTGCTCAACACCTAGATTGAAATCCTGCATATGTACTCCACCTAATATAGACTAAAACTTAGTTTAACGTAATTTAATTGTGATGGAGCATGTGATACCGTGACAATTTCCATACGCACCTATCTTCCAGTTCTTTGGTTTTTAGCTTAAATTCTTTGAGTACAATTTCCTCTCCTATCTCCAACTCACTGATGCCTCAAATAGAGTGCCATCTTGTGGTCATGGTCATCTTTATACAGGAGCCACGATCGTTTTAAACATCTTTCTTGGAGACATTCAACTGAATTAGGACTTAGCCTCACCGTAAACTATAAAACGTTTGAAACAATAGCGGGAACAGAGTAAGTAGCGCTAATTTTCAGCGGAATACACTTAAGAAATAACTTGATTTATTCCCAAAGAGTTAAAGTTATTTTTCGTGATATGTAAGCAGCGTCAAATGGGAAGCGTCACATCTGATTAGGGTGGAGGTGTGGGTGGCGATCATTTTGTCTGCACTAAACGCGTCACTACAGCCGACTGACTCTCCTGGAGGTGGTAACGAGCAGAATTACCTCAGTTCTCCTGATAAGTGCTCGGTACGTTCGACGGTGACAGAGCCGAAGTATATTTTTAGATTGATTCGTCACAACGCACTGGCAGAGTATATACCCGACATCAAGGCAGATCGATCGATGTTTCGCAACATTCAATGGTTGTAATAATTAACATGTTATAAATAATATTCATTTATATGAAAATTAAAATATTTTTTTTAAGAAAGAGAGATGCTAATAATAGCTGATCAGTCAGTTGGACCACACTGCATATTTCATCGGCACTGTGTCAACAATACTTGAAGATTTGTGACATTCTTGCAGACTCACCTAATGAAGACTGTCTTTTAGATGTAACTGACACAGCATTTTACTAATATTCAAATGAGCCATCGCTCTTTGAATTATTTATGAGTGTATAGTGGTGAGAACGGAACGAAAATTAAATAAAGTATCCAAAAAACGTATGGGGAAGCAATAGAAAAAATAAAAAGACGAAACCATGGAGTCATATCATTGACGCACTTTGATAGAGATCGAATTCTGACGTATTCGGGGGAAAGGGAGGGGAGGATGGAACCTGATAATGGAATGGATAAATACGGGCTGTTGGACGAGAATTCATATCACGATAAAACAGTGCATTTTTTTTTTATCTTTTTTTTACTGTAAACTAAGTGGCCTTCGGTTCCAATCATTTATTTGCAAACGGTAACAAGGATGGGATTGAAAGTACATCAGCGAGGGTAATTAGTGGAACAGAAAATTCATTTAAAATAATAAATTTTTTCACTGATACTGAAGTATATTGAAGTAATTACCGCAGCACAAAAGTTGCGAAAGCCATGGAGGCTACGTAAGGACAGTAATCGCTGATTGAAACACTGGCGCTAACTTCGTACTAAACTACTTTTAAACACATAATAAAATAACATTAATCTCGCGTGGTAATCAATAACAGCGGTGAAGGAAAATTTTTTTATGGAGGTCCCAAAAAACCTTTCACAACCTGGCCGTAACTGTTCATTAATTAGACCCGTTAGAGTACAGCCTACTCCAAGATTCCGCCGTCTCCTTTTCATTCTTTGTTGAATACAGGAATGTTCGGTTTTACATTACGTCTTACGATACAGCGCTGCGAAAAAATAGTAATAATTATTCATAATGACAGAAGATTTTTCTCTATTTGTCTGCCTGAGTTTTCCACGAATTTAAACAGCTCCTTTAGAAGAGCGGCCAAGTTTCCCTCTTTACGGTACGGGGTCCAAAGCATAGCTCGCATAGCAATACAGACAGCTCCTCAAACTTGACTCAAAGGCCTCCGGTCATGAAATTAGTTTTAAAAATTTCGTGAGAGAATGTTTGAAGGACTTGGCTACTACGCCTCGGAAGGAAGTGTATTCATCTCGAAGGCGAAGTATACAGCGGACCGCAAGGGAATTCCTTTGATGCGGGAAATGAAGATACTGGGGCAGCGGCAGCGGGTTATCAAACACCCGTCGGCCCTGCGATTCAAGGGACAGTCTCCAACCCAAGAGGGAGGACGTCTAGTACTAACGACCCTTAAACATCAGGCAAGTACTACGAAGTTGAAAATAATTGGTGCCAGTAATCTGTTAGATTGATGGCACCATTAAAACTCGTTCGTAGTACTAATCCTTACTCTTACGTATTAAGTAGTGCTACGTCGACATCTTGTGTTAACATGCTTTTCACTCAAGAACCATATATCCAATTTACATGCAGTTTGTTATAATTTGTAGTATCATTTTTAGCTATATTTTCTTGCGATGGACAAAGTAGGTATTTATCGGTTTTCAGCTTACTTAAATATGTTGTTAAAACAGTGGTAATAGAGGTTTTCGACTTATGTAGCCAAAACCATTACAGATGCATCAAAATAATGTTGGGAATCACCATATTTCTTGTAATGTAACTGGCCAGGAAAACTTCTTAAATGATCAAATACTCTGGAAGCATGGTGAATCGCGACTGTGTACTGAATGGAAACTAAATATACATTAATTACAGCTCCTGATAGCATCTTAATTGACACCATATTTCAGAAATATATTTAGTGTAACACCAATAAATTAATATTGAAAGCAATGTTACAAAAGAAATAAAAATGGTTCTCTTGTTAATGATTTTGTTGGAATTTGGATAATTTGCTTTTTTTCTATTTCTTCTGCGTTTTATTTGTGTTTTTTTTAATTTTTTACTCAGAGCTCTTCACAAATGATAAAATGTTCTCGGGTAACTAGCCGAGTTCACCAGAAGATGGCGACAGTGTGGTGATCGCCGAAATATCGTGCGGTAACACCTCGTTAACTCGGTTAGTTACCCGAGAACATTTCATAGATTCTCAGCGTCGAGAGAAACTTCGTTCTTAGGATTCAGTTATTTGTTGTTTCTAATACAACAATCGCCGTCACCCCGGACAGGTTCCTCACTGAACCAAACAGGAACAGAAGCATCTGTCGTGCCACCATTCAACTCAGTCTTTTTTTTTTTTTTTTTTACATTTCATTCCTCCCAGCTGAAGGCTGGGATACGGGCTGCTGGAGAGTCACGAAGACTCTTTTCAGCCTACTAATCTACGGGGAGGGAAGGGGGATGGAAGGTCGGCCGTGGCCTTGCAGGATACAATCCCAGCATTCGCCTAAATTCACTGCATGAAACCACAAAAAAACCGCAGTCAGGATGGCCGGGCGGGATTTAACCCCCGCCCTCCCGAATCTCAAGTAGTAGTGCGAATACTACTTGAGATTCGGGCCCTTTATATACCTGCTGAACCCCAGGTTAAGTCCATGCATGAACCAACAGAAACATCGAATGACAGTTGGTGGGTACCTAGTGGCACAGCGAGCCGATGGTGTCTCCAAACAGGGAAAAGTCTCTCTACCAGGGCTGGATGCAAGTCAACAATGTCAGTAACACGTAGTGGAATGCTCAATGGCTTCCTCGGTTCAATAAATTATCTTCCTTAAAAACTGTATTGGTGTATGGTAATCTAGTAATAACCATACTATCTACGAGAAAGTTATTGGGCCCCTGCGAACATATGTCCGTTGACTTGTGTGACCACCGAATGCTGCAGGCAGGTGTAGAACCAGTTGACAAGAAGATAAGTCGTGGTAGAGAGCTACCGGACTTCCATAAGGGCGTGACTGTGGGCTGTCATCCCAGTGAGCTGTCTATGTATGGGTGTAATGAAAGTTAACAGCCCAAATCAATGCTCGCACTAATTCTGTGTAAGTGGGAGATGCGTAATGCGTCAATGTTGAACGTTCTTGGTTACCTCTAATTTTGACCAAGAGACGTCACAGAATCTGGAACGTGTAACTGTCAAAACTAGGTCACACCACATGGCTCCTGCAGGTGTGTCATGCGCCATCAGGAGTATCTGTTTCCACTGGAACGTTGTGCACAGATACCCACCGGCTTGAATAATTCGGAAAAGCAGCTGCACAAAGACACATCAGGGCAGCCAATACCGCTAGGCGACTCATGTGATATTTGGACACTGGAGCAGTGAAAATCAGTTCTGCTGGACGTGGATGGATGTAGCATTTACCCGGGAGTATGAAGTTTGAAATTCCCATTAGCTAGTTCATGGCCTACGGCGTAGGTCCGCTGGTGTTTGTGTATGATAGCATAAACACAGAGGCCTATTGTAACATGCTGGATACTGCAGTGCTCCCAAAATTGTGCCGTTTTTTTTTTATGGAACCGACCCGCGTTTCAATGCCAGGTGCCATGTTTCGAGGGCTACTATGCACTGGTACGCCGACAACAATGTTCGCTGACCACAGAGGCTCATCCAGAGCCCCGACCTCCACCCTAGAGAACACATTTGGAATGAGTTGGTTAGCGGTGGTGAGAGCTCGTCAGCAGAGGCCAAAATCTTATGCTCAACTCATGGAATGGTTGCAAGAGGAATGGCGATGAATCCTAGTGGGTGTCCTGCAAACATTCGTAGAGAGCATGCCAACCAGACAAGTTGGCTGCAGTTACAGCCACAAGAGGTAGCCCCACGAGATTCTAACGGATTTACAACCACAGAATAAACATTGGGCATACTTGCCCCATTATTTTTTTATAGATACAATTAAGACTTTCAAAATATATCGTTAGTTCTGTATGACAATATACACAGATTATACTACTAATCTTCTGAAAGACACCTGGGACCACCGAACTTAACGTTTCCGACCGGATGACAACAGTGTCGTATCCCCTCATCCCATACGCACTGCGCAGTGGTTTGGGATCTACACGGCCACTGCGTAAACGCAACGAATATCTGTTACTATGAAGGCGATCAGTAATATGGACATCTGGATGGGGATTCGAACCCGCGTCCTCCGGAATGCGAAGCCAGAGCTTTACCGCTCACCCTCCACACTCCGTACGATTTACTGGAAATGCCGCAAGATGTTTCTAGCATTCCAGTCAGCATATGTTATTCGCAGACATACTTTAACTCATAATTGGTTTGTATAAGCAACGTCTCAGAATGTTGCTGCACTCTCCTGATTAAGAAAACTGGTTAAGAAAATTCGCAACCAAATAATAATTATATAATCTTCATAGTTCGCTCTTCACCAACGCAGGACTTTGGCGCATAGTATGGTGATTAAGAATTGTGCGCCAACATCCTTTATACCCCGCCGGCCAAGATATGAAGATGAAAATTCCCTACATCACCAGGACTCGAATTCCGGTAGCTGTAAGAGTGTGGGAGATATGGTGGTCGAAATTGGTCGACCGAGGGTATTTTGTTATTTCAACCAAAGACGTGTGCGTCCTTATATTTCACTTTGCAAACACAACTACATAGCACATATCACTATTTTTTGTGTGTGGTAATGGCCTGGAGTCTCCGATAGTGCACTATGGTGGTTAGATGTCGGTAGCTGTGGGGGTGTAGGGGGTGTGGGAGATATCTTGGTTTAAAGTGGTCGATCAGGGGCATATTCCTATCCCGACCAAAGACATGTGTGTCCCTGTATATCTTATTGCAACCATAAATACCAATTGTGTTTGTGTTTGGTATTAGGTTTGAATCTACCCTGTGTTTTCATGTCGATAGCTATAAATCAAAATTATTTACAAACACGAACGAAGTCGTGGACACCAGCTAGTGGGTGTATAAATATAATCAAGTGCTGCTGTTGGTCACATGTGTTTATAAATCTTTAATAAACATAGTCATCAAATCACATCCATTTTCATAAATCCTAAATAATCATTTCTATGTTACCTGATAATACAGAAATACACAAACAAGAGGATTGCCAATGATAATGTGGGCCCTTCTATATCTGATCGCGTAAGTTACCATCTTGACTCAGTTTTGATAACCGACTAGTATATAGTAAACATTATAATGCGTGTTTCTTATAAGAGGACCAGAGCTTCATATAGCATTTTCTCGAAATAACAACAAGAGTGTGATAACATCATTGCTTCATAGTGTGCGGTCTGGTGGCTTGGTGGTTAAGGCGTCTGACTGGAGACAAAATAGTCCCCGGTTAAAATTCTTGACTCGGAGGGAATTTTTAAAGGCACCTAACTAGACCTTCACCTCTGACACAGCTTGCTGTGTGTTTTGAAGCCCGCCAGAACTCTTCCGTTTTTCGTATTCCACGTTAAACTGTAGGTATCCTGCACCCAGTAGGATTAACGGGTTGAGGCAGTTACGATAAGGGCGGAATGCACAGCCAGTAAAAATCCTTTCACCAAGTCATTACGACCACACTATCCTTTAAATGCCATTGCTTCTATTCCCATTTCTAGCCACAATCCTTTTTCTAATAATTTCGCTTGTGACAAACAAAGAAATCCTATTTTAATTTAAAATTAATCATACTATACAACCCTAACCATCACCAATTGTTATTAATGTTTTCAACTCTGTGTATTGTTTATTTATACCTTTCTATAAAATTAATGGCGTGTAATTAGGGAAATCTTATAAAAAATGAGTACTCACAGAAAGCAATTTTAAAATACAAAGGAACTCGTAACCGAAAACAAAGATGGAAATGATTTAGAAATAATTTCATTTTATGTCAATACTAGTATGCTTTTAGACAAAAAATAAATACGGGAATCAAAATGTTTGAGTCAACACTCGAAATACGAATTCTATCCCCATAATAAAGTTGTATCCATATTATGGTACAGGAGGACTGTAGAATCAATAGTATCTCAGGCACTCTCTGAGCCGGGTAAGAGCCATCATGCTGGACAAGAGGAGTTGCGATGTATCACTGCTCCGTTAATTTCATGCACTTTATTTAAAGGTATTATCGATTCTGGCCAAGTATCATACATTTAGTTATAGCGGCAATTAAAATTTCATATTTTGTGTGACATGATTTTCAATCGGATGGTTCAGTAAATTGACTGTTTATCTTCATTTGGTTTCCTTTCATGATTAGTAAATAGAACCTGTCCTTTCTTCAAATCTTTAAATAATTAAATTGCAATTTTTTATTTACACTGAAGAGCCAAAGAAATTGGTATAGGCATTCAAACACAGATATATGTAAACACTCAGAGTACGGCGCTGCGGTCAGCAACGCCTATATAAGACAGCAGGTGTGTGGCGCAGTCGTTAGATCGGTTACTGCTGCTACAATGGCAGGTTATCACGATTTAAGTGAGTTTGAACGTGGTGCACGAGAGATGGGCCACAGTATCTTCGAGGTAGCGATGAGGTGGGGATTTTCCCATAAGTCCATTTCACGAGTGCATGCTGAATATCGGGAGTCCAGTAAAACATCAAATTTCCGACATCGCTGTGGTTGGAAAAAGATCCTGCAAGAACGGGGCCAGCCGGCCCTGGCAGTGTAGCGGCTAGCACGCTAGCTTCACATTGCAAGGGTCGCCGGTTCGAGTCCGGCCTCGGGCATGGGTGGTTTTAATTAAGTGTTGTGTTCGTCTTGTGCTGTCCTCACTGTAGTGTCCATAATATCATAATTAAAGCACAATACAGCAGTTGGTAAAAACCAAATTGGAGCTGGTTGAATGGTCGCAAAGTCCGAAGACCATATTAAAAAAAAAAAAAAGAAAAAAAAAGAACGGGGCCAACGACGACTGAACAGAATCGTTCAACGTTACAGAAGTGCAACCCCTCCGCAAATTGCTGCGGATTTCAATGTTGGGGCATCAACAACTGTCAGCGTGCGAACCATTCAATGAAATATCATCGATATGGGTCCACTCGTGTACCCTTGATGAGTGCACGACACAAAGATTTACGCCTCGCCTGAGCCCGTCATCACCGACATTTGACTGTTAATGATTGGAAACATGTTGCCTGGTCTGACGAGTCTCGTTTCCAATTGTATCTAGCGGATGGATGTGTACGGGTATTGAGAGAAACTCATGAATCCATGCACCCAGCATGTCAGCAAGGGACTGTTCAAGCTGATGGAGGCCTTGTAATGGTGTGGGGCTTGTGTAGTTGGAGTGACATGGAACCCCTGATACGTCTAGATACGAGTCTTACAGGCGACACGTACGTACGCATCCTGGCTGATCACCTGCATCCATTCGTGTCCATTGTGCATTCCGATTGACTTGGGAAATTCCAGCAGGAATACCCCACACGACCAGAATTGCTACAGAGTGACTCCAGGAACACTCTTCTGATTTTAAACACCTCCGCTGGCCACCAAATTCACAAGACATGAACATTGCTGAGCATATCTGGGATGCCTTGCAACATGCCGTTCAGAATAGATCTCCAAACCCTCGTACTCTATTAGGCAGGTGTACCAGTTTCTTTGGCTCTTCAGTGTACGAGTTAAGACAGAGTAAACCTTTGCATTAATATAACTGAATTGCAGTTTACAAACTTAATTCATTACAACTGTCGTCTCAAAGTGAGGTTGATAAATACTATTCAATGCATTACAAATTAACGACATGTTATCGTAATAAGCTTCCATATTCACAATAAATTAGTTCTTTCTTTATTGCACACAAACTCAGTTACTCAAACGGAATCGTAATTAATAGTAACTGGGTAGCAGGTACTCTACAAGGTGTTGCCCTGATGACGACTCCAGGCTGGGCTTCAAACAGTGGAACAAGTAGTAATGTGACGCAACGTAACGGCTCGCTAGGCTATTTATTAATATCATGTGCGTGAATGGCGACCAACGAAATTTTCAGAAAGATATACAAGATGCTCTCGAACCCAAATACTCAAAGATTTCTTACGAAACTTCCAAATGACTTCACACGATTTTTCTTTTGCTGCAGTTTGATGTCCTGTGTATGACTGATATAATTGTTGATAATCTATTCTAATTATGTCCGCCCCGTTGTCTCAGTCGGTTGCGACACTGTGATGGTGTCCGACACTGACACAGGGTTTGCTGATTCGAGTTCTAGTGGTTGAAGAAATTTTCATGAAAACATAGCCAGTAGGGTAGGAGAGGTGTTTGTCTAAATCTCTCTTTAGTGCGTATGTAGAATCTGTTGATTCGTGTGACGGATGCGGATGTTAAGTCCTGTGGCCCTCTTTGCCTCCTCTGGTAGAGTATGTCTGAATGGACAGACGCCGGGTTTTACCGTCTCCCTTCTCCATCTCTGATTTCATACGCCTCGAACAACACTTCGTACTGAACACACGCAAAGTCACAGTCATACGAGCACACTATGAGGAAGCAAGGGGGAAACTACCCAGCTGGCTTTCCTATGCATAGGCTTACGGTTTTACGCCTCGTCGCTGTCGAGGTCATTAGAGGCATGAAAGGACTGGGAGCAAGGACATGGAAAGAATTCGGCCATGGCCTTTTGAGGAAACCGTCCCGGCATTTGCCTCGATTGATTTTAGGAAACCATGGAAGACAGAAATCTGGATGCCCGGAAGGGGATCCGAGACTGCGTCCCCCCGAACGAGGCTCCCCCACCACGCTCAGTCATCTCCCAAGAGGAGATGGAAGAGGTACATACTCGAAGGTAATAGTAGATGCCTCGATTCGGGTATGACATCATTATAAGGAGATTCAAAATATGGGAAGTTGGTGTCACATCTTTGTGCATACAGTACGAGTATAAGCTTTCTGATAAATTTATCTGTGACTTGCTGGTTGTCTTTCTTGAGACAGAAATTGTCGACCACCTAAGCTCCGCCAAAGGGTTACTGGAAGCATAATAAAAACAGTAATCTGAACGACTGATATGGGATTTAAAATGGGTCGACCCCACGTCGTTTAGTCTGAAGTGGTTTGATGCCCAAACTTCTCTGTAACCGTATTTTTCCTTTCCCTTACTGTAAATGTTTGGAATTGTGAAGAACTCATTGAAGGATGCTTAAGAGTACAGGAACTAAGTTCTGAGCGAAACACTGACATTTGTTTTGTTTTTGAAATTTGTGGCAGCAAAATTTTAATTTGGGGCCAAATATCTCTTCCTGTACAAAAATACTCCTAGGCAATATCCTAAACTCGACGAAACATGTCCTGATGCAAGCGTAGGTTCAGCGCTAGACCAGTTGGGCGTTCAGGTTTGGTGAGTAGGCATAGTGACAGGGAGGGGTGTAATGCGAGGCGACACTCTGTCCCTGATTAGCAGCTAATGCAGCGTTCACACACCTGTGGAACAGAGCGCGTTTCATCTGCACTAATATCCAATTACTGTCCGTTCCGGGCCGTAAGGGGTGGGGGCAGTGCGATTGTGTTGCTACTTCCCAACCAGTTAACTGGCTCGGCCTCAGTGTCCAGCCAACTGGCAGGAGCAGTTACTGCTCAATCTCGCCTGTATCAGAGCTACAGTCACTGATGAAGATTCAATAATAGCCCGTAGCAGCAATTCACTTTCACAATCACGTAATTATCTACATCATTCCTGATTTTGATGAAGTAGCCCTCATTTTGTTATGATGGTTAATTAAGCAATTGCAGCTTTTGTAATACTTTTGTCTTCTAATTTCAAGTATTACAATAGATTTTCATTGACATTGTTTTTCTAGATATTGTGGCCTTTATATATATATACTGTTCAACAGTACCTATAAATTGGTAATGAATTTAAAAGCTATCTTTTTCATGATGAAGGAATATAGACTTTCTCGGTGAGTGAGTTGCGTAAAATCTTCTCGAGCTTTCCACCGGGATAGCACGTCAGTAAAAGTACAAGGCGACGTCTCAGAGCCTGCCTCTGGCTCTATCTTCCGGCGTAGCGTCGGATGTCGGAAGAGTCCCCGCTTATCAGGCCTTTGGTTGCCAGGTCCGAAATCCGACACTTCGCCGGAAGATGGACGAGAGGCAGGCTCTGAAACGTCGCCTTGTACGTTTACTGACACGCTATCCCGGTGGAAAGCTCGAGAAGATTTTACGAAACTTTTTAATGAGTATACTCAGGAAGGTAGGTTGATAACATCAAATCCCAAAATGCAAAACGTCAGGGCCACTAATTCCTAAATCTAACATAATCTTATGTACTATAATCCATTCTGTGTGAAGTACATCAGTTTAACTATAACATTTGTTGATGGCTTTAGGAATAAATGTTTGACGAATTTCGAAACTGGTGACCAAAATTATTCACAACTCACAAAAAAGATAAGAAATAACACCCCACTGTTCCAATCCCAGGAATAAGTATTAATATCACTCAATTTCCCCCCCCCCACCCCCCGATTTGATCCATTGCATTTATCAGCTTAGAGGTTACCAGAAAAATCGTATATATTCTTTCCAAAATTTGTTTTTTGTCACTAGCCATTTATATCCATTAATACCTAATATAAACCAATAAATGAGGTAACATTTTACAGATTACTGTCTCCGCTTTGGAAACATCATAAATAAACAAAGGAATTTTTTTGGAATTTGGTCCCCGAAGAGGTAAAATTATTATCATTTCTATGGCATCTTTTTTTTTTTTTTTTTTTTGGAGAGCCATTTATCTTCCTTTATACCTAACCGAAATTGATTAAATCAGGTATCATTTTTAATATTAAGGTCTCCGTTTTGGAAAGATCATATTTTAAGAAAGGAATTCTTCGGAATTCGACCCACTATCAAGGTCACGTGTATGTGGTTGTTCTGAAACAAGCCGCTAGGCTTTGCTGACGTCGATAACGATAGATAGCCGCACGCCAAATCACAAATTAATACGTTTGACACGGAGAGGTACGACAATCTCAGTACCTGCCATGCCGGCCGTGTGAGTTGTAAGTAATAATCTGTGACAGCTACAAATTACCGCCTCAAAAATTATAAAATGCATAAACAGTTTAACGCTTAACATTCACAACAGAGTTACAGTATTCACTGAGAAAAGACGACCACTGGAGCAAGCATTCAACCCAACCACCCCCTCCCTCCCATGCAAAATTTAACCTTCCAACCGCCCCCCTGCCGAGTTTGAAGTGACGGATGGACTAAACGCGGGTACACATCACAACGAGGCAACGTATGGAAGGGGCCGAGGCGAGGCGAGGCAGATCGGATGCCTCGTATGTACATTTTGTTTTGCACGAATGCAGTTCGCCGAGGCATCGAACGAGACGAGTGTCCATCCATTTTTTTTTTCTGACGAGTGTGCAGTGTTGTGAAGTAGGAGCGCGGAAATGGAACGTGGTGATGATTTAATTCGGTTAGTGCTTCACTTATAGTGATAGCTAGTTTAGTTAAAAAAGAGAAATAAAAGACGATGTTGGACGACTAAACTTTATCGAAATATATTGCTAACACGTGCGTTCTGGTAGCTCAGTGCCTAAGCGCTTGCTTTCAAAACATTCGCTGCTCCTGCCCCGGGCACGAATCCCGGCAGGCGTAGGAATTTTGAGAGTTGTGTTTAATCATATGAGCTATGCTAGGACGCTCCGTGGTTCGGATTCCACGTTAAACTGTAGGTCCCACAGGAAAGGAACTGGCCGTCCTACCTCTGACACTAAGCGTATGCCTCCTTCGGGAGGATCCAACCAACCTTCGGGTTGTGGACTAAGTTAAGTTTTATTGCTAACACGTGGGCAATTATTTTTAAACAGTATGATCGAAGAAGTAGATATTGGTCATTTCGCGCCAAGCCTCCTCTTTTTTGAACTCATTATGATAAAGTTTATCATTCTCCTTCGACAATGTGGGACGGCTTTTATCTCTTTAATAGAGGAGAGCATTTTTTCGTTGTCCTAACTCATGATTAAAAATGGTCAGAATAAAACGAAACAATAAAGAAAAACTGCTTAGCTAAAATATAGTGGTTTTATTTAGTTTCAACGCATAGTATGATTAAACACCGTCTGAGAGCCAGTGAGTGTAATCAATAACTTATAATCTACAACACATTGCGCACTTGCTATTAACATCAAAAGTACGAGATGTGTTAGCTACGCAATGTTTATTAGACATTTTTGTCTCGAATCATACTGTCACCTGCTAAAATAACACACTGTAAATGACGGCGTTTGAGTGCCTCATTGTTTTTTGGTTGTTTTTTTTTTTTTTTTGCCTTTTGTAAAAATAACTTTTCCTGTTTCACCTCATTATACACCTGTAACGAGCGGTGACATTTTATCCGGACACGATGAGCGTACTGGATGGCGTATCACTACATTGGCTGATAATACTTTCCTGAAAATCCTATCAAACAGGTATATACCTCCAGTTTCACACAGTTTAAAAAAAGGAAAGCATGCAATAGAATGTAACTCGAGCGTTGGTAACGGACGTTGAACTTAGTTTCCAGGATGAATTTCGGAAGAGTAGGCCTAAACTGGCTGGCACCGGGCTTCATCTTCTCTCTTTATAGGCGAGTAAAATTACTGGTAGCGAGTTCAAACAAGGCTACAGTACGGTAATTCTGAAAGGTCCAATACAAGATTCGAAAAACGACATTTCTGTATCAACTGTAAACAATTAATTGGCATCTGTTACCAGCCCCCACTACAACCTTATAGCCTAAGATCGTCCCGCATGATTTCTACATTTATTTGATTGAAATGCAATTTTTATTTATAATTACTAGTAGCGGAATACGATTCTGTCTGGTTGACTTTCAAAATATGGCCACAAGTATTTTTTACTAAACTTTCCAAACAAATTTCAAAGAATTTCGTTCACTTGTTTTTTTTTTTAAATACATTATAATTCATTTCAAAGATACATGTAAAAGACATAAAAAATTTGGGTTACCTATGTAGAAGTAGTCGCAAGTAAGGATTGCCAGCTGTTAAAATCAGTCGGACTGGTGTGGTGCTAACTCTCATCGCTCTTACATATATTTAACAGCTGGCAATCTTTACTTGCATCCACGTTTACATAAGCAATCCAATCTTTTTATGTTCTTTACATGACTCTCTCTGAAATGGATTATAATTTACACTGAAGTGGCAAAAGTCATGGGATAGCAGTATGCAACAAATATATAGATGACAGTAGTGTCGTTTACAAATTGTCAAATGCTTCGTGTGAGAAGGTTGATTATGTGATTATGGCTACACGACGAGAATTAACGAATTTCGAACGCGGTATGCTAGTTGGAGCTAGACGCATGGGACATTCCATTTCGGAAATCGTTACGGAATTCAACATTCCGAGATCCACAGTGTCAAGAGTGTGCCGGGAATACCTAAATTCCTCCCATCATGGACAACGCAGTGGTCGACCGCCGGCACTTAATGAGCCCGACCAGCGACGTCTGAGTAGACTTGTCAGTGTGAACAAACAAGCAACACTGCGTGAACTAATCGTCCGACGAGCGTGTCCTTTAGGAGAGTACGGCGAAATTTGGCTTTAATGGGCTATGGCAGCAGAATACCAATTCCGGTGCCATTACTAACAGCACGATATCGCCAACAGCGGCGCTCCTTGGCTCGTGACCATATCAGTTGGACCGTAGGCGACAGGGAAAAAAGTGGCTTGGTCAGATGAGTCACGATTTCAATTCGTAAGAGCTGATGGAAGGGTACGAGTGTAGCGCAGACCCCATGAAGCCATGGACCCAAGTTGTCAACAAGGCACTGTGCAAGCTGGTGGTGGCTCCATAATGGTGTGGGTTGTGTTTACATGGCGTTCAGCTACTGGGAGACCAGTTGCAACCATTCATGGACTTCATGTACCCAAACAACGATGGAATTTTGCTGGATGACAATGCGCCATGTCACTTGGCCATAACTGTTCGCGATTGGTTTGAAGAACATTCGGGATAATGCCAGCAGGGTTTGGCCACCGCGATCGCCCGACATGAATCCCATCTAACATTTATGGGACATAATCGAGAGATCAGTTCGTGCACAAAATCCTCCACCGGCATCACTTTCGGAATTATGGACGTCTATAGAGGCTGCATGACTCAATATTTCTCCAGAGGACTTCCAACGACTCGTGGAGTCCATACCACGTCGTGTTGCTGCACTTCGCCGGTAAACAGAGGACCGACACGCTATTAGCAGGGTTTCCATGACTTTCGTCACCTCAGTGTATTTAAAACACAAGTGAAAATTTTTAAAAAAAAAATAAATATAAAATACTTGCGGCCTTATTTTGATAGGCTACATGGCGTATCGTATTCTGCTACTAATAATTATACATAAAAATTGCATTTGAGTCAGGTAACAGATGGACGTAGATATCATGGAGCGTGATCTGGGATACGATAATCCCTTTAAGCTCTCAAAACAATCTTTGCCGCTAAAATAAAACCAGAGGCACGGTACCTGCGGACACGAGCAGTGCAAACTCGGAAAAAGAATTGGACAATCATTATGAAACCTTTACAAGCTGGATCCGAAACAACAATCTATCTTTGTAGCGTCGGTCAGTCACTACCTCTGCAACCGATCGCCACTGACTGCGACAAGTCCCTTCGTCAACACTGAGCCCGAAACATCAACACAGAAACATCAAGAGAGTCGAACACAGAAATCGCTCTACCTGTTCTATCAGCTGATCTGGGTTTTCCATGGTTTTTCCGGATCACTCCAGGCGTATGCTGGGATGGTTCCTCACAATAGCCCATGGGTGCCTCCTGCCATATTGCGTATATCCCTTCCACACCATTACCTTTCCGCATAGGTGCAACGCACCCTCCGCCACACACTTTTAGTGGATCGCGGAGTAATAGTAATAGTAACAGCAATAGTCGCTGAATTTACAGACCTCTTCAACAGCCCTTTCTTATTTCGTATTCAGGAGTCTCTTCAAGTTAAGCGAATCCAACCTGTATCTCGCCAGCACCGCTGTATATTAGTGTTGATATTACGCTGTTAAATAGAAAATATCACTGAAACCAGTGCAGTTATTGTCTACTCAGACCGAAGTTATGAAGCCAGGTTTCTGGGTCAGAAATCAGAGCTGCGCTGTGCCTCCCTCGCGAGATTCCCTGCCTCGCACACTAATGCGATCCCTCCCTGGCCGCGACCTCAACCACAGCAAGAGGAAACGCACAGACTTACTGTCGCATTCCTGTCCGTTTTTTGAGAGCCCCGGTTACAATTTAGCTCAGCAATAACCATAATGAAATCACTGCCTACCATAAAACCTATGGAAATACTGGTTTTCTCATCCTGTTACTTGTAGTTACTATTCAAAACTGATCTTTCATTAAAATAAGCAGAATGTTTTAAATCAGATTATGATTATTGAAGATTATGATTATTTTAATTCTAATTGTTATAATGAAATATCCAATTTTGAATAACAGTAAGAAATAAATCGCCGATCTAGAATTTCATAACCTCTAGTAGCTAGATGAATTCAGTTTCTGTAGAGTCAAGAATGGTGCGTAATTCACTGTCTTCCCCAGCGTTAACACACATTCAAACGGATTTACTTTAACTATCCCTGTTATGGAATAAGACATGAAAAACTACTGAACATTTTGCATCACCCCGGACCGTCAATCGTCAGTGCTACCTAATTTAAAAACTATTTTAAACCATATTTACGTTCATAAAATTCTAAAAATATGCTAAAGTTTTAGTTAAAAAATGACAACAAAATTAAAGGACACATTAACTTGCCTTCCAGTAAAATCTCTACACAAAATATTCTCCTCCATTAACAGTTCTGCCATGAACATCACTACCTTCTACACTCTTATCAAAATGAAATCCTACCAAAAAATAATTATACAAATAAACAATTCTACTAATGTTATTTCTACCTAGCAACATATCTATAATTTACGAACCTACAGCAACCTACGGGAATCTCTCCTACCATAAATATGTCTACCACCTTTACTCTCTACCAATCACAAGACTACCATTAACATGCCAACCAAATCGTAAACCTACCAAAATAAAACTTTACTAGAATAATTGTATACCCTCAAACATCATTACTACAAAAGCTCTACCTTAGAGTAACTTTAAAAATTTCTAACACTACGGAAAAACAACTCTACCAGAATTTCACTCTACCATAAAACACAAAATTGTCTATGTATCATGCAATGAAAGGAGCAGAAAATATTAATTAGTTTGCATCTGTAAAAGGCATATCGTGATATGTAAATTTTATCTTGAAAATTATCTGAAACAAAACTTAAATATATATTTTACTTAAAAATAAGAATAAACAAAACATGTTTAATGTTTTATAACTACTGAATTATTTCTTTGTTGAAAAATTTCTTTGTTAAATCCCTTTATGGAGATGCTTGCGTTACAATACTAAAATGTGTAAAACAATCAATTTAAAGTTAACAATAATTAATGACAGTTCGTTGTAATGGATTCTTCTAATAGATAAATGAACAATAATAAAATTTTATCAAAGATAATAGTTGATTTATCCGGAAAAAATTATAAAAAATATACTAATATGCTAAACTGAATTTTTTCATGCTAAATCATATGAAAATAAGCTAAATTGGCAACACTTCTAATCGTTGGGGCTACTTAAAGTCCTGTCTCGGAAACATAATGGGCAGAAACTACCTGTCACCTTTATTCTAGGGATGAGCAAAATATATCGATGTATCGATATATCGATATTTTTTCTAAAAATATATCGATATTTATCGCCGATATATTTATTTTCGATATATCGATACATCGATATTGTATTTAGTGTATCGATTTTAAGCACCAATTCGATATTTTTTCAACGAACGCAATTCAGTATCCAATTTAATCGTTACATGTATATAGGAAAAATATACGTACATATCCAATCTTCTGAAAGTGTCTTAAAAAGTGAATTCGTCGAAATATAACAGCTTCATCAGCGGTTGAGAGGTTAAAAACAGCTGTTAAATTTTAACAACTTTACGCTAACGTCATTTTTATGTTAGCATGTAAGCGGTAATTTTATCTTTGTAGTTGAAATATTATCTTTTCAACTTTTTTCCATTTACGAAAAAGAATTAATAGGTTAATGAACCACAAGTCATTATGAATGACTGTTAATTCATTTAAATGTCTACAATCTAGTCTACAGTCAAAACTCCTTAATCGCAAGGAATTCGTTCCGTAAATTAGCCGCAGATACGAAATGCCCATCCCTACTTTATTCGTTGTTGCTTGTTTAAGCTTTTCTTGTTTATTAAACTTCATTTTGATGTCTGTAATTAACTGCACGAACTAGAAACTTAACTACGAGTGACGAGTCGACAATTAACACTCTCCTTCATTTGTTTATTATACTTTGAACTCACGTTCACCGAACAGCATGTCATCAAAGATTATAATTCAGAGCGAAGAATTATTTAAAAACTTCAAATAAAACATGTAACGGCATAAATGTGTGTCTGTTTAGTGATTAAATATTATTAAATAGCCGATAGGCTCGCAAAGCAAACTTCACTATATGTTAATAACAACTGACCAGCATTGAACTGCTACCAACTTTTAGCGCGACAAAATGTGGCTTTTGAAACATGATGGAACAATCTATAAGCATGTTCGAGAATCTAGTCAACACGTAAACCACAAAGTAAACAATTCAAAATTGTTCATTTTTTGCATAACAATATACTAACTACAAATACTAATTGAACATTCGAACGATTTGAAATAATAACAGGAATTAGTTAAGGCTTGTTCAAACAACTTTGAATGAAATGAAGCACTGACATAACTAAAGATAAAGCGAAATACTGTGCTACCGTTGCTCCGTGATTTTAATTTAATTTAGGTAGGCCAAAAATGTCTCCTTTGCGTTGCAACATAATCTCACTTTGTCGTCGTTCTTAGTTACCCACCATCGCACAGCTTACGTAAACCTGCACCGGAGCTGACAACATTCTTAAGAAAGAAAAGCAATATTATTAAGAGGTTCATTCGTAATCTCCTTCGTCTTTTCTCTCAAACTAAAGAATTCCATTCTGGCAGGTTGGAGATGTATTTTCTTTCCAAACGAAGTGTAAACTCTAATAGTCGCTGGGTCGTACAAAGCACCTCCCATAGAAATGATCTGTTCTGTCTCATCCACTCCAAACTCCTCCCCACAATCCATTTTTCTATATCGTTCGCTTCTTTCCTATCAATGTTTCTGACGACACCAAAATGATTCAATGTATTATTTATTTGTTAGAGGGTCGAGTTTGTGAGCTCCTGCTACAGTGATACTTCCTCAAGCTTCTTAACAAATTCCATTACTACTTGACGAGATTTGGCTGCCACACTGCTTAACTTTCTCTTCTTCTTTTATTCATACACCGTTGAAATGTCCGTTCGTTTGATTATAATTTCTTGGACAATCGTCTGGTTTTTAGCGCTCCATGATATCGCATTTTAAAATATCGATATATATATATATATATATATATATATAGATAGCATCTGTTTTTCCTTTAGCAGGCTCGTATATCTGTTTCGCTACGCAATTTACTGTTATGCTTCCAACAGTGCTCTAGGCTGGAGCTTTAACAGGTCTTTACGCCGGTTTCCTTCCTCATTAAAACTGTCTCTCGCATCGAACACTTAAGATATTTGAAATGATTTTGGAAATTTATTCATTGCTGGAATGCGTTGTTCACACAATTAAATCTAACTCTCACTTTCTCCACGATGTGACTGTAACCACATTCTTTAATCACAAAACTTTTTATGAGGCATTTTCACTCGCGTCTCGCATCGCTCCTCTTAGAAAGATTCAACGAGATGTTCGTGCACGAACTGTTGTTTACACTTTTCCTAGAATTCATTCAGCGTTCAAGTTTATTAAAAAAAAACATGGAAATCAGAATTATAATAGTATATTTAAAAGTATATTTAAAAGCTATATTTTTACTGAATAAAATATCAGTCCTAGAGTAGTAGATTTACAGTAGTATTTTTATGTTTCGTTAAACAGAGTTACACTTTTAAGGGAAGTATGTAATAGATGTTTCAAAAAATGGTATACGAAATTATGTAGAATGTCACAATCTGATTTTGAATTTCTTTTGAGTAAAATTGGACGTTTAATATTGGTAAAAACTACTTTCCAATAGCAGCTAAATTTCGATTAGCCATAACTGTACGGTTTTTAGTTACCGGAAAGAATTTCATAAGTCTTCAATATTTTTTCAATATTTCAAGTGCAGCTGTATCAATAACTGTATGCGAAATTTGTAATACTATTAATACTATTTATCAATCAGAGATTTAATTAGACAGGATTTGTAAGAGTTTCGCGATCCGTTGTTGAAAGCTGTTTGAAATGCAGAAAGGACGAAATAAAAACGGAATTAAAAAAAAATATAATTAAATGAATAAAAAATTCATTACTTAAAGATAACAGTCCACAAATAACATATATTTTGTTACATTTATTAATAATTTTTTGTGTTAATCATATAAGACAATTAATTCAATAACAAAATAATGCGTAAAATCTTGTAAATATCAATCAGGTTTGATTAGACAGGACTTGTAAGAGTTATGCAATTCGTCGTCCAAAGTTGTTTCAAATGGTGAATAGATGTGATAGTGTAAACAGAATGCTCGTGCCTTTGGCTCGCACTAAACAACCGCCACAGAGCAACCACGCGAGACGAGCCTACGCAAATACAATGTTTACTAGAGATGAAACGGATAGTTGTTTGGCCGGATACCGGTTATTCGATCATCCTATAATCCGGGTAGGTGGATACTCGGCAGCCGAATATCCGGCTGAACGTTGTTATTTGAGGTCAGGAGAAACAAAAATTTCGTCAGTAAAGAATGAATCGCCTATTTGGGAATATTTTGATATAAATAATGACAGTAAGTTTTCGATTTTTTTATTACTTTTCGTGAGGCATGTTTTGGCGCAAAATTTGAATCATTTACTTTTCTCTTTGTGGACTTAACAATGACGTATATTTTTCTGTCTTCCAACAGATACATCTGCCATGACAAACTATTTGAAAATGAAACATCCAGTAAACTTTCATGAAATGAGGAAAGCTACAGCCACTGCCGTACCTATACAGCCTTTAGCCATCCACGGGACAAGTTCATCTTAGACATTTAAAAAAAAGCAATTGACTATATCAGAATCGTTTGAATGGTAATTACTTTGGGATCTAAGCGACGCAACAAACAACAACAAAAATATCATTAAGTTATTGCAGGAATCGTTGCACTAAAAAACGAGCAGTTATCTATCGTAGACAGAAGGCCTCTAGCAGACGCTTTACCCCGATATAAATACGGAGCCCAAATACATTTCCAAATAATTGTACCCGACTTCTACGATAGAATTTATTAGAAAATAAAACAAACATTTCTGGTGTTATGGCTGTTTCTGTAACTTCTAGATCTGTTACACAAATTCACAAATGGGTATCTTCTGAAGTCAAAGAATTTCCCTTGTTCTCACCCTGGAGAAAATATAGCCAGGGAGCTTAATAGTTTCGCAAATCGTTGGGCTACTGAGCAAAACAAAATACATTTACTCATTCATGACAGTTGCGCCAACATGGTGAAGGGTGTACGCGTGGCTGAGTTATGCTTCTGCCAGATGTTTCATCCATTTGCTTCAGAGATTTTTAACTGAGCCACTGAAGATCCAGCCTGAAGTGGCTTAGCTCAAGAAAAATATCTGTCAATTCAAACAAAAAAAATTACCGAACCGTCAGTTGGTGCCAGATATCAGCACGAGATGGAATTCTTGATTACGAGGACAAGCAAAATTGATTATTATCTCTTATTACAGAGAAATTGGTGTTTATTCAGTATCGGAACTAATTTCTTATGTCAAAAAAATAATAAACGGTATTTTGATTTGACCACATAGTGTTTTTTATTTTTATTTAGACTTATTATGTACTTAACATTTGTGAATTTAAAGAAAATTTTATGAAATTTTTTAAATTTATTGAGAATCCTGTACTTGCCGGATATTGACATACTATCCGGTATCCGGCCGGATAGTTGCCGGATATCAGTTTCCTCTATAGTGTTTACACTCTCGTGTTCGTGCAGTCTCGCGGTAGCTCCCGTGAGAGTGTAAGCACCGAGCGGGGCGCTGTAACGGTTAGCGTTCTCGCCTCGCATTCGGGAGGACGGCGATTCGAATCCCCGTCCGGGCATCCAGATTTGGGTTTTCCATGGTTTCCCCAAATCACTCCAGGCAAATGCCGGGATGCTTCCTTCAAAAGGCCATGGCCGAATTCCTTCCCATTCCTTGCCCCCATCCTTGCCCCCCATTTTTTTCCCGTCTCTAAAGACCTCGATGTTAAAAAGAGACGTAAAGCAGTTACAAAAACAAAAAAAAAAACAAAAAAACAAAAAAACAAAAAACAAAAAAAAGAGTGTAAGCGCGGCATTACATTTTTTGTGAGAGAAAAAAAAGATTGTATGACACTGTTGGCTGTAAGACCTCGAAGGGTTGTCCAGCCGAATTGTGACCGTTTCAACTTGTCGCGCAATTCGCTTCTGTAGTGGCTACCCTAATCTAAATCAGGTAGAAGGTCTCTAATGTATATTGATTGGGAGTCATTGGAAAACAGGAGGAGGGTGAAGGTACAAGGCATATGTTGGTGATGGGGTCTGGGAGGAAAATTGGTCGAAGAATTAGGAATAGTTCATGGGAGGTGTTCAGTCTGCCAGTAAAGGCCCCTGCCAGGCAGACCTCACACACAACGCGCCTGCACGCCGGGATACATATACGACTCCAAACAGGCGCAGAGACATCAAAACAAACCAGGAAAACAAATAGAATCATCTAGAAGCTAAGTGGGACTATTTCTTACAGAGGTCGCCGTACTACCACACAACGGAATTCCTGCGCCAGGCCGCCTATATAAGCGTAGCCGGCCGCTCCACCGCCAGTTCCGGCCTGACCGCGGAACCAGCTTCAACTACAGAAGACCACCGGAAGTTCGCGAGAAGTAGAAGCCGTCTCTCTCTACCCCGGATCAGGACCAGGCTAAATTTCTCGACGGTCATCCGCTAACTGTACCACATTTGTTATTGTTTACCAGTGTTTTGTGTACATAGTAATAAACCTCAAGGAACCATTAAGTGTAGTTCACTTCAGTGGCGACAAGGTTGGGATAAGAACTCTCGACCATCATGGCTACGCCAGCAGCACCTACGGAATGGCAACAGTTCCTCCAAGGACTTCTACATCAGTTCTTCGAATCTCAGAGACAACTGATTGCGGAAGTCAGGAATCTCCGCCAACCCACGGCCCCGCCTCCGTTCCCAGCATTCAACGACGACGTCGAAGAATGGGAGACCTACGAGAAGCGCATAAAACAACACTTCGCAATTCATCACATATCCAAAGAAGAAGACCAGCGTGCATATTTCCTTTCCTGGAACCAATCAAAGATGTATGTCTTGCTCACCAAACTTCAGCCACAAGACCCCGACACCCTCACCTTCACGACCATCTGTACGACACTGAATGCATACTACAGACGCCGGTACCATGTCGTCGCGGCCCGCGTCGAATTCTATCAATGCCGGAAGAAGCCCGATCAGACGTATCGCCAGTGGGCGGCCGAACTCCAAGGCCTTAGCAGAAAATGTAAGTTTCAAACTCGTTGTTCCCACGAATCCTACGCCGACGACATGGTGCGTGATCACATCATACAGGCTGCACCAGATGCCGCACTCCGGCATGACGCCCTCAAGTTAGAGGACCCATCCCTGGAGCAGGTCATCGAACTTGCCTACAAATTCGAAATATCTACGGCCGCAGATCGCCGCCTGGAGTCCTGGGCGGATGTGGCCGCAATCCGAACCGACGTAGAGGACACACAGGACGTCGCCGCCATCCAGAGCTCCCAGTCGCGCTCCTCCCGACACCACAACCGGGGACCGCTTCCTCAGAAGGACATCGAACCGGCCCGTTCCGGCAGGGGCACCAAGTCTCGGCAGCAGCAGCGGATCCCGCAGCGCCGACGCCGCAGCCCGCTCCGCCTACCCTCCTGCCCCGCCTGTTATTCAGCACATGAGAGGGAAAATTGTCCGGATCGTTGGGCTGAATGCTCACGTTGCGGCAAGGAAGGACACCTGGCGTCCGTCTGCCGCACCAACACCACCAATGCCAATCCCGGCTCTCGCCGCCCAGGGTCTTACCAAGACAGGTTGAGCGGCGCACCTATGGATATCAATCAGGTAGACACTTCCACAGCATCCAAACTTTTTATTGACGTTACGGTCAATGGCAAGCCCCTGCGCCTACAAGTCGACACAGGAGCAGCAGTCTCATTGCTTAATTATACTACTTATGTGCAAATTGGCTCGCCCCCCCTCTCGCCGGCCCCCAAGCGCCTCCTGACATACAACAAACAGGAAATAGCACTCCTGGGACAGTTCACAGCAAACGTCATGTATAAGTCTGTACATCGTTCAGTCCCCTTTTTAGTAGTTAACAGTTCTCTCACAGCAGACTTATTTGGACTGGACGCTTTCCGCTTATTCGGATTTTCAATTGAGGATAACATACACCTCGTATCTCAGCATGTTCCTTTTCCTGAAGTGGACGCCCTTTGCACCGAGTTTCAGGACCTGTTCTCACCAGGCGTCGGCTGTGCAAAGGACTTCGAAGCATCACTCCAACTCCGGCCGGACGTACGGCCTCGATACTTCCGGGCACGCCAGGTACCCGTAGCGCTTCAACAACCACTTCAGGAAGAACTTCAACGTCTCCAAGACGAAGGGATCCTCCAGCCGGTGCGGTTCAGCCCCTGGGCCACGCCGTTGGTCATAGTTCAGAAGCCAGGACGCCGCTTACGTCTCTGTGGTGACTTTAAGACCACCGTCAACCCGCATCTGCTGGTAGACGACTATCCACTTCCGAGACCGGACGACCTCTTCCGTAAACTAGCAGGAGGTACCTACTTTACAAAAATTGACCTGGCAGAAGCATACCTTCAAATCCCTTTGGATATCCAGTCCCGACAATACACAGTCATCAACACTCCCTCTGGCCTCTTCCAACTCAACCGGCTCATGTTCGGCTTGGCCAGTGCTCCAGCGATTTTTCAACGGTATCTCGAACAACTTCTCCAGGATATTCCGGGATGCATCAACTATCTCGACGACATAGTCGTCACGGGACCCTCCGCTGCCGAACACATGACCAACCTCCGCCTACTCTTCCTCCGCCTCCGTGCAGCAGGATTGAAATGCAACCTTTCCAAGTGTCAATTTTTTCAACAATCCATTTCCTACCTGGGTCACATCATCGCTCAGGAAGGCATTTCCCCAGCATTTTCCTATGTGGACGCTATTTCCAACTTACCTCGGCCTCAGGATCTACATCAGTTGAAATCTTTTTTAGGCAAGATTTCATACTACAGAAAATTTATACCCTCAGCAGCACAAGTGGCAGCACCCCTGTACCACCTCTGTCGCAAGAATGTCCCGTTCCGTTGGACCCCAGCTTGCGAGACCGCATTCCACACCCTTAAACAGCAGCTCAAGTCCGCAGCATGCCTCATGCCATACACTCCAAACCTCCCCTTGATACTTGCCACAGATGCATCCGATTACGGTGTGGGGGCAGTTCTGTCTCATAAATTACCAGATGGCACGGAACGCCCCGTAGCTTACATCTCCAAAGCCCTATCGGCTGCTCAGCTTAAATATTCTCAAATCGAGAAAGAGGCGCTAGCTATTGTTTTTGCCTGCTCCAAATTCTATTCCCTTTTATATGGGATTTCTTTTCATCTCATTACCGACCACAAGCCACTCCTATCACTATTTGATCCGTCCACACGTCTGCCTACCAAAACATCCCACCGCATCCAGCGTTGGGCACTATTCCTGTCCCAGTTCAGATATACCATGCATTTCCGTACCACCTCCAGGCATGCCAATGCAGACGCCTTATCCAGACTACCGCAGGGACCAGACCTTGCCTTCGACAAGTCGGAACTTCTGGTGTTCCAGATCGACGATGACATACAAGAAGCACTGAAGACATTTCCAGTCACGGCCTCAAAAGTCGCGGCAGCCACAGGGGAGGACCCCCTCCTCCGTGTCATCCGACACCACATCCAACACGGGTGGCAAACACGTTCCCCTCCACGCCATCATCAAGACCTCAAGTTCTACTACTCCATCCGCCACCAGCTCTCAGTAGTAGAGGGAGTGCTCCTCCGCACAGAACCAAATTCCACCCCGAGGGTCGTCGTTCCGAGATCCCTACAACCGACAATCCTCCAAACTCTCCACCAAGGACACTGGGGAATTGCCCGCACCAAATCCCTTGCCAGACGCCATGTATTCTGGATCGGCCTTACCACGGATGTCACGAAGATGGTGCGGCGCTGTACCATCTGTGCCCAACAACTGCCCCGCCCCCCTCAAAAGTTCCTTTCCTGGCCGGCACCGTCCGGACCCTGGGAACGCATTCACCTCGACTTCGCTGGCCCATTCCTAGGCCACCAGTGGCTCCTAGTGACGGATGCCTTTTCCCACTTCCCATATGTCGTCCGTTGCTCCACAATCACCACAGAGGTCACCATTTCAGCCCTCACGAAGATCTTTTCCATCGAAGGATTACCATACGCTATCGTCACAGATAACGGACCGCAATTTCGAAGTCGGGAATTCCTATCCTTCTGTACCGCCAACAATATCCAACACCTCCTCACCCCGCCCTTCCACCCCCAATCTAACGGGGAGGCGGAACGGCTAGTCAGAACATTCAAAACCCAAATGACCAAATACACCACAAGTCACAAACTCGAAGAGGCATTGACACTCTTCCTCAGTTCCTATCGAACCACTCCAGTGGGGGCCAAAAGCCCGGCGGAATTGCTGCATGGCCGCCAACCTCGCACTCTCCTCCATCTCCTCTTACCCCCGCCCAAAGTACAGGTACCTTCGGGCCCATTCCGTTTCACCCCGGGCTCCCTAGTCTGGGCCCGCGGGTTTGGCTCCCGGGCCGGTTGGCTTCCGGGGGTCATCCAGCGGCCCCGGGGCCGCCAACTGTTCGACGTCAGCCTGGATGGCCGGATAGTGCGACGCCATCGAAACCAACTACGTCCCCGCTACCCCACGGCACCGTCCTCTTCCACCACGGCACGGCCATCCACTTCTTCCTCTCCTTCCCTGCCACCTCCACCACTCCTGCCGTCTAACCGTTGCTCAGGGACAGTTACAGCGCCACCAACGACGCCACAACCTGTCGGTCGCTCCGACACCCTTCAGCCGCAGCCTCTCGACCACCTGCGGGGACCATCTTCAGCGCCCCCCGTACAGCCCCCGGCCATCGACGCCGACGAACCGATGCCGTTAGCTCCACAAGTACCTCCACCACAACCTGCACCACGACGCAGGTCGGCTCGCATCGCCAGGGGAACAGCTCCGTACTCCCCTGGAGGTAGCCTTCATAGTCTGCTCCAGGGCGCCGCGGCAGACGACCTCGCAGACGTCGCAGACATCGCTTCCCCCCCTCCCCCCCCCGGGAGGGAGGTATGTTCAGTCTGCCAGTAAAGGCCCCTGCCAGGCAGACCTCACACACAACGCGCCTGCACGCCGGGATACATATACGACTCCAAACAGGCGCAGAGACATCAAAACAAACCAGGAAAACAAATAGAATCATCTAGAAGCTAAGTGGGACTATTTCTTACAGAGGTCGCCGTACTACCACACAACGGAATTCCTGCGCCAGGCCGCCTATATAAGCGTAGCCGGCCGCTCCACCGCCAGTTCCGGCCTGACCGCGGAACCAGCTTCAACTACAGAAGACCACCGGAAGTTCGCGAGAAGTAGAAGCCGTCTCTCTCTACCCCGGATCAGGACCAGGCTAAATTTCTCGACGGTCATCCGCTAACTGTACCACATTTGTTATTGTTTACCAGTGTTTTGTGTACATAGTAATAAACCTCAAGGAACCATTAAGTGTAGTTCACTTCAGGAGGAGAAAAATGTCAATGAGCACAAGCTGGCACTCGATATTATTCATAAAAGGGAGTGGGAAAAGTTTCTTTTTTGGGTAATGATGTCATGGATCGGAACAAATTACCAAGTGAATTAATAAATAATTCAGCAAAAACACTGAAGGAATTTAAAATTAAAATTTGGAAATCACAAAAGTAGATGGTGGAGATATTTAACAAACAAATTATATAACGTAATTAAAAAAAATAAAATAAGAGATGGGTAATTAGTTGACAGGGAATTGGTACCGGAGCGTGTGCTCCATCGCAATTAAATTAATAATAATAATTCTGAATCCTGCCACGCAGAATTAGTAATAATGCATGGTAAGGGAAAATGAACTAGCCTACTCCACATGAAGAATGAGGTGAAGTTCAGTTAATGACCCGTAAATGATCAGGCCAAGACTGGGATTCGAACCAGGGACTTTTCCTCTCCGAGTCAGACGCCTTAACTTAATGAACCACTAGATTAGGTCTTTCAAATAAATTCACTTCAAAGAACTTATCGTTAATATCTTTTGTTTTAGGATAACAACCATAACAAATGGTCTACCTGGTAATGGTAGTGTTTACTACATCATTCTCACTCATCCCACAATTAACGGACGCTGCTTTATTCATTACAAATTAGCCTTGAACATGAGTTCTATTAGAGTAAGCGTAAATGATATGTATTCGGAAGCGAATCGATAAATTTTTTTTTATGTTGATCCATAATATAAACGTGATATACCTTTATTCATACTACGGGATACTTGTATTGATTCCATGTAACCATCCTTTACTCTACTCCAGCTAAAATAATAGCAACGGGGAACTTATTCAACAGAAAGTAATAACAATCCGCTAGCTTTATAACTTCATGATACCATCAATGTAAGCATTTTAATTAAATTGGTCTGTTTTATTTATTTTCAAAAGTTCAAATTCACATTTCGTGGGTTCCGTTATCCGACAGAGTTATATGTGTTACTTTAGGTAATGAGAAATTCGATATACGTTACTAAATTCAGAAATGTCAGGTAAAATTAATTGAAACTGGAAATAGACCTGTAAGCGCCAGGCCCCACACGTGACGGCAGGCACAAAGGGATTTCTGCCACGCAGAACTGATTCGTGTGTGAAACTTCACTTAGAATTAGACTCCTGATGTTTCGAGACCAATATCCCAGCAACTGTAAGCTCGAAAACATTCAAACACAGACATCAAAATAAAAAGGAACTAGTGAATCCTAATTTACATATTTCATGTCTGTCTACATTATAAAGAAGAGCTGCAGCTCCAAGACTTTACAGTGAAAGTTTATTTATGCTGGGGCAATATTACATATAGTACTACTTTTAGACTTCAAAAATGAAACTGGAACGTCTTTCCCCATAGTAAGATAGCTTATGGGTAACAATCGACACTGTTAATATAATTTGATACCTTACGTGTATTTTGTCTCAATTCAGACCCAACAGCTATAAATTTAACCTAAAAACTTATAACAAGTTAGAGAATGTTCAGGGTAGGTTTAGGGTGGTACAATTCGTTTCAAACTGTCCCAGGATCCTGTGTTTTCGTCGCTGCGTACTATTTCTGTTAGTTACTCCCCTAGGCAATATACTTTATCTTTTACCCTGCGACTGTCTAGGGATGCAGGCCACCTGGTGATAGTTTCTGTATGACCGCAACTACCGTCTCTATCATCACTATTGTACTCCTGTCACAATGGGGGGAACGTTGTGCCGCCTTACACTCTCGCGCAAGTCGACGCGAGACAGCGCGAACACGAGAGTGTAAACACTGCGCTCGCGTAGTCTCGCCTCGCGTGGTCGCTCGCGAGTGCCGCTCGCCTAAGTGTCGGTTTTTTGGCACGAGTCAAAGGCGCGAGCACGTTGTTTACATTACACTAATGCATTGAAACAGCTTTGATTGACGGATCGCAAATCTGTTGTTGATCCTTCATAATTAAACCTATGGTTAATCTTTACATGCTCCTGTGTATTTTGTTATTGAGTTAATCCATCAAATATGATTAATACAAATAATATTAATAATATATATGAAAGGATTGCTTGAAGACTAAATAAGACAATCGATTATCTTTTAGTAAACTAAATAAAAATTATAACGATAAGATAGAAAAATTAGTTAATTTAAACATAGCACTTTTTTATTTCCCTTCTTTATTTCATCCTTTAAGACAGCATGAAAAGTTTCACGAACTTAATATACAATTATTGATATAGCTGAGTTTGAAATTTTGAACAAATATAAATACTTTTGAAACTGTCTCCAGTAGCTAAAAATAGTACAGCTATGGTTAATCGAAATTTTCAGTGTACTAGTATCCTGAATCTGTTCCATATTTCTCTTGAAAGTGTAAAACTGTTTAATAAAAGTAAAAAATATAAACCTACTAGTCTGTGATTGATATTTTATTCAGTAACTTGTCCCCAGCCTCTAATGACCTCTACGTCGACGAGGCGTAAAGCCATAAGTAACAAAAACAAAGTAAACGGCAGTTCGTGTCAGCGCTCGTGCACTAACATTTCGACGAGGCTCGAAGCGAGAGTGCAAATGCGGCATTAGTGTTGCCACAGATCTGTTAACCATGTGAACTGCATTCTGTATTACCAATGTCAATTTTTCATTGTGAACGGATTAGTATGTGAAGAGGAACTCGTGGTTCGTTCCAGCATTCACACAAACGATTGCGGAAAACCGACACCAGGATGGCCTTTGATTGAAAGTTGGTTCGAATCCCGGTCAGACCATCAAGATTTGGGTTTCCCAAATCACTCCAGGCGAATGCCGGGATGGTTCCTGCGAAAGATCACGACTGAATTACTTTCCGCTCCTTACCCCCAGTCCTTTCCCGCCTCTAATCACCACAACGTCTATAAGGCGTAAACACAGAAGCTTGGCATTCTCCCCAGCAGAATACTGTTGCCCTACATGGCTTGGTAGTACTAATACTGCCAAAGTTGACACCCAGCTTAATGCTGCTTTGAGAACAATGAGTGGTGTCTTTAGGTCTACCCCAGTATCCAGGCTGCCTGTACTTTCCAACATTCCTCCACCATATTTGAGGAGAAAATCGATGTTGCTTAGAGAATTGGAAGGAGTGGGGAGAAACAACATGATTCCTCTGCATGGAGATCTTCTTCAGCTGCCTCGCACATGACTAAAATCGAGGAGACCTGCCTACATGGAAGCAGCCAATCTCAGATATGACAACTTTAACCTGTATGAAGAGTGGAGAAAGGAGTGGGAAGCCCACACCAGACAACCTGTGTTCCAGGGCTTGACTTGCCAAGGCGTCTTTGGTGTCGATTGAACAGATTTCGCACGTGTCATGGAGTGTGCAATGCAACATTGCATAAATGGGGTCTCCGTGAAGATACGTTGTGTGACTGTGGTGGTATCTAAACTGCTGTCCACATTATGATAGACTGTCCAGCAAAAAGATTATCTGGAGGCCTTCTCACACTACATCAAGCTGGACCGGCTGCCGGAAGATGACTTGAATCTATAGATTTAATTTTCTGATTGACATGTCTTTTGTTGTACTTGGCATAAGATGATAATGATAATGGATCCATCTCAAAACCATGACTTCGAAATAGTCGGGCTTGCCCGTGTATATAAAGTGCAATAAGTAATCGTTAAAATTAGTTGTTTTTGAATAGTCTCAGTTTATTGATATCAGTGGTAGTTGATTGAGAGTGATGAATAAACAGCCTGGCACTATCTTCACAGAGATATGAATTACGTCAGCAAACATAAACAACCAACTGGTTGATAGAGTGTAGTGACGCTCATCTGTTTCCTAACTATACCCCTGCCCGGGTACCACATCATGCAATGAACAGGCTCGTATTTCGCTTAAAGGAAGGAAATGATGAGGCAAAATAGATACTACTTAATAGTGGCAATGCATTAATGTGAACTGATAATTCACTTAACCTTAGCAACACTGATTCGAATATAATGGTTATTTAAAAAAGTTGGTCCCCATAAAAGAAATTAAATACACTTAATAGTTTGAACAAAGTTTCATATTAAGCGGTCAACAACTCGGCTTTAAACAATCCTCAAGGGTCAAGCAAAGAAACGTTAGCAGTGTTAGGGCTTCATCCCTAAGCCGACCAAGATTGAAGAGCTGTTCTCGATTCATCTGTAAGACTAATGTGGCGATCGGATTTTCCGTTCCCATATTCACAACGCTGCACTGCACTTAAATATGCATCACGTCTTCAGTGTCAGTAAAGCTCACGCATTGTCACATTGTCAAATTCGTGAACTAGAAAAAACGAATCTGACAACTCTAAAACTTTGTACCAGCAACAGCCAACTAATATTATTCCGGAGCTTGCTGACGCTAATGACGTCTCGACTAAGTTTTGGTTTTACGTGGCTTCAAGAAAAAGGTTCAAGTGTTGAGCAGCTTGGTATGTATCTAAAGCGGTCAGGAACGTCGTGCCCGCCATACTTTTATCCATCTAGGTACAAAAGTGACGATTAAAAATTACAAGAATAATTTTAATTAGTTAATTTAAATTATTTCATTATAACCTAAATCAACAATGACATGCTGATATAACAAAGTAGAGTGTCAAGTAAAATTCAAAAAAGAAAATCAAAATAATAAATAGGAAATTTTATGGAATTAAGGAGCATGAACCCTCACAACGAAAAAGAAGTGCCAGAGAAGACTGCTGCATATTGTAAAAACGAAAAGTTGCAGCTTCCTTATTTAACTGTCTCAACTGCAACATATGGAAACCTTTAAGGATTAGTGTTACATGCAGCAAAAACGACAGTTTCTGCACTTTTCTTGCTTATGGATTTACGCCCCGTCGACGTCGAGGTCATTAGAGATGAGAAAGGACTGGGGGCAAGGAATGGGAATTAATGCTACCATGGAATTTTGAAGGAACCATCTAAGCATTCGCCTGGCGTGATTTGGGGAGACCATGGCATATTCAAATCTGGATGGTCGGACCTGGTTTCGAATCCCTGTCATCCCGAATGCTAGGCCAGTGCATTACCACTCATCCACTACGCTCGGTTTTTAGTGGAAAAGGTGACGTAACTATTTTTCTTACTTCGGAGTAGGTAAGAGTTCATAAACAGTCTTAAATATTTCTCCCGTAAACGGAATCTGTAATAATAATAATAAAATTCTCCAACGTATTGACAAAACAAGAACGCCAAACTGGGATATAGGAGATGAAGATCTGATATTCATAGTAATATTCATAGGAATTTCGGATTATTGGATTGAATTCTTAATACCTGACGATATTGAACATTGATCTTGTGTTGTATATTGCGACAACAAAACGAGAAATTTCTTGCTACATAGATTCTGCCTTTAGCGTTGTTTTTATGCTTGCTGGAAAGAACTGGATAAGAGTAGGCGATCCATTACCTATTAATGCCCAACAGCTAAAATGACTCACAGCAGAAGACAGTAGCTTTAAGTATAGCAGGTTATGGTCTAAAACTAAGAATAACCTAAATTTTCTCTCAACACTCTTAACAGAAAAAAATAATAATAATTTTACGAACTGTCGATAAGATCTCTGTAGCTAGATATTGATTCAAACCAACTATTCTCTTCTTTTACAAAATTATTTTGTAATAATAATTATAATGACAATAGTCATGATGGGAAAATGAAAAGCTTCGAATGGTTTGATTAAAGTGAATTTTATATTGGTTAGCCAGATGTGCGACTCGAAAGATCATTAAAAATTTATGTGAAGTGACCTATTGTAATTGTGACCATTTTTTTCGGTAATTCATCGTTTTCCGGAATGTTCCTGGATAGATCAATTACCTAATGACGAAAAACTGTGAAAATCGAATGAACTTAACAGTGATTCACATATTTAACATTGAACTACTTCTCCAGCCACATAATACCACTAAGTGGCAACTTAAACGTTTCAACATTTTTGAGCAAATTAGTGGTATTTGTTGAAATTTGTGCTGAACTTGCAGGTGGAAGTTATATAATAAAATATCTTCAATTAGTGGTTTTAATACTGGAAAAATAGGAAACCACATCTAACCAGAAGGAGAAATCACTCAAGTCATATTCTGAGTGTATTTTCTTACAAGTTCACAAAAATCAGTTGTAGCAGCTCAGTGACGGCAAGAACTTGTTCCGTGAACACTCAGGCGTGAAGATGCATCTTATCTCCTTAATGGAAACTCGGCATGAGTTTAGTACTTGCTGAATAACTATCTGATCAAATGGTAAAAATATTTTAATTGATACATTATAATGTGTTTTCAATAACACTTGTACATCAGTTCCTTCTGTCCTAGGCTTTGGTTTCATAGAAACAATTGATTTTATCATACAGCCCATCATAAATACCATCATACTTTGCCCTATTTTACACCTATTTTGCCATGCACATAGTTAAGAAGTGATACGAGTAAACAGACAAACAATCTTACTCTAAAACTATACATGATTACACATTTTGGGGTGGATGCTGAATTTCTTGGAAATCAAGCAAAAAGTTGATCATTTATTCTCATAGAATTTAATCATGATCACTGACGAATACAGTAATGTTGTGCTTGATTTTCTCTTATCAAGGTGGAAGACAGACGACATTGCTTATCTTCATGGAAGATCCCAACATTCCGGGACACGTAAACTTGAATGGATGGTTCTGTAATCGAACAGAAGTAGTAACAAAAGCAAGAACAGGGGCCAAGCTTGATTGAAAACAATGATAACGAACTCTCGATAACTGTCAAATGTAAACTTTCCTGGTTATTAAATTTTCGTTACCGCTTTTACCGGTCTTGCAAAAGTTATTTTCGCTTCATCATTTACAAAACAAAATAAAATCATGATTTTTTATAATTAATTCGCTGTACTTAAGAATATCTTCTTCAATTATCGAAAAAAAATATTGAGCGCAAGTACGTTTATGATATGTGTATATTAAGAAATACGACGTTACAGGTATTACTGCACACGTTTAAACAGGTAAATCCTGCCGAGCGTGGTGGTGTAACGGCTAGCGTTCTGACCTCGCATTCGGGAGGACGGCGCGGGCGGTTTGAATCCCCGTCCGGGTATCCAGATTTGGGTTTTCCATGGTTTCCCAAATCATTCCAGGCAAATGCCGGGATGCTTCCTTCCAAAGGCCTTGGCCGAATTCCTTCCCATTCCTTGCCCTTCATCCTTTCCCGTCTCTAAAGACCTCGCTGTTAGAGAGACATTAAGCAGATAAAAGAAAAGGTAAATCCTGATATTTCATTCATTCTAGTTGTAATTATTTTGTGAACAATTTAAAAAAAAAAAAAAAAGTTAACAGAGATACAGACACTAACGCAATCCTATGAATCTCATTCTAATAAGATTGGCTCATTTCGCGAACACGCTGGCGCCTAGGCTGCCAGGACAGTAGAATCGTCAGTGGTCTGTACCATCACGCGAACATTTCCCTTACGCAATTTATCCACATCCAGTACCAGAGAGAAGGAAACTCAGCACACGTATTTTTCCTCTCACTCCCACAAGAAATCGTTTTTGAAAATTTTAAGAAAATACCTTCCCTCAAACATAAGGAATAAAGTTGATATTTCGCAAGCATTCAGGAAGTTGACGTTCTAGATTAATATTGTTCATTGATCACAACGTGTTTCGTCATTTCACACACGTTACATCTGATTTAGTGATTCACTAAATTTCATATCTTAGCGATTTACCTACAGTTTTCCTCTTAATTTTATTTTGCCCTTTTCGATTAGGTTGAAGGAACTTCTGCAGTTATAATTCCCCGCAAATGAAAAACGTATGTTTTGGTACAATGTGCTGATTGTATACAGAAAGTGCACAAAAGCGTCTGTTTTCATTGACATATCGCTCAGAAATGAGCTCAATTCTAGTTTCTAAATTTGAAAAAGTCAGTATTTCTCGTTATACAAAGCAATATGAAAGTTACTTAATGATTATATTACAACTTGAGTTTATAATTTTCTTCTATTAATATTTAATTTGATTGGTAGGAAGCGCAGGCTCCGGTGCAGATTCCCTACACTCCCATTACTTCTCCTTTCTCTTGCCCGCCTACTTTTACTCTTCACTAAATTTAATTTTGAATTCTTTCAGTGTTTTTTGTAAATTGTTCATCACTTCCATTAGTAATTTATTCCAATCCCTGACACTCTTACTTACAAAAGAACCACACCCTGGTACCTGAAATCGAATGCCAGCTTGTGGCCAAGGTCATCTTTTCCCTCCATGCACCGCTCTAAAATCTTCCGATAATACCTTCTAAGTCTCATAAAAAAAATATACACCCTGCACACATCTTCAAACATCCTCCCATCTTCCAGACCAGCTCCTTTATCAAATCACTAACTGATTTTGCTCTACGATGATTTCCAGACATGTACCCTCCTTTGCACAAATTGCACCCCTTCTAATCCCTGTATATGATAACCAAAATATGGGTCCCATACTGCACCACCATATTCAAGTAATGGCCTGACCAAAGTTGTAGAAAGTTCGTAACGCCTAGAATACGGACTTTCGTAGCAAATTATCTGAGCGCTTGAAAGTTATATGCATGTCTGATAAATTAAATATGTTAAGTCTTTTTCTTCCTCAAATCACACCCTGAAAATTAATGCCTTTAAATGACATCTTTATTTGTGAATGTTCGTTGCATGCTAGATGATTGGTAGGCTTGCAATAGGGCTGATTGTAATAAGGTCTTTGTGGAGACGTACTGGCGAGTAAAATGCGTTTGAACAGAGGTTGTTAGAAGAGAACAGTAAGAGTTTAGTTGTTCTTTTGCTAAGGAAGGTGTTAAAAATCTGACGATAGTTTCCACCTAATATTACACAAAAGCAAGTGGGCCGAAAGTTTATTTTACGTTTTAAAGAGTAACAATTACAGTATAATATGAATCTATTTTTAGGATTAACTATTGTACTGTGAAGAGAAGTTCTGTCAGAGTAATGTTTACAAATTATACCGATTTCTCTTTACAGCTTTTTAACGGTAATAAAGAAGGGCAAAGGAGTACATTTTTATTTGTGTGAGAGAAGTTTCATTGCATTATTTTCAGATTTTTTGCAACAAACTTTACATTTTCTTCTTTAAACATCGGCTGCTGCATGAAATATTGAACTAAACGGTAAGTAATAGGCAAACAATCGGCATATCAGTCGCTATTAAAGGAAACCTCGTCTGCTGAATCGCATAATGCTGCAGGTGATTCGAAGCCAACTTTACTTGTTACTCAAACTCAAATGCGTTTCATTACACAGTAGTTACTGCCCCGGTTGCATATATTTCAAAACGTTAATTTTTCTGTAGAAATGCATATATTTGTCAGGTTTTAATTTAATTAGGGGATTTTGCTAGTAGTAACATATGACCACCAAAAAAAATTCTGATAGTAAATATACTGAAACATTATTACCATCAGCTGCAGTAAATAACGATCAACAATTTTCACTTTCGATTTTCGATTCCCGCCAACTTAGCACCGTTGTTGTTGACTGTTTTATTGTATATTATTTCATTTCAGTAGATTGTTACAACAAACTTTACGAACGCATGAGCTTGTAAAACAAAGCAACTGCAGCGAATCTTAAATATGCACTATTACTGACTGTACATGGCTTGTAATTTCACGAATACAGAAAATAGGTCATCAAAACCAATATTTCTCAGGACTTTATGTCACCAAAGGTCAACTTGCCGATAGTTTTTTTTATTACGTATTATTATTTTTATTTTCTTATTGCTTTACGCCTCGTCGACGGTTAAGGTCATTAGAGGCGGGATGGGACTGGGGACAAGGAACGGGAAGAAATTCGGCTATTACCTTTTTGAAGGAAGCACCCTGGCATTCGCCTGGAGTGATTTGGGGAAACAATGGAAAACCCAAATCTGGATGCCCGGACGGGGATTCGAACCCGCGTCCTCCCGAATGCGAGGCCAGAACGTTAACCGTTCACTCACCAAGCTCGGTTTGCCGATAGTGCTATTAGGATTAAATTTCACCTTACTTACATAACTCATTAAATACGCTACACATTCATTAAATTTTAAGGAAAACTTTGGCCGAAGGGCTTTATAAAAAATTTCACTGAATTTCCATTGGGAAAAGATACTAAGCTAAAATAGTGGTCTAGATATAGAACTTTTAAATAAAAATACGAAAAACTGGTTATTCTGAAAATTAAGTGCAAAATTTGTGGGAGACTTATACAAAAGTACGAGTATACTAAAAACAATTCATGGGTTGCAAAATGCAGAATCTCGATACAGACATTTTTGCGATCTTCAGATTCACTTTACAATTAATTGCTTTAATACAGAATACAATCTCAATGAGGATTTATTTAAATAATTGATTACAGGTATCCTTATTACAGCAATTATACGAGAATATATTTCTCTCCCACAAACATCAAACACGTACCCGCACATCATGAAATCCGTTATCGACATATTCTTAAGCTGCGTTGCCAGGCGCGTTGTGAGGGAGGCCTTTCATATTTGCCGCATGCACTAGCAGGGACAGCGCGCCTCGACCCATCGCGGACTGCCATACAACGCGCCGTGCGAATGCACCTTTAGAATACTTCCTCAACTCAACAAAGTGACTTAGTGAATTAAAAGATAAAATGGTTCTCCCACTGAAAAGGAATACCTTTGGTAATGATATGGACTTCCTTTTACGATCACTAGGATTCTATTAACCGTATTTCCTTTGTTTCAAGCGTTTCAGAAAATATTTTCATATCTGCTTGACTCTTAGCTGTTGCAGAAAACAGTTTTTAAATGTGAGTTAGTAGCTGTTTCCCCGTTGTGAGACTAAAGTAAAATTTGTGGGTCTGAAGTACAAACTTCTCTTACACACAAACGGTATAAAATTTAGTCAAAATCAAGAAATCGGCCAAAGCAAATTAGAAATTTAAAAAGCTTATTAAAAGGTATAATTTAATTAAATAAAAGAAGTACATATGGGATTTTGTAATAAGCCTAATGTGGTACTAACGTCCTTCGCTGGATTGCCTATTATCCAGATTTCCGTTTTCTTGGCTCTCGCTAAGTCATTCCAAGCGAATAGCGTAACTGCTACTTCAGAGAGGTCGTGGATGACAGGAAACCTATAAACCAAATTGTAAAAAGTCTGAAATTCCGGTTTAAAAATCTAACCAGGATCAGGCTCTTCTAGTTCCTTAATCTCATTCTGACGAAATTTCAAATTTGAGAATCTATTGCAGTGGAAATGATCTTTTTAAAAAAACTGGTGAAGAATATATTTGTATTTTGGGGCTGTTACCGCCAGTAACTAACGGAGAAACGTTTATTGAGAGTTATGAAAAATCTACAAATAATCTGCCTGACAATAATAAATAACCTTGCAGACACTAACAGCCTTTAATCTATTAATACCGGATCCGAATAGACAGCAAGAGACTAGCGAATGTTAACAGATAGCTTAAAATATTTTACAAGAAGAAAGTAATTTTAATATCTATTCTACGTGCACCTCGTTTCTCTTCCTTCCCGAAACACACGAAGAAAGGCAGCGTAAGATAAACGATCACAGTCTTTCCAGTAAAATGTTTGCTTGTTAGAGCTGTAAATGTAACGAGAAATTCTGTACCCGTATGTATTCGTTACTAAACCAATCTCTACCCGTTACTTTCGAATCGTTTGTCGTTACTTTTGGTACAATCGAATACTAGCATCAAGCATTGCATCGAGTCGCTTCGCATACGGGACAATTCGTACTTGGTAAAGTTTAAGTAAATTGTTTATTTAGTAAAATAAGTTTAACTAAGTTGTTCGTTTGGATAAAACTTGAAGTAAAGTAATTAGCATATGGATCTCACGGAAAACCTCTGAATGAACACACGATTTACTGTAATTAATATTACATACGAAAGAATAATCTAATTTCAAAACAAACACCTGTTTGCATACAAAAAAAAAAGACCTGACCTTTCGCCTGACTGACATATCTATTGACAATAGCTAATGACGGTTATTTTTTAAAGTAGCCTACTCAAAACCCTGCATGGAGATATATGATATGATAATGGGACATGTATGGGACAAGTATTTAACAAATATTATAATCTCATCAAAGTATTTCGTTTTTAAATCGGAGGTTTCACCACTATCTTTCGTTACTGTTTTCATTTATTTTTGTAAATTCTTCATCTTTTTGTGATTAGATTCGTAATTGTTGTTGCGTCGCGGTTATAACAAACATTCTACATCAAAGCCAGTACCGCATTGATCACATAGATCCTGCGGTAATTAAAATTCATTGGTTGCTATTTCACATTACTTCTAATACAAATGACCACTAGCATGAAGCTTCGCATGAATGACTTCGTTAGTACTTTGTAAAGTTCGAGAATATTGTTCATTGAGTAAAGTAAATTTAGGTAAATTGTTCATACATTTGATTTACTACATTGAATATTACATACTTCAGAATAATACCTAATATTACAATCGCAGCTCACTTAAATCAGCTAATTTCAAAACAAACTTCTGCTCATTCAATCGCTGGGCGAACCGTTCCAGCTCCCGCATGACGCATGATACGTCGTGTTTATACGTTTATCGAATCAAACTGACAACAATACGACAAATGAGAGTAATGAAACATGCGAGTAACGAAATGAATTTGTGAGTAACGATTCGGTACTTCGAGTCAGGCGACGAATCAGTTACTCAATAACGAATACATACGGTTTTCTACAGCTCTATTGCGTGTACCTGTGATACTGTGAGACACCTATTGATCACCTCACACAGCGAGTTGGCCTTTGAACCTCTTGCGAAGTAGGCCTTCAACCCACAGTCCACCCTGCGACAGTCTACTATGTTCTCTTGAATAAAATGTCACATCTATGCGAAATTTACAACTAGCTGTCTTTACCGCGGATATAATATAGCCAGATATAGCGATCCAACTGAATTTTCAAACCACTACACTACTAGCTACAAATTTAATCTTTCCAAAGTTAAAAGATGGCAACTCGTGAGATTTCAGTCCGGTAAGTACTGTTTACTAGAATCTACACTCAAACTCATGCAACAATCATTTCGAGTAATGAAAGAGTTTTAAAAAAAGTATTTTCAGATTCCTAAGTTTTGTCAGTTCCAGTTACTTAAGGAATTTTCGCCGTCACTTATGCATTATCGTTTTTCAAAAATTTCTATCCCAACATTAATGCAAAATAATGTTAATTTGAACTTAAAACGAACAAAAATTATTTTGGGCTACTAAAAAATAAAGATAGTCCTACACTGGTAAAAACAATAAGAATAATTATACCATAAGTAGAAGTGTGTTATGTTATGACAAAATGGCAGAGTCTCAATCTGCTGCAATTATAGGTGTGTCGTGGAATTAAAAATTAGCACCGGGCATACGCTCCATCGCAATTTATTAAATTAATAAATTTCAAACCCCAGAGCGTTATAGAATGCTCATATGAACAAAACAAAACCCGTAAAAATTCCTGGTCTCACAATACCACTCCCCATACGGAAAATTCTACTTTTATCTATAAACAAAGATTTGTTGAGATTTTGGATAATACCTGGTGTCGCGCACAAATAAACTCACTCCTTCTGGAAACGTTTGGATACATTATTAGCTATAAATTTCCTTTCTCGACGATTCAATAATCGGAAGACGTGACATTACAGAACCAGCACTGAAAAAATTGTGCATAAGCTGATTAAGATGGAATTGTACTTAGATGAATTACTCATTGAGATACTTATAATCGCACATGTATCAATAAAACACATCTGTCCTTTTAAATATCAAACTTGACTCAATTTTCTCAAGTCATACTATAAGAAAAGATTAATAAAACGAAAACAGCGTTGTTGCACACTTCTTTGTCTATGACCTTTGAGTAGTAACTGAAATTAAAATGCATTAACATACACTCTGCAAATACAATGAAGTACTATGATCTCACGAAGGAATAGAGAAGGTCATGTATGAGTTACACAGCCGTCTTTGTGTTATTTTTCTTTATTTACAAAAATAACATAACATTCCAGATAACTTCCTTGCAAAGTATGCCCCACTGCCTATCGGCCAAGTCTTCGATTTTATGCTCAGAAATTACAAAAGAAGTGTTAAACACATTTTCACGTTGCCTCAAGTACCTGCCCAAAAATGTTTATTAGCTCTCCTACTATTGGACGTTAAGAATAATGAATGTTTAAACAAATACATTGCAGTCGCCAATGGTTAAATGGCAAAATCAGGAAACAATTAACACTCGTATCGATATAGGGATTTTGTTGAATACAGCAGAATGGTCCTAGAGTACGGAGTGGTCAGACACAACTGCAGCTTTACTGGTAGGTAGTGTAAGTTTAATCATTCAAGTTATCACTAACAATGATGAATTAAAGTCTTTTCTATACCTTTCCTTAGCAAGGGGGAGAAATTATTCCCTATAGCACAGTGTTTCTCAACCTTCTTCAACCGGAGAACCAGTAAACTGTCAAAAATAATGCTATCACTATCTTATATGGGCCTAATTTTTTTTCCTTTGCGTATATTGTTAACATGTGGGATATATTTTATTGTACCTTTTTTCCGACTGGTTTGATGCAATTCTCTCCCTCTCTTGCGCTAACCTCTTCGTCTTTTACATTATCTGCTTCATATATTCTAATCTGTGTCTTCTTCTACAATTCTTACCTTCCACACATTTTGAATTCCTATGGTTACAAAACTAAAAGTGAACTATTCACCAGAATCTTAATACCAAACCAAATGAATGATAATGTTCCTCCATTAACAAATTAACCAGTCCTATATGTCTCAAAATATGTCATACTATCCTGTCTCTTCATTCTGTAAGCCTCTTCTACAAACTTCTTTTCTCACCCATCATTTCCAGAACTCGTTGATTTACTTTATTGTACCATTATAACATAATAAATCTAAAGTATATTTTGAATTCCTATGGTTATGAAACTAAAAGTGAACTATTCACCAGAATCTTAATACCAAACCAAATGAATGATAATGTTAATGCAGGCTGGATGCTACACTAAGCCACAGCCATATATGCAAAAATAAAATACACTAAACCTTCATCTATTATTTTTGGTTACTTCGCCACTCTTATCCTACCAACGCTCCCCCACATTCCGTGGTACACACAGCTACTACAAGAGCCTAAGAAATCGGTTTTTTATTTGATCCCTACACGAACTGCGCATTTTTGATGTCAACTGGAAATGAGTAGACTATTGTAGGAACAATACTGTACCATACTAATCTTGGAAATGATATATTTTTGCCTTATAATTGAAATATCCGGGCTTATAACATACACACGATTATAGAGGATGAATATGATATCTAAATTTATAATATTCTTCGGTGGACCGCAGGATTGAAAGATTTAATTTTATGTTTACGGAAATAATTTTGTTACGTTATTTACAAACATTTATCTCACTGTGACTACGAAAGAAATGTCTTATATGGGGAGGTTAGTAGTTTGTTTAATGCAGAGAAAGAAGGATTTGCAATAAGTAAATTTAGATTCGGATTTTTGTGATGCGTGTTGGTTTCTTGTGTGTTGCTACTCACAGAGCTACCACGGCGCCCGCCCGCTGCCTCGGCCCGGCGCCCACTGCCGCCGCAGACGCCCGGGCGCCGCGGCGCGCCGCGACGCCTACTTGTTGCTCCGCGCCGCCCCGCGCACGGCGCAGGCGCCGCCGCTCAGCAGCAGGTAGTCGGACCTCGCGCACTCTCTCGCGTCAAAGAGGAGTGTGTGCCACGCATATCAACACGCATTTAACTCTGATTTATTGTTTATTCCCAAACACGTTTCGCTCTTCTGTTGTAGGGCTTCGTCAGTGATTGTAAATGTACATCATGTTATTACGAACAGTCTCCATAGTTTTTGTGTGGATAGTAACGAGAAATGTAGTGATGAACCTACGAGTCAATGTGGGATAATAATGAAAAGTAAAGATAGCTTTCTCACGGAAAACGGTGTCGCCTACGTTGAGGGCGGAAAAGTGTGTTACGTTGATTACAGTGCGACATCGTATTTATTAGCATTTAGCCATATCGACCACTCAGCAACCACATGAATCTTGTTTTAATACCCTTTATCTTGTTAATGTATATTTCGTGGAAGAAATTAAAAAGGTAGTTTCTCTACAAGAAAGTTTCGGAAAGTTGTGCTATTTTTATGTGAGGGAGATTTCGTGGAGAATGTCAAAGTGTAGCACGTGACAGAGTTCGAAAATATGAGCTACTTTGTAAACTATTTCAAGCAATTGCACACAAATTCATTAGTGAAATGTCCTTTTCTGTAACCATAGGTTAATAATGATTTCTTTTTTCGAGCTTTATGGTTAGTCGAGATCGACATCTTTAGAGCTGTGAGAGGATATGGGGTAAGGAATGAGAAGGAATTTGATCGTAGCCTTTTGGCCGAACTATGTAAAACCGGATGAAGAGAGATCTTAGACGAATCCCTGCTGCCCTTGAGGCCAGAATGACGCTGTATAAGATCTTTGTAAAAGATCAAAGATATTTTATAAATTATTTTACAGTGTCATGGGACATATTTTTGTTATAATACATCTTTTCTAAAATTCTTTAATAAAATGTAATACGTTGAGCTTAAATTATATGAAAGGTTTCGTTTTTCTACTAAAGTAAACAAAGAAAATGTCGCAAGCAAAGTTACCGAAGTTTGTTAGGACTGTGGAATCAATGAGAATCTTGATTTCTGAGTATGAACAAAAGGAAATGTTGTACAGTCAGAAACATGTAGACTGTAAGAATAAGAATAAAAGGTGGACACTTAAGAGAAGATTGCTAAGTTAATTAGTTCTGTGAAGGAAGGCTGTACTCTCGATGGCGTGAAAAAGAAAATTAATGGACTAAGAAACTAGTACTTGACAGGTATATGGAATAATAGCAGAGGGAATTCACTGAGCAATACGGATGCTATGCCGCAGAATGGTGTAGATCCGCCACCTGCACTTAAGTACAACCCATTGCACATACACTATAAGAGTAAACACCCAATATAATATATCGGTAGGGTCAGTGGTAATAATTCTATATAGAAAGTTTTGAAAATATTGCTGTAAGAATTTATTGGAGCTATTCTGCAACTCGACCGTAGTTTTTATAACGTGCCATGTCCTCCCCTTACATTACAGCTCACTCACTAAACTTTGATGAATTCCTTTAATATCTATCTTACAATCCAAGTTCTAACCCAAGTATGTTCTCTACTTTTTCTTCAATAAAATACGTATTGTGACAGCTGCACTTACTGCGGCAGCACCAGCATTCAAGTTTACTTCGTTCATTTCAGGTAACTATGATGAAAATTTTTTGTAGTGCAATTGGCCTGATAAAATATCTTTGATAAAATAAATATGATAAAAACTTTTATAAAAGTTTTTTGAAAAAAATCTTTTACAGTCTAATGCCGGCCTAGTGGATGATGTAGCTTATGTGGATCATATATCGAGCAAAGAAGCTAATTACAAGTGAATTCCGCAACCTCAACACATCCCAACAGTAATAGCTCAGGAATTTCCCTCCACAATGCCGAGATCCCCTTCACAATGCCGAGATCTCCCATTTATCTTCGTGGTACAGCCAGGATTGGATCAACTTTATTCTGTATGATTTACTTATTTCTTAATCTTGTTGCATAGATCCCTGCTGAGGAAGGGCATATGTGATGTGATATATGTCATGATTAATATATATACAAATACAGTATGAATAATAATCATATTGAAAAATTATTATGTGCTATAAAAACAAACAACAAAATACTAATAAATATTAATTTTTACAGCTGAATTTTGCGAAAGTCGTATTAGATGCAATTAATGTTTTTGTTCAAATTGTCAAATGGAAAAGAAGAAATAGATAATTCCTCAGTTTTGTTTAAATATATCTTTATTATCTACAAACTATTTTATACTTTTACGATAAGTGTCCCAAAATAATTACCTCCTTTTTCTATTAACGACAGTGATGTTTGTTTTTTTTACAAGTTACTTTTCTTTCTTGTACTTGTAAATTTGATGTAAAAAAGTTAAAATGTTCTATTACAAAGCACGCGAGAGAAAATATATACTGAGAAGTCACTGCAACAATACTGAACTTTAAAAGCTCAAAAATTATCTACAAGAAGTTATTGGCTTTACACCACGCGGTCGGTGTACACCACACAGCTCTTTACCGTACCAGATTTTTTTTTTTTACTTTATTAATAGTTTACCCAAAAAAAATACGTCATACGACATGACTGACGTCCATATTAAGTCCTTTGAAGCTATCCAAAGTCAGACAAGGCTCTAAATAATACCCTTGTTAATGCCTTCCACGATGCGTGGCGTGCTTAGAAAATACACTAAATGCGTATGTTGCTCAAGGGGAGTACTCTAAATAATTTCAAAACCTGTGACAAACTTGTGGTTAATTTTTTTCAAACTTACTTGGATTACTTTCTGGACAGGATAGGGGGAGTATTAAAAAAAAAAATCTCATTTTTAATGCTTAAGAAGGGAGTTTTCCATCTCCACAATCGGGAAAGACACTCCTTGACAAATATGTTTACGATACCGGTAGGTGTTTCGGAGCATTCAGTGTCTCTCCTCTGTTATTTCTTTCAGAAATCCCACAGTTGCCCGCCACAGAGTCGCAATGTGTGCAGGTGCATATAATTAAAGTCTCCAGCTACCAGTTTGAAGTCACAGTCTCTTCCTTTCTCGCAGATTTCATTTAGGTTCTCGTAAAATACATTAATCTTCTGGGCTGAACGGTGTGAAGTGGGACAACAAACCTGTACAATCCATTCCTTGTACCCTTCTTAAACATTCCGAACCAGACGAGCTATTGTTTTGGATGATGCATAATGTTCAAATACTTAATCAGTGAGGTTCTTTTTAATTATGAATTCAAGTTCATTGAGTTTACCTTCAGATTCATCGCAGATGGAAAAAAGATTGCCAGAATGTAGAAGGAAACAGTATTCGCCCTTATGGCGTACTTCACTCGGGTCTACAATTCACCAAATGATCTTGCTGAACTGAATTTCTTCAAATCTCTCATTTTACAGTTGCGAATAATCGTCTAAAATTCCATACTCCAACAACAAACAGTAGTTTTGACTTGGATGGAGTATGATGTAGCGGGATTGTTCTGTGGATATTGGGAGTCGGAATGATTCACTGGCTGCACTGAGAAAATACAGAAAACACGCAGTAAAGTCACTGCTTAAAGAAGTATTTTTTTTTTTGCTGTCATCAGTCTTGTTCAGACTTGTTTCATACCGAGCGTGGTGGTGTAATGGATAGCGTTCTGGCCTCGCATTCGGGAGGACGGCGGTTCGAATCCCCGACCGGGCATCCAGATTTGGGTTTTCCATGGTTTCCCAAATCACTCCAGGCAAATGCCGGGATGCTTCCTTAAAAAGGCCATGGCCGAATTCCTTCCCATTCCTTGCCCCCATCCTTTCCCGTCTCTAAAGACCTCGCTGTTCAGAGACGTAAAGCAGTTTAAAAAAAAAAAAAAAAAAAAAAAAAAAAAAAAAAAAAAAAAAAAAACTTGTTTGATGCAATCCTCCTCCATCCCTTCCTATCTTGTGCTAACCTCTTCATCTCTACATATCCTCGTATATTCCAATTTCTGTCTTCCCCTACAGTTCTTACCTCCGACTGTTCCCTCCACTAACAAATTAACAAATCCTGCATATGATCTACCAACCTCTCTCTCTTCTTTCTGTAAGCTTCTTCCACAAACTTCTTTCCTCACCCATTATTTCCAAAACTCGTTCAGTTCGTACTTTGTCCATTTAATTTTCTTCTGTAGCACCACATTTCAAATCCTTCAATTTTCTTTCTTTCTGGTATTCCTGATGTCCATGTTTCACTATCATAAAATGCTGTGCTCCACACGTAGAAATTTAAAAAGTTCTTTCTAATTCCTAGATCAATATTTGAAACTAAAAGATTTATTTATTTCATGAAGGCTCTTGTTGTTAATACTATTCTGCTTTTAACGTCATTCTTGCTTCGACCATCGGTTGTAATTTTGCTTCCCAAGCAGCAGAATTCACTTACTTCTCCAATTGCATCCGATCCTATTTTTATATTTAATCTGCTATTTATTTCTGCTATATTTAATCTCTTTAGTCTTGCTTTGATTTATATTCAGGCCAAAATCTTCCTTCAGTATTTTCTTCATGCCATTCAGTAATTACTCAATAGGAAGTAATTCTCCTATTGCATCCGATCCTATTTTTATATTTAATCTACTGTGATTGGTATCATTTCTGCTTCATTTCATTTTTTTCTTGCTTCGATTTATATTCAGTCCAAAATTATCCTTCAGTATTTTGTTAATTATACTCAGTAACTTCTCAATATCCTCAACTCGTTCTGCTAACAAGACAATGTCATCAGGAAATCGTAGCATACTGATTTTTTCTCCCTGAACACTTATGCCACATGAAAATTTTTCTTTTATTGCCTTTATTAAATATTAACGGGGATAGACTACAATTTTGTCTCACACCCTTTTTAACTGACGCATGTCCCTCATGGTTCTCTACTTTTACTATAGCTACTTGATTTTTATATAGTTTATAAAGTATTCTTCTATCTCGATATTTTAGACCTGATTTCTTTAAAATTCTTGTCCCACCTAACATTATCAAAAGGTTTTCCTAAATTAACTAATGCAATAAAAGTATCTTTGTTTTTCTTGATCCGCCCTTCAAGTATTAATCTTAAAGCCAGAATTGTTTCCCTCGTATCACGATTTTTCCTAAACCCAAACTGATCTTCAACTACTATCTCTTCTACTGCCCTTTCCATTCTTCAGTATATTATTCTGGTCAGTAATTTTGAAGCTTGTGATGTTAGACTAATGGTGCGATAATTCTCACATTTGTCGGCTTGTGATTTCTTCGGGAGTGTGAAGATGATATTATTATTAGAATCAGTCGAAATTTCTCCTGTTTCATAACTTCTTGATATCAGCTTGAATAATCTTTCGATTCCTTCTTCTCCTAGGGATTTAAGAAGTTCCGCAAGGATCTCATCAATTCTAACTGCCTTATTTGCTTTCAAGTCATTCAGAACTCTATTCAATTCTGTCCTCAAAGCAGGATCTTCTAAGTCATCAATGTTGACATCGCCTTCCTTTTCCATTACGCAATTGTTCAAGTCGTCCTCATAATACAGTTTCTCAAAGTATTCCTTCAATCGGTTAGCTCTATCGTCTGAGCTTAAAAGAGGTTTCCCACCCGCAACTTTAATGTTTACACCACTTTTCTTCATTTCTCCAAAATTCTGTTTGATCTTCGTGTATGCAACATCAACTTTTCCATGACCATTGCCTTTTCTACTTCTTCACACTTTTCTTCTACGATTTTTCTTTTGCTTTTTTCCATTTCCTGTTTATTTGATTTCTAAATTGCCTGTATTGCTCTCTTCCTGCATCATCCTGAGCATTTTTGTGCCTTCTCCTCTGATCCATCAGCTTCAAAACTTCCTCTGTGATCCAAGGTTTTCCTGCGGCTTGTTCCCTAAAACCTAATTTTTCTTTACCAGCTTTCATTGTTTCGCTCTTTAATGCGTTCCATTCGTCCTCGGTGGAGCTACTTTCCAAATTGCTTCTTAGACCTAAGTCTACCATTTCCGTAAATTATTCTCTCGTGCTAGATTGTTTCAGTTTATTCACTTCCAGTCTGTTATGCTTATGCCGCTTCCTTATTCGCTTGAATTTCAGCCTGCACTTCATCACTATCAAAACTATGGTCAGAGTCTATGTCTGCTCCTGGGTACGTTGTTGTTGTTGTTTTAGGGCGCGTCGACATCGAGGTCATTAGCGCTCCTGGGTACGCTTTACAGTCTAGAACTTGATTCCTGAATCTCTGTTGATATCTGCCTGTATCCCCTGGACGTTTCCAGGTGTATATCCTTCTTGCATGGTTCTTAAACAGTGTGTTTGCCACAACTAGCTTATATCTTTCACAAAATTCTAACAACCTGCTACCTCGCTCATTTCTTTCTCCTAGACCAAAAGATCCTGCAGTATTCCCCTCTTTTCCTTCTCCCACAATTGCATTCCAATCAGCCGTGATTATTAGATTATTAGATCAATGTATTGCTAATATTTTGACGTTTTGAGCTTCCATTAATTAAAACTATATTAATTTTTATTCGCGAGATGAAATAAGTAATTTTAAGAGATGCTGGGTAAACGAAATCCAAATCTTTCAAAGAAATGTAAGAAAACTAGGGCTATGAAAACTAGACAAAACCTAGGAGACAAATCCTCAATATTGTATATACGGATATATTTAACTGAAAATACTCCTTACAAACAGAATATTTTTACTGTTTTAAAAATTCAATGAAGTGTGGAACATAAATAGATTTCTGTTATTTTATTGCAAGATTTATTACTACTATTACTAATAAAAATAGGTCTAAAATAAATTGTATGGTCGTATTGACCTGGTGACAAGGCTTCTTTACGTCTCCGCAATCAGCCCCTTTCGTAGCCGCTTAACGTAACCCAGTAATCCTACCGGACATAGAGTACCCACAGTTCAACACGGAATCAGAACCAAGTGAGCATTCTGGCGTAATTCACATCGCACAGCCTATGCCAGAGGTGAAGGTCGAGCTAAGGACCTTTGAAAATCCTCGCCGAGACTGGGATTCAAGATGGGGACTTTTCCATCTCCAGTTGGACGCCCTAACCACTGAGCAACCAGACCTCTCAAGAAAATCTTATATTACAACACTCTTCAACGCGGACGAAGTCGCGGGTAACTGCTAGTCAATAATAAAAATAGCTTCCTCAATAGGTTTGAGTTTTATTTTGTAAGAAATCGACATTTTTCATTCCGCCACCCCACTTCCTCGAAAAAAAATATGAGTTGCCTCCCCCCCCCAATTCAGATTATTCTCCCCCCCCAGTTCTGATCTTGGATATGCCCTTGCTGTAAAGGATATTAATAAGGAACAGCAAAATTTCAGAAGATCCCACTGCACCAATAAGATAATAATAACTTTCTTTTCAATTAAAAGAACTAAAATTTTGCAAATCAAATATACATTTTTCTACCAATGTTACTCGGTTTTACAATAGTTTTTAACTATAATTCTTGTTACATAAAAACATTAAACACAACTTAATATATTTTTCTCGGGCTTCTAGCCGTGTTAATATATCATATTTGCGGGATGTTTCGAAGGCGTCCATCTCTGCCTCCATTCTCAACCAGATGTCAGTGTATAACTGTTTGTTTATTCAGCCGCTGCTACGGAAACGGTGGAAAACAAAAACCAACACAACGCGATTACGTCATCCGCTCTTCTGCTCGTTACCGGCGCGAAACTGTTTCAGCATTTTAATCGCCGGGTTCCAGGCCGCACTGAGTTGATAACCAGTGTCCCTGTTGACTAATAAATCAGTTAATCTTATTTCTACAGCCTCTGTAATAACGCTGGCCCAAAAATCTTTGACCCGGGCTAAAATGGTTGTTATTTGTTATTTATAGACCACCCACTAAAATTAGTAACTTGGTCGGCAGCGTTAAAGATGACCTAGGTTTACGAACCCCTGGTGTATATTATATACCATGTGAATGTGGCCGCGGCTACATTGGACAGACGCAGCGATGCATTGTGCAGCGATGTGTAGAGCACGCCAGAAATGTTCGTCTTGGGCAAGAAGAAAAATCTGCGGTGGCCGAACGTAGTGTGCAAGAAGGTCACACTTTTGAATTTGAAAAAACAACCATTTCAGCCCGGGTCAAAGATTTTTGGGCCAGCGTTATTACAGAGGCTGTAGAAATAAGATTAACTGATTTATTAGTCAACAGGGACACTGGTTATCAACTCAGTGCGGCCTGGAACCCGGCGATTAAAATGCTGAAACAGTTTCGCGCCGGTAACGAGCAGAAGAGCGGATGACGTAATCGCGTTGTGTTGGTTTTTGTTTTCCACCGTTTCCGTAGCAGCGGCTGAATAAACAAACAGTTATACACTGACATTTGGTTGAGAATGGAGGCAGAGATGGACGCCTTCGAAACGTCCCGCAAATATGATACGGCTGGTTAGCCCGAGAAAAATATATTAATATTCAACGCCGTGAAAAATTACGATCCTACATTAAACACAACTGATTATATCCAATCGATAAACTTGTAGTGATCTTGGTCGATCACTTGCTAAATACTTCATACTTTCCATGACAGTATCCAGGGCTACTACCTCCGCCATTCACTGCCATTATTTCTTGGCAGTCTACTATGGAGTTCTTGTCTCTCGACATTTTCTCCTTATTCATTTGATGGTGCATTACGTCACTTTGGGTGTGTCGTATTGGTTGGCGTTATGTGATTAACTTTTTATTTTGTCTTTTTAGTGTTGCCTGAGCAGTGCTAACGGTCTTCTGTGCCGGCCGGTGGGAACTTGATATCGACCGAGCACGCTGACCAGTGGGTTGTTACTCGTCTCAGCTTTCCGATAAAACGCCGTAGCGAGTGCTCGGAAGCGGTGTTTAATGGGTGGTACGCCTGCCGCCGCGTGCAGCGCCGCAGTCGGGAAGCGCGATGGCAGGTGTAGGGCGCGCTTCAGCGCCCTGTTCTGGATGACTTGAAGCCGGTTGACGTGTTTGTCCGCCGCGTAGCCCCACACTGGGCAGGCGTACTCGAGAAGTGGCCTGACCAGTGTGAGGTAGATCTTCACGCCCAGTGCAGGAGGTAGCGCACTGGTTCTGTTCAGCAGTGGGTAGAGATCGTGCAGTCTTCCGCTGGCCCTCTTGCGTACTTCATTTATGTGTGGTTGCCAAGTGAGCTTGGAGTCGAGTGTAACTCCAAGGTACTTTAAAGTTGTCTTCCAAGGAATGTCTATTCCATGGAGTTTCAGTACTGGATCCGCGTGGTTCCTGTTCCTCGGTCCATATTTCCTTGTGATGACAATCGCCTGGGTCTTCGCGGCAGTTTACTTCAATTCGACATCTGCGCGCCCAAGGCCTCCGTCTGTTGGAGTATCCCTTGTAACCTTCTGGTGGCGATGACTCTGCTTCGGCTGCTGGTGACATAAGCTGTGTCATCAGCGTAGGTAGCCGTCTGCACTCGGTCCGCCGTGGGAACGTCGGCCGTGTAGAGGGAGTAGAAGTGTTGGACCCAGTACGGACCCCTGAGGGACTCCTGCCATGATGCGCCTGCGCGTTGAAGTTTTCCCGTCGACTCTAACATGAAAAGTTCTTCCAAGCAGGTACGAGCGGATCATCTTCACTAACGGCCCCGGGAAGCCTTGTTGGTACAGTTTAAGTAGGAGCCCTGTGTGCCACACCGAATCAAACGCTCTTGCGATGTCGAGCGACACGAGGGCACAGTATTCCTTGTGCAGGAAGGCTCGGGTCGCGGACTCCACGATGCGTAGCACCTGTTGTGACGTGGAGTGGCCACGCCGGAAGCCAAACTGATGCGCGGGTAGGATGTTATTCGCCTCGATGTAGGAGTTAATCCTTCTCAGGAGCAGCCGCTCGAAGATCTTACTGACGGACGGCAAGAGGCTGATCGGCCGATAGTGCTGTGGAAAGATGGGATCTTTCCCGCTCTTGTGTACCGCCACGACTTCGGCGTGTTTCCACCGACGTGGGTATCTCTTCGTTATTTATTTATTTATTTATTTTCCATATGCAACATAGCCCAGCACCTAGTATCTAATCTGGGCCCTTATTTCCACTCATTTACATTTACATATGTTTGTATCTTATATATATATATATATATAAAACATATTAACAAATAAACAATGAATGAAAGAAAATTTTGATTCAATTTCCAATATCTACTACATCTACTGTTATTAAACAGAATGGGTACCACACCACTACTAAATCTACTACTACTGTCCCTAATATTACTGCTAACATTACTACTGCTACTACTAAAACCATTACTAATACTACTAATTCTACTATTACCACCACCAATTGTCACAGCCGCACTTCGGTCCACTATTGTTCATTTTTCTTGGTGTTGTGTGCGCTCCAAAGGCAGAGTCCCCTGGAACCGGCAGCAAAGTCAGCCGCCCAGGCCATCAAGAGTTGACCTCCTGGAATACCAAGACGGCCCCAGCTGTCGCTCAGAAGACGGCCTCTCTGGAGCACACTGAAGTTCCTCCGACGATTGATGCTGCTCATTGTCGTGGGATATCTTCCGTCAATCCGGTGTAATTGGGTTCTCCTCTTCTGCTATCTGTGGCCTTTGATTTCGCTCTTCACCATCATCAGCGTCGAGATACACTCGTAGACGGCGTCGAGCAGCACGCAGTTCCCGGTCATTTACGTTTACATCAGATGGGCGGAAGTTCCTTTCGTAGCTGTCAGCCAGGGCATTGGCCTTGGCCGCTGGCTTGTAGACGAGCCCATTCACGCCGTGCAGAGGTGGGATGCGATGTCTTCTTTTAGTGAATTTGCGGGTCTGCGCCCACATGGTTCCATCGTCAGGCTTGAGCGAGGATACGCGGGCGTCCCACTCCCGGTTCCGGTGCTCAACCAGTGCCACTTTCAGTTCCTTCTGTAGCCTGTTAAGGAGTCTCCTAGTCACAGGATTTCTGGTGATCTTCCACTCCTTGCTGACACGGTTCTTGTGCCGGATAGCCGCAATTAGGTGTGGTGGAAGCCATTGTGTGGCGACCGGTCTTCGGTTGCGCAGAGGTGTGGATGCCGACTTGGCGTCCCTCACTATTTCTTCGAAGGCGCGCAGTGCCGTATCCACGTCTTCGACTCGCTGGTTGGCTAGAGCTGAAGAGACGAGTTGTAGGTAGCTTGTCCAGTCAGTGTTGCGGAAATCTGGGTGAATCTCTTCTGTTTCCTGCCACGGTCCAACATCCACTGCGACTATCACCGGCGAATGGTCAGATGACATTCGGTTAATAGTGGTCGCGTCGATGAATCCAGTGAGGCCTTTGGTCACCGCTATGTCTATGACATCAGGCCGATAACCGCTGGCTGGGAAGTGTGTAGGCTCTTCTGGGCCCCACACACACATGTTGTGTCTGAGGGCCAGACGTCTCAATAAGTTGCCAGCTGGGTTCTTGATTCGACTGTTCCAATCGGGGTGTTTCGCATTGAAATCACCACCGATCAGAACCTTGCCCCTGATTGTCGCCAGCGCGGTGAGGTCGGCTTCCACCATCTGCCTGGTGGGGGGCCGGTAGACTGCCACGACCGTAAGTTTACCGGTAACAGTGGTAACCTCCACTCCGACGGCTTCTATTTGCTGCATTGGCGGTAGAATCACTTGGCAGTGCGGTATTCTCCGTTTGATGAAGACTGCAACTCCTCCCCCGGCTGTGAGGCGGTCTCGTCTGTAGCAGCAGTAGTTAGCTGCTGAAACACGGAGTCCCGGCTTGAGGTGGGATTCGCTGATAAGGCAGACATCTATATCCTGCTCCCTCAGAAACTGCCGGAACTCAATCATCTGTGAATACATGCCATTGGCGTTCCATATGCAGAATTTGAGATTCCGTATGTGGGGTCCTCTATCCATTGTGGTTGTGGCATTTGCAAATGGGAGAGGCCGAAGCCGACGTCGCTGAGGCATGCATGCTGCTTGTCATGGTGTCGAATCTCTGGATCAGGGTGACCATCATATTCATTATGGTATTCATCATGGTGATGAGTTGCTCCATGGTGTCTGCAGGTGCTTGTGCGGCCCGCTGCATCCTTCGCTGGATGGGATTTGGTCTGGCTGCAGGTTGCCGTGGTTCTTGTATAGCAGTCTCTGTTGGTTCCTGCAACCCCCCTGGGCTGTCTGGAGGATTTCCATTTGGTAGGACGCCAGAAGTAGCTGCAGCAAACGTACGCTTGTCTCTGCGGTTGTTGGTTATCTTCTTGGCAGGTTGCCTCTTGCCCATTGCTGCTTGCCCAGGTGTAGCTGCCAGCTGACTGTTCGTTCTTCTTTTCGAGGTTCTCTCTTGTGGTGTTCGTCCCACGAAGTCGATCGCGTGCCCTCTTATAAGCGCTGCAGCCTTTATAGCTGGCAACATGGTTGCCACCACAGTTGTGGCATTTGGCGGTGTCCTTGGTCTTCGCTGCAGTGCAGTTGTTGGAGTCGTGCGGGCCGGCGGATTTTACGCAGACCGACTTCATCCTGCAATGCCGGGCCACGTGCCCGAACAGCTGGCAGTTGTAGCATTGGGGAGGCCCGGCTGAGGCATATACTTTCCACCTGGAAGATTTCACGGTTCTCCACAGTATCTGGTACTACTGCCAGAAAGAGCGGCATTTCGACGTTCGTTCCTGGGCGTCTTAGTTGGGCAACAGCTTGAACGTCGTAGCCCAAGGCAATCAGCTCTTCTTTGAGATCGGCGACTGGAAAAGAACGTGGTATTCCCCTGAACACCACCTTAAGTCGCTTAACTTCGCCAGTAGGGAACGTAAAATACGGAGTCTGCATTTGGTCCAGTTGCTTCGTCACGGCGGAGTAGTCTTCCACGGTGGTAAACGTAAATTTAATTTTATCTCCGCCCGCTGTTTTGGCAGAGAATGGGTCTTTAGCAATCTTCTTTACCCATTCATGGAGCTTCTTATAACTCTCTTGGAATTCCACCACGATGGGCGGAATGTGTGGACTTCTGATTCTGGGAGGCTCTTCTTCTTGTAGCGGTGCAAACTGATTTGAGGTTTCCATCCGCTCGGGCTCAGGCGACGGCAGCGGCTTGCTCGTGCGGCGAGCCAACACGAACCCCTCGCTGTCGGGCAGATCTTCTGCTGTGCTGCATCCAGGCGTTGCAGTCTGGCAGCTGTTCGCAGCTATTTCTTCTTCGGTGGTCTTCCTGTAATTTATCTTCACAGCACCTCCGGGCCGAGCCGAGGTACTTGGCTCAGGGAAGCTGAAAGCCCCCTTGAGAGTCTTCTTTGCAGCTTTCTTGCCTTTGCTAGGCGCCGAGAGCTGTGACACCGGCACGCTGATTTTATAGTTGACACCTCTCACATCATTCTTGGAAATCTTCGTCTTGCCGGAAGAAGGCGGAGAGGTTCTCCTCTTTGTAGCACGGTTGTCTACAGGACCGTGGGCTATCCCAGTCGTCAGCTGCGAGTAATAAGCGTTCCGATCAGAATCCATTTCCAAGTCCATTGTGGTTTGCTGGGTCGTCATAGGCGGTGGCTGTATTGATCCATTTGAAGCCCCACTCAAGTCCGTTTCCGTATGCTCAGTCGTCGACATTGCCGCGGTTGCCGCCGGCAAAGCCGAGTACACTGGGGCACTCGGCCCGCCTGGCGCGGCAGCGCAGCTACCACTTTCCTCATCGCTAGTCATAACAGCACGGCGGCAGACTCGGAACTGTGTATCCAGGGCCGGCGAGCATGAAATAGATAAGCAATAGGAGCTATGACCTGAGAAGTAGCACGCCAATCAGCAAGTCCCAAGTCTCCTGTTGCCAAGCGCCTGTCATTACTGCAAGCTGGTATAGTGACTTCATACAGTAGGTTAGCGAGGAGTATTGCCCTCTTCCCACAGTAGTGATAGGAAGAGGGAGTATCTATTTAGACCCTGGGGGCAGTGGTCTGGGGGTCGCTGAGGCGTCGACGCTGGCGCCGCCGGGGCGGCTGCCGCAGACAGAAGATGATACCAGACGTCTAACACAAAGGTGGGCTCTACTGGGATAGTTGGGTGTGGACATTCAGATGTCCAATCAATTGATCATAGTCATGTGGGCATAGTCTTCAGGCAGATTATCAGTAATCCATTTAATTTGGGCTGCGAGGTGCCCATCAGTTACATGCTTGCCTAGTCCTTGTCCCTATCTCTAATGTTTAGTTACAAACCCAATTAAACAATATAAATATTCACGTATGCCATCAGACATTGCTCATGTAAATAAATATGTAATAAGGCAACTGCCATTTACAGTAATTTAACCTCCATTCCTATATTAATATCTGAATGTGCTGAGCCATGTAACCTGTCAGGTGTTGCAGTACGGACCAATGACGAATATTCATATCGGAACCATGGTCGATTCCTATCGTCGACTCCAGTAGAAGATTACCCTGTCTGCTGACAGGGTCACTACAAACTTTTTGTTACTTAATATTACAATTTGAGTTCAAACTCTCACTGCTTGTGTAGATACTAATACTTTACAATAATGCAAAATATTTAGCAGTCCGAGTTCTGAAAATTGAAAAAATACCATATTCTATTTTCAACGGAAAATATAACGCCTGACAAAAAAATTGATGTACCCAGAAGAGGAGAAGGAAACGAAATGAAAGTTCACAGGTTAGAAGGGTGCGTGATGTTACTTCAATGATTACAAAATCGAGTCATGTAACTTGGCAGTATGAACCCACTTATCACTATGACACATTCCCTCTGGGCTAAATGCGTGCACTGATTCGGATGGAATAGTTGTCATAAAACCGTTGATGCTCCCCTGAGGCAAGCTGGCCCACAAATATTGTGACTCGTCCTTGATATCCTCGATACTGGCACTGCGACGGAGTTGATGTTCGAGACGGTCTCACACATATTCTTTCGGCGACAGATCTATGGACTTGCTGGCCACGGCAGAGCCTCTACATCATGCAGACAGTTTTCACAGAGATACGTGTCGTGTGTGCAAAAAATTAAAAATAAATTCTGTAATAACCAAGCTTTCTATTCACATATTACTTTAATACACTAATCGTCCAGAATTTATGAACGTAAGAGCATCAGCTTAATGCATAGTCGTATGTCATCTTAGAATCAAGTCAACTCGATTTACTCGAAACAAGAAAATCACAATTCGTCCAACAGTTAGAAATTTTCGGTGCCGCGCCGCGCCTCCCGCACTTTTTTGGGCTGTAGTCTTGGAGTTCATTCGCGTGAGGGTGCTTGTTCATGGGGCGAGATTCGCATAGTCATTACTCATATATTTCTAACCAGGTGATTGCAACTAATATTTACAATGCGTATCGAGTCTTTTACTGACAAGACATGTAGCTACTTACAAAAAAACTATCTGGCACACAACACTTAAAAGGAATACAAAACCAAGGCAAAACTGAGAAGACTTCAAATTGCTTGAAATTTTTTTTAGAGCTGAGAAGTAGTCTGAATTGTCGTCACCGAAACTAGTTCAACATGCGACGGAAGAAAACTTATTTAATAGAACTTTTTTTAGCTACTTAATGTCTCTTAACAGCGAGGTCTTTAGAGACGGGAAAGGATGGGGGACAAGGAATGGGAAGGAATTCGGCTATTGCCTTATGAAGGAAGCATCCCGGCATTCAGCTGGAGTGATTGGGGAAACCGTGGAAAACCCAAATCTGGATGCCCGGACGGGGATTCGAACCGCCGTCCTCCCGAATGCGAGGCCAGAACGCTAACCGTTACACCACCACGATCAGTATTTAATAGGAGTTCTTTAGACGAGGCTCATGATGATATAGGGCAGCATGTACGAGAAGATTTAGCTATGGCTGGAACGTCGTCTGAAGTTCAAAATATTGCAAATTGGGATGTAAAAGACATATCACCACCGTCTCCTTTTCAAAGTGCAAATAATGATATTGCCACATTGTCACTCATTGGCTCTTCAGCCAGAGATGAAATAATTATTGGAGCAGCGGAAAAATCCAAGAAACAATCACGGACGTCATTTTTCAAGTATGCATTTTCAAAAAGGAATGCGGAATAGAGAAACTTATAAAATAAAATGGATTGTTTACTCTAAATCTGCAGATAAAGTGTATTGTTTTTTTTCCTGTTGTTTATCGAACAGGGCTCTCTCTTATTTGGGATAAGAAGGATTTAATGACTGGAGCTACTTATCTAAGCGTCTCGCGTAACTTCTTCAAATCACGAGTACACCATGCTCAGTTGGATAAAAGCGTTCATTCGATTAAAAAACTTCAGTGTTATAGACAAGTATTTGAAAATACAGCTTGAAGACGAAAAATCATGGTGGGTTGCTATCCTCGAATGAATGATGTCCAAAATATTCTTTTTAATACGCAATAACTTTTTGTTCAGAGGAAACTTTTGAGCTGAAACACCGGCTACTGCCACTTGACAATGGTGGCAGAGTTGTGACCGCCGAAACGTCGTATTTGATCGACAGACTAACTCGGCTAGTTACCCGAGAAAGTTTTATTCAAGGAGACTAATGTCTATTATTTTGAAAAATGTATTTAAAACGAATGAAGTTCGCAATACAATTTTGACTACGGATAAGTAATCTAAATACTTTTCCATCACGCTGAATCGAACTCCTGATGTAAATCACGTCGAACAATTATCTTTAACATTGCTTTTGTTGACATTAATAAAGACCAAGTCCAAGTTCGTGTTTCGTTGCTTACAAGCCAGAAAGTGACACCTCGAGACGTTGGAGTTGGACTCACTGGCCTATTTATCAATGATACTTTGCAAATGTTCGATTTGGATATGAACGATTGTCGAGGCCAAATATATGACAGTGGATTCAGTATGAAAGGAGGAAATAAAGATGTCCAAAAAAGACTTCTTAACCAATATCTTCTATCATTTTTTTAATCCATGTAGCTGTCACTAAATTTGGTAATAGTAGGTGCCTCCAAAACATCAGTTAAATCGGTTTCCATGTCCGAATTTCATTAAAGAATATTTGTTCTATTCTGATCAAGAAAGCGATGGGAAGTGGAATCCAAGCAATTATGACTGTCACCATTTAAATTTACGAAACTTGTTTGGAGAGTTTGGAGCCTCGCTGCAGTTCGTTATCACTACTCTTTAGTTCGCGACGGCCTTCTGCAAACGAATCAATGAACTTCAGGCTAAAGGAAATGCAGCTCTTATAGAGGTCCTAAACTGGTCTAAAAAAAAAATTACCCTCAGTATAAATAAAACAAACACCATTAAATTCATATCTTTTAGCAGATCTCGAAACTAAATAATTAAAACACTGAGTGTGTTACTAGTACAAAGATTCTAGGAAAGACTGTTGATCATGAGTTAAAGTGGAATCAACACGTACAATTATTGGGTAAGAAAATATCCACTGCAAGTTTTGTACTTATAATTATAGCTCCTGTATGTAACGACGATTTCCCCAAAGCAATATACTTTTCAAATATTCATTCAGTAGTATCATACGGAATCATCGTTTCGGCTTCAAGCAAGAAAAATATAGACTCTATTTTCAAATTACAAACATGGTAGGTAAGGATAGTAGCTAAAACTTCAAGAAGAACACATTGTAAGGACAATTCAGAATATTAGGCATCCTGACAGTTCCATCCTGTTATATCTTTAATTCAATCATGCATATCAAAAACAATTTACCACATATAGCTCCATCCATACATACTCCACAAGATCCAAAAAAATGATTTCCACACACAAAGTAAATTTAAAAGTACAAGTTTAAATAGTTTTTTCCACAAGGGAATAAAATTATATAATAAACTTCCAGTGGAAATTAAAGGAGGAAAAAAAAATTTTAACGATAGGTTAACTATTTATCTAGTAGAAAATGTTTACTACTCTGTAGAAGATTATTTAAAGTAAGTCAAATTTTATATTAAACAAATTTGTTAATAAACTAGAAATTATAGAAAAATTATGCCAAATATTATATATATACCATACATTTGTCTCACAAATTGTATACTTATATTTTATAACCACAACTAGCAGTTACCCGCGACTTCGTGCGCGTGTAAGAGTGATGTAACATAAGATTTTCTTCAGAGGTCTGGACGCTCAGTGGTTAGGGCGTCCAACTGAAGATGGAAAAGTCCCCCATCTTTAATTCCAGTCTTGGCGAGGATTTTCATAGATCCTCAGCTCGAGTTGTGTGATGTGAAGTACGCCAGAATGCTCAAGTGGTTCTGATTCCTCTATGCCCGGTAGTAGTACTGCGATCTTGTAACTCGTCGATGCGTTGTAACAACTCTCGTGTAGTCCTCGTGGCACACGGTCGGGGTGGATCACTACCTTTCAGGTTACTTCGGGCCGGGCTGGGCTCTAGGATTTTGGGCCCGGGGTAAGCAGTTAGGGTCCTCCCTCAGACCAAATGGGCGACCTTTTTTTTAGCACTACAACTTGTCGAGTGGGAGGCCCCTACAGCTGATAATAGGGTCCCCCATCAGCCTGGCGGACCCGGGACATTGTCCCCGCATACTCCCCACCCCTAACGCCGGCCATAACTTCGGACATGTTCTCCAAAGCCGTTTTGAATTCCCTAACCAAGGCATTGTTGTCGTGTAATACCCGTTGTATATTTTGTCTGGTCACTCTCTCAGTCCCTTCAATAATTCTATAACGTCTTTCAGTTTCTGCTTCTTCATCGTCCATGAAGTATATCAGTAAAAACTGTGGTTTCTTATTCGATGCAGGAAGCATAGATCCAATCGGTCATATACTTGCCCCTGGATAGTAAATCTCAGTGAAATCCTTGCTTTGCAACAATTATATCGGTTCCAAAAGACGAACATATGGAAGCAGGAATTATACTTTCTGATAAGATTCAAAAATCGCCGCGATTCATCTGTGTTGTTAGAAAACAGCTATTTCAATGGTTCCATACCTGGCATGCTGATGTCGCCTAGCTCGCGATTGTTGCAGCAACTCGTCGGTTGATGCCAAATATGCGGCCTTCTGTTGTCGCCGATTTTTCGTTTGCTCCGGTGTTTCAGTAACACTTGATGGATGGGTTGTTCTCGCTGAGCTCGCGTTCATTCGGGTGTTCCAGCAACTCGTTGCAATGCCAAATACACGGCGTGTTCTGTCTCTACCTTTTAGTTTGCTTCGGTGTTTCAGCAGCTCTTGAAATCGATTGCCGTTCGGCTTACTCTTTGCACTTAGCTCACGTTTTTCCTGGTGTCTCGGAATATCGTCCCGACACCAAGTGCTTCAGTTTGCTGTCGTCGCCCAACTTGCGACTGCTCCGGCAATGCATCAGCCACCAGAAACCCAAGACTTGCCAAACTGTTCAATCCTTTGCAGCTCTGCTTGAGGATTTGTCTCCTGGGTTTTGGCTATTTTCATAGCCTTAGTTTCCTAACATTTCTTTCGTTCGTTTCGAACCATTAATTCTGCGCTGAAACATGTTCCAATGTTAAAGTAGTAATTGATTGTTTCTACATAACTGGTTTCTCACTCTGCAAACAGAATTGAATGACCACCGGCGAATTACCACTCCGCTTGTCTGCCACTCCACTATCTGAATAACACATTGATTAATTTCACAACTTTACTTCGGTCAACGCCACCTGGTTCTGCTAAATCGTCCAAGCTTACTATAGATCTTTTGATACGATATCGGTACAAAGCGATTCATGATGTCACTAAAATGGCGCTCATGAAAGAAGCTTAAATAACTAATAATGTTTCCGTTCTCATTCTGGCCAAGGCTGCATTTTAAAATTACCGCTAGAAAATCAAAGCTTCTATCACTCGTACATTAATACATTCACTATATTTTGTTTTATTGACGTCATGAATAGCGAAATAAACTTGACTTATTATTTCAGATTGCGATACTAAATGAACGCGGATAATCAGGCTGTCAATGTGGCGCTCGTAAAAACGCTGTAAATTAAATACTGAATACATCTGAAACTACATTCAGCCGCATGAACCATGTCGTCAGCTTCATGACAATTATTGAAGTAACGTAATTTAAAAAATTATGCTAAAATGCTTGTAACTTACAGTGTTCAACGGAAAGTCCATAATTCTCTACAATTGTTAATATTGCTGGTCAAGTTTACATCGCAATAAAGCGACTTTTATTGCTCGTGATTTAGTCAGGTTTATAATGAAATTAATTGTGATAGTACTTTATGCTACACTAATTAGGAATCTTGATATACAGGGTGTTCCAAAAAGGTACGGCCAAACTTTCAGGAAACATTCCTCACACACAAACAAAGAAAATATGTTATGGTGGACATGTGTACGGAAACGCTTACTTTCCATGTTAGAGCTCATTTTATTACTTTCTCATCAAATCACATTTAAACATGGAATGGAACACAACAGCAACAGAACATACCAGCGTGACTTCAAACACTTTGTTACAGGAAATGTTCAAAATGTCCTCCGTTAGCGAGGATACATGCATACACCCAGGGCCGGCGTTAGGATTCTCGGGCCCCAGGGTAACTGTTCTCGGGGCCCCCCGCCTCTATTATTTTTTTTTTTTACACTTTGTTTTTTTTTTTGTTGATAAAGTCAGAAAATTTTAATCAAAAACAAAAAATCAAATAACACCTTTTTCAGATTTTTTTTTAATTTCTATTTAGCTAGACACGCTGGATGGAGGGCCCCTTTTGGGGCCTGGGGCCGGGTACTTTTGGCCCGCTTACCCCTCCCTAACGCCGGCCCTGCATCCACCCTCCGTCGCATGGAATCCCTGATGCGCTGATGCAGCCCTGGAGAATGGCGTATTGTTTCACAGCCTTCCACAAAACGAGCACGAAGAGTCTCTACATTTGGTACCGGGGTTGCGTAGACAAGGGCTTTCAAATGCCCCCATAAATGGAAGTCAAGAGGGTTGAGGTCAGGAGAGCGTGGGGGCCATACTAACGAAAACTAAAATGAGCTCTAACATGGAAAGTAAGCGTTTTCGACACATGTCCACATAACATATTTTCTTTGTTTGTGTGTGAGGAATGTTTCCTGAAAGTTTGGCCGTACCTTTTTGTAACACCCCTGTAGAAAATTCTGTTCCTACTCGAAATGTAGTTCCAGAGCATTTAATGCGTTGAGATGTGTTCGTATCATTTGATTTTGTAGTGGCAATATTAGCAGAAATAGTGGTTTGGTTGAAAGGCTGCCTGGACCAGAATGTTTTTGTTACAGCATAAGGCAGAAGGAATTTAGTTATTATTAGTAATCAATAAGAAGCTTTCATAAGCTCCGTGTAAATGAGGTGTATTGTGTTGTAAACGACTTCCAGTGTTGCTTCATGAAACAATAAGTTTCTACATTAGCCCATTAAATACATTCGTTTTAAGTGAAGGATTCGATAGATATTTGCAGAATATTGAGCAGTAAGTAAAAAGCACTGTTTCGTGAATTATAGTCTGTACTATTTGTACAAAAATCTTGAACAAAAAATATAAAGGGTTAGTTAAGTTTTAAATTTTGGCAAAAATAATTTGTAATACAGAGACTGTGTAGTAACAGGAAATAAATTAAACCGAGATAGAACTGAATCCTTTACATTTTTATAAATACGACTTTTCGGACACGACCACTTTTAGTGAACCGACTTTTGTGCTGGTATACTCATATCATTTTACGTTATTTGTTTTCCAAGCTTTGATTTTTCACATTTATTATGAGACATATATTACGAACGAAATTATGGTGTAATATTTGAGATGTCATACTATTTTATGTACGCAAATGAAAACATCTCTTTGCGATCTTAACAACAGTACCTACCTTCTTTTTTTAAAATTTAAGGTTAAGTACAGATTTATATTTCCTGCTTCCAAACTATTATTTGTCAAGTGCATCGGTTTTATGACTTGCACACAAACTTGCATATATAAGAAGGTTTTTGCTTTTATTTCTGGAAAGTAGTGTCTGCAATTTATGTAAAAAGCTAGGAGTAAACGTGGCACGGCTATATCTTTGTAGTTTGCGAATTGATATTAATGGCAATTTCTAAAAGAACTATGCGTTTTTGTGGGATAAAATCTATCCTATGTCACTTCGCACACAATTAACTGACTGCATGCCAAATTTCATTTAAGTATGTTGAGTTATTAAGGCGTGATTGATTCCAGAAGTACAGGGCGTTCGCCGGGAAACGCAACCCACTGTTAGCGCTACAAGGAAGAAACTGCTCCCGGCGAGCGAGCGCTCAGTTTCCGGCATTGTTCGACCGTCGGCCGCGGACTATTTCATAATAATTACGCTTCATAAACTTCAGAAACTTGTGTGCTAAGCATTTAAATGTGACGTAATTCATTAGCTTACCTTATAAAAGATGCTGGAAGTGTTGACCCTCTTGTGTAATGCACATTTCACATCTTTTGAACATATTTCGAGACACACGCTGCCCTAACTGACTTAATGATTTTTTGGGTGACTGTTCTAGTCGAAAAGCGATATCGTCAATTTTCTCCTCTGTGAGAATACGGTTGACCGACAGTCTCTTTTTGTTAAAAAATGAACCCGTTTCTCTTACTTTTTTAACCAGACGCAGAATTGTTGATTTAGCTGGCAGTAAAGCGCCAGGAAATTAGCGACGAAATTTACTGCGACACTTTTTAAACGACTTCTTCTTCAGATATTGTATCGTAGAGAAATATTCTTTGTTGCAAACTGTAACGTACCATAATTTTACTCACACTCAAACACGGTACAGATTAATAAGAGTATGAATCCCCAAACCAGCCAAACCGCAAAGAAACGTTTATTCACAACACTGATTAATAAGAGACTGAAGTCACAAACTATCTACAATGCAAAGAAACCATTCTTAACAATGTAAGGGTCACTGCACTGCACTGTTGGGGCAGCGGAGGTGTTAAACAGTGCGGTGATTCACGGTCCCGTGTGGCGGAAACTGCTGGCCCACTGACCGAGCAAGTTGCCGACGGCAACAGACTGGGAGGGTAGCGTTTTCCGGCGAACGCCCTGTACATCCAAATTTTCTCATTTACATATAGATAGATGACGAAGCCAATATACATAAAAATGTATTATATTGTGAATTAACTAAATAAATAGATAAAATTATTCAGTTGTAGCAACAGAGGCTTGTCCCTGATCCAGCTCACGGAGCAATATGAGTTCATAGATACAATCGAGGTTTGATATAACACATTGTTTCAAGTAAATATTGTAAGCAAAGCTGTGCATGCTGAAAGTAGATTCATGAAACGCATCATAATTGCTGGAAAACAGCTCGGAATTTGAGAAAGAGTACCGAGGTTTTTAATCTGCTCTCTGATAACAATTAGAGAAATTGCTTCGGGGGTGTCCATTAATGACGTAAGGTGTCATGGGGGGGGGAGGGGGAGTAAACGGAAATCTCACGTGAGATTACTAGGGTGGGGGAGGTCTACGTCAAAATCTCACGTTATTTTAGAGGGGGGTGAGGGTCCGACCAAATCTCACGAAGTCACCAGAGGGTGAGGGGACCGGAGTTCCGGAAAGACACCTCACAATATTAATGTATTGAGAATGGTCTATTATGCTCAAATTCATAGTCATTTATCATATGGAGCAATACTGTGAGCACATCAGTCCACTGCTCTAAGGTTATTCAGACATCAGAAAAAAGCAGTGAGAATTATAGGTAGCCTTCCTTCTCACAGTCACTGTAAAAATATTTTTCTTCATTTTGGTATAATGACTCTACCAGCTATATTTACCTTTTAGTGCTTAATGTATATTTAGGAGAACTATGAGAGGATTCAGTAAACCAGCAGCCAAAATTGAAGGGGGAAATAGGTACAGTTATAAAAAGGCACAGGTTTCAAATTTGAAGAGATATTTCAGAGAACAATTCAGCAAATGGAAGGAAGGCTCAGGTACAGTAGAGTCAAGGTGGGAAGAGTTCAAGGAGATAATAAGAAAGGGGGAAGAAAAATTTATTGCAAAGCAGAAAATAAAGAGATGTAGAGAACCTATGTACTATAATAGGGAAGTGAGGAGGTTAAAGAGGTTGGTAAGAAAAGAACATAACAGAGTTAAGAGACAGCAGGGTAGTAGGGAATATTTAAAACAACTAAACAAGGACTTAATAACATCAAAGAAAATGGCTAAAGATGGGTTTATGAAGAGTATTGTCAGTGCAGGAGGACCATTGACTGATGCATCTAGAAATTTCTATGGCTATATCAGAAAACTGAGGGGAAGGGAGGGTGTAGAGACACTTATAGATAAGGATGGAGAAGAAGTTACTGACGATTTGAAAAGGCAGAGATTTTAAGTAACTGGTTCAGTGAAAGCATTAGGGACAATGAATCAGAAACAGGAGGGTCTAATTCGTAGAACGAGCTTCACAACACAATTAGAAATGACAATAGTAAAAAATTGATATTCATCCTGAGGAAATCATGAAGGAAATAAGAAAGCTGAAAAAAAATAAAAGGACTGGTGAAGATAATATTACTACAAATATCTTAAAGATAGCCAGATGTGACATTGTACCTTATCTTGAAATATTATTTAAATTGAGTCTAGACACTTGCTGCTTATCACAGGACTGGAAAAGTGCAAGGGAGGGGTGAGAAATAGAGTTGAGAATTACAGGCCAATCAGTTTGTCATCAGTGGTAGGTAAATTAATGGAAAGATTGTTATGCAACCACATCAGAAATTTATGTGAGGAACGTAAGTGGTTTTCAAGCAGGCAACATGGGTTCAGGCAAGGATATTCATGCGAAACTGAGTTGGTGCGATATATGCAAGATATTTCAGATGAAATGGACAAGGGAGGCCAAATTGATAGTGTAGCACTAGATCTGTCTAAGGTGTTTGACAGAGTAAGCCATAAAATGGTAGTAAATAAGGTAAAAACCATTGGAGTGGATAAGAAAGTCATTTGCTGAGTAGAAGAATTTTTAAAAGGTAGAAAACAGAAAGTTAGGGTAGGAAATGTAGTATCAAAAGAAGTGGAAGTAAAAATGGGTGTGCCACAGGGTAGCTTATTGGGACCATTGCTATTCATTATTCTAATAAATAATTGTGTTGATTGTTTACTATCTGAAAATAGATTGTTTGCAGATGACATAATGCTGTATAAAAGAATCAAAACGATAGAGGATTGTAAAAAGTTGCAGGGTGATCTGGACAGGATATCTAATTGGGTTGGTAAACATGGAATGAATATAAATGCAAAGAAGAGTCAGCTTATTAGATACACAAATAAAAAACAAAAGGTTAATTATGAATGTAAGGTGGGGAAAGAATTGCTTGCTGAAGACTTGAAATGTAAATATCTTGGAATTACTTTTGATAACAAACTTAACTGGGCAGGACACATAGGACAGGTGGTAGGAAAAGGTTTCAAAGTTCTGCACTTGTTGGAGAGAGTGATGAGGGGATGTACGAGAGAAGTCAAGGAACTGGGTTACAAAACTTAGGTCAGATCATTGCTCGAATATGGTAGTGTAGTATGGGACCCTCATTTTACGTATCAAATACAGGAGTTGGAGAGGGTGCAAAAAAGGGCTGCTAGATTTGTTTCTGGAAATTATCGCAGAATGCAATCAGTGACGGATATGATAAAGGAGCTGGAATGGGATTCATTGCAAGACAGGAGGAGAATGAGGAGGGTCATGGGAGTGTACAGGGCATATACTGGCGATGAGGCATGGAAAGATATTGCAATAGGTATGAAAAGTAGTGCATGGAAGGGAAAAGATGACCATGACCACAAGCTGGCACTCGATTTCAGGCACAAGGGTGTAGGAAGATTCTCTTTTTTAGGTAAGGGTGTCAGGGATTGGAATGAGTTACCAAGAGAAATGATGAATAATTTACCGAAAACTTTGAAAGAATTTAAAGATAAAATTTGTAGAGGGCAAATGTAGGTAGGTGCAGGATAGGGGGAAGATGGGTGTGTAGGGAAATTGCCACCGGAGCCTGTGCTCCATTGCAATTAAATTAAATTAAATTAAATTAAATATGACGTGTTAGGTGTGAATCATACTTATAGCACTAGAAATAGAGATAACATAGGTTTCTTCAGGTGTGGGTATAGTTGCACTCAAAAAACTTTCGTCTATGTATCCATCAAGATTTTTAATGCCATACGATTGAGAATAATATTACTTCCAAATAGAATGTTCAAGAATATAATAAAAAAAATTACGTGTTAATAATTGTTTGTATAAAATTGAAGATTTTTATGAGGTAGCAGCTAATATGATATAAATTTGGAATATTTATAATTCATTGATGTATTGATTTTTATTGTCTTTGTAACGCTATAGATGTTCTCTGTAGTTTATACAATAAATAAATATACAATGGACGTCCCCTTCTCAGACTGGGTCTTAACCTATCATTAAGCCAGTCAGATCCCGATTAAAGAAAAAAATTTTTGAGTATGAGGCCGTAGATGAGGTAGCAACAGATCCAGAAGAATTGTCTGCAATTAATGTGTTCTAGCATATGATCGATACAATTGAGAATGCGTTGGTCACTCAATTTATACAACCATACAAATTCAATGATACAGTGTCGTTTTTACACATTATCAAAACAATTCCTGAAAAGTCCGAATTACAATAATTTTGTGCAGATTTAGAAATAGGTTTAACTGATGGAGAAAAATGTGACAAATCTGGTTATGAATTGGTTAAAGAACTTTCTAACTGAATGTATCGTTGGTGGGGATTGAATCAGGTGAACTTTTATTATTGAACAAAATGGTGGGCAGGATATCTTATCTTATACCTTTAAGTGAGCAATTCTTGTATATAAATATATATTTCTTGGATCTCGGAAACGACTATAACGATGTGGATGAAACTTCATATTTAGCTAGCTTTTTACTTTTTTAAGTTTATCTAAATATGTGTCTTCCCTGCAAAAACGCGAAGTTACAAGAAAGAACAATTTTTTAGTTTGGTATCTCGGATAAGGCTCTAACGCCATCTCGTAGACGTTTTAGGTACTAGAAGCCTACTAATAGTTAGGTTCTCTTTGGATTCAACAAGGAACTCATATTTTTAAACGAACAATTCATGTATACTAACTGACCCATGGGAATATTTCGCACAATATCATGATCAATCATCGTATGGTAATATAATAATGAGGAAATAAGTAAATGCAAGTATTTATTAATGAAAGGTATTTTATGTTGAAGGGTAATAATAAATGTCAATTTCACTGTAAAAAATATTGGCCTCGACAGAAGTCATTTTTTCAATCTACTTTACATTACTTCTCAGAAAACAACATTAGCAGTTGTAATGTGATCATCGTTGATTTTATGATCGTAAGTTATGTGTATCTCACACAAATATAAATATAAATGAATCCACATACTCGTGAAAAGGTAACATACGTGTAACCATAGGAAAAAACAGGTTCTGATAAATATAATGCTGCCTTCTGAAGCGTCTGATCTTCTGCTTTATTAATGTTCAAATTGTTTTCTTATCATTTAGAAAGGCAGGGTTGGTGGTGTGAGATTAATGCGAGATAAGAGCATAGTTTTATTGGAGTGAATTAATTTAGCACCGATGATGTACTCGTCTACGAGAAATACCACTAATCTTGCACCATGATTAATCTCTGATTACCATTAATTTCTATTTAACATAATAATAGCATTTTTCTTTAAAAGCAATTTATGAGATGGTAAACCATACGATCTCGAAAATTTCTCTAGCGATTTGGATGAAATTTCATATGTAGATAACGATTCGCTTTTCAAGTTTGTAATACGATTTAAAAAAAAAAAATCTTGGATTTGGTTTCTCGTAAACGACTCTTACTTCATCTCGTAGGATTCAGCTACCAGTAAGCCTACTGATGTTAGTTAAGCTCTCTTTGAAGGGAACTGTGCACTTAAAAATGCCTATGAAGCCTTCAAAAAAACCTTCAAACTTTACTCAAAATCTTGCATATTGAACAGAATTCGAAATATGCCGAGTGAAGATCGGTCACCCAGGTACTATTTATGAACACCACTTCGAATTTTACTAACCAAACCTCCAATTGTCGCTAAAGAAGAACGAAGTTTCAGTAAATTAAAATTTATCAAAACTTATTTATAATAACGCAAACTCTAGACAGTCTGTCAGATCTTGCAATTTTATCTATAGAAAATAACATTACCCAAGGACAAAAGCGAGGAAAATGGCAATCTAGACGTTTAATTGTGACTTTAAATCCTCATTACTTTTTTTTTTTAATATTTAAGAATTGTGTGAATTTGACGTATACGTGATTTGAGAATTGTGTATATCATAGTAGCTTAAATAAACTTTCTCAAACATCTAGTGTTCCTTTCTACTGTTGTTTCTCACTCATACCGCTGCTATCCTATACTAATCTTTTTGAGACTTTGCTCATGAGGAATTCATAACGCATTGATACATGTATTCGTATTTGAATCCCAGTTTTTTGATGAGGATAAAGGTAAACAGATAATACATTATTCCAAATTTTATCCTAAATCGTCCAGGCGTTTCGATGCAGGGGCGCCGACTCTGTGGGTGCTCAGGGGCTCCAGCACCCACGAGAGGTAAATAGTGGGTGCCGAGCACTCATGAGCATGGACGTCAACTAGTAATCGGCTTTGAGCAATACCTACATTACCTATCTCACACGTCGCGTGCAAAGGCAAAACGTCTGAACGAGATCGCGCCTGCTTAGCATGCGAGCGTGTGCGAATACGCGTCATACCCAAGGAGAAAGTAAAAAATACAAACCATACTTGAAAACATGTAGTGTGCGGTAAATGCAAGTGTAATTTGTGAATAACACGCACACAACCAAGCCGAGCAGCCCGCCTAGTTCTCAGTCGATCCGGTAAATAAAGCACGTGCTTTAAGAGCGCACCGCGCGTTTAGTTATCGTGTTTATTTCGGAAGATTATTAGTTTCGACTGATAAATTCGTCGTTCGAAATCGTAAAAACCTGAAGAACCCTCCACTACTAGATCTTCTCAGCTCAGTACAGTCCAACAAATCCAACCAGAAAAATGTGTTTCTGAAAATTCAATAGAAGAGAAGGAAAGGTGCAATTTTTAAAGTAAGTGGTGGACAATTTTTCGATGGCTGTTATACGATGGAGATAAAGCGTTTATTCAAATCTATAAAGTAACCATGTCTAGTAGCGTTTCTGTGTCGAAAAAATCATCAAGAGATGGTGAGTCTACTGAGACATCCACACAAAGAGGCTTTCCATCATGAAATAAAGTTTTAGAAAGGTATAAAAAGCATGAAAAGTCTGATGTTCACAATTTAGAACGTGGCGTCATTGTACAGTGCATCTTATAGAAAAGTAAAATTGAAGGTATAAATTAGCTAGAACCACTCTCTTAAAAATGACTCCAGCTCTTCGTTTTTTAATAACCGGAGTACTAGACACAAGGGGTCACGAGGGGAACATTCAAATTACATTCGATTTTTGAAGCCGCAATCACAGGATATTCCCGAGTTAGGCTAAACTTTGGGCTCCAGCAGCATTACAAAGAATAAAAATTTATTTAAGGAGTACTAAGACCCAACAAGGACTGTATAATCACATGGTAGTGCAGGTAGTCCGGGAAACGGCATATGATTTGGACCTTCAAGCAATAGCTGATGTATTTATAAATAGAGCTGTTGTTCGACAATAAACGTTTGAATTGGAACCAAACTATATGTTATATAGATACTAAAATTTTCCTTCTTAAAAAGGTTTATTAATATTGATTTGTTGGTCTTACAATCCGTAGTACAATTGTGTATAATAAGTAGATACAAATAAATATCTCCTGCAAATAAAAATTGTGTTACATATTGTTAACAATAGTATAATGGTTTCATTTTATTATTATTATTATAGGTATCCATTCATTATTGTTCAACCCAGCATATTGTATCCTCTTTTTTCCACCTCTTCTCCGTATCTCTATATTAATTATTAGCTGTACCCGCCCCTGCGTTCCCGATAGCGATCCTTGCAAACAGAAATCAGATGTAATACAGTAGATCTCCAATTATTCGAACTCCGATTATCTGAATCGCTTTTTTAATGAAGACGGAAACGTATTGCGAAAAAACTTCCCCTCTTTTATAAAAACAAACCCAAAGTTCGGATGACTGCAGCATTGTTTACCGAGTGGTACGGCGAAATTTTCATCCCTGAAGTGTAAAATCATAAAAAAAACCCTTGGAACAGAAGGCATTTTCAACATACATACAATAATTAATTAAAATAGACCCTATTTCGGAAAAAAATTCGATTATCCGAATTTTTAATTATCCGAATAGGGTCCGGTCCCAATTGATTCGGATAATTGGATATCTACTGAACTAAAATTCTTCTAGTATTACAGAAATCCTTAGTTATCTAATCCACTAATATTACAATCTTGAAAATCTGTTTGTCACTCAATAACGTCAAAAGGCTGAACCAATTTTAATGAAATTTATTAGGATTTTGGTACGGAATAGAATTAAGAAAATGCAAAACCTTTCTCCGCCTATCTGTTCGCTTATTACTTTAAATCTACTGGACGTATTTAGATGCGATTTTCACGATTATGCAAGACTAGCGCGTTCCCACAAATTCGGTTGGGAAGAATTTTTTTAAAGTTTTTTTTTTCGAAACCTTAAATATTTCCAGGATAAAAAGTGGCCTATGTTACTCCCTGTCAAATCAGCAACCCGTCAGTGAAGGTCCCGTCAAAAATCAGTTCACACATTTAGTTTCGTCAGGTATTCATCAAATGAGCATGAGCACCCACGAGGTTTACCAAAAGTCGGCGCCCCTGTTTCGATGTGAAACATTAAAAACATCCGAGCAAACAAACTTTTATATTTACAATATTAGTAGGATGTAAAAAAATGTATGTTATTTTCAGTCTGTCTAAAGGGACACATTACTCACGAATAAGCGATTGCATATTTGGGGTGCCACGATGAGATCTCGCACCACTTGAATAACTTGCTAGGGCCACCCCTGCCTTTTGGAACCGCGAAAATTTATCGAAACCTAACGTTTGAGCATCATTTTGTGGCTTTCTTCAGAGGACAGTCCTCTGCACAAAGCCACAAAATGATGGCTCAAACGTTAGGTTTCGATAAATTGACACGGTTCCACCCGGACACAGGGCCAGCGTTAGGGAGGGGTAAGCGGGTCAAAAGTACCCGGGCCCGCCGGCTGATGGGGGCCCCCCATCACCGACTGTAGGGGCCCTCAGGCCATGAAGCCAAGAATCCGCCCATTGTCAGCCGGCCAGTTTGTAGAGCTAAAAAAAAAAGGTCGCCCATTTTACCCCGGGCCCGAAATTCCTAGCGTAGGCCCTGCCCGGACATCCAAAATAACATCGACAACGACCGCGGAAGTCTGCACAACAAAAAGAAAATTTCCCACGCCCTTATGATTGAAATCGAGCGCTAGTTTGTGGTCATAGTCGCCTTACCCTTTCATGTATCTCTCTTAATATTTCCACCAATATCTTTCGATGGCTCGTCACCAACATACACCTTGTACATTCCCACGCTTTTTACCCTCCTGTCTTCCAATGAATCTCATTTCAGCTCCTTTAAAATATCATTACTGATTGTTTTCTGTGGTAATTTTTGGAGACAAAATTTAACAGCCCTTCTTTGCACCCAGGGCCGGCGGATAATGTGGGTACGGTGGGTATAGGTACCCACCCGGGAAATTCCGGGTGGGTTTTTTACCCACCCGAAATTTGAGAGCAACTGAGCGTGTATAGAGGAAAGAAATGAGACAGAGCAGACCAGCTAAGCATATTAGTTTCATGATTAAAAATGCGTGTAAAATAGACTGTGTACCCACAACAACGCCATTAGTAAGACGCAAAATTCCTTTGATGTTTCGACAGCCTGCTGATCTCGATAGACAGCAAAAAGGAAGAGCGGTACATCCAAAACAGGCATGCGTGAAAGCCGTTTTAGTGTATTTCGAAGCAGCTTCGGCTGAATCCTTGTGTATTATAGTAAAAAAAAAAATCAAATGGATAAACTCGTAGTCAAGCTGTAAAGGAGAAACGAAGTGAGTGTGGATAACTATAGAAGACAGGGAAATGTGGAGAATAAATTTGCATCGTCGTTAGACGTAGGTTCACTGGAACTTTAAAAGATGACCTTGTTCAGTCAAAATCGGGAGAGTAAGCAAAAGTAAACCCTTATTTTTGCTCTTCACCTTATACACAAGTATATAGGAAATGAATATTCATGCGTATTTACTAGAGATGAAACGGAATTTACATTACAGAAGCGGAAACAGAAGCAGAAATTATACGAAAATGTTGAATAAAAATGTCAATTGGTGTCACAGATCTTCATTTAGTTTCAAAATACTTCTGTATGATAAATTTAATAAAAGTGAAATAATGTTTATTTTAATACTCAAATGAATCTGTCAGTAACTGACTTTTAAATAAAAATTTAATCATATCAGTTTACTGATTACTGTAGCTAGTAAGTTAAAAATAGCAAGTTAAAATTTAAAAACAAAAGTTTAGCCGCATTTCTTGTTTTAAAGTCCTTCTTTTTTCATCATAAATTAAGGTTGCTTCACTGACAAAAACCTACGGGGCAATAACAACAATATGAAATATTTGAGAGCGTTCACATGACATCCCTTAGCAGGCTCTTCTTTTAATTGAAGTTAATTTGCTTCAACTATTGGACTTTTTTTTTTTTTTTTTGTTCTTGCACCTAAAGACCTGCATTTAGTTTTTCACACTCTTCTGGATGCATAGATTTCAAATGACTTTTTAAAGCAATTGTAGTGTCGTAGAAATTCTTTTTCACATAATGAACACTTCGTCAAATATTTGGACTTTTTTGGTTTCATTTTGAGACACACTAACGGTTATACAACAAAATACATACTTAGCACTAATTCTCTTCATTCTAAAGCGTTAAAAAAACGTTGATAATATCAATGTGGAACAATCGCAACGTCTCATTCAAACAGATGTTCGATTACGTACAGATTTGTCGAAAATATTCAGTACTTTGTAGGCGTTGGCGAGACAAGGTCTTTTTGTGAGAGAAGCCAACAATGATGAAATTCAAATTTCGTAGCTTTTTTAAAGGCTCGAGCTGAAGATGTGACTGAACTAAAATGTTGGCTACAAAGAGATGGCCGCAAATGGCTTCATCATAACTGTTAGAATGAAATGCTTGATTTCATCGCTACTAACTACTGTCTAGAATCATGGAAGCAATAGGAGCATCTTGTCTGAGATACATCTCGGAAGATTTCATTTCAAGTGAAAATATTATTGCATTGTTTTTAACTTATTGGTTCTGGTCATTATCATTTTCGCCAAGCCAGTCACGAATACGCAAAGAAAAGCCTCGATTTCTATTTGTGCACTTTAGTGTTCATAATCTCAATCTTGTAATACGAAGTGGAATTGAGAGAGTTATAACAGCAAGAAAATTCATTGGAACTATTAAGGATTTGATAAGCTTCGTGCGAGACTAGCTGAAACGACTTGGACAGTTTAGGAAACGGCCTTCTCTTGCAGCCTTTTGCCTGACAAGGTGCTTATAAAAAATACAAGATTAATCCATTTTTTAATTTATGGTTTTGTATTTGTAAACATATTTATTCATTTCTTTACAGAGATTGAGAATCAGATCTCGTAAACAGTAAGAGAAAATTATCAGAAGCTAATGCGTTTTTTATAGATCCTTCTGCGTCAGAGGCAGATAGCGCTAGCGCAGCTAAAGCTTCTGGATTTTACTCCTACATGGAATCGTTTAAGTTTATTTTCTGTTTAACATTGATGATAGAAATTTTTGATCGCGTCGAAATTTTGACTATAAATGTACAGAAATCTAATCTATGACTTAACTGAATCTTAAAAGAATACAGAAGCAATCACCGACGTTTTTTACTGTGTTCAAGATTCAAAATTCGAAGAAATTTAGCGGAAAAGTTTGCAATCAGATACTAAATTTGAAATAGACGAACCACAAATCCCACATCAACGTAAAATTCGCATCTGCCCGACCAAGTTAGAAGCGAAAATCTGTAATTTGAAACACTTCAAAATATTTTCACGTAAATCTCATATTGAAGTTATGATCAAGTAGTGATGCCGTTAAGGAGTCGATCCCATCCACTTCTTCAAATCAGAACAATTCGCTTTCGCAGAGCCCACAAACGTTGAAAGAATTATATATTTCTGTAATCATGATTTTGACCAAGAAAGCTTGGTGAGTGATAGAGGAAAGTTCCTGCAACTTTTGAGAAGGCAAGATGAGCAGGCAAAACATTTGAGAGGGTTATAGATTTTTTTAACAAATGGACTAGAGGGCTCACACCAGAGTTGGTGCGCTCCGTTCGACTACTCGTCACGATTCCTGTTCGAATGAAGGAAGTTTTTCGATCTTACGCCGACTCAAGAAATACCCAAATTCGACAATGTTGCGAGATAGATTCAATAACAGCGCAATATTATACGTAAATTGTAATCTCACCGACAAACTAGGTTTGGAAAAATTGTTGAATCAGTTCATTTTCAAACAAGAAAAGTGCAGTACAATTGTGTTTTTTTTTTTTTTTTTTTTTTACATTGCACAATTAATATCGAATAATAAATTTAAAAAAATAATTTTTTGTATACAAATAAAATATATTGAATACATTATTCGATAAATTTTTTAAATCACATTTTCAAGGGGAACCTACCTCCCCACATCCTCAACCAATTACCTGACTACCCACCTGGGTTTAACACGAAATGCCGGTACTGTTTGCACCCCTCCAACTCTTGTATTTGATACAAAAATATGGGTTCCATACTACACTACCATATTCAAGCAATGGTCTGACCAAACTTTGTAACCCAATTCCTTTCCTTCTATGGTACATCCTCTCATTTATATTTCAAGTCTTCAACAAGAAATTCTTTCACCATCATAATCAACATTTAGTTTTTTTTATCAGTGTTCTTATTAAACTGACTCTTCTTTGTATTTATCTTCATTCCATGATGACCTATCTAGCTATATATCCTCTCTAGATCACCCTGCACTTGTTCACAGTCATCTACCATTTGATCCTATTTTGTAGCATTATGTCATCTGCAAATCAAAACAATCATTCATTAGAATAACAAATAGTGACTGCCCGAAAACACTATCCTTGGCACTGTCATTTTCACATCCACTTCTTTTGTTACTGCATTTCTTACCACAACCTTTTGTTTTCCACTTTTTAAGAATTCTTCTACTCTGCAAATCATTTTTTCATCTACTCCAATAGTTTTTACCTGATTTAACACCATTTTATAGCTCAATCTATCAAAAGCCTTCTTAATTTCTAGTGCTACACTGTCAATTTGATCTCCCTTGTAAATTTCATATGAAATATCTTGCATATAGCCGACTAACTGAGATTCACATGAATAACCTTGCCTAAAGCCTGTCAACTTGAAACGTTCCTCACTTTTTCAGATGTGGATGGATATCAATTTCTCCGTTAATTTACCTATCACTGGTGTTAACTGACAGGCCTGTAAAATTCGATCCTACTTGTGAACCCTCTATTATGTACCAGTACTTCTAGCTCAAATTTCCAGTCCTCTGGTAACAGCAACTGTCCGGACTCAATGTAAATAAAGTGTCAAGATAAGGAACAACATCACATCCTGCTATCATTAGGACATCTGTAGTAATATCCTTTTTAGGTTTCTAGTTCCTTCATAATACCATCAGGATGAATGTCAAATCTGTTATTCTGCTCATTTCTAATTGTATGGGTAAGCTCATTCTCTGATTTAAATCCCCTTCTTGAATCATAGCCAGTAATGGTCTCACTAAACCTGTTACTTAAAACATCCAGTTTTTTTTCTTCTCAATCCCAGTAACATCTTCTCCTTCCTTATCTATAATTGTCTCAATTCCCTCCCTTCCACTCAGTTTTCTAACATAGACATGGAATTTCTAGATGCATCCATTAGTGGTTCCTTGCACCAATAATTTCCTTCAAAAACCCATCTTATCCACCTTTTTTTGTTGTTATTATTAATTTCTTATTTAGTTGTTTCAAGTATTCCCTAGAGCGATGCCATTTAACTTATTACGTTCTCTCTCACCAACCTGTTTAATCACCTCACCTCCCTTTTACAGTTAATAGGTTCTGTACTTCTCTTTATTTTCCATTTTGGAATAAACATTTCTTCACATTTTCATTCTCCGTTTGAACCCTTCCCACTTCGACTTCACTGTACTTGTGTTATCATTTCATTCACAGAAACTTACCCTGAAATTTCTCTTCAATTGTAACTACTTTGCCATTCAATTTTGATCAATAGTATGCTGTATCCTCTAATATCCATCACAACTGTTTCAAGAGCACTTATTTCAGTTACTTGGGCCCCCACAAGATTATCATCAGGCTCGAATAGTAAGATATCAAACTGCAACACCACCTATAGCACCCTCCAACTCTAAGGCAGATTTCCTGCAAGTGTGTTTGTAATATACACATTAATATCTGTGCTAACCCCTACACTACTGGAGTAAGTTGGCAGCTTGTGTGCTTAAGTCCTGATTTCAAGACCCATTTCACCTAACATAGCATCTAGCAGTAAGATCGGAGACATTCCTGGCATATTGTTTCAATGTAGAAGTCAATGCTACATGACAACATACATTTTAGTATGATTCTTATTGTAAATAAATAACTGATGTATACTTTAAGTAAACATTGGAACTTGTAATTTCAATTCAAACATTCTAAAGACAAGATGGCACATAGAAAGAGCATGGGATGTGTGGGTATTTGCAAACCCTTAAGTACAAAAACTGCAAACAACCTTACGTGTGTAAGAGAGAAGGAGAAAGAAAGCAAAGCCTTCCCAAATTTGCCTAACCGCAAATGGACCAGATTTGAAAAACAATGGGTATACAGCGAGGTTCTCAGTGAATAGGGTATAGGACCATTTTCTAAGCGTACTAATATAGATGTAGTCTTCTCAGGAGACTAGCCGAGTAAGTAAGATGTTTCCACATGATATTTCGGCGATCTCAGTCTCCGTCGCCATATTCTGGTCTTCACCAGAAGATGGTGACGGAGACTGAGATCGCCAAAATATCGTGTTGAAACATCTTACTTACTCAGCTAGTCTCCCGAGAAGACTACATCCATTCTCAACGCCGAGAAAGACTTCGTTCCTATATAACGTACTAATATACTTTTCTCTCTCTCTGTTATGCATGATGTATCGGGGAGTATCAATTTCTACGACAATCTGATTGCCTAAGTTTTATACAGCACAGTCTCAAACAAGCACCCAGAAGATGGGCAACCAAATATACCCAGCACGGATAGATTTCAATAATCAACCACTTGCCTGTTGATGATTTAGAATCTCAAGTAGATTTCAATTTGAAGTCCTAAATATTATCAAGTTTTTTAAACAGTGCTCCACAAGTTAAACAGTACAGCAAAATATTTTTGTACCTATGGTTAATAGGAGCACAAGAGTTAACTTCAATCATATGTTGGTAAATTTTTAATTACCACACACATCTGTTCTGAAGAGATATTGTTAATGGAAATTCAATCCTGAAAGAAAGCCAACTTTGCTAGTGGACCACACCATGATGAAGAAGTTGCTTGCAATTGCTACAGTATTTATCAGACCTTTGCAGCATGCAATTTCAAGGTAAATGGTACGCTTCACAATAAGGCCATCAAAATTAATAATTTCATCCATGCAAATATGCCCTTTCATATATTCAATAAAGTATAGTGAACTTTATCTCCTACCTACCAAAGATTTTTTTTTTTAACTTATGGCTTTAGGCCTCATCGACGTCTAGGTCATTAGAGGTGGGATGGGAATGGGGACAAGGAACGGAAAGGAATTCGGCCATGGCCTTTTGAAGGAAGCATCCCGGCATTCACCTGGAGTGATCTGGGGAAACCATGGAAAAACTAAATCTGTATGCCTGGACAGGGATCGAGCCGGTGTCCTCCTGAATGCGAGGCCAGAGTATTAACCGTTCACCCACCATGCTTGATGCCTACCAAAGAGCTAAAAACAATTTGTGATCTACTGAGTCATTTCATTTTTTCAGTTGTGCTGTAAAGCCCCCTCTTAAATTGTCAAAAAAAACTTTTTGACACATATGATAAATTCATTTCCATTAGTTAACATTTTAATTATGGGTTGTTATTGAGTATGGTAATAAGCTCATGCTCTCTCCTGATTATTTTTGATTTGTGTGTGTTTCCATATGTCTTTATGGGGGTATAATTGTTTGGGAGAGACCAACCTACTACACATGTTGCACCCTGTATGCATGGATGAGGCTTTGGTGACTATGTGATTCCTGGAGTAAGAAATAATCCACTGCTTGCCAGTGGCCTTCTAAAGGAGGGAACAAGAGCCAGGGGTGGTCCAGGGCACAATCTTGCTCTTGGGGATATAAGCAGCCCCTACAGGCAGAGGCACCAGAAATAATCAACAGCATGAGGATGCAGAAAACAGTAAGTCATTGTATTTAAGACCCAAAGGGTATCATGAGGACCTGTAATCCTCTCAAATTACATATAGAATGATGGCTTCTTCATGGATAAATATTTCAGAGGTAAAATAGTCACTCAATCAGATCTCCAGATAGGGATCGTTCAGGGAGGAGTCATCAGAATGGATAGAAACATTCTACAACTTGGAGCTAGGAATATAAGAAGTCTGTATATGGCAAGTAAACCACTACAAACCTACAGCAACAAGCAGTCACTTATCACGCTGTCAGAACTCTCAATGCTGAAACATAAGTGGCAACAAACAATGCAATGGATTTCTGAACTGAGGATAATTTGTTGTAATTTGTCAGTCGAAAAGTGATAATGTCTTTCTTGTTTGCTACATAAATGTTTAGTGTAATTTGCTATTATTGTTTATGTTTAGTGTTATGTTACTCAATAGTGGTGTTTCAAAGACATCATTTTTTTATGAGCGTCGAACTTCAAATATTAAATATGAAAATAAAAAATATTTAAAGTGACATCGAACATAAACATAATATTGAACATAATATGTGTAACATGTTATTTGATTGAATTTAAATACAGATTATGACTGTAATGATTTCGACATAAAATGGACTCATATTGTTAAATGTACTGAATGTATTAAATTTAATTGGATGTAAAGTCTGTAAATAAATAATGTATGGGAGTTAGTTTTACTTATTTCTATTATTTTCAACAATTACATCAGAAGAATAATTTAATTAAGGCATAGGAGAATAACCAATATGGAGTGTTTTCAAGGACTTATGCCGATATCAATAGACAGAGGGCAGCGTGTCACAAGAAAACTGAGCCCGATAGGCAAAAACTGATTTCATTTTTGAATTAGCTATGAGCACCATTCATTTTCTTTGTAACAAAAATGCTGTTGAACAGTGTAATCAAAACTGGTAAAGAAACATTAGGCTATAGGAAAAAAGCAACCTGAAAACCTTGAATCACATAAGTAATTTTGGAGTTGATGGATCAGAGGAGAAGGTACAAAAATGCTAATGATGAAGTAGGAATAAAACAGTACAGACATTAAAAAAAAAACAAGAAAGTGAGAGAAAAGTGGCTGCAGGAAAATGCAAAGTAGAAAAGCAAATGTTGTAGGTAAGAAGATCAAATAAAATTTTGGAGAAGTTAAGAAAAAAGTGTATAAACATTAAAACTGTTGATGGGAAACCTCTTTTATGCTCACAAGATAGAGTCAACTGATGGAAGGAGGAATACATAGAGAAACTATATGATCCTGATGATTTGGATAACAATGTAATGCAAAATGAAGATGATGTTAACTTTGATGATTTATCAGATCCTGTTTTAAGGACAGGATTTGATATAACTCTGAAGGATTTGAAATCAAATACGGCAGCTGGAGTTGATGAGATTCCTGCAGAACGTCTGAAATCCCTTGGAGAAAAAAGAATCCATAGATCATTCAAACTGATATCAAACAGTTATGAACCAGGAGAGATTCCAACTGATTTTAATAAAATTATCTTCACACTTTGGAAGAAATCACAAGCTGACAAATGTGAGATTTACAGTATGATAAGTCCAATATAACATGCTTCAAATTTACTAGTCAGGTTAACATACACAAGATTAAAAAGAAAATTAGAGGAGATAGTAGGTGAAAATCAGCTTGGTTTTAGGAAAAACTGTGGTGCAAGAGAAGCAATTTTAACTTTAACATTAATACTTGAATGCCAGACCAAGAAAAATAAAAATCATTTTATGGCATTTGTTGATTTATAAAAAGATTTGATAATGTTATTGGGAATAGTTGTTCAAAGTATTGAAGAAATCATATCTAAAATATCAAGCTAAAAGAAGACTTGATTATCTATATACCTATCAGAATCAAGTGGCTACAATAAAAGTAGTGAATCATGAGAGACATGGATCAGTGATAAAGATGTTAGGTTGTGATCTATCTCAATTAATATTCAACTTGTACGTAAAGGAAGCAGTACAGGAATTTAAAGAAAAATTTGAATGTGGCATAAGGGTTCAAGGAGAAAAAATTAGTAAGATACGATTTGCTGGTGACATTTTCCTATTAGCAGAACATACTGAGGATATTGAAAAGTTACTGAATGGCATGAACAAAACTAAAGGAAAATTTTGGACTAAATATAAACCAAAACAAGATAAAAGTTATGAAATATAGCAAAAATATTAGCAATAATAATAGATAAAAATAGAATCAGATACAAGAGGAGAAGTAAGTGAATATTCTTACTTAGGACGTAAAATTACAATTGATGACTGAAGTAGGAATGATGTTAAAAGCACAACAGCACCAGTGAAAAGAGCCTTCCTAAAACACAGGAATCTTTTAGTTTCTATTACTGATCCAGGACTAAGAAAGAACTTATGCAATTGTTTATCTGTAAATTGACAACTTTCCACATCCCACAAAGCAAGTCTTTTATATTGGGATCTAGGGAAAATGAATTTATTATATTGTATTGTAAAACTTTATGTGTGGAGCACAGCAATTGATAGACTGTAGGAATACCAGAAAGAAGGAAAACTGAAGCATTTAAAATGTGGTGCTATAGAAGGATACTGAAAATTAAGTGGGTTAATAAAGTAGGAAATGAATGTGCTTTTGAAACAGTGGGTGAAGGCAGAAGTTTATGGAAGAGCCTTAAAGAAAGAAGAGAGAGAGGACAGTGGGTAATACTTAAAGACATGCAGGATTAGTTAACTTGTTAATGGAGGGAACAGTTGAAGGTAAGAACTGTAGAGGAAGACAGAGATTAGAATATGTGTAGCAGATAACTGAGGTCATATGTTGTAAGGTGTATGTAGGTTAACACTAGACAGGAAGAGATGGAGAAATGTATCAAACCAGTTGAGAGATTTATGCCCCATCGACATCGTAGTTGTTAGAGGCAGCAAAGGACTGGAGAACGGAAGTCGCCCTTTGCATTTCTGAAGGAAAACTTGCAGCATTCACATGCAGTGATTTGGGGAAACCATGGAAAACACACATCTGATTGACCAGCATCCTCCCAAATGTGAGGCCAGAGCTTTACTGGTCTCCCGCCATGCTCTGTAAATGTTATTTAATTCTTGCAATCCAGAACACATGGCACCCAAATAAATCAATTAGTTCAGATCAAAAGAATAGTATGCAGACACAGAGAATGCCATGCATAGATTACATCAGAGGTAAATTATTAGGTACAACCAACGAGGTAATAAACGTGGCAACAAACAGTAAAGTACAGTTGACCCCACCATGTGGACAGTACAATCGTCTTTCCCTAAGTGTTTTTTCGAATCAGTTACGAGTTTTGATGGAATCTATAATTTCTGATATGCCTTTGGTGAAATTAGAGGCATAATTGATACCCTGGATAGAATATGGGTTATATTTAATGTGTAAATCGTACAATATTAATTTTAGATGCAGATGCCCAGAGCAGAAAAAAGTGACAATTTTTTTTATGTTCCAATGTTTAAATGTTACTGAAGGAATGTTACTTTCATGTGTGATACTTTATCATCACTGTTGTGCAATTACTGTGATTGTACGATGATTGATGCAACTAGATTTAAGGGGAAAATCATTTAATTAATTTCAATTTTGCCAAACATAGAGTGAGCAAGTTAGTAAACATTATGTAGTTTTAATCTCATACACATTTTGTCACATATTTCTGAAATTTTAACTGTAAAATAAATAATAGTTTGTATGTTTAGATTATTGATTTTTTTGTGACACTAACATGTTCTAATTTTGATGTAAGACTACTACATCTTCAGAAATTCATTTCAAGGGTTAACAATCTATCTTTATCTCTTTTTGTTAACTCCCACACACCTGAAGCATAAGTATAGATAATTTCCAATATACTGCCATAAATAATAGTTTTAGGCTTTTAGTAATTTAGCTGCTTCACAATAGTGAGTTAAGCGGACAAATCACTCTACTCCCGTCCTATTTTATTAAGCACAACCTCACTACATTCGTTATTTGAAGAAATTGTAACACCTAGGTATTTGAAACACGAGCAGTGTTTAACTGAAGCTGTTCTACTGTTGAGGTAACTAGGAGGGTTTTTGCCCAGTGCCATATTCTCAGGCTTTTAAATGTTTATGGTAAGCCCGTACTTTTTGCATTCCTTTTTAAATTTTCTCAACATACATGAGAGCTATCCAGAAAGTAACTTACGTTTGTGCCTAGTGGAGGAAGGGATGGAGCTGTCATCATGGTGGCAAAATTTTTACACTTAGTGTGTATCAAGGTGTCATTGCATGAAATTCATCAGCAACTTTGTGAGGTGTAGAGAGATGGAATAATGAGTGAAGAGGAGAGAAGCAATGGTGCATTCAGTTTAAAAAGGTTGTACCAATGTTCATGATGAGGAATGCAGTGATTTCTCCCAAATTTCATGGACTTTACTACATGGAATTGTATCAGAGTAGCTTCGTTACCCCAAGTTTTGTACAAAATGGGTACCAAAAATGTTATTGGAAGACCAGAAAAGCAGTGTCTTGCTGCATCGCTGAATATCCTCAAGGCCTACAACAAGGATGGTAACACATTTCTTGATTGTGTCATAGCATGAGATGAGACATCGGTAAAGAGTGTCAATTGTGACACAAAATTAGTAGTTTACCAGGCAACTGGGAAAATTATTAGCGAAAAGTGAAACAGTCACCACTTTAACTACACATTGGAAAACCAAAAACTCAACAACATCTAATTCCATACCCCTGACCCCAGTTGGTAATATTAAAAAAATTCTCAGGAATTTGGAAGAAACAAAAGAAATTTCTGACCATGAGCTTGAAGCATGACTGGAGAAAAGTAATAGTTAGCACAATAAAGCAAGAGATTATGATCAATACTGGTGTTCTCAGAATGATTACCAGAACCGGTGTTAGATCAACCATAGAAAAGTTGAATGTTATGGCAAAAGAATCATATGTGCTGTAATAAACATGATCACCGAGTTTCAGGCAAGGATAATGATTCTTCATTTTCACAACATTCTTTACGCTTTATCAATAATAAGCATAGAATAAGATATCTAGCATCCGAAAAATGTATATGGCAATGTAGAATGTTAATTAAAGATGTCAGGGTACGAACTTGCAATAATATCCAGATTGCAGAGATGTTGGAAACCCATAATTTGCCCCATTACAAAAGAAAGTCCTCTCCCACCAGGTAGCATAAACAGTTACAGTTAACAGGCAGTGGGTGGAAGCTGTGACCACAAATATAGCATAGTTTTACATAAGAGGTGTAACTGAAAAAATAATCCCAAAAGTTGGAATGAAATTATAAACTTGCATTTAACAGAACATCAGAAGAAATCAAGATCAGATCATATAAAAATAATATGTGTTGACTAAGTTGTTCGAAAAATGATTCCAGCTGATCAGTCAAATGGTTATAAATAATTTATGTAACTGAATGTTTCATGGAAATTTCTGATGAAGCCAAGTTCCGTCTATAGTTGATAAAAGGTTAAGGGGAAATGTGGTCATTACGTGTCACACATAAAATTAATGGGAGGCAAAAACACTGAATAAAAGGCATCAATTTAATTAACGTTGGTAATAAGAAGGTATCCATATGACCCAGGAACCAATAAATGCTACTTCGCAACATAAACATACTATTTTTTTCATAAAATAAATATGTGCACCTGCAGATGAAATAAAACTGGATATGTCATATGCTTACATCTGTGGCTGATGATGTATGACCAGGAAGAAACATATGGAGAGGAAGCTCAAAACCCATTATCCTGAATAACCAGATGAAATAAAAGTGGCTTGATGATCACTAGAATAATGAACTCTCTCCCATATACAAAATTGATTTCACTGAAGATAATGATTATGATAAAATGGATGTTGTAACATACTAAGGCTCTCCAATTATAGTTTAAATCATAGAAAGCCAGAGGAGTATCGGGTCTTAGATCAGCAAAGAAGTGAAAGACTTTTATTCATAACAGTGCCACAGCTTCTAAGTGTAGATGAGCATTTTAAAGTGTAACTCCTTAATTGCAAAAATCTGTAAGTGTTTTAATAAAATTCTCAAAGAATTTCTCACTACTATGATGTAAACAATACAATTGGGTTATTTGAAGAAACTGTTTATTCAGTTAAATTGGGATTAATAGTAAGCACATAATGTTATAAAAGCTAAACTAACCTTAAACAAGATATCTAAGTGTAAACAACAAGTAATAATAATAAAAAATCATCTCGGGTGTTCTGTTGGATATTTTCTGCAATACACCACGTTTCGACAGCTACCTCCACAGTCTTTATCTGGTGAAATGTAGGTCAAGGCCGATACTGCGACTATACAAGACGTCAACAACTCCTCAGTAATTTCTTTTGTTTGATTGTAGTCCCAATTAATCTAACATACAGAAATGAATATTTGTTTGTTCATCTTCTAGGTATTAATATACCATTAATCTGATTTTGTTGATTCTTTGGTCAGTTATTATGTGCACACATGTGATGTTTTCTGAGAAAAAAAAATCCATCCCCTCTTCCCCTTTACACCCCTAAATTTTTACAAATGATACCCACATAAACCAACTCTTTTATGTAATTTTGATGAAACTTCACATATGTATACTTTGAAACAAAGAGAAAAATACTGTCTATATTGGTTTACAAAAATCCACTCCTCTTTACACTCCTTTAATTTTTGCCAGTATTTTTCATACAAATTCACAGTTTTTATCCAATCCTGATGGAACTTTGCACATGTATACTTCAAAACAAAGAGAAAATACTGCCTATATTTGGTTTATAAAAAACACCCGCACTCCCTTATCACACTACTTAGAAAATTTTACAGTTGAAATCAATATCTCAAAAACGATAGGCTAAAGTGAATAGTGATATTCTAAGAGTCCATATTATTTCCTGTCAAATGGCTTTGGACCAATTCAAATCGGACAATTACAGATCAAGAAATTTGAACATGATACTTAAAAACTGTTTTAAGGTTTTTATGGTTACACACACATCTACAGTTTTCATCTGACCTCAAAGGAACTTTGCCCATATATTCTTTAAAATATGTGAAAAAATTATGTTTACATTTAGTTAAAAAAAACTACACCCCCCCCCCTCCCCCATTCACCTCTCTTAAAACAGATTTACAATGCAACTTTTCCGTGTTTAGCAATGTCTACAAACGGTAGGGAAATCACCCAAGTAGATGTTGATGGAGATTGTTTATTACAATCTAATCAAAAGGGATAAAACCTCAGAACTTTCGTATCTAGTTCACAAGCAACTTTGGGTACTCTGCTTTTGCACAAGATAGAAAGAAAAAAAGAAACCCAAGGCACTGGAATAAATATATTTTATGCATACAAAAAAATCATTGTCTTTCATTTATCTTGTACATGAAAATGTCTCTGCTTTACATAAATGTGCCCACTTAGAAAGAAAAACAGGCATTGTAATGCATGCCATGTGAAGCTAGTTTGTTATAAAAAGTAGTTTACTTTTTTGAGAATTGTAATAAATATTTTTAACAGTTCATATTTTAATTATAAGTTGTCATTTAGTATGATACTTCCCTCTCATGATTAAGTATAAAATACAGTTGACACCAATTTAAACAGCACAGAAGTTAAGACTTCACTGCAGTTGAGTTTACTCACACACAATGAATTTTATGTATAAAGATGAGTACCACAATCCAGAGACCCTTGATCAAATATTTTTTTACTTCAAAAATAAGAGGCCACGTAGCTGATGGGCTGCATATTAACATGTTGTCTAGTACAGTAACAAGTCTCCGTACAAGTTATTACAGGCCTTTCTTGTCTGGCAAAACTTGCTTTGAATGTGTGGAAAGTTCACATTCACATTAAAAATTGGGTTCAGCAAAAAAAAAAAAAAAAAAAAAAAAAAAAAAAAAAAAAAAAAAAAAAAAAAAAAAAAAAAAAAAAAAAAAAAGGCAAAATATGCAGTAGTATTAATCAATTAATGACCATTATCCTTTTTTTAAGACTACAAGACTTTACTTTCACTAAAAATCAAAACAAAAGCAGAGAATACAACTAGAGAGATTTTTAATTTCAAGGCACTACAAATAAGTGCATGTAATAACTGTGAAACGTGTGAATAACATTATTAAAGACACATAGTGCACCATTCTTGTAAGAAATGTTTCCATTTTTTATTGAACTTAATTGCTATTTTTACAACATGAGATAAAATATTAATGAATCCAATAACAAGACAACCATCTCAGATCAACTCTCTCTATATATCACAGATCAATAGTATCATATTCTTAAGAATACTGTAAGAATTAATACGGATTCACAATTTAAAGACAATTATTTCTATGAAGACTTTGGTATTTTTTATCTTTGCACCAAGGACTAGAACAATTAAATGGAGCATCATTTCCAGTGAGGGTTAGTTGAATCTATAATTTACAGTTATCAGATCTTGAAAAATAACTAAAAGAAGAAATTTCTCAATTGTCACCAACATGTGTCTGCTTTGTGACCATGTGTTTAACCACCTCGGCTACTATGAAAAATGAATTTTGTATAATGTTTTATAGAACTTCTTTACACTGTTTGATATGCCAAATGCTGATTCTAACACAAGTTTTAGTGTAAAAATTGAATGCACATTCAGTTATAACTATGTCAACACCTAAAAATAAATTAATTTTCAGATTTTAGTACATGAAATACCAGGTGTCAAAACATATGCCTCTTATTATTACAATTAGCTATAAATATAATCACACAAACACAGCCTTCTTTTTTTTTTCTTTAAAAAAATAAATAAATAAAAAAGGAAATTTTCATCCTTCTCAAGTTACAATTTTGTGCTCTGACGCAAACTGTAAACCTGGATGCATCTTTTTCAAACCAATAAAAAAACAATGAAATACATCTAATAAACTTAATCAGCAGGGCTTGCCTACAATACACAGAATAGTGCAGGAACATTGTGTAAGTATACTGATAACATCAGTGAAAAAACATTGCTTACATGTAACAACTGCAACCTTGTTTAGTACTTGTTCTACAATATAGCTGAACGAGCATCAACAGACATACATATTTAGCACAATAAAAAGGAACAAATCACATGCAGTGGGAAAAAATATTGAATATATTTATTTCTATAGCACTATTTTCAAAGACGGACTGCAATTTGTAGACACGTAAGATTTGAAATGGCAAAATACACTCAAGTTACTAATTATTTATCAGTGTCTATTTATAACTATAGTAGCTGTTGTTATTAGTGTTAGTGGTTGGAGGTGGGCAGAATTGACCCAAAGATGATGGTGGTGGCAGATGGGCTGACTGCAGTGTTCGAGAAGTGAATGATGTGGCCACCGAAGATTGGTAGCCCTTGCTCCCATACTGGCAGGAATCTGCACCACGTCCACTGACTAGTCCTCGGCTCTGCTCCCACATTCTACTGTGAACCGCAGCACCACTCCTTCCTAACTGGCCAGCATTACCCTTTCTTTCAGATCTGTCAGAAAAACCACCACTTCTGGCTTCAAATTTTACTCTATTACTGCCACCTCCACATCTTGCCTGGTTGCGGCCACCTTTAAACATGTAATACAAAAATAAAACATTATGTAGAAATATGTAATCAAGATCCAGGAAGAAGCTATGAAATATCAGTAACTGATTATATTTCAGATGCACCTTAATTAATACAACAAAGTCTCTACTATAAATAGGTAACAAATATTTTTAAAATTTAACATATGTGCAATGCTAGTACGAATTGATCATATAAATGATGTAAAAAATATAAGAAAAGAGTAAAGTGCGAAGGTAGGGTCTCCCAGCTTGTTAATGTGTTGCAGTATTTGAATTTTTGTTACATCATCTGGAAAAATAAACAAAAAAGACATATCCTCTATTGTCTTGATCAGATGTACACTGTTCAAAAGAAAGTGCTTCTGGTATTTTCAAACAGCATAAATAATTAAACTATTTCTGAATAGTGCACAGTTCAGCACCAGCAATACTGAGTGAAGCAGTTCCAAAACAGATAACATCATATTTTTGCTGTGGTACAAGAAATAAAATCATCATAAAAGAAAAGTGGTTAAATAATTATCTGTTTCATATATTCTAATCTATGTCATCCTCTACAGTTCTTACCTCCGACTGTTCCCTCCACCAGCAAATTAACCAATCCAGCATGTCTCAAAACATGACCCACCAGCCTGTCTCTTCTTTCTGTAAGTTTCTTCCAGAAACTTCTTTCCTCACCCATCATTTCCAATATTCATTCATTTTTTACTTTTTCAGTCCACTTAATTTTCAGCATTCTTCTGTAGCACCACATTTCAAATACTTCATTTATTTCTTTCCAGTATTCCTAAAGTCCATGTTTCGCTACCATTAAGTGCTCCACACATATAGAGTTTTAAAAAGTTCTTTCTAATTCCTAGATCAATATTTGAAATTAAAATATTTATCTTTTTCATGAAGGCTCTTTTTGCTAGAGCTATTCTGCGTTTAACATCATTCCTGCTTCAGCCATCGGTTGTAATTTTGCTTCCCAAGTAACAGAATTTAGTTACTTTTCCTATTGCACCTGATCCTATTTTTATATTTAATCTACTAGTATTGGTATCATTTCTGCTACATTTCATCACTTTTGTCTTGCTTTGATTTAGATTCAGTATGAAATCTTCCTTCAGTATTTTGTTCAAGCCATTCAGTAACTTCTCAATATCCTCAGCCCTTTCAGCTAACAAGCCAATGTAATCAGCAAATCGTAGCACACCGATTTTTTTCTTCCTGAACACATACGCCACATGGAAATTTTTCTTTGACTTTCTTTATTGCTTCTTCTACATACAAGTTGAATACAGGACTCATACAGACTATTAAAGCAGTGCTTGTGCAATAAATTGCTGTTGTATAGCCCTCAATGTTTTGGAATACACGATGACGATGCTTTATAATCAATGACCATTGGGGAATCTGCAGATGTAAGTTATTTTTTTTACTATTATTATGGAGGAATAAGTTGCAACTTGTACTCATAGATTTATACATCAATGACAGATTTATGGCTTTTTGCCATATTGATGGATGGATAATTAGAGATAGGATAAGACCAAAGTCAAGGGATGTGAAGGAATTTGACCATGGTATTTGAAGGAATTGTCCTGGCATTTCCCTGAAATGATTTTGTGGAAAAATCAGAATCTGGATGGCTAGATGGAGTTTGAACACATGTGCTCGTGAATGCCAGGCACACCCATAAAGATAGGTGACACATACTGCTAGTCTACTACTACATAATATAACACAATTTCCAAATACGCCACTTATGTTAGCATCAACTTAAATTAAAGCTAAAAATGCCATGGCCCATTTCCTTCGCATAATTCAGTTTAGGCTTCAGTGACCTGTGTGTTTAACTTCAAAGCTAGAAAGAGAGAGAAAGGAAAAAGTCTGAAAGTTCTACAACACTATTAGATGTACTTAGAAACAAAAATATACCCTCAGTATTATTATTTTCTGATGTAAAAAATGATTGAAGCACAGTTCAGTATTATCCTTCATAAACACATTTTTTACTCAGTTAACATAAAATTCAACTAAAATGAAACCATTTACATGTAACTATACAATTTTTTCAAAGTATTTAAGTTTTATGCAGTAAGTCATGTTGACACATTCCAGTTTGCTTTCATTCTTCAACATAATCAAATACTGCATCAAGCACAGCTACATCTGCCAGATTATTTTCAAAAGACCTTTTAACATTTAATTTTGTGTATATGAGCCATGCCAGGCTGTTCCAAGGTTCAGATTCCATATTAAACTGTAGGTACCCGAGGAAAGGAACTGGCCATCCTGTCTCTGACACAATGGTTTAGTATGCCTCCTTTGGGAGGATCAAACCACCCTTTGGATTAAGGTCTAAGTTAATTATTTTACAAGGAATTTAGTAGTGACAGCTAATATTTTGTGTGTTTAATCAAACTCTGCAAATTTTCCCTGTAATTTATATTGGCTGAAAGTATACTTAATTAATTGAGGAATAAGGAAACAACTACAGGGAAAAGCTAACAGAATATTTAATTTCATCTGTAACCATAAAATATTTAATCTGGCTAACAGAACATTTCTTTAACACATGGATCCCTCAAAGGTAATTCACAAATTTACTCTAAGGTAGGACAAACTTGAATGTTAAACTTCCTTTATCATTGCTTTTTTTTCCTTATAAGTTCTCTAGTGAATAACTTTGCACAATCCTCCAGAAATTCATATCCTAATCTAATCTCATAATGTACACATAACTATCATAACAAATATTGTAATTATTTCAGTAATATATTATATCTCTGTTTTCTCCATTTCTTTACTTAAGCTATTCACTTCATTCACATATTAGCTAATCCTGCAAGTATTACAATGAGAGTCATAATCTTATCACTTGTCATTCTTCTGCAAATTGAGTAAGCTTTCATGATTAATACCTTTATGTTATTTTGTTAAAATATTGTTTAGTTTCTGAAAAAAAATCATTAAAATTTCTGCACTTAAATAGGTAACAGTGAAAAACACCCTTAAACTAATTATGAGTACAGCCAGTACTCAACAGTCCTATAATTATAAACTAGACCCATTGAACCTCACAATGTCCAGAATGGTGGAATATTCATGTGACCAAACTGGCAGGTCTAATTGGTAGCGTAGCTAGATTAACAAGGGCCCTGGTGAAGAATATATATATATATATATTGGGCCCTCAGCTCTACCAAGTCTTGTGATGTGTGAGGTTTGCTGGCAAGGGCTCCCTGAGCTTTGTGGGCCCCCCCTGAGCTGAGCTTGGCGACCCCTTGAACTGAGCTTGGATGTTCCCTGAGCTGAACTTGGGGGCCCCATTGCACGGCACCGCCTAGCCCTCCGATAGCTATTCCAGTGTGTCTAATATTTAATTTTCAGCATCATACAATATGACACATCAGAACGCTTCAGTTATTATCTGTATTATGTGATATGGGTTGGTTGAAGCTAGTGCTCTCACAAGTTCTCCCCTACCAATCATTGTACCTGCATTCCAGGCTGAGACTCTGTGTACGTACAAGTCTGAATCCCAGGAAGGCAAGCTTGTACCACTGTCCAATAGGTTTGATGTGTTGTCTGGGACTGATTAAGTTTCACAATTGTCATTCTGCGAGTTGCCAGCCCCCCCACCCGTTAGGTCTGAGTGACCACAGAAGGGGATTCTGGTGGTAGGTAGTTCCAATGTTAGGTGGTTCATTGAGCCTCTTAGGGAAATGGGAAATAGGTCAGAGATAAAATTCAGTATCTATTCATTGTGTATTCTGAGAGGTCTGAGCCAAGATGTGGAACAGGCCATCCCGGATTCCACTGAATGGACGAGGTGTAGCCAACTGCAGATTGTAGTTCATGTCAGCAACAATGATGCATGCTGCCTTGGGTCAGAGGGTATCCTCTCTTCCTTCCGGCAGCTTGCTCAAAGGGTGAACTCTGTGGTTGATGACCGCAAGAATTTGGCTGAGTTAACTATCTGCTGTGGACCTCTGGTTCAGAGCCGAGTCGAGGGTCTAAACCAGATATTGCAGCATTTCTGCGATAATCACGGCTGCAGATTCGTAGATCTTCACCCTGGGGTCAAGTAGTGTAGGGTTCCCTTGGATAGATCAGGTGTGCAATACACACGTGAATTGGCTACACAGGTAGCAGGGCCATGTGGAGTGCATTGGGGGATTTTTTAGGCTGAGGGAGGAAGATCAAAAACTAAGATTACAGTTACACGCAGCCCAATTAAATTCGACACCATATATTAGGAGTAGTGTAAATCCATCTCAACCGTTAAAAGTACTTGTTATTAACTGTATAAGTGTTTGTAACAAGAAGTCTGAGATTATTAGTAGCACAGAAGCTGATATTGTATTAGGTATAGAAAGCCGATTGAAACCAGGTATAAGTTCAGCAGAAATTTTTAAAAATAAAATGAACATTTTCTGCAAGGATAGGTTGCATTCTAATGGAGTGGGTGTATTTAAAGCTTTTAGCAAACACCTCTCATGTAACGAAATAGATACCAATATGGTCTGTGAAATCCTATGGATTAGACTAAACGTAGCTAGGACGAAACTTGTAATAGGGTCTTTCTATCATCCACCAGATGCAGATGTAACTATAGCTGAGGCCTTAAGGAACAATGTAAGTATGTAAGGGAGCATGCATAAACCACGTAGCTCAATTTTGGCCTCCTGTGAATCCTCCCTCCCCCCACGTAGCATGTAGCTTTTTTCCCTTTTGATTCCAGAAGACATTTTGTACTGTTTTCTCTTGTCAGACTACTGTAAATTACATACAGAGATAATTAACTGAAGGAAATAAATATTCAAATGCTGTTGTGAGTTGTATTTCTCATTTTAACTGTGAAAAATGTTATGAAAGGTAAGCTACGCGGCCTGGCTTGGAATTCCCCCCTCCTCCCATATAGCCTAGCATACCATTCCAGCCAACCCCCCCCCCCCCCCTCTGAACCGAGCCACGTAGTTTGTGCATGGTCCCTGAGTAATATAGCTTTAATTTCCGAATCATGCAATAATACTATGCGGTAACTTCAACTTTCAGTATATCGACTGGACTAATTATGTCCACGTTACTGTTGGCAGTAATAAAACATCCTGTGAAATTATTCTTGACCTTTTCTCACATCTTTATCTTATCACTGAATGAACAATAATGAAAACATTTTAGATATTCTCGTTACAAATAGGCCTAAATTATTCATGGACATTTCTACCACCACGGGAATAAGTGATTATAAAGCTGTAATTACTACAGTAAAATTAACAGCTGCAAACAGGTTCAAAAAGGCCCCAAAGGAGTGTTTAAGAACAGTTTTGAGGGATAATTAGCTTACCTTTTTAGAAGCTACAGGTTTGGTTGAATAGATGTGGCTTCAATTCATGCATATGGTCAGGGTAGGTAGGGACTAACATATATCGAAAAGGACAATCAGGGATGGGAACAATCTCCCCATGGTATACACGTGAAGTTAAAAGGTTACTTAAAAAGCAAATGAAGATACATGCACGCTCAAGAAGGACGATGTATAGGAGTGATTTAGAAAAGTTAGCTGTTACAAGAGGACATGTCAAGAATGCGATGCGCGAGGCCTTTAATGACTTTGGTTGCAAATTCACTTTCCAAGAGTCTCAATGAAAACCCAAAGAAATTTTGGTCGTATGTAAAAAAAAGTTAATGGTAGTGACAACAACTACTACAAGACAGTCGGGAAGTTGATGACAGACGTGACAAGGCTACGGTATTTAACACTGAATTTAAAAATTATTTCACTGACGAAAACATGGAAAACATTCCCGCTTTTCCACGGGGTGTAGAATTAAAAATGGATCCAGTACAAATTGATAGTGTAGGTATTATAAAGCAATTAAAGCGCCTGAAGTGGGGGAAAGCACCAGGTCCTAATGGTACACCAGTGAGAGTATTTTCAGAATACGCGGTAGGAATAGAACCATTTCTGTCGGATATATTTTGTAAATCTTTAGAAGAAACAAAAGTACCTTCTGACTGCAAAATAGCGAAGGGGATTCCTGTTTTCAAGAAAGTAGATCGGAGAGACCCTAGGAATTATTGACCCATATCTCTAACATCTGTTTGCACTAGAATTCTGGAACATTGCATATGCTCTAACATTATGAGGTTTCTAGATGAAAACAAGTTACTTACAGCAGACCAACACGGATTTCGGAAAAAACAGATCATGTGAAATGCAACTGGCCCTATTTTCGCATGACGTAATGAAAGTTATCGATGCAGGTTCACAAGCTGATGCAATTTTCTTCAATTTTCAGAAAGCTTTTCACTCTACCACACAATCAACAATTAGCAAGGATTCGAGCATATAGTATATATCAGATCAGATTTGCGAATGGATAAGTGATTTTCTAACTGGTCGGTCACAGTATGTCGTTAATGATGGGGAAGCCTCTTCTAAGCTAGATGTTACTTTGGGAATTCCTCAAGGAAGTGTAATGGGACCACTTCTTTTCCTAATGTTTATAAACAATCTCGGTGACAACATTAATTGCAGGTGCGATTGTTTGCTGATGATGCACTTATCTGTAGGAAAGTAACGCACTCTGCTTAGAATTTCAGCGCGATCTGGACGTTATTTCAGAATGTTAAAGTGCAAGGCATTGCAAATTAGTAATAAAAAGAAGTGTTTGCTCATGAGTACAAAGTTAACAATTCAGTTGTTGAAACGGTGTATTCCCTGAAGTATCTTGGCATAACAGTACAAAGCAACATGAATTGGGACTTGCACATAACTTTTGTCGTACGCAAAGCTAATTCTAAACTATGATTCATATGTCGTATTTTGAGAAGTTGTATTGCTCATACAAAGAAAATAGCGTACAAAACAAAAGTGCTTTTTTGCATTTCCTGTTTATTAGATTTCTAAATTGCCTGTATTGCTCTCTTCCTGCTTCATCCTGATCATTTTTGCGCCTTCTCTGATCCATTAGCTCAAAAATTTCTTCTGTGATCCAAGGTTTTTGGGCGGCTTATTCCCTAAAGCCTAATGTTTCTTTACCAGCTTTCAGTATTTCTCTTTTCAACGCCGTCTATTCGTCCTTGGTTGAGGTCTTTCAGAGATACAGGTCTATACCAAAAGTAGTAGGACTGATTTTTTAAAAAATAAATTATTGAAGATATGTTTACAATTCCTTAATCCTCTTCGAAATAGTACCCTTGGGCAGCTACATACCAAAAATTACGCTGCTGCCATTGGCCTTACGTCTTCTGGAAGTCAGATTCGGGGACGCTGTTGAGAGCCCTCGTCGATGCTGCTTCAACGTCCTGGATTGAGTCAAACCGCTGTCCCTTCAGCTGCTTTTTTTATCCGTGTGAGTAAAAAAAAATAGTCAGTTGGAGCCAGATTGGGACTGTAGGTGGGGTGCAGCAGTTGCCTTCTTCATCCTCCCGTCCAATGAAGGCTCGCATGAGCAAATCAAAGATCAAGACAATGCTGATCGTGTTTTTTGACCGTCGCGCGGTGATTCATAAGGAGTTCGTTTCCCCTGGGGAAACTGTCAATTCGAACTTTTACGTGCAAGTGCCAGCCCGCCTGTGAGACCGAGTGAATCGTGTCCGACCAGTCATCTCCGCCAACCGGAATGTGAATCACGACAATGCGCCGTGCCAAGCGCGCCGTCATGAGCCAACTGTTAGCCCGAATTGACATTGCCGAGTTGCTGCACCCCGCCTACAGTCCTGATTTGGCTCCATCTGACTTTTCTTACTCACACGGATGAAAAAGCAGCTGAAGGAACAGCGGTTTAACTCGATTCAGGACGTTGAAGCAGCATCGACGAGGGCTCTCAACAGCGTCCCCGAATCTGACTTCCAGAAGGCGTAAGGCCAATGGCAGCAGCGTAATTTTTGGTGTGTAGCTGCCCAATGGTGCTATTTCGAAGAGGATTAAGGAATTGTAAACATATCTTCAATAATTTATTTAAAAAAAATCAGTCCTACTACTTTTGGTATGGACCATGTACTTCTCAGACTTATCTCAACCATCTCTGCATATTTTTCTCATGTTAGATTGTCTCAGTTTATTCACTTCCAGTCTGTTCTACTTATATTGTTTCCTTATTCTTTCGAATTTCAGCCTGCACTTCATAACTATCAAATTATGGTCAGAGTGTATGTCTGTTCCTGGGTATGCTTTACAGTCTAGAACTTGATTCCTGAATCTCTGTTTGACCATGATATAATCTAGCTGATATCTTCCTGTATCCCCTGGAGGCTTCCAGGTTTATATCCTTCTTGCATGGTTCTTAATCGTTTGTCATGACTACTTTATCGTTCACAAAATTCTATCAACCTGCTCCTTCACTCATTTCTTTCTCCTAGACCAAAACTTCCTACATTATTCGCCTCTTTTCCTTCTCCCACTATCTCATTCCAATCACCCATGATTATTAGATTTTCCTCCCCTTCACATATTGGATTAATTCTTCAATTTCGGTATTTAGTTTCTGTATTTCTTCATGATCGTCCTGTGACATTGGCATATACACTTGTAACTACCTGGATGGGGTGGACTTAGTTTCTATCATCATCTTAATTAATCTTGTCACTAAACTGTTCATAATAACTCCCGATTCCCTACTCTCTTATTCATTGCAAAGCATACAGCAGTAACTCCACTGACAGCTTTTGTGTTAATTATTCTGTTTTCCCCAAACCAGAAATACTGTGCATCCTTCCACTTAATCTTACAAATTGTGACGACATCTGATTTAAGTCATTCCATCTCCCTTTTCAAGTTTTCTAACGTACCTGCCCTATTCAGACTTCTAACATTCCGACTTGTAGAACGTTTCTATCCATTCCAATGCCTCCTCCCTGAGTAGTGCCCACAAGGAGATCCAATCGGGGGACTATTTTACCTCCTGAATATTTTACCCAGAAAGAAGATTTCATGATATATGTAATTCGAGAGGATTACATGTCTTTGAGACACCCTTCGGGTATTTAATACAGTGGTTTCCCATAGCCTTCTGCTTCCCCATGCCATTGATTATTTCAGACTCAACCACCATAAGGAGTGGTTTCGAACTCCCAGGGGCAAGAAGGTGCCCGGGACTGTCCCCGCTTTCCTGCCCTCCTTTATGAGGCCGTTGGCAGGCAGTGGTTGATTTCATGTAGCTACAGGAAATAGATTTTTTTGGCTTTACACCTCTTCGACATCTGAGGTAATTAGAGGTAGGAAAGGACTAGAGGCAAGGAATGGAAAGGAATTCAGCTGTGGCCTTTTGAAGGAAGCATCCCTGCCTGGGGTGATTTTGGGAAACTATGGAAAACCAAAATCTGGGTGACTGGATGGGGATACAAACCTGCCTCCTCCTGAAGCAAGGCTAGAGCATTACTCCTCACCCACCTTGCTCGAGAAAACCAAAATCTGATGGGATTTGAACCTACACAATAAGATAGTATTCGTAATTGCTATCGTTTGTGATGTGTTTGTAGATGAGAGATGAAAGAAGCAAGAAGACTAAAATGGGTAGTAGCCTACTCGTCCGAAAGAAACCGAGGTCGTATATTGTATCACTGTTCTTAAGTCAATATATTTTGAAGTTTGAATCACATTTCAAAAGCAAATGGAGTATGATAATTGCTTTTTGCAAGAACAGTAAATTATAGTGATAAAAACTTTGAGTTTCCTGCCGACGGGAAACTACGATGTTTTGAGTGAAACATCTTTGGGAGTGGTAGGGAGAAATTTGTTAGAATTACGAGTTACATGTTACACAATGAAAATCACATGATGGCCTGAAATGGTTTATTTACATCTGGATGATGATGCCTTATTCATTAATACAAAACCAGTCAATTGTGCCTTACGGAAGTACTAGTCACCTATTTTCAGCATTTAAAGAATGTATATTTTAGAAATGTCATTTTTTTTCAGTACCTGAGATGAATTTAACTGTGGTAGTGATTAATAAATATTATTATGTATAACTTTACTGGCTGATTTTGTCTTCGTACTCCTATAAGTTAATTTCAAAATGAGCAAATAATGTTACACGGTTCACAAAACGGCCTTCTGGGATCACTTCAAATGAAATACCTCATTACATTGTCATCATGGTGCAACCTTTGTGCTTAATGTCTTGAGAATTTACAACATCAATTTAATAGTAAAAATAGTTAAATAATAATAATAAAAGATTTCATTCCTTTGGAAAAAATCTTGTTTAATACTTTTTCGCCCTTCATGCATAACCACAATGAATAAATGGGGAACCATTTTAAAGATAAAGGTCTCCACTTCGGATGAATTGTTAATTTGGAACCACACATTGCATTAAATTATTACACTAAACACATTCAACAAATTTGGAAATTTGGAAACAAACAGCAGTGGCTGCAATAGTATAATTTGTCAATAAAATTTAACGCTTCATCGTTTTTTTTTTTTTTTTTTTTTTTTTTTTTTGCAAGGATAACACAGAATTAAAAACATTATTTTAATGTCATTTGGATTTATGATACACACTCTTTTATCACACGGGCATACCAGTCAAATAAAATAAGAGATAACCTTCCAAACGTTGACTAGAATTGGGGTTCTTACGTGGCTATATACAGTATAACGTTTTTTTGGTATGATGCTAGAGGCATTTTTGCAGAAATACGTATACCAAAATAATTCTTCAAAACTAGTGTGTATTCCCTTTACTTTCAGAAACAGGACTCCCAAAAAACAACGATTTTATGATGGCAGAGTATTTTTCAACAAATCCAGATTCTACAGTCACTGAAACTGGAGGAGTGAAAGCTGCAAGGTAACTAAGTGTTAGATATTTGAAATTATTAAATTTTTTACACTTTTAGTGCATTACTTATGTATTGGATACACCTAATGTGAATCAAGGGACACGCCAGAGTAACCACCAATAAAATTGCTGACAGTGGGAAACATGCATGTAATTCAAAATTAGGTCCAGTATATTAGGGGAGTTTGCGGTAAACTTTAAATACACCCTGGACCAGAGTGACATCTGATAGTTTTTGTTGCAGGTAAGACCCAAGGAATTACATTGTGTGTTGTTTTATAACAATTTTCAAAGTTAATCAATTGCAAAGAACTGCCCGTCATTTTTTATTAGCTTTGAAGCTAGTAAACAGCATTTCTTTCCAGAAAATCGTTGTTTGGAAATGAAGTACTCATGGGTGTACCACCAGACTGTGTATGGTTTAAAAAAGGCGCATTTGAAGAAATGACGGTACCACAGACATAGCATTATCAGCCAGTTCAATCATTAAATTATGTGGCCTCTTAAAGTCATGAGTTAAGACAGGCATGTATCCTCACACACATATTCAGAAGATTGAAATCCATTTTTAAAATGTCTGATGGCCTTCTTTGTAGGCATAAAACGTTCGTATTTGCTTTGGATTAAGCTTGAATAAGAAATGATTTGAATAATATAACTATTAAATTTTTGTAAACTACATTATGAATAAAGTTTGAATGGGTAATGAATTATAATGTATTATAACAAATTTAACATAACAACATTAAACATTATACGAGTGTTGGAGCTTAAATAGTGGCAACACTGCTGTGGAGACACTATGCAATGGAATCTACTAATGTCGCTGAAACACACGTTGTTGACATACCTACCTTACCTCCAAGAAATGGACGCGCCCGTCCCACATCCCTGGCATGCGCACAATTGAGGTAAACACAGTCACTTGTGAGCGAGCGGTCTAACGTATCTTTTTGAAACAGGAACAATGGAGTTGGATCAAGATTGAATGTGCCAGAGATCGTACAGCACGACAGTGTCATCAAGGTCTTCAAGACACATACGGGGAATCGGCATTGCCATAGAGAATGGTGGCATGTTGGGTAAAAGCCTTCAATGAAGGTCGGCAAACTGTGGCATCGGGCAGGTCGTCCTAGCGTATCTGTAGAAGAAGTGCATACTGTTGCCGCGTTAGTGGACAGTGACCGACGCCAGACAATTCTTGTGCTCGCCTACGAAACCAGATTAGTGCATATGACTGTGCATCGCATCATGAAGGAACGCTTGGGCTTGCAAAAAATTGCATCATGATGGCTTCCACATGAATTGATGGAACTGCAGAAATGGATGCATTATGACGCTGCTCAGACGCACTTGGATTGCTATGAGCGCAAAGGAAAGGCTTTCTTATGCCGTATCGTAATACTGGATGAGACATGGGCCGCTCCGTACGAGGCAAAACTGAAATGCCCATCCAACGAATGGCATCATTACGGGTCGCCGCTAAAGTCGAAAGTGCGTCAGAGCCCCAGTATAGTGAAAGTTATGGTGATTCGAGTGTATGACTTGTGATGATGTTATCCTAACGCATTACGTTCCTCCTTGGCAGACTGTCAATGCACAGTATTACTGTTCATTTTTGGAGCATCACCTGCGACCAGCTTCGTGAAAGAAGCGGAAACCCTTTCTGCACAACCCACCCATCATTTTGCACGACAATGTGCGGATGCATACAGCGCAAGCTGTGGCTGCTCTGTTCGGTCGATGGGACTGGTAAGTACTGTACCATCCGCCATACTCAACGGACTTAAATCCTTGTGACTTTGATTTGATTCCGAAGATGAAGGAACCACTTCATGGCATTCGCTTCAGAACTGTTCCAGAGATTCGACAGGCAGCAGACCACTCCATTTGCACCATCAACGGAACAAGCTCTACTAACGGTATACTACACTTTCCACATTGCTGGCAACTTGTTCTACACAATGCTGGTGACTACTTTGAAGCACAGTAACAGGTGCAAACATGTAACGCTTTTGTACCGGTTGTGAATAAATAGTTGCCACTATTTAAGTTCCAACCCACATACATTAAACATTTACATTAAAATGGTCTTCATGACAACATAAACAACTAGCCGCAGTTTCTTTACTTCTTCTCATAGCCATACAGTACTTTTTTCTAATATGCGCATCTCGTGGGACATAAAAATACACTTTATCCGGTGCATTTCTTATCGCATTTTTGCACTTAGGTACAATACAGTATTTGTCAAAAGATTTCCATATCAAAATTAATCATAAAACATAAAACTTTTGAGATGTTAACACTCCACCACATACAATACCTTTGTTCAATATCATCACGGTGCAGCAGGCCAAACTGGCCGAATTTAAATTGTTGGAACTGGATATCAGTTTTAAAATATATTTTTTTAATGTTAAATTTTAATATTTTCATCAATATTATATTTTTTGCTTGGAAAAGAAAGGGAAAATACACCCAACACTCACCAATGTTGAAAAGAGGAGGGCAACAGCAACACAGCACAACACACAAACAAAGATTTCGGGTGAAAATCCCCTTTTTCAAGTTAACAGAGAGGTGGCTGGTCTTGCGCAAGACTTGCGTAAGACGCAGCCACTCATAGAACGCAACAGACCGTCGGAGGTGGTGGGGGCAGCAACGATAATATAACCGCGAGTATACGAAAGATTAAAATGATCAAAAAAATATTAGTTATTAAAAATATATATAAAGAAAAAATATAATTGAAAATTTAAAAAAAATGAAAAAAAAAATGAAACTATTGAACTATTGTACTAGCCAGTGGTGGGTGTATAGGGTGAGGATGGAAGATGTTAACGGAAATTACGGCCTGGGGGATCCTTTCCTGAAAAGCGCCACATTCTTCCAACTATCCTTCCCACCACACCCCGAGTCACCTTCAGCAGACCGCCTAATCTAAAAAACATTCTTGTACATAAATATCAAGCCTCTGATGCTCCTAAACCACCGTTTGGATCCTTCCCTTGTAAGAGACCCCATTGAAAAACTTGCGGTATGCATCCACCTACCACTACCTATAGCAATCCTACAACTGGTGAAACCTACCCCATCATAGGTCATGCCACCTGTACAACCACCCATCTCATTTACCAGCTCACCTGCCTCCACTGTCCAAGTTCCTACATTGGCCTGACCTCAAACTCATTATCCATCAGAATGAATGGTCACAGACAGACAGTTTACTCCCAAAACCTGTACCTCCCCATTGCTCACCATGCCAGTACTCACAACACCCGTGACCTTAATAACTGCTTCACAGTAAGAGCCATTAGAGTACTTCCAGACACTACCTCCCAATCTGAACTCTGCAGGTGGGAATTGGCAAATCAACACATCCTTCAAACCAGACATCCCCCAGGCCTTAATTTCCGTTAACATCTTCCATCCTCACAGTATACACCCACCACTGGCTAGTACAATAGTTCAATAGTTTCATAATTTTTTTTTCATTTTTTTTAATTTTCAATTATATTTTTTCTTTATATATATTTTTAATAACTACTATTTTTTTGATCATTTTAATCTTTCGTATACTCGCGGTTATATTATCGTTGCTGCCCCCACCACCTCCGACGGTCTGTTGCGTTCTATGAGTGGCTGCGTCCTACGCAAGTCTTGCGCAAGACGCAGCCACCTCTCTGTTAACTTGAAAAAGGGGATTTTCACCCGAAATCTTTGTTTGTGTGTTGTGCTGTGTTGCTGTTGCCCTCCTCTTTTCAACTTTGGTGAGTGTTGGGTGTAATTTCCCTTTCTTTTCCATGTAAATATTGCGTCGTGGCATTTTTTCCTTTCATTGTTACTTATATTTTTTGCTGTTATTTAACAGTGTAAGTAATTGATTAAATATATAAAAATAATAATTCTTGCATACATCATTTTTTCAAGTGGATTTTGAAATATGTGGCTGGAATCTGCTGTCTTTTGAAAGAAGAATTCCTTTGTATTTACTACACAGTCGAGTTATTTAAATATCAATGGTGGTTTCGGGAACTTTTATGCAGTGGTGAGATTCAATGAAAGTTAAATTTAATAATCGATTTAATGCCTTTAATGAACTTTATCTTATCGTTTTTTTTCCTGTATGGAAGTGTTGACCAATTTTAAAACAGAACCAAATCATTTCAGAAACAATATGAAGTAAAAGAACTTTGAAATTATGAAAACTTCCTTCTTTAAATGTTCATTTTCGGAACAGCAACACCTGGAACATGTATTTCCTGCCAATGGTTATAGCTCCAATGAAATCCGACGTGCAACCAGCGGAAGAAACAACAGAACCAAGACAGATGACAGAGATCAAGACAAGCCGCGTGCCTTTCTACCTTTCTGTGGAGCAGTAAAATCAAAAATAGCAAGGTTACTAAACAAACAGGGCATCCATTCGATTTTTTGACCTCCACCAAAAATTGGACAGCTGTTGCAAACTACGAAGGATGGTCTCAATCTTCGGGCTCCTGGACTGTACAAAATTCCATGTGAATGCGGTGCTTCTTATATAGGGCACACTTTAAGGACGATTGATGAAAGACGCAAAGAACACATCAGACATTTTAAACTTGGACAAAAATAAAAATCTGCCTTCGCCGTACTTGCTATTGACAGGGGACACAAGCCATGCTTCGACAAAATGACACACCATTGTTATGCAAATAACATTTGGGGCAATGTTGTGAAGGAGGCTATTGAGATTAGGCTTGGTTATAATATCATTAATCGTGATCAAGGCCTCAATTTAAGCCAAACTTGGAAGCCATTAATTGGATTATTACAAACGAGACGGAATCGAGTCATATTAGGGCATAGAAGTGACCTGATCATTACGTCACCAAGCGAGCTGGGCCCAACTAGATCACCCCTCCATGCACTTTACCCTCCGCTCCCAGTTGCTGGCGCTATATAATAGACTACCATGAAGCAGATTTCAGTGATGTTAAGTGGGGCTTGACAATGGAAGCAGTGCAAGCTTCCGAAACATCGCCAGATGGCTCAATTTTGATGCGGCTTGAAATCCGAGAAGTTTTTATAAAGCATTGCCGCCGCGAGAATGTACATAGTTATCTAACTTTGAAATTGTCCTCAACTTGATACCATAATCACTGACACCCCCAGAGGCCAGATAGTGAAATCCACTCAAGCTTCCTGTCTCATGACATACCATTAATTAGGCATATAAACATCAGAAAAAAGGGAAAAAGCCATGGAATATCAACAAAAAAAAACATATCTTAAATGGTAGTTTTCCTCAATTTCTGTTTATGTAAAAGTAAAGCAAACACTGAAAAATCAACAATTTGCACACAGTGACAGCCTGAGAAAGAAAATAGCTCAGAAATGTAACCAGCCGGTAGATGATGACTTGAGCTCTGCAAGAAAACAGAATAATCATTTTGTAACTCAGTTCAGTAATTAACCCTAGTGTGCTGCAAACCACATTGAAATAATGATATTGCTGTGAATGGACACAATACTAATTACCCACATTGGTGTTCATATTAAAAAAAACATAAAAACTTCCTAAATTAAAGTTATGTCAACAACCAAAACAATGCTTTCCACAACTGTTGGATCAAAGCCTGACTTAAATAGTCTCTAAACACTACTATATAGGTGTACATAACAAAGGAGCCATGGTGTTAGAATACATTAACCCACACTTCTAGATATTAAATGACCATTTCTACATTAAGTTAAAATTCTACATATACAGAACATCTTTTACCAGTGAAATAAGTGCAACCACTGAAACCACTGTGCAGCACAAAATAAAATAAACTCATATGACTTTGTTGGCTGGGAGATCTCGAAGGAGTATTCAGACGTTTGCATGACAGAGTTTAGATTCGTCATGCATTCTGCCTCTGTCGTGTCTGTACCTTCAGTTTAACAAGGAATCTGAACCACAGAAAATGCTGATTTGGCTTATATGATCAACCACAACTCTTAACAGTTCCTGGCACAATTTGAATTTAAACCCAGGATCCAACCCTGAACTTTCAAAAGCTTGACTGGACTGTACAGCTTAAATGTATAAAACTCAGAATTAAAAAAAAAAAAAAAAAAGAATAATGAAAGTAAAAAACCATAGAAACAGGATAAAGCAAACATAGAAAAGACAGTACAATATCAAATTTGATGCAATAGAATGATAAGTATAAAAGATTACAAAATACATACAAATTATTATTAGTTGACTAACTTGGAGACCATCAGACCTGTTCAGAACGGATTTCGATCTCCCGAGTATATGTTGAAGGGAATAACACCATATGCCTGTGTTACAATTATTTCTTCAAAATGAGACCTAGGTATCGAGAAATTAACGTGCAAACATTTTTGAATATTGTTTAAGTACTATAATTTTAGCATATTGTTAACAGTGTCAGCGTGGTGTATTGGTAGCGCTCATGCTTCCCATTTTGCGAACCCGGGTTCAAATCCCCATACTGGCAAATATTTTTATTTCTTTTTTTATATGCAGTAAACATTGAGCATTGTTTTTATTTCATTTAAAATTCATTTACGAATTTTTATTACGCGAAATAACTTTTAAAATATTATTTACAATAATATAATTACTTACAATGGATACAATAAACAATTTTTATTACAATGCTATGACCATAAAAGAGATATTCTGTGTAAGTTCCATTTCCTTTGTAGAACATAAGATATAACTGTTTCATAAAAAAAAAACTATAAACAACGAAATAATGATGATATAAAAAAAAGTAGGGACTGTATATTCTGTAATATTTTGTTTTAAAAGTTATTTCGCGTAATAAAAATTCGTAAATGAAATTTAAATGAAATAAAATCAATGCTTAATGATTACTGCATATAAAAAAAAGAAATAAAAATGTTTGCCAGTATGGGGATTTGAACCCGGGTTTGCAAAATGGGAAGCAAGAGCGCTACCAATACACCACGCTGAACTGTTAAAGAATGCTAAAATTATAGTACTTAAAAAATATTCAAAAATGTTTGCGCGTTAATTTCTCGATACCTAGGGCTCATTTTGAAGAAATAATTGTAACACAGACATGAGGAGTTATTACCCTTCAACATATACTCGGGAGATCGAAATCCGTTCTGAACAGGTCTGATGGTTCCCAAGTAAGTCAAAAAATACCCATTCCAAATAATATCACTTCACTTCATTACAAATTTAAATGATGTGTCATGAATATTTACTTCTCAAAATTATATAGCCTTTGATCTATCTGATATACTGAGTCACTATTGCAAACATATTTTTAACATTAATATAGTTTAGTGTAAGCTAAAATTTTCTTCTCTAACATCCAGTCTACAATAATAATTAAAATCATTTCTATTGTAATTCATACCAAATGTTCTTCCAACACTGTATGCAGATTGTTCAGCCATTTCATGGAGTTTTGGGTTGACCACCTGGTTGGCCTCACGCAAAACAGAAATGAGAGAACGAGCATGTTTCACATTATGTGGAGTGAAGAAAGCATAGGCTGTACCCTTCTGCTGATTCCTTCCAGTTCTACCAATTCGGTGTATATAATCTTCCGAAGATGAAGGGTAGTCAAAGTTGATGACAAACTTCACGTCTTCAACATCTAAAAACAGAAACACAATTACTTTCACATTAAAACTGGAAATTAGATAAATAATAAAACCCATTATGTAAGACTGGAGATTTTCTCAGCGTTGTAAATTAATAAAACTTTTCGGGTAGCTAGCCGAGTTAGTACATCATTTGACCACGACGTTTCGGCGGTCACAATTCTCTGCCGCCATTGTCAAGTGACTGCTGCCGGTAGGTTATTGAGGTGCTTATATATCATGCGAAGTCCGCGCTACATCATACTTTTTCCGGTCGGCCAATGGCTAGTGACGGGAAACGTTGGCCACTAGCGGAAAGCGTTCCTATTGGCGGAAGCCATTAGCTGCTGGTGGGTTCCGCTGATTGCTGGCGCGCAAGAGAGGTGCGTGTTTCCCAGGAGTCCTGCTGCACTCTCATTTTCTGGATTGCTGGGCTCCAGGCTTTACTTAACTGAAATCCAGTATCTCTGTTAACGAGGTCCTTCGAGATACGAATTTCGATAGCTTCCGAGAAAACACTGTCCCAATAACCTCTCGTACGTGCAAGAATTCTTGTTGCTTTGAAATTAAAGCCATGTCCCGTGTCAATACTGTGTTCAGCAATCGCTGACTTGTCGATCTGGCCCAGGCGGACGTTGCGTGCATGTTCGGCGCACCTTTGGTTAATACATCGTGTTGTTTGTCCGATGTAAGCCTTTCCGCATTCGCAAGGAAGGCGATATACGCCAGGTGTTCGTAAGGCTATATCGTCCTTGGTTGACCGCAGTATATTCCTAATTTTGGCCGTTGGTCGGAAAATGGTTTTAATGCCACATTTACTTAAAATTCTGCCAATCTTAGCGGTTGTCGTTCCGACATAAGGAAGGAAGGCGAAGCGGCTCGGGTCTTCCTGCTGTCGTATTTTCCTCCTTCCTGCTCGTGTGCAAACCGAGTTTATTAACGCCTCGTTGAAACCGTTCTTGCGGAAAGTTTCCCGTAAATGACATATTTCCACCTGCAAACTATCCTTGTCACATAGAGTTCGCGCCCTGTGCACCAAGGTTTCCAGTACTGATCTGCGTTGGGCCGGGTGGTGGTGGCTGCGCGCGTTGAGATATAGATCAGTATGTGTTGGTTTCCTGTACACAGAATGACTTACAGTGCCATCAGCTCTCTTTTCGATCAAAATATCCAAAAATGGATGATGGAGAGGAATGGCCGCCTTCCTACCGGCAGCAGTCACTTGACAATGGCGGCAGAGATTGTGACCGCCGAAACGTCGTGGTCAAACGATGTACTAACTCGGCTAGCTACCCGAGAAAGTTTTATTCAATAAAGCCCATTCTTTGAACCGTATTGCATGAACCACGTCAGGCTAGCCTAGAAATTCAATACTGACTTTGGAGCAGAATTCACGTCTCTTAAGTAATTTATTCTAAACACTTTAATTTAACTAAGGAAAAAGGGAACAGCTTTAGGCAATATAAATTACAAGAAAAGGGAAAATGAGTCATCACTCACCAAAGTTGAAGGCAGCGATGGGTGAAGAACATATATGACGAACACAAGAATACACAATATTTCGGTTTTACACCTTGTTCATCCTGAAGGAAATGAGTCACATGGTTTGGAAGGTGTACACACGCCGAAGTTTCCTATTTTTTTGTTGTAATATGGCCTAAGTTTTGCCAATTTACCATTAAAAACAATTGACAGGGTCCTTAAAACACTTAAATTCTATATCAAATCATTTTAGAAGCATTTTCAAGGGTATAAAATTAAATTACAAGCAAAACAATTCATAACACTTTGGGTCTAGAAAATTTAGGTAAAGAGATATCAAGAATTTAGTGACTTCAAAAACGTCTTCAAAGTTAAACAATAAACAGTCTTTTTTTTTAAATAGCATATGCAATTTTCAAGTTACAGCAATGATTTATATCTCATTTCATTCAGCATAAAAAGTTACATATGAGGTAGGGTCAAAAAGTTCCCTGATTTGTCATGTACAGCCAAACAGTTGTTTACCGGAAGTGAAATTTTTGTTTGGGTGGTTGGCAACACTACTGAGGAAGGTGCTGTAACATGCAGAAAGCAGTTGCAGTTGGTTTCGTGCATGCGGTGCATGGTATTTTAGATGTATTTTCTTTCTTTCATCAGGATGTGGAATGTTGTCTTTAGAGCAGCGTGGCAATATCAAATTCTGTGTGTTTCTGGAGAAATCACCCTCAGACACACTTGAGATACTGAAGAAAGCATACGGAAACTAGGTTATGAAGAAAACGCTGTTTACGAGTAGCACAAGCATTTTCCCGACAGCTGCACAAAAATTGAAGATGAAGTTCGCACTGTGTGGCCTTCAACTTCCACGACGGATGAGAATGTCGAGCGAGTTCGACAACTTGTGTGTTCAGACAGGCGAATAACCATTAATATTCTTGCCTCCAAAGTTGGTATTCACATGGGAGTGTTCACAACATTCTTCATACAATGTGTTTGCTTGCATGATTCCTAAAATTCCTGAGCAAAAAGAAATGTAAGTGACCATGTGCAGGGAGTTGATTGAAATGGCTGATGCAGACAACAGCTTCCTGTGCAAAATTGTAACAGGTGATGCAACATGGTGCTTTCTTTATGACCCTCAGATGAAATGACAGTCTCCTGATTGGAAGTGAAAAAAATCACTAAGAAAACAAAAATTTAGCTTGCACAGATACTAGGGTAATGTTCGAGGTGTTTTTTGATTACTGGGGCTTGATTCATTATGAATTTATGCCTGAAGGGAAAACAGTCAACAAAGAATTGTACTAAGAGATCTTAAAATTGTTACAAGATACAATTTGATGGAAACGACCTGAACAATGAGCAGGGAATGATTGGTTTTTGTTGCAAGCGTCACATCCATCCATAACGGTGAAACAATAACTTGCCAAAAACAATGTTACCAGTCTGGAACACCCTCCATATTCTCCCAATCTTGCACCACTGGGTTTTTACCTGTTTCCATGGCTGAAAATGACATAAAAAGATGATATTTTGCTGATTTGTCAGCAGTGATTGAAAATGTGGCAAAGTGGTTGAAATAACTTTCGAAAAATGACCTTCAGGAGAGTTTCCAACAATTGTATGAATGGTGGAATAAGTGTGTAGAAGCAGGAGGAGAGTATTTTGAATGAAAATAAGGTAATAATGTGACACAGACTTTCAATAAATTTTATTAACCAATTCCAGAAACTTTTTGACCCTACCTCTTATTATATACAAAGACAGAGTCAACAGTTAAAAGGAAAGTAGGTTTTTATAAGGAAAAAGATACTTTCATTATTTTCAAGCCTTAGAAAACTATGCATGAAGACGTACTGGAGAGAGCAGAACATACATTCAAATTAAAGAGGATTTTGTTCCAAGCACACAGAGCTATTTTTTTTCCGATTTCAGTAATATTTAGGCCTTAAAAGTGAGTTTAAAGTTTTCAAACAATGACGTTGGTGACATCATAATGCAAGACAATTAGATTTGAGTAACACAAGGATTAGTACCAGAAGAGAGCGTTTTAGTGGTTAAATAACATAACCAACAGACAGGAAATAAAATTTAGTGAAGTTTGACACCTGTTTCAGATAGATAGAACTGATACTTCCAGAAATATTCAAGGTCAGGACACATACATCTCATAATACTATCAGAATTAGATTAAATCATACATCAAATGTTAAGGATTTTTTTATTATATAGAATATTTTGACACTAGAATCAGCTCGCAGACTTAAGAGTTGTAATAATGATGGTAGATTCAAAGCTTTTGTAGTTTAATGAATTTTGATCTAGGAAATGGGAGAAAAGCTCTCATAACTAAAATTGACATTTAAAACATGCTTTACAACATACAAAATTTTTAGAGTGATAGGAATTAAAATAAGGTTTTTCTTTATGGGATCACAAGTTACTATGCAGTCATTTTTTACTAACTGAATATAAGGAGCCCCCGCGAGCCACGCGAAGCAGCAGTTATTGATCAGATTTGCTTGAGTGTGGACGTGTATAGTGAGATGTAAGAAAAAATTTCTCAATAGATGCACAACAATGGTGCCAGTCAGAATGGAGTACTTATACCATTCAACTAGAGGATTTAGATGGAAGCTGCTTACAATGAGGATGGTTCAACCTACAATCATTAAATTCAGATAGAAGATTGATGCTTTTCTAAATTCTCCAGGTACCAATTCAAGTAATTGAACTTTTAAAAATATACCACTTTCAAACATCAAACATCGTAAGTGTAATTATTTCTAACATTAAAAAATTATTCCCATAAACAAACACCCCTTTGCTAAATTATGTTTAAGCTATTTTAAGTAGCACCCAATTCATAACAATAAACAGCAAATAGAAAATTAATGTTCAACACTACTTATGTTTCACCACTTATAAATTATAATAAAAGTCACAGTAGACTTTGGAAGGTAGTTGTAATGGAAGTTTTAATTAAAAAAAAAAAGAATAAAAAAAAATAATCTTTAAAAGTACGATATTAAACGGCGGCTGTGGAAGCTCAGCGAAGCGAGCAAAGCTAAAATTCTGACAGTGTGTGTCAGCAGAATTGCACATCGGGCACGCGCAAGACAAAGGGTATTGAACAAAGTAAACGTGACCAAATGGTGCTAAATTCATATAGCATCCTTCTAGAACATTTGAGAGGTCACTGACTCAAGTCACGTGCCAACATTCGAGCACATTCGATGCAAAGACAGGGGTCACGTGTACCGGTGTGTGGATTATGCTATAAAAGCAAGGCAGCAGAGTGCATTCACCTCGCAGTTTTGGAAGTATACCAATGCAGGCACTATTTCGAGTTAGATGTCTATGCCGAGAAGCCAGCTGGGTCCGCTCCTTGATGCCAAAGTTAATCTGTAAGTTTACTTCTACGATTTGGTGGAAACTAAGCGTCTTGGATCCTTTGCTGAGGGGAACCATCTAACAAGTGTAACAATCCGATGGCACTGGCATAATAAATGGGTAATAGTATTTGAGAACTTTGCGTATTTTGTAACTTGGCTAGCCCATGCAGATACCTGGAGTTACAGCCAATGGACGCAATTAAACGGAGGACTAGCGGGATGAGAACTGAAGCAGATAGATCCAGCCAAGTAAGTGCTTAGTAGAAAGAGTTGCCTTTGCCCAAGCCATCCTGTCAACCAATTGACCAGGCTCCCTAAAAGGTCCATTACAAGTGGTGTCAGAAAAAAACATCCAAAGGCATAAGTGGTGTCAGGAAAAAAAAAACATCTAAAGGTACAGTGGTGCCAGAACAAAACATTCAGAGGCAATTAGTATCCAGTGGTTTCAGAAGCAAACAGTAGGTTACAATCAAACGCAGATAAATAGAAGCAGAACTAAGACAGATTCAAGGAGCAAAAGGAGGGTACCCAGGCTGGCGGAAGAACAAAATCGTCGAGTATCTCAACACCTTGTGCGATCTTCAAACAGCGCGGCTGATCCGGTCTTCAAACAGTGTGGGGCTCGAGGCAGTCATTCACCAGACCAGCAGCAGTGGAGCGGCGTGGCAGATGAGGGAACTACGCAACCAGCCGGCCAAGCTTGCTGTAGCAGATCGGCAAAGTCACCTCTAGGGCGGAATTGGAGCGGGACTATACACTGTGGCAGACAACCCAAAAAGGGGGGTGGCCTGGCTCTTCGAATCATCGCGGTGAGTGGAGCTTAGTTCAGAATTATGGCAAATACTAGTAATGAGCCTGCAGGGGGGGCAGACGGTACAGGAAGCCGTATCTGATTTGAATGAAAGAGTTGAACATTTAGCCCTTCAGGCAAGCTTAGACAAGGAAAATGCGAGAAACTTGAAACTTCTTAGTATGTTTCTCGGGCCAGGCATTAGTTTCAGCGGGGCTCCAGGGGAGAACTCAGAGATTAACTCAGAATTTTAAAATCCCACTTGACTTGGGCGGCCTTCCGGCATGTAAGGGTCGATAGAATGTGTAGGATGTCAGAAACCTACCACGGTCTTCAGAAAGAATTGATCAAAAGGTTTGAGCCAAAAGGGAGTACAGTGTTCTTACGTGAGAAATTGCGAAGTACCAAGAGGAGGTCAACTGAGGGGTTGGGGGAATTAGCAGATTGTTTGAAGGCAATAAACGCCCATACATTTGAATTGACACGGGTTGAGAAACTGAACTAAATCGTGCCCTTCGAGGCATTTTTAGCAGTGGTAAGCACAAAACTGTATGAAGCAATCTCTCTTCACCAGCTGAAAGTTTTTTTGCAAGCACTAGAGTTTGCGGTTCTGTTTGAGCAAGTAAAGAATAGGTCATCAGCAGAAAGTAAGTCTAAGCCCGCGAAGCAAGGGTTTTATGCACAAATAGTGATAAGTTGCTGGTCTTGCGGGGCAGAGGGTCATCAACAAAGAGACTGCTTTCAGAATTCTGGGAATAGGGGAGGAAATCATAATAAACTACCACAAAACAGATTTATGAAGGCTAGAGATAGTAACAACACCCAGAGTTCGCAGTGCCAGCACAGAAATCAGGGCAGGTTTAGTAATGATAATAGAAATCGCCAGGGGGCAGTTTCAATAAAAACAAACCCAGAGCTTGGCAGAAAAATGGTAGCAGGGATGGCCATCGTGCATAGGATGTGAGGGATAAAGCTGGCAGTCAAACAAGTAGGGAATCAGGTAAGTCGGAAAACTGTTAAAGGGTAGCCGTGGGCCCAACGAGTTGCCCTTCATAAGCGTTCCTGTTGCTAATAGCCAGGACAATCAAGGGCTTAACAGCATTGACCTCACGGTGTCAGCAGTGTGTGAAGGTAAGGCTTGTAAATTTCTGATTGACTCAGGAGCGATCTGTAACCTTCAGAGCGCAGAAATATGTGGGTCAGATGGCCTGAAACCTCCGAATTTTAAAATCACGAGTATAGGTGCTTCTCAGGAAATCCCAGTGTTAGGCTTCAAAGAAGTAAAATTTAGTATAAAGGGAGAGGATTTTTTTATGACGGTATATGTGAGTGGTCATCAAACTTTTCTGCTCAAGGGCCAAAACTAACAGAATGATGTGGCACCTCAGGCCACAGATTTACATGTATCTTTATTAATTGGCAACGCATGTAAATGGTGTGTTTTGAACCTCCAGTAGACTAGCTATAGTAAAGAAGCGAGAGGTTTACCACTGACTTTCTAGCACTAATCGTTAAAGTCGAGACCATTCGGAACACTTTGTGTAGAATTTTCTGTTTCAGATTGCTGCCACCCTCAGCGACCCCTAAATAGTAACACTGTAATTGCCCAACGAAATATTGCTGCGTTGTCTTGGTGAGCAGATGGTTAATAACGACAACTGTACTTACATTTAAATGTATTATGTAACATGAGACACAATCACAACTGTTTACTACATGTTTTGAAAGTCATATTTCTTCAACTCAGTGGACTAAACTACAACAGCCTTAATTTCTTTCATACTAGCTGGCATTGACTAGATATGTATTTATTTCAATCTAATGTTATTTTGTCTCTTCCTCCCCTCACTCTCTGTCGCCCATGTCGTCCTGCCCATCACTCACCATCTCTTCATCCCTTTCTCTGTCCATTTCGCACTTCCCCCTGTATGTGTCCATCTCCTCCTTCCCCTTCTACATCCACATTACCACCCCCCTCCCCCCCCCCAATCCCAATAAGACATTGCCTTTGCTTACCCCACAATATTTCTTCACAGGTGTGGAGGATAAACACACACCAAAACACACACACACACACACACACACACACACACACACACACATTTTTTTAAGAGCTAATGACTAATGATTCCTTTTTCCAAATATTTACCACATATGAAGCTGACCGCCTCTATAAGCGCATTCATGAATCCAAGGCACTTTCATTTAAGATTTATACAACAGCAGATAATTTGCACGAGGCACACACGCCCATGAGTTGTCAGCACTGAGAAACAAACAACAAAACATTTCCATTATTACGTCCCCTCACACAGCAACGACAAATCTATCTGCCCCTGTACCAAGTGGCACCTGTAAAGGCGACTGAACAACTTTACGCGCTCCTACTTATAATTCTTCCATTATATTTTTCATTTGACGAAGGAGACAGGTAAAGCCGACAGCTGCAAACCATTTATTCTTTATCAGATTAGGATATACATCATTTATCATTCTTTAGAAGCTGTGAACGTTAGCACCTGTTAAAATGAAATAGTACTTTCGAAAACAGACCATTTGCAACTGTTGGATGTATGTGACTCCTTCGCCAAATAACACTGCTGTGCAGTTGCTGACAACAATAAGCCATGTTTATGACACTGAAATCCTGCAACACAGGGAATAATATTTTTAAATCCCCATCCGCCAGTTTGACAACTATTAGATTTTGAGGGACGTATTTGTGGGAGGCGATAGTTGTCATGTTGACAACAATTACATTTTTAGTCAGTCTTCACAAGAGTCAAGTGTTGAGACCGACTGGAATATTCATTGTAGCACGAGTCATTGATGACATGCGCCATTCAGATTTTCACAAAATGGCTGTCACCATTTTACAAGCGTTTAAAATAGCATAAAATGCTGCTGATCAATTTTCAATAAACTAAAAAAAAAAAGCATACAGTGCACCTGACTAATTGATTCCAGTCTAATTATCCCTGTGAAAATTCACATGACTTGCGTAATGTTACAATATTCATGTAGCTAAGCAGGAGCATAAGAAGGGTGAAGGCAAAGAAGAGAATCATTAGTAATTTTGTCACTACCAAAAACAAGTCTGGGATCAGTGTGTTTTGTTCCTTAAATTGATTTTAAAGTACTTTCACGCTAGATGAACTAGACGTATTTTAAAAATATTATATTACATTATTCAAATGGCCACAAAAACTTTATTATAATTTTGTTAATCTCAAACTTTCAAAAGAATATATAAATAAATAACTAATTTAAAAAATAAGAAAACGACAGATACACTGCTCATGCAAAGGGCTATATAAGAAAGCTACAGGTCTGTTCTTGAATGTGGTTTTTTATTCATTAAAATTGCAAAACAAAGTACAAATATAAAAAATTTCATTAATGTGATTTGTGATGTTGAACGTTTTTGGCTATCTCATCTATATAAGCTTCACAAAGGTAAGTTGAAGGAAATAGTGTTAAAATGAACTGTGCACAGTCTCGTAAATTTTTATAATTGTTAGGCACACATTTCCAAAATTGAGTGTACTGTTGGGTTTCACGATGTTCTATAAACAGAGCTTTAAGCTGTGTTTCATGTTGAAGTTCGATTATTTCAGTTAGCAAGTTAGTTTTAGGAAATCCAAATTGGCAGAATAATTTGAGATCATCATGTTCAACATGCCAAGGGTTCTCTACGAGAATGAAACAGCTTCGAATATTTCTAACATCTGCAAATCTGTTTTGTATACCTTCCAAATAGGCTTCCAAATGTTCTTTCATGTCTTGGTAAATAGTTTCGGCGATAGTTAAGTCTGATCTGAGCATAGCAACAGTTGGAAAATTAGACAGATCTTTTTCTCCGAGTTCATTTATATATAATTGCAGTTTGGCTTCAAATGCTAATATTTTGTTAGTCATTTGCCCAATTATCTTGTTGGGTCCTTGAAATTCCAAGTTAAGTGTGTTGAATTTTTGTGTAATATCGGTCAAGAAAGCTGTAAGTATCCACCATTCATCATCATCAAGTTCAGGATAATTTTTGCCACTTTGCTGTAAAAATAAAATAATTTCTGATTTCAAATTGACAAATCGTTCCAGCACTTTCCCTTTGCTTAACCATCTGACAGCAGTATGTAGGATAACATCACTGTAACAAGCCTGCGATTCCTCCAGTAGTTCTTTAAATTTCCGGTGATTAAGTTCACGGGCACGAATGAAATTTATAATGCTTATAACCGTTTTCATAACATTCTTCAATTTGGTATTTGAAATTTGACATGCCAGACTTTCTTGATGCAGTAAGCAGTGAATGGAGAGTAAATGTGGCAAATTCCATTCCTTCTTAATCAGTGCTACCAAACCATTGCTGACGTCCATCATTGATGGACAGCTATCTGTACATACTGATATTAATTTGCTCATTGGTAAGTCATTTTTTTCTACAAACTCTTTAATTGCATCCATAAAATCAGAACCTTTTGTGTGACCTTTCATGGTTATAATTGCTAAAAAATCTTCCTCTATTACCCCATCATATGTGCAGTAACACACAAATAATGAAAACTGAGCCATTGAAGCTAAATCTGTACTGGAATCACATGCAAGACTGAATTATTTGCATAGTTTTACTTTATTAATTACTTCCTCAAACATATATTTTGAAATATCTTCTATACGGCGTCGACAGGTAGATTCTGAAAGTGTGAGCTTATTTATTTCAGCTAATATTTGGTTACTGTTAGAGAAATTTTGAAACAAAGTGTCAGAAACAGTCATCATACATTTCTTAACTAATTCAGCATCAGTGAAAGGTTTCATATTTTTTGCTAGAATATTACATACTTGGTATGATGCTTTTGTGACAGCCTCACTTTGCCCAACTGCTGCTAACATAACGTTTTTTTGACGACGAATGGTAGATTTTAGATGAGCAATTTTTTCCTTTCTTTCATTTGAATTCAAAGGAAAAGCTACTGTAAATGAACTGTGCTTACTTGTGTAGTGGCGAAATAAATTGTATCTCTTCAGTCCCACGATGGTATCCCGGCATATTAAGCAAGTAGCAGTATATTTGTTGTGCCCACTTATAAAACAAAACTCTTCTTCCCATATGTGAATGCAGACTTTCCCGGCGAATAAATGACAAAAAATCTTCACAGGTTTGCAGCCGGATTTTATTATAAGATGACAAGCTTTCGGCCACTATCTCAGTAGCCATCTTCAGGTCGATAACAGTAGCGGCGATCTTGCGTTTACGAAAGCCAAGCGTTTACTGGTGTCGCCTAGCAACCTCATGACGCTAGCAGTCTTGCTTCGCTGTGATTGGTCGAGGTGGCGGTCACCCATCCAAGCGCTCACCACGCTCACAATTGCTTAACTACCGGAGCTTAGCAGTACCGGTCACCCATCCAAGTTCTTACCACTCTCAGCATTGCTTAACTGCACGAGTCTAGCCGGCTGTCCACACTCCACCGGATCGCCGGCAACCAGGGAACGTGGGCCGCACAGTATAGATAACCCTGGTTTCCAAGCGTTGCTCAACAAATAACCCATGTCACGGTTAACCAGGTTGTCATGTAACCGTATTTCTATAGCTTCTTTAACCACGGACTCCCAAAAGAACGAACATTTAGTCAACACCTTCACGTTGTCAAAGTCCATTCTGTGGCCATTTTCAATAACATGTTGAGCAACAGCAGATTTTTCCATCTGAAAAAGCCGAATGTAGCGTTGATGTTCCGCCACACGGGCCTTGATTGTGCGTACTGTCTGTCCAATGTAAGATTTCCCACATTCACAGTGTATACTATACACCCCCGGTGTCTTCAGCCCCAAGTCATCCTTCACAGAACGTAATAAGTCACGTATTTTGGCAGGAGGACGAAATATGCTCTTAATACCATGTCGATCTAGTATCCTGCCTATTTTCCCGGATATGTTACCAGCAAATGGGATATATGCCAGATCTTTATACCGTTCTTTAGGTTCAATTGGCTGTTTGTTTGGCGTTTTTTGTAGTGCCCTTTCTATTTGTCCGTTACAATATCCATTTCTCCTGAATGTAGTACGGAGATGTTCCAGTTCCGTCGGCAGACTGTCAGCATCAGAGATTTCTTTCGCTCTATGCACCAGTGTGTACAACACCGCATTTTTCTGAGCCGGGTGGTGGAAGCTTCCGGCATGTAAGTAACGGTCCGTATGGGTAGGTTTTCTATACACACTATGAGAAAGAGTCCCATCTGGTTTTCGCCGAATAAGAATGTCCAAAAAAGGCAAGCTACCATTCTCTTCCAGTTCCATCGTGAAACGTATGTTTGGGTGAATTCCATTTAGATGGTCCAGAAATTCATTTAGACTGATGATCCCATGGGGCCAAACAACAAATGTATCATCCACATATCGGAAGAAACATGCCGGCTTAAGAACAGACCTTTCTATTGCTATACTCTCAAAATGCTCCATAAACAGATCAGCAACAACAGGAGACAAAGGTGACCCCATTGCCACACCATCTGTCTGTTCATAGAAATCTCCACCGTACGTAAAGTAAGTGGATGTAAGGACCAACTCAAAAAGATCAACAATGCTAGATTCAAAAAGATTTCGTAGCAGCTGCAAAGTGTCTCTCAGTGGAACTCTAGTAAAAAGTGAGACTACGTCAAAGCTGACCATAACATCAGTCTCCGAAAGGTGCATCTTTTGAAGAACACTGACAAATTGTGTTGAGTTCACAACATGGTGAGGACCTTTCCCTACGTAGGAACCAAGCACACTAGCTAGATATTTAGCCAGACCATATGTGGGACTACTAATGGTACTCACAATAGGCCGTAAAGGGACGTCCTCCTTGTGAATTTTTGGCAGACCGCTACTGTTATCGACCTGAAGATGGCTACTGAGATAGTGGCCGAAAGCATGTCATCTTATAATAAAATCCGGCTGCAAACCTGTGAAGATTTTTTGTCTTCTTCCCATATTTCTTGGAAACTTCTTTTCTCTTCACTTATTTTCCTCTTAGTCACTGTTTTTGAGTGTACACCAGACATTATTTATTCCACTACTAATGATAGCACAAAATATGAGCACAAATACACTCAAGACGCGACGAAACGCTCAGGAACACCGAAACTTACTGCACGATTGACACGACAAAGCTAACACTGAGGCGGCTGCGGGACAAACCCGCCGACAAACGACCGGCCGTAGGGGCGCGGCGCGTTTGATGCACGGCTTACATTGTTGGCTAGCAGTGCGCTCACACCTCTGAGCGCTGCGGAACGCCGCAAGTGGCCCCGACTTTAATCACAATTCTACGCAGTTTCCGCAAACAAAACACGGCTACGCCAGACAAGTAGATAACTAATGCTGCCCGTGCGAAGCCGAGGAGGGACGCGGGACGCACGAAAACTTCATTCGGGCCGCATGCGGCCCGCGGGCCGCAGTTTGACGACCAATGGTATATGTGGTTCCCACGATGGGTCAAAAATTTAAGGGGATCTTAGGAGTAACATTCCTGCAACAACATAAGGCGGTATTGGATTTCTCAAATTCTTCTATTAGTTTAAGGAATTGCCTAGGCGAAGGTCTTCTGATAGAGCTTCAAGGCTCCAGCACGTATCCAATGGTAGAGCCTCATATCACCCTTTCTGCAATACAAATACACCAGCCAACCCTGAAATCCGATGCTGCATATGACATGCCAGGATCCACAGGTAGAGTATTAATGATCCCATTACCTAAAGAAATAGAGGCCCAAGCAGGAGCAATTGTGCTCATTGACCCGTTACCGGTGAACGAGTTCCTAGACCAGAAGAAAATTTACATAAAAAAGGTGTGTAACGAATGTTTGTGTAAATAATGAGAGGAGATGTTTTCCAGTTATAGTAAAGAATTTTAGCGAGTGAAAAGCAAAAATTCCACGGTGTCAGATAATAGCAAATGTGTCTGCAGTAAGTGTAGATGATTTTTTGCAACCTGTACGTGGTGCAGGTGAGGGTGGTGACATTGGGGTACAACAGATAAGATATGGTTCGGCCAAACCAACGATTAATTTTGAGGAAAAATTAGGGCATTTGTCAGGAGCTCAACAAGAAAGCTTAAAAGCACTATTGGAAGAGTATTTAATTTTGTTTTCACCAAAGCAAGCCTTACCAGCCACTAGTCTCGTCAAACATAGGATTTTGACAAGGGACCCCACCCCCCTCCCCAATCCATCGCTGACCTTACCGCATTCCGATCAGCCAAAGAGATAGATTTTATATGAACTAATTGATCAGCAATTATGAGAGAGGGGTAATTAGGCCTTTAAATTCACCGTGGAGTAGTCCTGTTGTTTTGGTAGGAAAGAAAGCAGCAGAGCGCGAAATCAAGTACCGATTTTGTGTAGATTACCGACATTTAAATAAGGTGACGGTACCGGACTTATATCCCCTCCCATCGATCTTGAAAACAGTGGATTACCTAGCAAATTGTCAGTATTTTTCCACCTTAGATCTAAAGTCGGGATATCATCAGGTTAAGGTAGCAGAACAAGATATTTAAAAAAACGCATTTTGCGTGCCAAATGATTTATATGAATATTGCAGAATCCCATTTGGTTTAAGGAATGCTCCAGCTTCCTCCCAACGCCTCCTTGACACGATTTTACGTGATATAAAGCCAAAATTTAGTCTCGTATATGTCGATGACGTAATCATATTTTAAAAAAAAAATTAAGGACATCTATCACACCTTCGAGAAGTGTTTGAACATCTCAGGAAAACCAACTTGACACTGTCCTATAAGAAATGCCACTTTGCATTGCTTCAAATCGAATATCTTGGATACTTAATCTCAAAGGAACGGATAAAACCTCACCCAAGATTAGTTTCCGCAGTGACAGATTTCCCTCCTTCTGTGAATGTTAAAGAATTACAGTCATTTTTGGGCTTGTCTAACTGTTATAGAAAATTCAATAAGGGGTATGCCAATATTGCTAAACCACTATCTAGACTGTTGGTAAAAGGAGCTAAATTTAAATGGTCGGAGGCATGTCAAAAGGATATGGACACGTTAAAAGAAATTTTGACTATACAGCCCTTACTAGCTATTCCCGACCCAACAAGAAAATTTCGTTTGACGACGGACGCTTCAGATTTTGCAGCTGGAGCTGTCCTATTGGAGGTCTTTGATGAAGGGGAGAAGCTGATATCTTTCGCGTCACGCCAATTAAATCCCGCAGAAAGACGGTATTCAACCAGAGAGAGAGAACTGGCTAGTCTTGTGTGTGGAATTAAATATTACAGGACATATCTATGAGGTAGAGAATTCACAGCTATTACCAACCATAATTCTCTTCGTTGGTTGTTAAACCTTAAAGATTCGTCAAGTAGATTGATGTAGAGAGCGCTATTACTTTCCGAGTATAATTTCACGGTCGAAGTCAGACCTGGTAGGGAAATCGGGAATGCTGATAGCCTGATCAGGAAAATGAAGCTGATCGAAGCACAACAACCACTGACGTTAGCACAGCTACCGTTGCATCAATCCAAAGATGAGCAATGTGCACGTTGGCGTCAACACCCACGATTTGTGCTGCGTGACGAGGTGCTGTATCGACAAACCAGGCAGGAAGAAAGAGCGGTAATACCTGCAGCCTTATGTGAACTAGTAATGAAAATATACCACGATTCGTTCTATGGTTGCCATACAGGAGACAAAAATACGAACCGTTTAATAGCTAAATCATACTGGTGGCCATCACGCCAGAGGGACGTAAGAGAGTACGTGAGAAGCTGTCTCATCTGTAATAAACATGCGGGCGAGACTAGAAATCAGGAGAAATTACAACAGTTGCCTGAGACTACAGCACCATTTCAAAGAATCCATTTAGATATTGTGGGGCCGTTCCCCAGGACCGATCGAGGTCACGCGTTTATTTTGACCATCGAAGACGCTTTTTCACGATATCTGATGGTTCTTCTCGCGAATAAGAGTGTGGAGGAAGTTGCTGGGCTTTCGTAGTGAATTGGGTGCTAGTTCATGGGAAACCCGATTTTATTTTGACAGACAAAGGATCGAATTTTCTATCAGAGCTATTCACACAAGTATGTATATTATTGACAATAGCGAAATTAAAGATGACGGCATTAAATCCCGCCGGGAATGGATGGGTGGAACAATGTCACAGAACGATCATGAAAGCGCTATGTTGTTATGTGAACAGGTCACAAAGAAATTGAAACTCAATTTTGCCTTTTATAGTGAGCGCATATAACACCAGAGTTGATACCTCCACAAACAGAATACCATATGAAATACTATATGGAAGAGAGATGAATTCACCGTTTTTGATTTGCGAAAGGCAAATTCAAAATCTTTCGCCAAGAAGGCAATAGCTTATGACAAAAAAGCGAAACCACAGGTTACTCTGGTTGGTTCTTTTGTTTTGTTCGTAGGAAGCCAGGATCATGTTCCAAATTTAATTACTCATGGAGTGCACCATTCGAAGTACTGTCCATTTTGTTGCCTGTCACCTTGAAAATCAGGTTACCCAACAGGGATCTGGTAGAACACAAAAATCGCGTCAAGCCCTGTCTGGCGGAAAAGCAATCAGAGGCATGGGAATGAAAATGCTAATGCAATCCCGGAGTCATCGAGGTGAGACACGAACACAGGACCCCCACTAGATGCCCCCCTCCCCAAAGAAAGGAAACACAGTATATTTTGTGTAGCCAGCAAACGGGGAAGCATAGCACAGCAACAAATGGGGAATGATCGGAAGAAACTAGATAAGAAACCCCAATCTGCAAAAAAATAAAACACATCATTATATCTTAAGAAATAGGAACTGAGCGGCAAAAAATAAACAAGTAGGAAGTTGTTTACAATAAGCCTTGGCAGCTACCGCTTAAAACCAATGCTGGCGGACTAGATTATACGTAAGTAAACATTATTTTAAATTAAAAGATAAAAAACTAGTTTTTATTGCTGTTATAAATGTATAAATGGACATTCATAATGTAAAATGTGCCAATGATAACTGAGCTAAACTCTACTCAAAGCAGCTTAGGAGGAGGCAATTTAGCGAATGACGCAGCAAGGACATGAGAGCGTCGTAGTCATCAAAAGCTGAGTGGAGCACCACAGTAAGTCAACTTCATAGATGGAAACCTAAGTATCAAAACATTAGTTGTAGTGCATTTTAAGCTAGAGACTTTACATCGGTGAATATACATAACATTTTAGTAGGGACTCTAGGGAGTTAAAAGACCAAGTCAGTAGTGTGAAACAGTATAACGAAGTGTTTATTGGGTATCATATAAGAATGTATTACGCTAGTTTTATATTGTTAGTGTTAAGCATATTACAGAGAATAGAGGCAGGCCAATGCTATAAGATAACACCTCTTACAAATGGAGTAATATTTGTTAAGCAAGACGATGTGATAAATTCTCCATTCAAGTGGACCATTGTTGCACAAATTAGATTTCTTGAGTTACAAAACCACAGTTTGGAAATAAGCAAAATATTCAAGTTATTAGATGCTTCTTTTCAAAATTTACCCTCGTTTGATGACAAAATAACGGATGCATTAGTTGCTAACCTGAGAGTTTTGTATGCATCCTTGGAGGATGAATACCTTAATTTAGTACAACTTTTACCTACAGGAAACAATAGATCGAACCATAGTTGGTTAAATGCAGGTGGGTTTATTTTAAAAAAGGGTTTGGTACGCTTACAGAACACAATTACGAAGAATTAAACTCATGCTTGACAGATCTAAACCAAATCACCCAAAATTTAGAGATCAGTGCCTCTAGACAGGTACTACTTACAAAAAAATCTTCAAAATACAATAACGAATAATACCTATTTGATCGCAAAACTGGCCAATACATTCAGGGATAAGGTATCAGAGCTGCAAACCACCATAAACTCATAATTTGAAAGAGTTAGAAAAAATATTTGTGAAACTACTTTATAGCACTCAGCTACTGCAACAATTAGTATTAATAATCACAAACACAAGAGTAGAATTAACCAGGCTAAGAATTGTATTAGTTCAGGCCACAAATGGTGACGTACTTCTTACTTCTAAAGTATTTTTACAATATCTACAGATGATTCAACGACACCTAGGCGCAGGAAGTTACATATAGCTTTGACGGATGGTCACTTAAGAATCATAATTGATCTACCCACTGGTACTACTGATTCACTTCTAAATAGATACTCTATACATTCCTTTCCAGTGTTATGAGAACATACAGGTCATTATATGCAATGGCAAACAAAAGAGAAATTGTTGTTCACACAAACTCAAAAGGCATACTCTACACTAAACAATCAGTATTTAGACAAGTGTCAAAATTCAGGTATAACTATTTGCCCATGACACACTCTAAATGATTGAAACCTTTTAAACTGTGAAACTTCTATGTTTTTTTTCAAACAATTTCACCAATTTATGCCAACGAGAAATGAAAAAAATTGGATCATCCATATTTAATGCCCATAAAGCAGAATTGGCTATTCACTATGCCATATCCTCATGAGGTGGTAGTTACATGTTGCGACAAAAGCCTAAATCACACATTCAATTGTATAAGATTATAAGGATCTGGAATTATCGAACAAGCAACAAACACATTGTCAATTTCTGGGACAGAATTTTATCATACCAGTAATTCATAAAACCATTATTCGTAGCAATTTATATTTTCCAAACTATGTACTGCCAGTGTTCGTTCAAAACATATATCACAGATTGTAGTTGTTACATGTTGGGACAAAAACCTAAATCACACAGTCAATCATATAAGATCATCAGGATCTGGAATTATCGAACAAGCAACACATTGTCAATTTTTGGGACAGAATTTTATCATACCAGTAATTCATAAAACCATTATTCCTAGCAATTTGTCTTTTCCAAACTATGTACTGCCAGTGTTCGAATAAAACATATATCACAGTCCTAAATTGATAGAATTAAACCACATTAATCCTACAATTTTGACGCTGAAATTACCAAACATTTGCAAGAAGCCAACGACGCAGTTAAATACAATCACCTAATTGCAACAGTAGAAACACAGATACAAGCACAGGCTAGACACAGAACTATAGTAACATCTATCAGTCTCACTTCTATTGTATCTATCTCAGTTATAATTATTTTAATAGTACTAGTGTACAAATACCATTCAAAAAAACTAACTAGGCTTAGTAATAAGGTACAAGTACCTTCAGCTTCACAGATTTTGATGAAATTGTCGACCACGAGTAAACAGAATGATAGGGACAATCCAATTAACATCACTAAATTTTAGTACACCAATTGGAAAATAATTCTGTAATTAAGTATAAACACGTGAACTAATATTCTCTTTTATTGTCACAGGGTTGGACAACGAACCAACAAGACAATTTGAATATTAACACTGTTGTAAAAATGTTTGTAACCTGAAAGCTTTTTGCAAAAAAACCCTAGATGCAGTATAGAACATTTTAATACAGCAAATCTTTATAGGCTTTGAGGACAAAGCTGGTTTTCTCGAACGGGAAAAAAGTGTAATGGGGGTTTTAATATAAAAAAGGAATAAATAAATAATCTTTAAAAGTTCGATATTAAACGGCGGCTGTGGAAGCGCAGCAAAGCGAGCAAAGCTAAAATGCTGACAGTGTGTGTCAGCAGAATCGCACATCGGGCATGCACAAGTCAAAGGGTATTGAACGAAATAAAAGTGACCAAATGGAAAGTTGGCTAAATTCATATAGCATCCTTCTGGAACATTTGGGAGGTCACCAACTCAAGTCACGTGCCAACATTCAAGCACATTCGATGCAAAGACAGGGGTCACATGTACCGGTGTGTGGCTTATGCTATAAAAGCGAAGCAGTAGAGTGCCTTGACCTTGTAGTTTGGAAGTATACCAACGCAGGCACTATGTCGGGTTAGATGTCTATGCCGAGAAGACAGCTGGGTCCGCTCCTTGATGCCAAAGTTAATCTGTAAGTCTACTTCTACGGTTTGGTGGAAACTAAGCGTCTTGGATCCTTTGCTGAGGGGAACCATCTAACAAGTGTAACCATCCGATGGCACTGGCATAATAAATGGGTAATAATATTAGAAGACTTTGCCTATTTCGTAACTTGGTTAGCCTATGCAGATACCTGGAGTTACAGCCGACGGATGCAATTAAATGGAGGACTAGCAGGACAAGAACTAAAGCAGACAGATCCAGCCAAGTAAGTGCATAGTAGAAAGAGTTGCCTGTGCCCAAGCCATCCTGTCAACCAATAAACCAGGCTCCCTAAACGGTCGACTACATAGTAGTGAAACTAGGGTACTTCAACCAGCCAGAACAGAAGTGACCAAAGATAGAAAATAGGTTGTTTATATTGAAATAACAATTGAAATCAATAATAAAATTGTAGAAACTTTGTGCTCATACATGAAATTTATTACAAAGCAAGTAATTGCGATTTACACTATTCAGTGGCGGCCTTAGACATTGCAAGGCCCGGGGCAGCAGATCTTTGCGAGGCCCTTGTCATTTGTGCAAAGTGTATGAATCGAAAGTAGGGTTTTCTGATGGTCGACAAAAAATACAATTCATAAATAAATAAATGTTGAGTTTTAAAATATTATATTAGAATTATTAAAAATTAACAGACATAAAGATGTCAAATTATTAAGGATAAACTGAAGTACATAAATGCCTTGAAAGATATATGCAGGGTTTGAAAATGATGTGTGCTAAAATATTTAATTAAAGCACAAAAATCTAACAAATGAGCTACGTCATTTTCAATTCAAAGAATAGAAAGGGCTGAAAACCGATCTTGTGTCATCGAATTCCTCAAATATGTTTTAATAATTTTTAACCATGAAAAACTTTCTGCTGACGCAACCATCTTAGGTGTGGTGGCAATAATTCTCAGAATACTTCGATAGTTGGGTACATTTAAGTTAATGTTTTTTTCCATAATATATCTCGTCATCAAGGTAACATCGTTGTTTTCTTCATACACACCGACAAACATATTCAGTTCATCATACAATTCTTGTACATCAATATCAGATGTTTCTCCTGCTGTTAGAAGTACTTGCAACTCACTGCATTACTTCAAAAGTTCACAGTCTCTAATTTCCTTTAATATTTATATGTTATACATAAAACCAAACATGTTCTCATCATATTTAAGTGCCTCAAATCTACACTGGCAGCTTGTGCGCACATAGTCAACAATAACATAGAAACAGTTTATTTTGGAAATCTCCTCCTCATGTAATTCAAGAGCTTCATCTTCCACTTCGTAAACAAATTACGTTCTTTTACGTCTTTTTTCAAGGTTATGAACTTTCGTAATATCATTTCCATCAGCCGTTTCTCTCGCTGGCCGTTACCAAGGATGATTGGAAACCATTTTCCTGATAATTATCAAGCAAATGTATAAATGGGTCTAAGTGTTGAATAGTCACATCTAGTTGCATTTTTCGTTTTGCAACATTATTTTTTATATTATTTATCTTTGTAAGAATGTCATACCGTACGACAAGAGCAAATATAAAATCGTAGGTAGCTATTTCCTTTTCTATAGCCTGGCATTCACTAACCAACTGAAAATCTGTTGTATTTTCTGCTGAATCCTTTAAAGCATCAAATACATCTCTTGGTTGGTATTTAAAGGCCTTCACTGATTCTACCCTGAACTCGCATCTAGTTTCGGAAAGTGGTTTTAATGAAAAGGATTTTACATAACGCACCTATAACTTGATCCATCAGAGTGTACTGTAATTGTAGCAAGAAATAAAAACTATTTGATCACATGGTAATGATGCATCTCCTGTGATGAGATTCCAGCTCCCACATGGTAAAAAAATAAGCAAGTGAATTAATTTAAAGTATACGTTTATGCACACCACTTTTTTATCCATACATATTGGCTTCATTATCATATCCTTGGTATCTGCAGTTTTGCAATGATATAACCAGCTGTTCTAGCTCTGTGATTATATAATGAATGAAACTCTCAGTTCTGGATTTTTTGACAGCTAAGAAGCCAATAAAATGTTCTTCAGTCACTATATTTGTATTAAAAAATCTAATAATAATTGACAACTGCTCAACATGAAAAATACAATCAATATTAATTGAGTAATATTTATTTACCATTTTGCAACAATTTGAGTCTTTTAGTGACTTGCCATTAATTCTATAAGCTAATTTTTCATTTTTTTTTTTTTTTTTTTTTTTTTTTTTTTGGGAGATAATGTTCATTAATTGTCTTGTTTTAGGTGAAGTCATAATATTGGATCAAATTGGAATGTTAACTTTACTAAATCTATAAAGTTGCTGCTAGTCTCACTTGAATCTGAGACAGATACCAATTTCTCTCTATGACCTCTAAAGTCCCAACTGTGAGATATTAAAAAATTTACAAATGCAAGCTATCTTTCTAAACTGTCTCTCCAACACTGCCATACTTGTTCAGTTGGAGTCAGGGTTTTTGGTTTACTTTTTCTGTGTTATGCTGGTGGATATGGAGAAACAAAGAGAGCGAGTTTGGAAATTTCAACTTCTTCACGACCAAATGATGTATCCGTGTTATTGGTTGCCTTAAAAAAAAAGTGTTGTTTCTTCAACCATCAGATGATGAAATAGATTGTGCCATTCCAAAACATTCGTAAAAATTCGTTTCATCATCCATCTGCTGCTGTGACAAAAGTAGCACTCTATTTTTGATGTATGTTTTGGGATAGCAAAAATAAAGTACATTATATTTATTTTATTATGTTTTAACACACATTTTTTATTACTTTTAGATGTGATTTAATGTTTCAGATGGTTAAGGTGTATGATTGCGGTACAGTAGGTCTCTATTTACAATACCGGTCTCTGTTGCAATTTTTATATGGCTTAAAAATGACCTTTATATCTGGCAAAGCATTGGTTTGTTAATGCCAAGATGCTAGGACGCTGCGTGGTTGGAATTATACGTTCAGCTGTAGGTCTCCTGTCCCTGGCAAGATTACCAGTATAAAATAGGTGGATACGATAGATGTACATTGTACAGCAGGTAAGAAACACCTGAGATAAAATATGTAATAATCACATTCTTTATTAACAAAAACTATCAAGTAAATCGAAAGTAACCTCAAATGAAACAAACACAAGAACGAAGTGATTGGCGTTTTACATTTCATTACACTGGTGTTCACAAATGCGAGAATCTTTCAATGTTGAATCCAGAATAGCGTGAGAAAGACTTTTAATGGTGGTTTGTTAAGACTGCGTTTGGATACTATTTCTGTAAGTAAAAAGATCGACCACTGAGGTGACAACGTGAGTCAGGTAAAGAAAATATTTTAACATATTTCATTACTTTTGTAGATCATAAAGTACGCCTACAGAAAATAAAAAAACGATACTCAATAACAGAGTATGGTTGGCAACCCTGGCTTTGACCCCAAACTCACTTTTAGGGAAACAACCAAATGAAAACGTTAAAGGAAACTGAAGACAGCTGGTACATGTTCGTCACATAGCAATGCTAGAGACAAGTGTGAACACAGGAAGGGTGAGCCTTCCCTTGTCCAACATAAGGTGACAAGAAATGAAACACAGGGATCACCCTAGTGTAAACTGTAAACACTATGAAAGTAACAAAACTGAGTGTTCAAGTGGGTTTTATAATACGCGAGGCGCGAGATTCAAATACTAATGAATTTTTTGACTAGGTTTTACAGTTAAATTACAAAAATATTATTATTCACTGATAAATTATTTAATTTTGATACCATTAATCTTACTTTTTATATGAATGTGAGATTGAATAAACCTAAATGAGAAATTTTGATTAGGTACTGATTAATACATACTTTACTATAAATTAACCAATTTTATTTTTATCACTAATAACTAAAGATATAATATTTTTTTTTAATATAAACTTTTTTCAACTCGGGTTGTTGCGCGAGGCCCCTCCAAGAGCGAGGCCACGGGCGATTGCCCTGTTCACCACCCCCTAAAGCTGCCTATGACACTATTCATGACAGAGATGCCAAAACTTAAAATTTGGAGCTTATCTCTATCAGGCAGTGTGGAAACCAGGCAAAATACAAATATACAGATTTTAAGAAAAATGTTCATAGCAATAGCTAATGCCATCAGTTAACATAAAGGATACTTTCATCAGGATTACTGATGTAGTTCCCAATTTTTAAAGGGCAAAAAAAATACACTTCAAATTCTTATCAGTCTGTGCTCACATCATATAAAACCTAGTGAACATATTTAAAACGAAATGCATATTGTAATATCTTGTCACTGGCTAAAATGTAGGACACTTTTTATCTTCTTTAGTAATACAGTTTCAAACACTACATGGATCAAAATACATTTCATAATTTCTGTCCATCTGAGCAGCCATGAAGCAAAAGTAAGGAATTCTGTGGAGCTGCAGATAATGATAGTTTATATAATGGATTAACAGGATAATTTATGTCCAGATAAGTTATACATTGGACTAAGACCATAAAAAAAAAAAAGAAATTACGGTCAATTCTATACTGGGTATGGATTTTAATTAAATGTATGACACTGATAATTGATGTATTTACAACTAACTTCTCATACTAACAATGCATGCCAAGAAAATATTATCACATTTTAACAGGGTTAGTTAAATTTTTGTTTAATTTCCATAGAGCATGCACTGTAGTGGTAATTTATCTACATACCCATTTTTATCATTCTTGTACGTGCATTCCCCCTCCCCCCTTTTTCATGAAGTTTAATTTTAAATTCTTTCCGTAATTTTGGTAAATTATTTATCACTTCCCTTGGTAATTTATTCCACTCCCATTTTTATTTTTAATTATTAATCTTGTTTCATAGATCCCTGTTAAGGAAGGACTTCTGGGATGTGAAACATTCTATTGTTAATAATACACATAAATGTGAATAATAATCACAGTGAAGAAATTATAACATCTTACAAACAGAAAAAAATAATAATAAAAGAAAATGAAATTAAAATACAAATTAATTTTTGAAACTGAATTTTCTTGAAGTTAAATTAGATACAATCAATTCTAAAAAATCTTTAATGGAGTAGAAGCAGCTGACAATAAGGTTATCTCTCAGTTCTTTTTACTATTTCTTTATTATTTCTTTTTACTTATAATAAGTGTCTTACTGTCAACAATATGCTGTCACAGTAAAATTTGAGTTAGCGCTTTACATTAATTGATGATTTTAGATTTAAGACATTTTCCTTTATTTACTATCGAGCAAATGAGGAAATGTAACTTAATATATATCCTTAAATAAAATTTTTAAACCATACAAATTACACCACAAAATGATGATTAGTCTAAGATTTATTCATGGAAATGAGTGTAGCAAAAAAGAACAAACTAAAATTTCAGCTTTCTAAAAACTTGTTTCCCTACATTCTCAGTTGACTGTGGGTTTATGAGTGCTTAAATATCAAGAAAATGGTTATAAAAGTCATTTACTGTACAAATGGTAATTGTTAGTCCTCCTGTTAAACAGTTTAGGTGAGATTGTAAATATATGGCATATGTGTTATTTTTATAGTTTACTAGCTGACCCGAAAATGGTTATAAAAGTCATTTACTGTACAAATGGTAATTGTTAGTCCTCCTGTTAAACAGTTTAGGTGAGATTGTAAATATATGGCATATGTGTTATTTTTATAGTTTACTAGCTGACCCGGCAATGCTTCACTATTGCTGGACTTGAGTAGGCACATAGATTAAATGAAAAAATATTTATATATAAATTTTAAACTGCTGTTTCGTTAATTTTCAGTTGGAAAGGGTGAGAGGGGATGCGCTTTGGAAAACATACGCAGGCAGTATTTTTCTGTTTGTTCCAAAGTATAAGTGTGCAAATTCCCATTGAAATCCGATGAAATATGTGGTTTTGTCTAAATTATGGGGAGGAGGGGTGGGTTTTTTAATTTTTTTTGACAGGAACCTTCTCTGTCATCCCGTTGACAACTCACCAAAGCTTCACCGTAAACGGACGAACGGTTTGCGGGTTTGTTTAAATTATGGGGTGTTATGGGGAAGAGGGGGTAATTAAGGTAGTGGAAAGAGAGGAGAGGGATTGGGTTTTTTGTAAAATTAATGTTTCCAGTATTTCTCTCTCTTTTTTGAAGTATAAGTGTACAAATTCTTATCTAAACCGATAAAAAATGTGGTTTGCCTAAATTATGGGGTAAAAACGTAATGAGGGTGGAAAGGGGGAGAGGGGATGAATATTCGGAAACCATATGTTGGCAGTATTTTTCTGTTTGTTTTAAAGTATAAGTGTACAAATTCCTATCTAAATCGGATAAAAAATGTAGTATTGCCTAAATTATGGGGTGAAAAAATTATGGGGGTGGAAAGGGGGAGAGGGGATGAATATTCAGAAACCATATGTAGGTAGTATTTTTCTGTTTGTTTTAAAGTATAAGTGTACAAATTCCTATCTAAATCGGATAAAAAATGTGGTATTGCCTAAATTATGAGGTGAAAAAATTATGGGGGTGGAGAGGGGGCGAGGGGATTAATATTCGGAAACCGTATGTATGCAGTATTTTTATGTTTGTTTTAAAGTATAAGTGTACAAATTCCTTTCTAAATCGGATAAAAAATGTGGTATTGCCTAAATTATGGGGTGAAAAAATTATGGGGGTGGAAAGGGGGAGAGGTGATGAATATTCGGAAACCATATGTAGGTAGTATTTTTCTGTTTGTTTTAAACAAATTCCTATCTAAATCGGATAAAAAAATGTGGTATTGCCTAAATTATGGGGTGAAAAATTACGGGGGTGGAAAGGGGGCGAGGGGATTAATATTCGGAAACCGTATGTAGGCAGTATTTTTATGTTTGTTTTAAAGTATAAGTGTACAAATTCCTATCTAAATCGGATGAAAAATGTGGTTTTGCCTAAATTATGGGGTGTTATGGGGAATAGGGGGTGACTTTTTGGAAATTTTGTTTCACAGGAACCTTCGCAGATGCACACTCGAAAACTCTCCAAAGTTTCATTGCAATCTGATAAATGGTATAGGAATGCATAGAAGACGAACAAACCCACAAACAAACGTTGATTTTTATATATAAGATATCTAAATCTTGTGGTTGTTTCGTTTAAAACCTACTATAACATGTTTTATCAAAATTTAATTTTAATTAGTTTGTTTTAAACCCAAAGTTCCCAAGGAGAGTGACAGAAATGTACCAAGGAAGTGTGAGCTATGTGAAAATAGGGGAAGGAAGAACAGATTGGCTGAAACAAAGGAATGGACTAAAACAAGGTAGTGCCCTATCACCATTACTCTTTATTGTAACCATGGATGATATAATGCAGAAGGTGGTAGTGAGGATGGGAGAGGAAAACATGAAGGTGATGGCTTTTGTGGATGATCTGATGGTCTGGGGAGGTGATGAAGAGGAAGTGCAGCAGCAGTTGGATGTATGGACAGACAGTGTGGAGGAATATGGCCTGAAATTTAATGTAAAGAAATGTGAGTATGTGGAAACAACCAGAAAGAAGAATAGGATAACCCAGGGAATTGTGATGGAAGGTCAACAACTAAAGAAGGTAAGCAGGTTAAAGTACTTGGGGAGTGTATTAGAGGAATGTGTATAAAATAATGGAGAGATAAGTGAAAGAGGAAGACAAGCAGAGGCGTTTCTAAGGAGCATTAGAAGCCTTATATGGAATAAACATGTGCCACAGAGAAGCAAGAGAGTAATTTATCACACACACTATGTGCCTATGTTGACAAGTGCTGCTAAAACATGGACAATAAAGAAGCAGCACATCAGCAGAGTATAGGCAAGCGAAATGAAGTTTTTAAGAGGAAGAATGGGAGTGACTAAAATGGACAGAATAAGGAATGAAGTGATTAGATGCACCATAAAAGAGGAACTCTTACAGGAAAGGGTAGAGCGGACCAGGCTGAGATGGTATGGACTTGTAAAGAGAATGGAGGTTCAGAGAATCCCAAGAAAAATCCACGAAATTAAGATGCACGGTAAACGACCCAGAGGAAGTCCAAGAGATGGATGGTTGAAAGGAGTGGAGAAGTGTGTTCGGAAGAGAGGAGAGGACTGGAACAAGGTGGTGACAGAGAGGTGGTGGAAAGAAAGAAGGGAATGGAGAGGCTTGTGCATGAAGCAGACCTGGCCAGTGTCTGGAAACTGTCGAGGATGATGATGTATTAAACCAGTTTTTTATTTCTTTAAGTACTTCAATTTCATTAAGTTCTGGATTACTTTTTGGTGTTTTTTTAAATTTTTTACAGTGAGGTTAGTGCTGTGTGCAAATAAAATGCTCTTAACTTTGTCAGATAATTTTCCAAGAATATCATTGATGAATAATAAAAACACAAGAGGTCCTAGGACAGAGCCTAGTGGAAAGACTGTTGATTTTCTCCCAATCTGATGAAGCATCTTTACTGATTTTAAGATCATAAATGGAAACTTTTTGGATTTGGCTTTCCATGTATGAATTAAACCATTCACCTGCAGCTCTATAAATACCATAGAATTCCATTTTTCTTCAAAAGTAATTCATGATTCACGCGGTCAAATGCTTTTCTAAGAGCATAAAAAATTTCTACAGGGCACATTTTTATTATTCAGTTCCTCAAAAGTCTTATTTAAAAATGAATATATAGCCATTTCTACAGATGAATCTTTTTTAATTGACTCTGTGCAGTAGTGAGAATATTGTAAAGTGTAGTATGTCTTATTATTCTATAATACGAGGCGTATTCCAAAAGTAAGGTCCGGGGTACAAGATGTCACAGATGATAGGCCTGAATGACGTTTCCCACCTGCAGCGCCATCTACCAACTCCTGGTAAATATGCAGTATTGTTGGCGTGCCGCAGTAGCTGTATATCTATTGTTGAGAGCAGTTCGAAATGGCCGCGACAATCGTAGCTCCCGCCAGTTGTGATGTGCGCGGTGTGATTAGATTTTTGTTGGCAAAAGGATCGTCAGCTGCGGACATCCATTGCGAATTGTGTGTAGTGTATGGACCAAACATAATGAGTGAGAAACAAGTTCGACACTGGTGTCGAGAATTTCAAAGTGGTCGCACAGATGTGCACGATCAACAGCGGAGTGGCAGGCCCAGTATTCGGACCGACGACATCGTCGAGCAAGTTAACCAAAAACTGTGAAGTGATCGGCGTTTGACGATTAGTGGTCTGGCTATGGAATTCCCAAATGTTGCTAGAACCTCAATTTACAGGATTGTCACTGAAGAGCTTGGATATCGGAAGCTTTGTGCGCGGTGGGTGCCAAAACTGCTCACCGCTCAGCACAAAGAGCAACGAATGCATAGCGCACGACAATTTTTGGAGCGCTATAGACAAGATGGAGACAGTTTGTTTTTCCAAATTGTTATGGGAGACGAGACGTGGATAGCGTACACCAACGCAGAATCAAAACAACAATCAACGTAGTGGCGCCATTCCGGTTCACCCAAACCAAAAAAGTGTAAGCAATCGCCGTACACGAATCGCAAAATGATGGCTTCCGTGTTTTGGGACGAAAAGGGCATCCTTTTGATCGAATTCATGGACCGTGGGACAACCATTACAGCTGACATATACTGTGCAACGCTCACCAAACTGAGACGTGCCATCCAAAATCGACGCCGCGGGAAACTGTCGTCTGGCATCATCCTCCTGCACGACAACGCACGCCCGCATACCGCTTCCAAAACCAAAGAGAAGATTCAAGAGTTTCGTTGGGAAATCCTAGACCACCCTGCTTACAGTCCAGATCTTGCACCAAGCGACTATTTTCTCTTCCTGCATTTGAAACGGTGGCTTGGTGGACAACGATTTCAAACCGATGAAGAACTCAAGAGTAGCGTTACCAATTGGTTCAGGTCCCAGGCGGCAGACTTTTATGCCGAGGGGTTAAAGAAACGGGTACAGCGTTACAGAAAGTGTATAGATATGAACGGCGATTATGTGGAAAAGTGAACTAGATATGTAGTTACATACTGATGTTAATAAAAACCTTGTATCCTGAACGATGTTTTTATTATGATCAAACAGACCTTACTTTTGGAATACGCCTCGTACATAACTTTTTTTATATAGATCTCTTGGAAAATCCTGGAAGTAAAGAAATAGGACAGTAGTTATATATAAATTTCACTTCTCCATTTTTAAATAATGGTTTGCTACCACATATGTTAGTCTATTTGGAAATACGCCTTGCATTAAGGATTCCTTACAGATATGAGCAAGTACATGACTGATACAATCTGAACAACTGTTCAGTAATTTACTTGAAACATTGTCATAGCTGTAAGAAGTTTTATGTTTTAGTTACTTCATGAGTTTGTTTATTTCTGTGACTGTTACTGGTGGCAATTGCATCTCAAAAATCTACTTGGGAAATCAGTCTGAAGAAGACTTAGGGCACTACCTGGGGATTGTTTTTCCATGTATAATGTATAACCAACCGAAGTAAAATTTTTGTTAAATATTTTATGAACTTTGCCCGCTTCACTATACACAGTTCCATTTTGTTCTATTTTTATGTCTTTAGAGTAATTTACAGATTTTCCTGTTCCAGCTTTTATTATATTCCATATTGTTTCCATTTTATTGCCTGAATTCTCTATTTTCACTGATACAAACATTTTCTTGGCCTTCCTTATTACATTTCTTAATATTTTAGAATAAAGTTTATAATGAGTTTTCAGTGAATGGTTACCTGATTATCATATTATTATGTAAAGAACCCTTTTCATTTTACTAGCTACTGTAATACCATTTATAATCCATCCCTTACCAAGGTCACAGTTTGGAGTCTTGCAACTTTTTTTTAAGTATTAAAACTCTGTGAATTGTATACTTCTAACAATTGTTCATTATTTAAGGAATCTATGTTTTATGTTGTTTTAATCAATATTTCCTCTGTGTAACCACATTTTCTCTATCTGCTTTACACTGTTTAAGAATGTGATATAAAATAATAAGGCATCATGATTGGAGTTACCAGTTATTACTTCAAGTATGCTGTAATTACTATATTGTGAAATATCAATAAAAACATTATCAATTGCAGTCCTGTTATTATTTTGAATACTTGTAAAGAAATTTACAAGTGCCTTTATGTTAAACAATGACATCAAGGTTCCATATCTAGTCTCTAATTACTGTTAATGGAAAAGTCAACATTAAAATCTCCACATAAAACTATTTGTTATTTGTGAAACATAGTAGCAACGACTAACTACATTTATTTTCAATGTTCCTTCTTCATTCTATTCTTCTGTTTTTCTTGTTTGTTTTAAGTTTCTACTTAGAAGAGTCATGCACTTTAATGTTTTCAGGTGTGATCCCAGCTTTTTACAAATTTGTTTCGACATCAGTAAATGGAACATTAGTACACCAGTGAAATGGTGAAGATAGACTAATTGCAAGCATGAATAAGTCTCCATGGCAACACATCACCATCCAATGAATTTAATTGAATTTAATTTAATTTCAATGGAGCACAGGCTCCGGTGGCAATTTCCCTACACACCCATCTTCCCCCTATCCTGCACCTACCTACATTTGCCCTCTACAAATTTTATCTTTAAATTCTTTCAAAGTTTTCGGTAAATTATTCATCATTTCTCTTGGTAACTCATTCCAATCCCTGACACCCTTACCTAAAAAAGAGAATCTTCCTACACCCTTGTGCCTGAAATCGAGTGCCAGCTTGTGGTCATGGTCATCTTTTCCCTTCCATGCACTACTTTTCATACCTATTGCAATATCTTTCCATGCCTCATCGCCAGTATATGCCCTGTACACTCCCATGACCCTCCTCATTCTCCTCCTGTCTTGCAATGAATCCCATTCCAGCTCCTGTATCATATCCGTCATTGATTGCATTCTGCGATAATTTCCAGAAACAAATCTAGCAGCCCTTTTTTGCACCCTCTCCAACTCCTGTATTTGATACGTAAAATGAGGGTCCCATACTACACTACCATATTCGAGCAATGATCTGACCAAAGTTTTGTAACCCAGTTCCTTGACTTCTCTCGTACATCCCCTCATCACTCTCTCCAACAAGTGCAGAACTTTGAAACCTTTTCCTACCACCTCTCTTACCACCCTGAATTAGCAGACTCACCTGTATTGATAACATCACTCATTATCTAAAAAAATTACTGATTACAACTTGCATTGTTGGATAGTACTGAGAAACACACTGAATGCACAATTTCATCAATAGTTCAAAAACGAAGGATTATGGCCATATGTTTATATGGAGTATTTTCATGGTTTTAGCATGAGCAACCCACCTCGAAATTTTGTAAAAGTATTTTTGAGATACCCTGCACACTACAAATTACATTTTTGTCTGAGAATGATTTACACCGATTGATTATAAATTTGTATATTTTTCCTGTACACATGTGGAGACAAGATGGATTAAAATGGTTTGAATGAACTGCAATTCTATCATAAGCAGTACAGTGACTGAAATGTTGGTGAAAATACTGTAAAATAGAATGTTGTGTAAGCTATAATAAAATTAATAAGATTCTTGCTTATTTCGAATTGTCTAAGTTCGTCAGTTTGATGCCTAAATGCCTGTAAATAGTTCCCAGTGTCATTTAAGAAGTAATAATATTTTATCCATGATGGATCAGTGGAACTCCGTGACTGTTATATCAAATTTGATGATAAAGAAAACAGCAACCAGTCACAATTGTTATACAATTCCAAGAACCTGGCGAGGTATCAGCAATAATATTTTATCCATGATGGATCAGTGGAATTGTGACTGGTTGCTGTTTTCTTTATCATCAAATTTCATTTAAGAAGGTTTCTTCATGATTCTAAGGGTGGCTCATTTAATGTTCTCTTGATAATTCTACAATGCCTGTTTATGCTCCTGAATATTGTACGAAGAAAACATCACTTAAAGTGGTACCAACATGACACTAAGTCATTTTTTTTATTAATGTTCATGTAAGTTTTTCTGAATGTTTCCATGCAATAAAAGCCAAGTTTAAAGTTTACTGACAGTGTTGTTATTCCAGAAACTACCTGTCTTTGTAAAGTATATGGAATTCAGTTACACACTTTGGTGAAAATCTAAATCACAAAACAGTTAACAAACAACTATTTTCTGAGTAATTCTCAGTATCCATCTCTCTTTAGTATATCTGAACAAATGTTATGCATACCAACCCAATGATCCTTTTTTAGTTTTCTGGCTTTTCATAATATCCCCAAGATTTAATTCAATTTTTTTGGGTTCTTATTTCTGCTTTATGAAACAGTTCCTCCCCTGTTCTACATCCTCCCATTCCTGGACAATATATCCTAATGGTCTCATGAAACAAGTAACTTAATATATCTGCCCTTTTTTTTTCAAATTATCAGTAGGCCTACTAACTTTCCATCCTTATCTACAATAAAATTGCGTGAATACCATACATTTCCCTCAGTCTTCTATCACAGCCACTGAAATTTTTAAATGCATAATTCAGTAATCCCCTTGCATCCATCATGTTCTTCAATATCCCATCGTCAACTTCTCTCTTTAAAACTCCTTGGTAAGTTGTTTCAAGTGTTTCCTATATCCTGGCTGTTTCTTAAATCCAGTCTGTTCTTATCAATCTCTTAGACCCCTCATTTCCATACAACATTGTCCCAACAAACATGCTTATAGCAATGTGAAATAAATAGATTTCATACACTGAATTAGCATTGTATCTTTTGCAATTTATTTCCTTTTTTGTTTGTTCCGTTCAAAGTTCCTCTCATACTAATAACAACTTTTGACTGTGTAGAATATTCTTGAATTAAGTTCATTCCAAATGATTAGCAGGTTCTTTTCTACTCAAGATCTATCAAATTTTCTCTCCGCATTTTCCTCACATTGCAACTATTATCTCAAAACTTCTCAATCCTCTGCTCAATTCTGATGAATCTTACTTGCTTGACCTCTCTACGGACAATCCTCCTAACTTCTTATTTTTCTAACATATCAAAGCAAATAATCTCTATTAGACTTGCTATTCTTTTTATCAAACTTTTGTTTTACCAATATTACACCCTTTTCTGTTTAAATATATAATTTTATTCATTTTAATGAATTGCTATGTTACAACCCCTTTCAAAATATTACTCATTTTTTGGCGTGTGGAAACGACAAAAAATGAGGAAAATTTTCCTAATGTCATTATTGTTATTGGTATCGAGGTTATTTCATAATGATAGTATACAAGTTTTTTGCTGATAAAAATTTAACAAAACATTAACAAACTTTGATTAACATAAATATACATGAATCTCTCATTCAAAAACAAAAAACAAATGAACAAACACATAACTGGTGAAAATAAAGCACTTTATAAAGTCCTGTCACGGTCACCATGTCACAACGAACATGTTTGTTGCCATGTGAAATAAACAGATGTCAAACACAGAATTAACATTGTATCTTTTGCCATTTATTTCCTTTTTTGTTTGTTCCGTTCAAAGTTCCTCTCATACCAATAACAACTTTTGACCGTGTGGAATATACTTGAATTAAGTTCATTCCGAAAGATTAGCAGGTTCTTTTATACTCAAGATCTATAATATTTTCTCTCCATATCTTCCTCGCCATGCAACTATTATCTCAAAACTTCTCAATCCTCTTACTCACTCGACCTTTCTACCAATAATCCTCCTAACTTCTTTTTCCAGAGACACACTATTTTCCAACATATCAAAGCAAATAATCTCTATTAGAGCTCTATTAGACCTGCTATTCCTTAAACTTTTATTTTACCAATATTACACCCTTTATCTGTCTAAATATATAATTTTATTTATTTTAATGAATTCCTATGTAATATGCAGGTTCCACACTTTTCTTTATTTCGATTTTGAAATAAACATTTTATATCGCATTTTTATTACCCGCTGTCCCACTCCACTGTAATTGATTTCCTTTCAAATACTGAAACATTTCTTCAGTTCCCAAATATGTGCATAACTATACCACTTTCAAGTTTTGCTACTGATTTACCACATCCTTTAGTAACCATCAGAACTGTTTTTTGATCACCTATTCCTTCAGTTTTTTGGATACCACAAGATTATCATCACACTTTATTAATAAGATAACAAACATCTCTCGTTCCTTTATGCTCTGCTATATCACTTGTATAAAATCCCCCCCCCCCTTTTTCTCCGTCTTGCTTAAGTCAAATCTATGTTCCCTTGTATTATTAATCTTATTTTTTCTTTCCACTCAACACCTGGTAAATTTAAGCCCCAAGCAATAATTATCTTTAAATGCCCATTTCTAAACGCTGATTAGTTTCTCAGCTAGATCTTCATCTTTCATTCTTGCACTGCATTACACAGAGAGTTCTATCCCAAGTTACTCATAACTATAATCTACGAACACCAGTTAATACCAAAATCAATACCCCAATGGGAATTCCTCCTCTATCTTTGTGGTTCACTCTGTAAATGAAAGGGAAAATTACACTGTCAAACACTCCTTCCATTAACTCCTGTGGTTACTTTATTTCAATCAAGTTACCAACTCAATTTATTTGTTCACTATCCTCTTACAATTTAGTAATAACAGGCTTATAAGTGACTGTGATATTTTCTGCATTACTCTTCACCTTTATTGTTGTGACACCTCTCTCTTATCGTTTTATCAATTTTAGCTATTTCTATAGCATTTATGATTTTTTCTATTTCTAAATCTGCAGTCATCATCCCCTCAATCACCTATCTTATCCTTCACCATTAGCCTATAACTGAAAAAAAGGCACCTCGTAACTGAATGTGAGCTCCCCTAAAATTTTAACTAACAACTCAAAGTTAACACCTTCTTCTTTCTGTTTAGATACATTCCAAGCCTAGTGAAACCACAGCTAACATAGGCATCTACAGACACAATCCCCAAGACAAAACTAGTGTATTTCCTAACCAGCACCTCCATCTCCATTATTTACTCACCTTACAACATGGTTCAACTATGCTGATCATGGTGACTCAGGACCTGCAAGAGTTCCATCCTGGTACATTATATTTCCTTCAGAAACTTCCACGGATTATTCTCTATGCTATAACAAGCATTTCTATTATTACTATACATCAAACCCCTTACTGTCAATTCTAGCCTTTTTATTCAAACCTCTGCAGAATGCTCCTTTACCCTATACCACCTAAAATAATTTTGTAATAGGTTTGAAACACTAGTGAACTTGTAGCTTGTGCCTAACTGGTATTGCAGACAAAGGCCTACAACTCTACCATAGTGACTACTTAGCAGCTTAACCTTCTATTTTTTATTTCAAAACCTTTGCTCATAAAGGTCTGTTGTTCATAACCTATTCAAAAAACCTATTTCTCACAATAATATGTGAAGTGCCTGGCACCTTCATCCCATTTACACTACTTTTTTATGACCTATCAACCATCCACTAATGCTCCATACTAAACTCACCATCTTTTCTTTCCACCACTATAGATTGAACCAGAAGGACCCTCATCTTTCCTCCAATCTCCCTGATCATTTTGTCCATCCCCCTGATATTTATTTTCTGCTCTAAATTTTTCCAATCCCTGAAGATAAAGTGGACAAAACAATGTTAGAAGGGAGACTTTCTCCATGTATAACTGCAATGAAGTCTTCATGGGTGTACCGCCGGATTACATTTTGATAACACCATATTTGAACAACTAGCTCCGTCATCTTCCTCAGGTGTGAAAATATCTGTACTGGTCAGGTGATCAACAGATACTGAGACAGCTCAGGTGCTGCAATTCCTTATATGCCCTATCTCCACAGCTGGGCAGAGAACTGTTAACCGTTAATTAAACGAAGTTAACAAAATTGCCAAAATTTAACTTTTAAGTTAACCTAAAAAATCGTTAACGGTCTTCTTAACTTCCGTTAAATTGAACTTCCGTTAACTTTAGTCCATTACATTGGTAGTTGACATATTTGGTTTGTTTAAATTGCGTGGCACGTCTGGCTCGACAATTCGCCAAGTCGGATGGGGAACGAATTAGGTAATATGAAGCGCGAGTGTGATGCAATACAACTGTCACGCTAGGCATGGAGTGGGTGTGAGCGGGAAAGCTATAGTTTTGGAGCGTTTCTATTTTATGCCTGAATTCCAGTGCTCACTACTTGTTTCTAGTTCGATCGGTGATTAATTTTGATATTTTTATAATGTAAATTTTTTTATTGCCAGGTATTTGTTAGTGAAATAAATTAAACTGACATTTGTCACATGATCATGTTATGGAAACTGAACACTTCAATCCGTTAGTGAAAGCAGCAATGCTAACAATAGCAACAAGAATATTAAAAATCTTTGGCCACATTTATGAGATTATGTTGCATTTAAATCAAGACTGGGAGAACAGTTGATTTATGAATGCAAACTTCCTACAATCAACGCTCAGGTGTCTAGCATTAATAATCTTCAATAACATATGAAGAGGATATCCAAATACGAACAGTTTGAAGAAAAGGTAAAAACAGGGCTAACTCGTCAAAGCCTTCTTCAAGTTCTGTGGTTTCTTCTGATGTAGATAGCAATATAATTTCTTTGTTTTCATCACCATCTGCTAATAAAAATTTATGTCAATAAAACATTTTGCATCATAGCTACAGGCACAGTTGTATTCCAAGCTGGTGTGGACTGATGTATTGTGAACCTTTTCATTGCCAATATGATTCCACTATATGTTGAGGAATCCAATACTTTTGAGAAGCTGGTTAAAACATGAACCTGGTAAAAACTCCAGAAGGACATTGGGTTCATTGCACCTTGGTAGTCCTTTCAGTAATACATGTTGTAATAAATAAACATCAGTTCTACTTTTGGATGGTCAACTTTTGATGGTTAACTTTTAAGGGTTAACTTTTACTTGCGTTAAATTTGAAAAAATGTAAAGCTTTAACGATTATCGAAGTTAACTTTTTAAGTAGCGGATTAACAATTAACGAACTTTTCAATGAACTGTGCCTAACTCTAAAAAATGGTTAATATTCATCCTTCGGGAGGATCCAACCAACGTTGACTACATTATTTTTAACATACAAAACAAAAATGGACTCACAAAATTGGAAATGAACTAGACAACCCATGCAAAAATTTCAAGAATAAAATATGATGACTAGTGAGGTGAATGCTTGTAATATAATGAAAAGTAGAACTGCATTTTTGCAGCAAATATTTATTTGTTTAGTATAATAGGTTTCATACGCGTGACCTCTTTAAGCATCAAATTCCGAAAAATTCTTTGGTAATTTATGCTTTTAGCCTAACTGGAACCCTTAATCTTTAAAAGGATATGTCAGTTATTGACTTTGGTTAGGTATCAAAGGAGATAAATGGCTCATAATAATTAAAAAACAAAAAAAAAAAAAAAAAAAAAAAAAAAACTTTGCAGAAATAATATTGATACTTTTACCCTTTAAGGGTCGATTTCCAAAAAATTCATTTTACAAAATATGGTGTGACCAAAGAGCACACCATGGTCTTTAAAATGATACTTCACTTACCGATTTCAGTCATGCATCAAGTGAGGTAAAATTCCTTTCCTAAAGTATGCTGTAATGAAACCGAAGATCTTACAAAGACCTCAGTCTTTAAAATGATACCTCACTTAACAATTTTGTTTAATTATCAAGGGAGATAAATGACTCGAGAAACAAAAAGTGCATTTTTCAAATACTGACATTTTTGCCCTATAAGGGTTAAATTCAGAAAAACTCACTCTTAAAATATGATGCGGCCACAGCGGAGACCTTAGTCTTTAGAATGATACCTCATTTATCTATTTCAGTTATATATATGAGGGCCGTTCAGAAAGTAACCTCCGATCGGTCACAGTGCGGGTGGTGGGGGTAGTCGCGACGCCATCTGTGCATTCACGCACTCAGCAGGTCAGTCGGCATCAAGCCGTGGTCGAGTGAACGTCGTACCTGCGCGAGTTTAGTTTTTGTGGCAGTTTGAAATGTGTGCTGCAATAGAAAACCCCGCCAAATGTGAAGTGCGTGCTGTCATAAGGTTTTTTACAGCCAAAGGATATTCTGCTGCAGCTATTCATCGTGAGCTTTGTGCCGTGTACGGACCAAGAGTTATGAGTGAAGGAGTTGTCCGTGAATGGGTACGTTTATTTAAAAGTGGACGAGAAAACGTTCATGATGAAGAGAGGAGTGGTAGACCATCATTGGTGACTGATGAACTCGTTCAGACAGTTGATGCAAACGTTCGTAAAAATCGACGTTTCACAATGTCGGAGTTGTCTACTGTTTTTCCGCAGATTTCTAAGACTCTCTTGTACGAGATAGTGACAGCAAGATTGGGTTACCGTAAGTTCTGTGCACGATGGGTGCCCAAAATTCTTACCGACCACCACAAAACTCAAAGAATGGCCTCTGCATTAGACTTTCTGTCACATTATGAGGACGAAGGAGAACCATTGTTAAACAGAATCGTGACCGGTGACAAAACCTGGATTAAGTACGTGAACCCTGAGACAAAAGAACAATCAAAGATGTGGGCACATTCAAATTCGCCTACCAAACCAAGAAAAGCCTTGCAAGATTTTTCTGCCAGAAAACTGATGGCAACGGTGTTTTGGGATGCCAAAGGGGTGTTGTTGGTTGAATTCATGGAATGTGGGACGACCATTAATCAAGACGTGTACTGTGAAACACTAAAAAACTTACGACGGGCTATACAGAACAAACGCCGTGGTATGCTGACTTCCGGTATCGTTTTTTTTGCACGATAACGCCTGTCCTCACTCTGCTCGCAGAACAACGGCCCTTCTTGAGTCCTTCAAGTGGGACGTTATCAACCATCCACCTTACAACCCAGATCTGGCGCCAAGCGATTATCACCTCTCCATGCATATGAAGAAATGGCTCGGGTCCCAGCGGTTTTGATGACGACGAAGAGCTCAAAGATGCGGTCACAGGCTGGCTCCAGGCACAAGCGGGTGATTTTTATGCAGAAGGAATTTCAAAGCTTGTGAAGAGATACGATAAGTGCTTAAATCGCTATGGAGACTATGTAGAAAAATAGTGCAAAGATGTAGTTGTAAGATGTATATATTAAAATATTTTTATTTAACTTGGTATATTTTTTTAAATCAACCGGAGGTTACTTTCTGAACGGCCCTCATATAAGTGGAGTTAAATGGCTCGTGACACAAAAATGTGTTGCTGAGACATTACTCTTCATAATCCTACTTCATTTATTGATTTCGGTTATATATCCAGGTAGATAAATGGCTTGAGACACAAAAATGCGTTATAGAAATATTAATACTTTAGCCCTTTAAGGATCGAATTCTGAAAAATTCCTTTCTTAAAATATGATGTGACTAAGTGGAGATCATAAGCTTTGAAATGATACCTCATTCACTGATTTTGGTTAAGTATGAAGGGAGATAATGGCTTGTGACAAAAAAAAATTATCTTATAGAAATAATATATATGATTTGTGGCATTTAGTATATCAGTTTGAAAACACAGAGGGACTAAACAGTTTCACAAAGTACCACCAAATTACAAGATACTAAATATGGGCACAGTATTTGGAAGAAAATCATTAATGTCAGATGAAAAATGACTGAATTTAATTTCATGCTGATTCAAACTTCCTAAAATTTGCAACTAAATAATAATAATAAAAAAATTGAAACCTTACCTAAACCTCTTGCTGCAACATCTGTTGCAACCAGAATTGGAACTCTACCATTTCTGAAATCTGGGAAAAAAAGAATAAAAAAACCATACAAATTCAGCATTTAAAATAAAAGAATATGAAAAAATGTTAAAGGCAAAATGAAAAAATAAATTGGAAAAAAAAATTGGTACAAAAAAAAATTCTATAATTTACCAGCTGAAGGCAGGATGTCTGTTTAAACTAATAAAAAAAAACGATGTTTCAAACAGGGCCGGATCCAGGGGGGGGCTAGGGGGCTCAAGCCCCCCCCCCCAAAAGTATCTAGGTCCACCCCCAACACTGTAATTTTGGAGACTTTTTTTTTTTTTTAGCTCTACGGATTTGAGGCCCGAGAAGGGTATAAAGACTACCCTAAGGGCCGACTCAAGCCCCCCCCCCCCCAAAACCAAAATCCACTGAAGGCAAGTCCTCTGAACCAAATTTCATTCAAGCCAAGCCCCCCCCCCCCCCAAACCAAAATCCTGGATCCGCCCCTGGTTCCAATGATGTGCATACATTTAATGTACAATACAATATGAATGTGTTTACCTTTTCCTTGTTTTTGGCTCTTGCTAAGATAGCTGAAAATTTTATTTTCACTATCCCCTTCAAAATCTATACAATTAAATAAGACCAAATCTAGATAATCAAAATGGAAATAATCACAGTGTAAAATATTCTTGATTCTTCAAGTGCCTTGCTAATGTTATATTTTTTTTTTTTATTTTTTTTTTTCTACTTACAGCTTCATACTTTGTTGAGGCCATTAGAGGTGGAAAAGGATTGGAGACAACCAGAAGGGATCTGGCCATGGCCTTTTGAAGGAATCATTTGAGTAGAGCGATTTTGAGAAATCATGGAACATCGAAATCTGGGAGGCCAGTCAGAGATTTCTACTTGCATCTGCCCTAATGCCAGGCCCGAGCATTACTGCTCACCTACCAGCCTCAGTTCCTTATGTTCCAGTGTTATGAAGTACCACTGATAAAGTTGTTAGTGTTCTAAGCTTGAAGAAAAAGAAAATTAATACTATAATCATATAACCCAATTTTATCTCTTAAACAGAATGAACAATATACACTGATCAGCCAGAACATTATGACTACCTACCTACTATCGATATAAACCCGTCCAGGTGATAGCAATGTCACCTGACAAGGAATGAATGCTAGTCAGACACAAGCATGGTGCATGTAGTATCAGTAAGCATACCTGGGTTTAGAGTGGGGAAGGTGCGTGATCTACCCGAGTTTGACCGAGGGCGGATTGTGATGGCCCAGAGATTTGGCACGAGCATTTCGGAAACTGCACAATTTATTTGAGGAGTGCTGAGGTGAGTATCTTCAACAATTGGTCAAACCATGTCCAAACAGAAAGAGTGGTTGGGCAGCCCCCCTTCATACCCATGTTCGACTTCATAGGCTGGGCAGAATGGAAAAACAGGATAGGCAGACTGCGGCGGAACTAACATCAGATTTTAATGCTGAGTAGAGTACAAGTGTGTTGGAACACAGTATACCAAACACTCCTAACGATGGACATTCGCAGCCAACGACCCATGCATGTGCCAATATTAGCACCATGACATTGGAACTACAACTGAAATGGGCACGTGACCATCATCACTGTCATTGGTGCAGTGGCAGAGCATTACATTGTCTGATGACTCCCAATATCTTCTTCATCATGCCGATTGGAGGGCGTGAATGTGTCATTTTCCAGGGAACCAGCTTCTTGACACCTGTACTGTGGAATGGAGACAAACTGGTAGTGGCTCAATTATACTCCGGGAAACATTCACATGGGCATCCATGGGTCCAGTGGAGCTTGTGCAAAACACCACGATGGACAATAAGTATTGTACACTGGTTGCAGCCCATGAACACCCCTTAATAATGACCATGTTTCCCAATAGCAGTGAAATTTTTCAACAAGATAATGTGCCATGTCACAGGACCAAAAGTGTGATGGAGTGGTTTGAGGAACACAGTGGTGAGTTGCATCTGATGTGCTGCCTTAATGTCAGAGCTCATAGCACCCCTCTGCAGAATCTACAGGAATTAGGTGACTTGTGTGCACAGATGTGGTGTCAGCTCCCTCCAGTGACCTACCAAGCCTCCATTGCTTCCATGCCAAATGTTTATCCGTGCCAAAGGCAGACATACCGGATATTAGGTAGGTGGTCAGTGAAAGACAAGTTATTACCACACATAAACGGAACAATATAGGTTAAATAAAGTACCTATAAAGATGATTCAGCACTTAAACCAGTGGTTCCCAATTAGTGGTACGCGTACCTCCAGGGGTACGTGAGGTTGCTCCCGGGGGTACGCGAGGTTCTCTCTTGGCTGAGGTATTCAATAAGACAATTAAAAAAAAAAAAATTACGCAAACATTACTACCACCAAAATATATTTTAAGACAGTCAAATGGTGTGTGTGTGTGTGTGTGTGTGTGTGAATTACATTTCTGTAATGCTGTGGATGTGCGCAGGGCCTCCCTCAGGCCAAAAATCAGCGACCCTCTTTTTTTTTTTTCTCTACAACTTGTCGAGCGGAGGGCCCCTATAGCCGGTGACCGGGCCCCCATCAGACGGGCGGGCCCGGTACATTTGACCCGCTTACCCCCCTCCCCCCTAACGCCGGCCCTGGATGTGGGAAGCACTAGACTGGAATGAACGCAGAAGCAAATGTAGCTATAAGGGGATACGCGAGGTTCAGCTCTTTCTTGAAGTGGTACTCGGGAAAAACTATTTGGGAATCATTGACTTAAACCAATAAAAATTTTAGCCAATCAGAGATTCTACCTGTACCTATACCAGTAATAGCCAGCCAATGCGGAAAATCTCCTGTCACCCATTTTAGTGAATCTTGTAAAGCAACAAGTTAACAAAATGGTTTGTCAGCAAAACAGTAGAAACAGAAAGTGAAGTGCAAGTGCCACTAATCATCTTTCATGTAATACAAGGAACAGAATGTGAGAAAGTCAAGTAAAAATGAAAAATTTTGCATTGTAGTCATTACAGTTAAAATTCCTTTAATAGTAACAGATCTTCATTGCATATATAATATTGTTTAAATAATAATAATAATAAAATATCTAAAATGTTATCATTAATAGTACTGAGAGTTTGTCAAAGAGAAAGGAAAGAAACTATGTACTGAAAAAAATTATAATAGAAGGATATTTATTAACTTTTCTTTATAAACTGTGTTAAATAATTGCTTGAACACAATGTTTTGACAACTGTATTCTCCGTTGTCATCTTCAGGTGTGAGTGAACAAGTCATAACACCTGAAGTTTAAAGTGTGCCTAGAGTGCATTGTTGATAGATTGACATGGCAACAGCAGGCATTGTTATTTTGCCTAGCAGCAGTCACAGACATTATTAGCACTACGCAGAGTGCAAAACATGGAGCATTGATGACGAGCAGCCCAATAACCCCAATAACTGGTATCCAAGTATCACTCATTTGGAAACCAAAATCTCGGTTAATGAGATTAGTTGTGAGACAAACTGCAAACGTTTCTGTAATAATGCTGTCCCGAAAGCTTCTGGTATGTGCCAGCACCTCACTTGATTCAACATAGAACCCAAGTCCCAATTCTGCCATCACAGATTTGTCCTTTTGTCCCAGAAAACATGTCAGGCATATTTCAAACAACATTGTTTAATACACTGTATTGTCTGGCCAATGTACTTTTTTCGCATTTAGAAAAAATGTTATAAACTCCCAGTGCATGAAGTGCAAGATCATCCTTTGGAGAGAGCAAAACGTTCTTTAGTTTTGGTAGTGGTAGGAAAATCACCTTAACACTATTTCTTGCCAGAACCCTCCCAACTCTTGATGTTACAGCATGAGAGTGTGGCAAGGTCTCGTAGAACATTATTGTGGTTGTTAAGTTTATGTTTCACTTCCCAGAATGTCAATCGTATTCGATGTTCGCTGTACCTGTTCTCTACGATGGTACGACAAAAATGGTCTACCTCGCCAGGTAGGCTGTTCTCCTAACATATTGCTCGTGCACCATTCACTGGAGTAGTGAGCACTGTCTTCTGCTGTATCAAATGGTAATGAGTGTGCATGTTTAGGTACAGATCTGTGAGTGCAGTCTTCATACACACAGGTTGTGCTTAAGTTCTATCAGGTTTCATTTCAATAAGGATGTCAATGAAAGGCAGCTTTCCTTTTCCACCTCCATCGTGATCTTGACATTAGAGTAGATGCTGTTCAATTGAAGGAGAAAACTATCAAGCATGTCTCCACCATTGGGCAAAATGCCAAAAGTATCATCAACTTACCAATAAAAGGCACTGGGCTTCAAGGGAGCACTTGTTAACAGTTTATTCGTAAAATCTTCCATGAAGAAATTAGCTATCACAGGTGATAAAGGACTGCCCATAGCTACTCCATCAATTTGTTTAATAGTACTGCTCATCATACAAGAATTACGATGATTGTAGTGTGTGGCAGAAAAACTCGACAAACTTAGGCATGAAATGATGTTTTAGTTCAGACAGTATCAGACGGAGGAAACCTGGTAAAGAGGGAAACCATATCAAAGCTCACCATTAAATCATGTTGATGCATGCAAAGTTCTTTAATAATGTTAATAAATCCCACAGAGTTTGTCACATGATGAGGACATCTTCCGTCAACTGGTGATAATAGCCCAATTAAGAAGCATGGTGCCAGATAATAAGTGGAAAATCCGATAGTACTCCCTATTGGCAGTAACAGGATTCCCTGTTATGGATTTTAGGAAGTCCATAATAACTTGGGACAGCTGAATGGAATTGTAATTGTTTAATACTGTCTTCTGGTAGACATGAACCTGTGACATAACATAGAGAAAATATAAAGAAAAAATCAAAAAAGGAATTGGTTGCTAGGGAGCCTAACAAGAACAAGAACAAGAACCAGCAAGCAATTGCGTGGAGTATGAGCATTTATTCGAGCTGACTACATTTAGTACCGCGAATCTTTGTAATCTTTGGATTCTTCATAATAAACTTTAACAAAAATAAAGATTAATTAATTGTATTAAAGTTTATGATCATACAAGGGTTTAAAAAATTAAATTCTCATTAAAGTTTCGCATCAAGACTGTGGAAGAATACCTATGAATATAACAACAGGAAGTATATTAAAATACGAGAAGGAATTATAAAAATATGAGAAACCGGAGCTGTTGTTTCCTTTGCCACTGCATTTGTTTAATTACCGAGCGGGGTGGTGTAATGGTTAGTGTTCTCGCCTCGCATTCGGGAGGCCGGCGGTTCGAATCCCCGTCCGGGCATCCAGATTTGGGTTTTCCATGGTTTCCCCAAATCACTCCAGGCAAATGCCGGGATGCTTCCTTCAAAAAGGCCATGGCCGAATTCCTTCCCATTCCTTGCCCCCCTCCTTGCCCCCATCCTTTCCCGTCTCTAAAGACCTCGATGTTAAAAAGAGACGTAAAGCAGTTACAAAAAAATTTTGTTTAATTCCTCAAAATCTTTCAATAGGGCCTTGTAACAGCTCTCATACCTGAATTTTGAATAGTATTGTACTGTATGAAGTATTTGTAGTGAGCTGAAGTTTGCTTGAATGTGATCTGGTATGTTTATTTGTAATTTCTTGTAAATCATTGTATATAGACTTTGTTTTATGAAAGAAAATTATTTAAAGTCCATTTAAAATGTTTAAGAACCGAATTGTACAAGAGAATTTCTTAAATGTTTGTAATTTCATGTATTAATGCAAGTTATGATGTCTACAGGACATGTTTGTACAGTTTAAAATGATTTCTGTAGATAATTTTGTATTTAAGTATCTCTAATTACCATTTAACATCTTTTTGTAATGATGTTAAGTGATTTTGTATTAATTCCGATTGTTTTCAATAGTTTTAATTGTTTGAGTAATTGTTAATGTTTGAGAAATATCGGGCGGATCCCTTTGAAGAATTCCAGAAATTTCGATAGAGCCTATATAAACAGATCGGCAGAAGGACAGAGTTAGTATACAGTATACAGTTTTACAGTTTAGTTTTACAGTTAGTTCACAGTTGAGTTGAGAGTCACTTTGCCTCCGACAAAGACTGCGCTAGTATGTCTGGATTGTATCTTTGCTTGTGACAAATATCGCTGACTTGTTGTTTTGGAAAATAAACAAACGTCTTCAACATAACCTCCTGGTGGATTATTTTAATTAATCAGTATATTAATTTAAACCACCGAAGACCCTAATATGGTGACTGTTGACAGCGACGAGAAGTCATTAAACATCTGTGAGATGTTAATCTTCTAAAAGAATCTGCAGCAAATTACGACGAATTATCGGCAGACTACGACAAGTAGAGGTTACAAAGGCTGCCCGAGTTGGAGGATTTCGATTGAATTATTCGGCGACAACTTGAAGCAGAGTACGAGTGGCTAAACGCAGCAATCATCGGAGATTTTCCATCGGCGTCGGGAATCAGCAGTAATTTTCCGTCAGCAAGCGGGTTTTCTTAGGCCCTAGAAGACCGACATCTTCCAGCAGTGGAGTGCGAAAAGTGTGATTAAGTTTTTTAATCAGTGAAAAAAGTGGTGTTTCGTGTGGAAAAGTACTGCTAGCTGGAATTTAATGTGACGAAAAGTATTTAAGTGATATAATAGTAAGTACTGAATATTCAAATATTTGTTTTTGGCATGTTAATTGGTGGCAGGTTAGAAAAATTTTAATTCAAGAAGACTTTGTTTTCATGTTGATTTTGCTAATTACTGAAAACGGCTGATAGTCAGAACCTACAAGCATTTCTAGAATCTTTTGTAGCCAAACTTGACAGCAAATTTTCTGAATTTAGGAGTGAGTTAAGGAGTGATAATGATAGCAAATTCTCTGAAATCAATAGTAAATTTGACAGTAAGTTTTCTGAATTTAAAAATGAGTTAAGTCTTGATAGAAAATTTGTTGAAATCAATGGTAAGTTTTCTCAACTGCAACAAAACAATGATACAAAATTCTCTGAATTAGCCGAGTGTTTTGATGAGAAAATAAGTAAGCAATTTCAGAGTTTTAGTTCTCAATTCAAAGAGAATCTTAGCAATTTAGATTCTAAATTGGGGAAAGCAATAGTAGATTGTCAGGAGAAATTTGAAAAGGTTACAGAAATTTGTGAACAGAATAAGACTGATTGTGTCAATTTGATTTATAAAAAGGTGAAGGAAGTCAGAGAAGATTGTGGTAAGATGAGGGAGGGATATGTCACTTTATTCCAAGCCAGTGATGTTAAAGCTACTGAGTTAAGACAGGAAGTATTTGGTGTAGGGAAAAATATTAATGCATTGGCACATCAGCAGGAACAGCTTACCCATGGATTGGAGGCAACCCAATCTAATGTAAATCAGTTGGAGAAAAAGTTTGCTGGGTTGCTGATTCAGTTAAGTCAGGTTCCCTTAACAGGTAATGCAATTCTCAGTGCCGATGTTAAGGATGAATTCTATGATGACAGTGGTAGACTTCATCCTATTGAGTTTATAGATAATTTTGAAAGATTGGACTATTTTAATTTGTTACCCCACAGTAAGAAAATTGCACTTGTGTGTAAACATCTAAAGTCTTATGGTAGGACATGGGATGATAGACAAGCTAGGGAAGTGGCTGACTACAAGCCATTTAAAGAAAACTTTTTGAAACATTTTTGGTTGACAAGCAGGCAGATTCAGGAAAAGAGGGAGTTGATGACTGGTAAGCCCTATAAACCTGGGAGGGAAACTCAGCATGATTTTTTTTCATAAATGTTGGATCCGTTGTAAGTATTTAGACCATCCTTATGGGGAGGAGGAATTCATTGATTTGATAGGAGCTAGGCTACCTCAGCAGACAAGAAATTTAATTGCCACTTTGGATGTAATAAATGTGGATAGGGTTTCTGAATTGTTGAGTCATTCAATGAACAACATTACCACCATCAACACCATAGGAGGGGCAGCAGGAGTCCACCTAGAAGGGGTAACGGGTCAAGGGATGGTCAATCCAGGGGAAGAGGTCGTGATAATTACACAAGGAGGAATGATAATGGGGGACTGAGAGAACAGAAGCCTCAATATGAAAGGGAAAGGCAGCATGGCGGGCAGGCAAATTAAAGACCACCCCTGTGTTGGGCCCCGCAGTGGTGGACAAGAATGTGGGTCCAGGTACCAACTGCTATAGAGTTAATACCATTTTTATGAATAATCCCTGAGAAGATTTATTGGAAGAGATGGAGGATAAGGATGAAGTTTTAGATAAAGTTCCCATAGTACAAATTAATGCTTTTACCAAACAAATAGATGCTCTTATTGATACTGGGTCACAGGTTTCTTGCCTTGCTGAGGGATTATTTAACGAAATTGAGAGCACCAATCAAATTGAAGTGTTACCTGTTAATAGTATGACAGTTATTACTGCTACTGGTTCTCGAAGTAAGAGAATTAAGCAGGAAATGTTGATGGAAGGGTGTATGGGGACTGTAAATGTAGAAATACCCATGTATGTAGTCCCTAAGTTGAATGTTAATTGCATTTTAGGTATGGATTGGCTTACAAAAGTAAAGGCTATGGTAGACTGTGAGGAAGGTAACTTACGGATTAAATTAAACAGTGGGGAATACTGGGCTGATTTTGAGAAGAGTTTGTGACGAACTATTACCACAGATTTGCGTAAATGTGTTAAGGCAGAGTAATGAGAATAATAGTTTGATTGGAGGTCAGGAGATAAGCGAAGGAAAGGTTATTAATTACCCAAACAGTATGAAACTATTGCCGTCAGACCAACAAGAAATGCTGAAATATCTAATTGAAGAATATAGGGATGTATTTTCTGACAAACCAGGTCTGATCAAAAATTATGAGTACCAGCTTACTGTAAAGTCTGAAGAGCCTTTCTTTATTAAGCCATATCCAATCCCTTTCACCAAGAGAGATGAAGTGAATAAGGATATAAATCGAATGTTGGAGTGAGGGGTAATAGAGAGGTCAAGGAGTCCTTACAATAATCCCTTGGTTGTTGTAATAAAACCGGACAATTCTGTGCGACTAGTGCTGGATGCTCGCACATTAAACAAGCATTTAGTAACAGAACGGGATCATCCTCCACCTATCAGTGAGTTGTTGCAAAGGTTTAAAGGTAAAAGATATATTTCGTCTATCGATCTGACTGGGTCCTATTGGCAAGACCCGCTTTCAGAAGAATCCCGGAAATACACTGCCTTTCTATTTGATGGCCGTTGTTATAATTTTCGAGTTTTACCATTTGGGTTAAATATTTCAGTGGCTACCTTTATTCGTGCTTTGGATAGTGTGTTAGGAAAGGAACTGTTTGAATAAGTAGAGATATATGTAGACGATATTCTTATGATGTCAGAAACACTTGAGGAACATTGGGTGCTACTTAGAAAAGTTTTAGAAGCATTGAGAAAGGGGGGTATGACTATTAAGTTAAAGAAATGTACATTTTTGCAAAAAGAGGTTGAATTTTTGAGCCATCGTATTACACCACAGGGGATCTTGCCTAGTAATGATAAAATAAATGCCATAAAGAATTTTCCCTGACCTAGAGATAAGAAACAACTAAAGAGTTTCTTTGGATTGTGTGAATATTATAGATTTCTTCAGGGACAAGCTTTAAATAGCCCAGCTTTAAGAGATTTGGTTAAACCAAGTGTCAAGTGAGTGTGGTCCTCAGAATGTGAAAGAGATTTTTAAAAAATCAAAGATGAATTGTGTAATGCCAATCCTCTATTATCCAGATTGGGATCTAGATTTGTGCCTTGCCGCGGGTAGTTCTGACCTCGGGTAAGGAGTACATGTCTTCCAGGAAGTAGAAATCAATGGAGAACCAGATTCTAGGACTATTGCCTTTGCCAGTAGAAAACTACAACCAGCTGAAACTAGATACACAATCACTGAAAGGGAGGCCTTATCTATTGTGTGGGGTTTGACTAAGTTTAGGTACCTACTGTTAGGTAGAAAAATTAATGTCTATACCGACCATAAGGCTCTTTCATTTTTATTAGAGTGTAAATTAGTCCACAGTCAGTTAACCCGTTGGGCATTGGTTCTGCAAGAATACAATTTAGAGATTCGATATAGAACTGCTAGTAAAAATCAAGTTGCAGATGCTTTGTCACATCTACTGTTAGGTCTAGATTCCGAAAAGAGATGCCTAGGACCACAGACTGAGGTTAGAATTGCTTATCTAAAAGGAGTACCGTATGAGACTGAGGTTAAGTATCCCTTGAGACAAATCAACGAGGAACAGGACAAAGATGTAGCTATAGCAGAAGTAAAAACTAATCTTGATAACCCAGAATACAAAGATAATCTTCAGAAATATTATACTTTGCATGAAGAAGTATTATTTAGAAGGACCAATGAAGAAGAGGATGATGGTTGGAAGTTATGGCTTCCATAAAGTTTGGTTGAAAAAATTGTTTGGCATCACCACTATAGTTATGGGCATTATGGGCCATCCAAGTGTTATCGAATGTTAAGGGAAGATACATATTTCTATAATATGAGAAAAAAATTTCCAAGCTATTAAAATCTTGTCAAGTGTGTCAAAGATCTAAAATAGATAGTGTTAAACGAGTGGGGAAAATGCAAAATATCATCCCAAATAGTGTATTGGAATTAGTTTCTGCTGATGTTATTGGCCCCCTACCCATGTCTCGGGGAGGGGTGACCCAGGTTTTAGTTTTATTTGATGTTTTTTTCCAAGTTCGTTAAACTCTACCCTGTAAAGAAGTCTATGGCTAAAATTTTGGTTAGAAAAGTGATTGTTGAATATTGTGAGAAGGTTGGTAAACCTAAGAGGGTGCTTTCGGACAATGCCCCGCAATTCACTTGTAAAATGTGGACAGAAAAACTCGAACAGGAAGTGATAGAGGTTGTACATACTTCTGCTTACCATCCAGCTGGAAATCCCGTAGAACGCCTAATGAGGGAAATAGGACGTTGGTTTAGGACATATTGTACGGACCAACATAGTAAATGGGCATATGAAGTAGAAAATTTTGAAAATGTAATTAATTCTATACCTAGTGATACAACGGAAATACCACCCATTGAGTTGATGTTTAAGAAACCGGCTAACAGATTAATTCGAGAATGTGTTAGTTTTCCAAATAGGAAGAGTTTCAACTATGAGGAAAAGGTAGCTTTAGCTCTTAAAAATTTAAAGGAGAAGGCAACAAGGAGAAAGAAAAAACAGGATGAAGGTCAGAAATGTACCGAATATAAAGTGGGTGACTTGGTGTTAGTTGAAGTCCATAGTAAGTCATCAGCTTTGCGACAAGAGACTCATAAGTTTAACCGTTTGTTAGAATGCCCTTTCAGGGTGTGTATAATGTTAAAGCCCTAAAACCCTTTTATGAATAAGTGCTCACTTATGAAATGTGTAACTATATGTGTAAATATGTAATTTTGTAAATAAGTTTGCCAATTGACGATCTTCTGGAAAATGTATCAGATATCAAATCTCACGCTTGAAAGCTAGTATCAAATATTTTGACCTTGAATGTTAAAAATGTTTCTATCACTCTGAAATTTTGGGAATAGATAGATATTATAAAAAATGTTAACTTTAATCCTTACAAAAAAATTCTGAAACTATTATAGTTTCATCATTAAAAAATCGTTTTAATGCGATTACCAAGACTTAATAACTTTCATAATTTTGCTGACACAAAACAGAAATAAATTTTATTCTACTTCTAAAGAGCTACTCTTCTATCTGATACCAAATAAAGTGTGTTTACTATTTTTAAAAGTGAGATAAAAATTTGTTAACTAAAAACAGAATCTAACAAATTAATATTTCAGAAGTTATTCAAGTTATCGACTTGAAAGTAGCTTTAATCAAATCCACATATTTAAAAATGATTCCTGTGTGAACTTGAAGTCTCTAATTGCTTTCTACAATTTATTACGAATTTTCGAAATATTACTCCAGGCGAATGATTGAGAATGTTGCAATTGAAAATACTATCTCAAAACTGTAAAAATCTGCTTTCTAGCTTGAATTAGCATAGTAACTGACTCTAAAAATGATATGGAATACTATTAAATCTAACTCATGGTTCTGAGAACAAAGTTTGTTATGCAGTTACAAAATTTATAAGATACCTGACAAGTCCACCCTTAGTTTCTATAGATTTTTCTCATATCTTTCCCCCCATTTGTTGTTCATAGCGGTCCTAACCGTATGTTGCTTGGATTATAGGATGATATAAACCACATTTTATTGCTACTTTTGGATACTGATTCTGCTAATTCATTTCCTATTAGGCCAGTGTGAGCTTTAAACCAGATCAGTTGCATACGTTCGTGGAAGCTACAAACACATAGTAACACTTCAATGATTTTGTGATTTTTACTAATATTGAAGTTATGAAGGGACTCAAGTATACTTTTAGAACCTGGAGGGGCAACAATACTATTTAGTGTGGTATTTGCACATATTGTAATGCTTCTCCTGCAGTACATCACATGGTAGCTTGAATAGGTCAGCAATACTGGCCCATTTACCTATTTACCCATTTACCTCGTATGTATGCACATCCCACACCAGCTTCTGTCTTTGAATGTTCATTTAAATGTAACATGCATCAATTTCAAATTAAGTCTACCTGAGTAACAAGGCTCTACTTTGATCCAAGTTTTCCTGGTTGATGAAGCTGAAGAGGTTATTAAGAATGGAGCATAACAGAGTATTGAAGAATTAGGACATTTAGTACCACATGAAACAATTAAACCAAGCTAATATCAGCAAAGAAGGAAGGCAAGGATGTGTTTGTTTCATGAATAGTATTAGAGCTCTAATGATGTAGCTAAAACTTCCTATGGCTATATGAGGAAAACAAGGGGAAAGGTAATTGAAAGCAATAAGGAAGAAATTAAAATGAAACTGAAATGTGGCAACTGGATTTAAAAGATTATTACAGATGTCACACTGACCAGTAATGGAAACTCCACAACAGTAACTTATCTTTATACTACTGAGGTGGCTAAGAAAAACAAAATTCTTTCCAAGGAATTTATGAGGGAAATGATTCAAGTTTATGTGTAAAGCAGCTAGTTTGAACAATACCAGCACAGATTTATCAAAGTTATGTGACATCCAAAATGTACCACACCGAGTAGCATAATTTAGGGTCAGAACAAAGTATTTTCAGTTGATATTGGTGGAAGAGCAAGTAAGAGTACAAACTGCATTCTGCTTAGTTTAGTAAGGTGGTAGGCTTGGTGTAGGAAACCTTGATATCTAACTACATCAGAAACATCTGTGTGTAAAGAAAACAGCTTGTAAAAAAACAACTTACTAGTTGCTGCTAATGTTAAACTTGGTGTGAGATGTGGAAGCAATTGACAAGAGGTAGAAAGCAAAGAATTGGAAAAGAAAATGAGATTTAGAATTACAAGTAAGAAGAGGAAGTGGTGGTGCTTCCAGATGACATTATAATTTCTACCAAACTTATATCAAAAGCGCGTTCTAAACAATTACGAAGGTAGAGTCAAGCAATGTTTATATTCTGTCAAACTGCTTTGCAACAAATATGTTTTAGCTGAAAAATCCTTCAGCTTTATGGTCACTTATAGTGGCATAGACGTTAAGTATTCAACAGACAAATAAATTGAAAATTGAAATTTTTGACCTCAGTGCAACCAAGTAAATGATGATGGGAACAATGTTTTTCTATAGCCTCATTCAGAATTAAACGAAGAAAATGTGAGCATTCTTGAAGTGGTGGAAGAGTGATGCAAATCAAATAAACCACATCACTGAGACAAATATGAGAAAACAAATAGGAGTAACAGACTGATTACTACAAGTGAAAGCAGATTGGCGTAAATACAGTCTTCCCAACGGTTCATGATTGGTTTAATCCTAAAACTTAAATAAATCCGCTGTGCTCTTTTTTTTTAATCTTGCCTTTATAATGAATATTCCAAATAGGATTCACGTGGAAGGGAGTGATAAAACAAACTTTTGAGCCTCTGAAGAATTAGATATGTGCTTAAAAAAAAAGGAGCAAACTGTGGAGGAAGAAGTTCACTCAGTAGGAAAAAGCATGCACCTGCAACAAACACACAAAATATGGAAACAGAGCAAATTTTTTATGCCCTTTATGTTCACTTCAAATTCTAAGTAACTTATTTGGTGATCATCTAAACAAACAGTATAAAATGTTAGTATTTCTTCAGATGGTGAGAATCTAATGACCACAATAAAGACATACATGAAAGACTGTGCTAGTCTGGTGGCGTTTGGAAAACTGCAACACCAGAATTGCTATGGCTGTGGTAGTAAATTTCTAGCTAAGTTACGCAACATTAATGCCAACTTCCTTATGAAATAATATTCATCTTGTTAAGTGATTACAAATAAAGAAAATAATTCAACCATTTACAACACTGAGCAGAAGGTCTATGTTGTTTACTGTTTTAGACAAAGTACAAAATACTTAGGGTAACATAGAGAGTAAATGATATAAAACACAATTACCATAGCCACCGACAATTGGGCCAACAGCCTTCACGTTATTTGAAGCATCTAACCACTATAACAAGAACTGGTGTTGGCGTTTCTAGGTAAACTTAGTGAGGTAAAGAATTAAGTTTCTAGTGTTCATTTATTAGCTACCATACATTGACCTGAATAGAGCAGACAATTCTAGAATAATTTCTACAATACCTGCTCCTCGCCTAAATTTATCTGGTACTGTAAAATCTGCACCTACAGAATGGCTATCCGCACTTTGTAATATCCCTCCATCACACCTCCAAAGGCAAGCAGTTTTAAAAAAGGAATAGCAGAAATGTTTAAGAAATCCACAAATTCCAATTCACGAAGACTGCACATGTCAAATTCATAACAGATTAACGTTAAGGTTTTCAACATGGCAGTTTGTTCATAAAGGTAAAAAATTATTCAATAGAAATGAAGCATGGCATGCTTAGTGGACCAATTCCAATCCTAGCATTAATTGAAGACCCTGTAAGACAGCCTCCTCCATTCAACCTACCTAGGAAAATATATACAACACTAAACCATGTGAGAATAGGCCACAGTAGAGGTAACTCTTGCATTCACATGTAAGGAATAATAGGGAATCATTCTTGTCACTGTGGGAAACACCAGGAAACTATCCACCTTATTGCCATGGAATGCTCTATTAGGAAATTCAGTAGAATGATCCAGCAGCCTCATGAAACAATCACAAAAGCAACTGAATGGCTGCAGTCTCTCAACATAAATCTGTAGAAATATCTATTGTAACTCAGTATAATTACTATCTTTTGTATCCCCGTGTCTTATGAAATAAATAAGATAAAACTCAAATTTGTCATTCTTTCAATATTACTTTTATCAATCTTACTTTTAAAAATAAATAATGCTAAAAACATTGATTGGTTTTGGTGTTTTAATTTTACAGATGATCATTGGAGAAACAATGCACTGTTTCATAAATCCAGGTTTGTGGCAAATCAAATCTTCAGGAAGAACATTTGATTAAATTATTTAATCCATAAAGCACTAAGTACAAGGTTCAGTGAAAATGCTGTATTATATTGTTGTAGGGACAATTGTGCTGGACAATCAGTACTATGAGCTATTTAAATCTTGTTTCTCCCAAATCACACATGGTCTCCAGAATAAGACAGCTATTTTTAAAAGCAAAACTTGTTCCAAAAGAGCATTCAAAACAAGTATTAACTCACAATTCATAACCGTCCCCAGCTGATAGCTACCGTTTGTTCCCCTTTTTCTGTAGCAGACCCACTGAAAATTTTCAGATGATGGTTTCATTCTCCTACTTCACTGCAACATCTCTTATTACTTTTGATTCATTCTTACACTGAATATTTTTATATAGCACCCACATAAACTTCCCAATTCAGTTGGCTGTTTGTTCCCACTACTGTGTAACCATAATTCCTGTTGCAGCAGGGCTTATACCATACCACTTGTCTATCAGCCCATGGCTCAGGAACTACTTTGTTCTCATTCTCAGCAGGTGAAGGACTTACGTTTAATAGTTTCAGCACCGTCCTCTCTCACATAATTTTTTGTTATTGCTTCACGTCAACCATTTTCAGTCTAAAAATGATGAGTAGAAGGAGAGAAAAAATATGAAAACAAAGTTAAAACTTAGTTTTTATTCCTTTTTAAAAGGAAAAAAGGGGGAAAAAAGAAAAAGAATGAAAAGAAAATATTAATTGTAATTAGAGAAGTCATCATTTCCAAATTATGCACTGCATATTTTAAATGAATTGTGCTTCTTTTTACCTTGCAATACATTGTCTCTTTCCTGCTGTGTTTTGTCGCCATGGATACCCAGCGCAACCCATCTGAAACCAGAGAAGTATAAAACTAAATGTTTGTAAACCAATCATATCAGATATATCATAAAAGACATGGAAAGATGAAATACTAACCCATTCTTACAAATATTCCTAGCAATTTCATCAACTTTTTTCTTGGTTTCCACAAATATGATTGTTTTGTTTCCCTTTTCTGCTCTAATTTCATTAAGCAAACGATGTAACCTAAAACAATAGAAAGGACATCATAACTTATTTCTTGATTCACAATTTTGTTAAATGAACTCACCGATATCAAATAGTTGCACAAATGATAATAAGGAAGGATAGAGAAAATAAACAAGACACTAGCCACAGATAAAGGCAGGATGATCACAATAAATGGAAAACATTAACACACTTTACCATATTTCGGTAAAAACCTTAGTCATATTAGAGGTGAGACATATAGCTAAGGAATCAGATGTGTACATCTTAAGACCTACCACATGATTCAAAGATCTCAATGTGCATACACTTGCCGCATCTCTCACCATTAAAATGACTAAGGTTTTTACTGAATTACTGTAAAGAGTATTGTTTTTATGTTCATCGTGGTCCTCTTGCCTTTGTCTACGTTAAGTGATGAGTTTACTTTCCCTATGCTTCCTTATAATCTCTGACAAAAGATTTATTGAAGGAATTGAAGGCAGGATAAATATACATTGGAGAGCTTATTGGTAAACAGCATTTTTCTTTTTGTTTTACCAAATGCAGCACAGATGAAGAGGAACAGCTGTGATCTTACTGCAGAACAGGCAGCACAATGTTGGTCAAGAGACATTTTTTAGTCTGCTTATTTCTAATTCTACAGACAAGCCCATTCTCCGATTTAACCCTCTCATTCCTGAATCATTGGTCTAATTGCCACATTATATCAGTTACTTAATATATCTGCCTTTTTTAAATCCTCAGCAACTTCTTCTCCATCCTTGTCAATAATATTTGAATACCTCCTTCTTCTCATCAGTTTTTCTAACTTAGCCACACAAATTTCTAGATGCATCATTCAGTGAATCTTGTACCGAATATTATCAGTGCAAATGACGCATCTAGAAATTTTTACGGGTATGGCTCTGTTATAAAACTGAGAGGAAAGTAAGGTATTCAGAAAATTACAGATAAGGGTGGAGAAAAAGTCCCTGAGAATTTGAAAAAGTAAGAGATGTTAGGTAACTGGTTGGTTGCAGTCATTAGGACTGTGATTCAGTAATTGCAGGTTGTTAAGTCAGAGTATATGTTTGTTGGTACAATTAGAAATGAGGTGACTAAAAAATCTGAAATTCAAACTGAGAATATTATGAAGGAACAAAGAATGCTAAAAAAGTGTAAAAGAGATGGTGTAGATTATATTGCTAGATATGTCTTAAAGATAGCAGGTTAGGACATTGTACCTTATCTTAAAATGTTATTTAGATTGAGTGCAGATGCTGCTACATACAAGAGGACTGGTAAAGTGTGATAATAGTACCGATCCATAAAGGAGGAGTGAAAAATAGAATCACAAATTACAGGCTGACCAGTTTGATATCAGTGGTAGGTAAATTAATGGAGAGATTGCAAATCAGACCCATGAGAAATGCCTGTGAGGAAAGAAAGTGGTTTCGAAATTTACAACAAGGATTTAGCAAGGATATTCATGTGTTAGTTGTTTAAAATCATGGTAAATAAGGTAAAAACTACTACTGTTACATCTGATGATGATGGTGTTGGTGAAGCCTTAACTACTGCTTCGGGGCTGCAGGCATGTTGATCCTTAAGTCTGCTGCCTTAAGTGTTCTCACCTTAGCAGATTTTGCACTGCAATTAAAGTCACAAGAGCTCGTTCTCATACAACATATGTCCGAGTAGTAACACTTTCTTCCTTGAAGGGAGTTTTCACAAAGGTCGTAAAGCTAGTTGCAAAGACAGGAGGGGCAAGCCCGTTTAACTACTTATTCATTTTGATTGTTCTTTGGTTTTAAACTCCTGCATCTTACATTCTTGAAATTATACTTTACACAACTAAGTCCAGGCAGGATGCAAACCAAAGCAGTTGATTACCTATGGTAGTGTGGACTCAATACCCATCTCATTAGCACAGATGACACATTTCCCAAGAGTGGTGCTGCCTTTGCAGTTTGCCATTGTATGAATGAACCTCTGGCACTTATAGAAGAAATTGGGTGTTGTAAATATTTAAATTCAAGTACCCTGCCTTGATTTACATAGGCAATTTGGCCTGTCTAATATCAGGATGAAGTTGGCAAGTTTTCCCAACAACTGGCATTAACCCTTCAAGGTAACTGGCATATCTCAATCACTTTTTTGGTTTCCCTTTCCTTAGGAAACTCCTCTTTCTCTAAATCTACTAAATCATGCGGTTACTGCTGTTTAGAATTCTATGGAGTTTGCATTTTATGCAAACTCCCCAAGTTCCTCACACTTAAGGAGTAGGGAAGCTGGCTTGCAGGTAGATGTTTTCAGCAGCAGCATCCTGTTCCTCACTTCTTCAAAGGTTTTAATGTTTGAGATATATAAAGGGGAAACCTTGTCAAAGGTTCCATCCTTCCCATGCCTTATCACAAAAGAATTTGGTTGTGGACAAGCAATTCCGACACATCTGCTGCTCCAGATGTGGGTGGGTCACTAATCCTGGCCTCCTTCTTGGAATTACGTAGTGATTATACTAACCTGCGGCCCACCCATACCGCTGACAGTGAAATTGTTGTTGTTGTTGTTGTTGTTTGTTGTTTTTTTTTTTTTAGGGGGGTTAGTTATAATTAAATTTTGGTCCCATGAATAAGGAGGAAAATGTTGAGTAATGTGTCTTCCCCAATATGTGTTTGAAACATGCAAACAGTTTACAGTGTGGGAAACTTGTGGCACTCACAAATTTCCAGCTTGAATATTACGGGTTTTCCAAACACACATTTGGCACTAGCATGCTAGGGAAACTAATTCCTTAGCACTGTCTTCACTGCACATTACCAACATTTGTTTCTTGTTTTCACACTCAAACGCATCATCCTGCGCTCCATTATGTTTCTATCTCAACTCCCTCAATTGTTACTTGGCTATCTTCAGTCGATACTACTATTTCCATTTTAAAGTCAGAATATCCAATTTTCTCTTCCGATTTTCAAAGTTTCTGATTGCTATACAATTTACACACAAATCTGGAGCTATCAATTTTTGATGAAAGATTTTCTTACAGCTGATTTCTGCAAGATTTGAGGTTTTGGCAGCTATGAACAAATCTTTTGATGCAAAATCATTAATTCTATCTCTCACAGGATTTATCTGTAACCATATGTATGAAACCTATATAAAATAAAAATGAAATGCTGTTTGTTGGTAACCGCATCACTTAAGAATGTCTGGACCGAGTTTGCTTTTTTTTTTATGTTCATAATGCAGAAGGTATGTAAGGCCAACTTACTGTGATTTGGACTCCAGTCATTAACCACATCATACACCCAATTAGACAACTTGCTCCACTCAGTACTTCCAATATAAGAACACAGCTGTCATATGTTACTCTTACATCAGCAGTAACCCATGAGTGGTGGCAATGTATACTAAGCAAGATTTCCCAAGAATCAAACACTGGATACCGATTTCAGAACATTGCATCCACTTAATGGAAATTCCAGTTGGAGGTCCAAGATGTGTGTGTGTGTATGTGTGTGCGCACGCACAAGCGTGTTTACGGAGCATTTCAGTTGAATCTCTACAGTTAAATCATCTAGCATCTTGATGGTATTGTCAGGTAGCGCGATAGTATTTCACGCCATGACACCAGTTGTCTGGTGTCTGGTGTCGAGTGGTCTATACTTTGTGGGAGGTTTAAGAGTGGGAAGACCCCGGGCTGTATTTGACTGACCTTTGGGATTTGCTAACCCTCTTGTAATCCGTCTTGCGTTGTCTTCTTGCTTCAAGAGATGGCTTCGTCTGCGTCTTGATGTTACTAATAAGAGGTTAAATTACGTCAGGTCTGACACCAGCTGGTTTACGTCCAGCAACGAGGATAGGAAGGCTAGTACTTGTGAAATGACTAGCTGATAATCTACCCTTTATATGAATAACACGACGCTAACTATTGAATGACCTGTTTATTGTAGCACTTGACTGTACATGTTACAATCGTTGGCGCGCTAACTGACGTCGCGTCTGTGAATGATGGCTACTGATATTGACTGATAGAATGGCAGACTGGACTTTAGCGGAATGTATTGCTGGCTAGACTAGGCTGACGAGAAACGGCTTTAGCTACAAGTTAACCCATCTTGTCAACTAAACTGCTCCTGATGAACTGAGAGCGAATAAACTGTTCCTGACCACACGCCACCTCGTATACTTTTTCACTTTTCTTCCTATATTTACCCGATACATTATTCTAAATCATAATTTCGTATAGTAAAACATGGTTCAGTTCTTAGCTATTTAATCTACACTATGCTAAAGCATGATAATCTTCAACACTACTAAGTTAAAGCAATTAAATGTAAAGTTACCTTTTTGATACCAATTCTACAAATATTTTTTTCTTTCAAATTCCTGTTATGGGTACACAATTTTCACTTCTTAGATTTTTTTTATTTAACTACACAAGTATAATTTTTCGCCACATAATGACATAAGTTACACTCCCATAAAACTTCTGATAAAATTACCCATTCAACTATGACTTTAAATATTTCTTAAGAAATTGCGTTCTCCCGTTACCAAATTTCTCTAAACAAACGTTGGCGATTTATCAACACTTCCGTAACTAACACTACCTTAAGCTTAATGTAACATTTTTATATAAATTTCTTACGCATAAATCCATTGAAACTGAATAAATTTGGTCTTACAGAACACTTGTGTCAATATTAGCTGCTTAAGGTATTTTTTGGTATTTTTCTCTTTTTTTTTGTTTTAGTTATTTAGTCATTATTTAATCAGTTGCTAAAATTGTTACCGTTGTTTCATTTTTAATCAGTTACTTAGATGTTGTTCTCATCCCCTATTGTTATAGATTTATGGTTTATTGTAAGGGGTTTACTTAGATGGGTTTTATTCGGCGAAACGACGTTATTTTTTTTCTTATTTTTTTTCTTACTGGGCTTTCCTTGAAAACACTTCCTTAAACTATTTTTACCAGCTGTGTGCTCCTACAGCTCCAATTTCACATATTCCACATTACAGTGACCCCATGCTGATCCACTTACAATTACCAGTACATCTTACAGTACTTTTTACATTACTTTCTACTCGGTGCTTAACTTTTTACCCTGGATCCTCTGACCAGTTACATGGGTGCTTCCAAAATACTATAGCTTGGCCATGGCTATAACCCCGGTGCTTTATTTCCAGTTGGTTTTTGACGCCAACCATTAAAACATATACTCATTGACCCAACGTTATTCCTGGAGATTTATTATTTATCCAGGCTACAGGTTTATATTTGACCAGGATCCGATAAAAATACCGTCATCTTCCTACCGTCAAATTATTCCAGCCTTCCATTTAATTTACCGCAATTTGATTTTGCACATTAATTTAGAATTATCTCCCGAACTCAACGTAGCAAATTGACCCGTTTTGCAATCCGTATAGTGATTCAGAGAATGCCTCCCCCTCATCCTGGTGCGTTTCTGGACCGAACGGTTACGCAAGCGTTTCTTCATTAGAAGACAATCTTTGGACGTGCCGCTCCTACACTAAAGTTCGCTTGATAATGATTCCTGAACAATGCATATTGAAGAAATGTACCTACTTCTCCATACAATATCCTTCCAGAATTAACCTAGTGAGAGCTATTACAGCTGTGATGGGTTGTCATATTCCTTCCCGATATCAACGTTGTCAATAGTAACCCGTGCATATATCCGCCGTGTTCCACGACATGCATCGTAAATTACATCCGTCATTACGTAATGACACGCATTCCGCACCGCGCACCACATTCCTTATTTAATTTTATTCAATTGCTGCAGCTTCTTAACTTACAAGCACCTATCAACAAGTGGACTATTCCAGCACGTATTTTATCAGTTTATATCTGACTATATCTGAGCATTTATTTTAAAACTTCTTATCTGATTTTATACACAACAATTATTCTCATCTTTCTTTCTGTTACTTACCCCAGCTCGTACATTAATAAGTTCACTTTGATTCACCAGCTTACACGCATTTAATCAGCCTTATTCTTTTAATACTTCATTCACAGTGTTAACAACTCGGCAATGAAACTAGATTTTATTTTTAACTGTCGAATAATAATGCACAAATTGATATGTTACTTTCCTTAATGAAATAGCATTTCACTTCACACTCTCCCTTTATTACGTTATTTATTATGGCCCAAATTTGCTCTCTAGTTGTTTAAAACAGATCTTAAAATATGTTTTACGGTACTCTTATACTTAATTGTAACAAGACAATAAATTACATGTTAACCATTTTTTCACTCGTACGCTACGTAAAGCACATTTTATCTTGAGTCATTTTCTCGTAACGACATAACACAACCAAGCCAAGTTAGATTTCTGTCATAACGGATTAATCCCAATGAACGCATAACGATTATTTTAACTTGGATCTCTGAAATGCATTAGTTATTGTTTACTACATCTTAAATATTTTAAACTACAGGCAAAATAATTTTTTTTAACTTTGTATTACATTTAAATGAAGTGGGAATATTCCGAAAACGATAAGGTTATTTTATCTCACCGAACATTTTTGAAACATTTATGAAAACTGTTGATAAAGTTAGCCGCTCTGTTCGGCGTGCACTTCCGATCAAAGTCGCGAACTATTCAACTAGTTGTAACTTTTACAAATTAAATTTACATGCTTTCTTATCTGATATTTATTACTATAATTTTTTTTTGAAGTTACAATTTATTCGCAAAACATAAGTTTGAAGAGATGATTTATTTTTCGGCTATAATTTGCCCTTTTGAGTTGATACTGCCCCACTCGACAAAACCATCAGTGTAATTAATTATGTTAAATTTATTCTTCCATTTCATTCACTGATAAACCTGTGATTTTGCCTTTCTGACACAATGTTTTGACATGAATCGTACACTTTGAAATCTTTTAAAACTTCTATACTGAATGAACGTACTTTCTCCAGAAGGAAACCAAATATAAATTCGTGCGTTAATCATTTTGAAGCGTGCGCGTAATGAATACCATACAATTTACTGCGAAAACATTACTTTTTGACTTTAAAATGATGCAATTTTCTCGCAAAAAAAACCTCGTTATACATTGCCAAGCGCGTGCGTGTGCTCAAAACTCACCGTATTTCTGCTATTTCTGAGGACTCGTTGCCGCCGGAGATCCGCTCCGCGTCGTGTTGAAATCCGCACCGACTGTCTGCTGCCGCCGCCGTCCACTGCGAACTCGACACCCGCTGCGTCGACGAAATGTGCCGCCTCCAGCTGTTCTCCTTGTGTCGCGTCTTGCCCGTTAAAGCTCTCCGTCGCCGATGTGATATACTATTATAGTAACTGATTGTTATCGCTATCAACCGTTTCCCGCTCTTACGCCTGTCTGCCAGCAAAACTACTCCTTGCCATTCTCTCTCTCTCTGTTTTCCCTTGCTATTCCTCTGGGGTCCTGGGTTCATATCCAACTTCTGACACCAATTGTCAGGTAGCGCGATAGTATTTCACGCCATGACACCAGTTGTCTGGTGTCTGGTGTCGAGTGGTCTACACTTTGTGGGCGGTTTAAGAGTGGGAGGACCCCGGGCTGTATTTGACTGACCTTTGGGATTTGCTAACCCTCTTGTAATCCGTCTTGCGTTGTCTTCTTGCTTCAATAGATGGCTTCGTCTGCGTCTTGATGTTACTAATAAGAGGTTAAATTACGTCAGGTCTGACACCAGCTGGTTTACGTCCAGCAACGAGGATAGGAAGGCTAGTACTTGTGAAATGACTAGCTGATAATCTACCCTTTATATGAATAACACGACGCTAACTATTGAACAACCTGTTTATTGTAGCACTTGACTGTACATGTTACAATCGTTGGCGCGCTACTGAAAGGCTATTTCCGACTCGCGTCTGTGAATGATGGCTACTGATATTGACTGATAGAATGGCAGACTGGACTTAGCGGAATGTATTGCTGGCTAGACTAGGCTGACGAGAAACGGCTTAGCTACAAGTTAACCCATCTTGTCAACTAAACTGCTCCTGATGAACTGAGAGCGAATAAACTGTTCCGTGACCACACGCCACCTCGTGTTTGACGTCATTGATTCCAGTTCGATCCGCTTGAAGGTGACTCCTTCAGTCAGCATGTAAGCATTATGTGGAGGAACAAACAACCTTACGCTGAATTTGCATCAGTAAAGCCGCATGTGTCCTGTACCTTACATTCGAAAATATTACTTAATCGAAAATATTATATTTTTTCTTAATAAAGCCTTAAGGTTAAAAAAGGACTCTCACAGTATGGAAATAAATCTCATCCATCACGAATGAATACATAACCTTGATATCATGTCAGGTACAGCTGGAGAGGAGTGAGGTACAACTGTCAAAAGTCTATATGCAGCAGTCATGGTAATTAAGATCTTTGGTTACACAAGGCCAATCTATTACATACCACCTTGCTGCTTTTGAAAGGTCCGGGAAAGATAAGGGTTAAGAAGAGAAGTGAACATTAACAGTACTCCAAAGGTGTTGTCTGGCTTTCAGGATATAGCCGACATTGTATTACTAGCACATTGATTATCCTGTAACCATCTGCAATGCCTCCTTTACCATTCAAATAAATTGAAAAAAGCCATCATCCAAAGCAGAGCACTCTTGTGATAGTTATTGCTATTAAAGTTAGTGCCTTTTTATTCATCTTTATGATTATTTCCCATTAATTGTCTAAACTATATTCTTGGCTGCATCCTTCTCACCAAGTCTACACACACCCTCCCTCAATTTTAATTCCCTAATGCTGATTTTCTTCTGTAGATACCTCTTCATCTACGTTTTACTTACAATACAGGAAACTACTTTCCTCCATTATTTTGCTCATCTCCTTGTCTCTATGAAGCCAATTTAATACACACTGAAATAAAAGCTACAAATTGTCAAAATATATGAAGACATAAAAATTCATCAGCATATAACTGGCAGTCCTTGCGTAACTACAATAAAACAAAGACCTTATTTATACCCACTTCATTTCCTTTTCATGCTCCTGGCAGACATCAACAATTTGCAGAATATTGTGATTTGCAGCAAGTGTGAGTGACCCAATATTCAACTGGGTGTAGTCTGAAAGGAAATCCTCTGCAAGTGCTTGGACCTCTCGGGGCCAGGTTGCTGACCACATCAGTACCTGTTGTTGGTAACATGATGCAAAAAATTATTTTATGGTTGTAAATCTTATTTAATTAACAGTAATAAATGATTTCATGTTTCTTCCCAATATTAATTAACAGTGACATACGAATCACCTCAACGCTATATTCATCAAATTCATAATACATCTACTTCCATGCACTCAACTGCCACATTGTCAAAACTCCTATTCAAATAATGAGGCTACATTACATTAGAGGAGAAGGTCCAAAGACAGACTAGGGTATAAATACAGGTTATTTGCTGAAAGTGAAGGAAGGGGGTTGTGCTAAGGCACGAGTATGGCACCAAAAGGAACATCAAGTGGTGGGGGAAGAGTAGTGAGCCAATGAACTTAGTACGTGACACATGTGCGTTGGCGCAAATTGTTTTATAGGGAAACTTGCTTTTGAAGAACTCAAAACTTTTCAAGGTATGTCAACATTTGATTTGTTTGTTTTGTAATGGCAGCTGAGACCATCAACTTGAAATACTGCATGGTCTGAAAACGGGCTATCATTGGTGGTCCAATAACGGGCTAGCTCTTGATTTGAAAACGCTCAGATTTCACTACTCAGATCAATGACCAACTGCTCTAGATTTGACGTCCAAAAGGATTAGTCCATATGAAGTACCTTCGATCCCCACCATTGCAACAGAAAATTAACTGTGGATGTAAGTGCGCCAAGATTTGCGTCATATCTGGATCTCCTTACAGCAAATGATTGAAGAAAAGTGTGAAGCGTACAGTCTCGAAAAATTGTCAGACGGAAGTGTAATCAGTTGCCTCAGCAAAGAAAAATAATTCAAAATTGCCAAGCCAAACCAAAAAGCCCATTAGGTAAACTCAGCGAAGAGTTGGACTCGGAAGAAGACCATGGGGTCCCTCCTACTGATGACGACATTGACGATGACGACAATTCAGCATGCAATTTCAGTGATGGACTATTTTCGGATGATATCAGATTTGAAGTGTGAAGGTTGGGCAGTACCTGAATCTGCTGGAATGAAAAAAAGAACAAAGGGAGTGAGGAGATTGTAAAATGTCAAGTTAATAAAGTTTTTGAACAATATTTGTTCTTTAATTTATTAGGAGATAAATTTCCATTTTTATACAAGTAGTTTGTATTTGGACCACCTCTTGAAAATTTTCCATTCTTTAAAAATCTTTTGGTTTTGGAAAATTAAAACTGGTTATTGACATTTTTAACCCTCATATCACCTTCATGATTGTTTATAGAAGCAAGTGTCATCAAAATTATACATATTGAGAGACCAGGAAAATCAGAAGGACCAAAATAAAAGTGGTAGCCTATATTTAGACCTTCTCCTCTATATACAATTTTTGCAATACATATTTTCATAACATATTTAAAAAGAAAGTAGCAGCCTATTTCTGCAGCTAATTATGTAGGTAGAATAGCTATTGCCTGTAACTTAGTTCAATTGCTTTATTTATTTTGATAAGGGTTGTTCAGTGATGTTAGATCTTCTATCAAAGATATTCACATGGATAATTTGAACACCTAAATCTTGAGTCAATAATGTCATAAACACAGTGAGAAAAACCAATGAGACCACAACTCTCACAAATGATTGATAAAGAATACTGGTTTCAATTCTTAACAATTTGAGTTTCGCATAATACAATGTCATAGGTATGTATCCCAGCAAACATTTCAACAGCAAAAAGTAACTTACTTTTCATGGATTCTCATTTTTGGACACAATTATCTTAATTTATTATCTTTTTGAAATCACATCAAAATAAAACATATTTTACTCCTGAGTCCTGGGCTGTACATGCTTCAAAACCACATCAAACTCCTACAAGTGCTTTTTGACCAAATTTTGTTTAACAAAACTGATAGACAGATGTACAGACACATTATGCTCTAGTACTCAGCTTCCCAATGCCACATCCAGATGAAATATACCTAATTTTAGTCCTAGGAATCTGGGCTGCACAGTGTTTAAAACCACATGAAAATCTGTCCAATTCGTTTAGAACGAAACACGCTCAAAAAACCTAATTTGCTTCTCACAGTCGAAGTATTTACAGCCAACTATTGTAGTGTATTGCCAGACAAAATTGAAATATTCACTTGAAGCTGGACGCATGGACTGCACAGACAGACAGAGGGGACAAAGGGAAAATGTGCTAACTGCGGTTAACGAATTCCACAGTGCAACCCTGGCATGGCCGAGTTGCTGGATGAAGGAATGCAGGGGTCACTAGGCAGCGGCAATGTTCACATGAGTGAAAGACTTAAGGAGCGTGCATGCCCAGCCTCGTGGACAGACAAAAGATATGCAGCACCTAATAACAGTGGTGATTTTTTCCTTGCGTTCCATGCTTGGAACCAAGTAGACATGGGTCTCTGATGATGCTATCATCGCATCAGACGGCAACGGAGTCAGCACTTTCATCGGAATGGCAACCCTGCTGATATGGCAAACACCACAAATCAATATTGTATTGATCAACCCAATGTCACCCCGTTGAGCTTAGTTGATGAACAGATAAAGAAAAAATGACCCTGAGAATTGTTGTAAAAAGAAACCATTATTATTATTATTATTATTATTATTTATAATGTACATAACATATCATCGCGTAAGAAACATACAGAATGTCAAAAGAAGGCAAAACGGTGATGTCATAGTGCAAAGCAACTTCCTGATCCCTAATTATACTATTAATAATAATTGTTGTTTTATGCAAAGGAAAACTAATTATTAACAAGGTGGAGCACACCTCACTATACGAAGATGTCTTATGTGGTGAGTTGGTGACATATTACTTCATAGTTTCAACACAATCTTGGAACTGTGATAATTATTTGTGTAAAGATACTAGCTGTGAGCACAGTTTACAGTCATTTATTTAACAAGTGAAGAGCAAATTCACCCCACCTAATCTATACTATTACAAATCTGTAAGCAAGCTGCATGTGTCTGAAGGTTTGAAATAGCATCATGCAAAAACTACTTCATAAATTTGGATGGTGTTTTCAAATTTTTAGAGCTTATGGTTAATATTAAAATTTGCAAAAATAGCTTATGTAATATGTACCAAGAAACAGAGCAAGAAATTATAACCATTTCAAGATCGCAGAAAAAAGTGCACAGATCACTCTGTATTTGAGATTAGCACACCTTTTAAGAAACACTGGCAAAAGATTACACTATGATCATGCTTGGATTCCGTTTATTTTTTTGACTTCAATTATTTAGTTCATCAGTTTATACACTAAAATAAAAAAAGTGTAAGCACCTTAGAATTTGTATAAATTCTAGTTTTCTTAGTTTCATGTACAAGGGAGGGAGAAAGCTTCCCTATAAACCTAAGGTTTGATTACAAGTGTAGGTTATGGGAGGAACATTTCATATAGAAGTTGATACCACAAGCTAATTCATTAAATAAACCATTTTAAGAACAATAAAGACACTCAACGTTTAATAAAAGGGATAAATAAACATTTAATAATAATAAAGAAACTTTAAACAAACCTGGAATAGGGTAATCAATTATTATCCAATTTGCAAACAATAGATTTTTGATACGTGAGCATTTCACTATTTCTGAACACTTTTAAATGAAGTAAAGTAATTTTAAAATAATAATAATTAGAAAGAAAGTTAAATTCACTAAAATTCCATAGTTTCAGACCATGTAAATAACATAAATAAAATTTTAAACGCTTCGATAAACACATTTTCACTTTCAACATTTTTATCATATGTATCCAATAATTTCTCGATCTATAAAGTAGATTTTCTATAAGGACCAAAAATCTAGTATAACATATTTAAATTTCAGAACATTCCATGCAGTAGAACGAATTTCATACACATTTTTAAAATTATTTAATCATTAAACACACGTGGTTTCACTTGAGATTTATTTACGAATGAACCAAGCCATTTCCATAAATAAAATAACTTTCAAAACACATAACTAAATTCAAAGAAAATTCCGATAACTTCACTTTTTCGATATAAACAATACTTTAATAATTATGAACTAAAAACCAAGTGTTTGCTAAACAGTTTTTAAACCGATTCTTGTTAAAGTCATAACTTTGCTATTTTGACACCGAATATAGTAAAATATACATCACTGGAATCAGGAATTAATGTAGAACATTTAGCACTAACTTTATTTAGATTATTTGAAATTCAGCAGGGTTGCCTAAAAAATTGAATAAATCCGGACAGAATTAGGGGAACCACCACTGAACGTTCGAACTCTTTATCATTACGCCGTTTAAACTAAAAACATTTATAAACAAACTAATCATTCAAGAATTCTAATTAAACACTTTTTATGTACCTAAGATAGGATAGGGAAAATAAACAGTTACCCGTCACTTACTACAGATGAAGGCAGGAGGGCGAGACACATAAAAACACAAAAACAAATGAATTGCACAATATTTCGACTTTAGTCTTAGTCATGAATTCATGTGGCGGGTTGGGATGTGACCACATCTTTCCCCCTGCCATATGTCTCGCCTCCCACATGACTAAGACTAAAGTCGAAATATTGTGCAATTCATTTGTTTTTGTGTTTTTATGTGTCTCGCCCTCCTGCCTTCATCTGTGGTGACGGGTAACTGTTTATTTTCCCTATCCTATCTTATTTTCAGTGCCTCGCGGCAGTTTCTTTGTTTCTTTTATCCAACTTTTTATGTACCGTGAGGATAAGACTATATGCTGTTAAAGTGAGAACACTTTCTATAATCCCAATCACTTTATACCTTTTGGATAAGCGTCCGTATCCAGGTGGTGTGCGGATGGAGAGTACCGGTATATAAGCAGGTACCTCATAGAGGGAGCTGTCTCTATTGTTTGGTCTTCAGCCTTTACTCCGGGAACGTGATGTAAGTTGAATCTGTGTCAGTTGTGGTGGTGTGTGTCGGTTTAAAGCCAGAACTGGCTATGCTGAGCTAGGAACATGTGTCGGCCATGATGATTTTCTTTGCAACTACCATGAACTTGTAAATTTTCGAAAAGGGGTTTTCGGTTGATATTCTTTCTCTCCACAATCTGCAATTTTCTGGAAATGTAGAATGCAATTTTTGAAAATAAACAGCAAAATTGTATTCGAGTGAACTTTTTGTGATTTCGTGGTAAACTGAACCCATTTCTCAGCTTTGGGGTTACAAAGGCTGGGTGGCGACCTTTAAGCATCTCAGTTGAGAATTCCAGGCAGGCACATGGTCAATTTAAAATTATTTCGTCAAAATTCAACAGAACTTCCATTTTAAGTGAACTTTCAGTTAAGGTACAAAGCCTATACTCCACCCCCGGCATGGCTTACACCCTTACAAAAGGCGAACCAACTTTACAATAATCTTAAAATGAATAGTTCGTTTGGGAATTGTTATTATCATTTCATGTTCTATTAAGTACAAATAACCTCCTATTGTCACCTAAACTCATTGTTTTTCATAGGTATCTAATACATTATAAAACAAAAACATTATAATATATTCAATGATGTGTTCTGTTCAAAATTAATGCAATTGGTAAATTAATAGTTCCAGAGTAGGAAATACAAATCTATTCTATTTTTTTTAAAGTCATGCTACAGGAAAAAGTAAAATGTTGATTATATAAAAACCAGCTTCAAAGCTCATCAGAAATTAACAGCTGAATCCAGTGCTGTGGTAATTTATTATTCACAGTTGCTTAATTAAATAGAATTGTTATTAAATAATCCTCATAATACTGATTTTGTAATGTATGTTTTTGGTTTTATTAAATATTGTCATAAAGTTGGAACTTATTATGTGCTACTGAGTTAATGATGACAGCAATATGGATCCATTAAAATTAAAAATTAACTAGGAATCCTAAAGCTTGACGCTACATTCTGTACAAGACAGAACTAGCGCCTTATGCTTAAAAAGAGGATATAAGTTGTCATTCTGGTCCAGACTGCATCACTGTATGGATATCAAAACTTTACTGGTTGGAACTACTTACATGTGGCTGACATAAGGATGTAAGTAAAATCGCATCCTTGAAAGCAAAGGAAATTAAAGATAATTCTTAACGAACTTATGTGATACCACATAATATTAGTGTTAATACACACAAATTTCTATTTTAAAGCAGAAATAATGGGTCAAATCAACATAACAAAATCTCTTAACAGCAAAGAATTTTTTTTTCTTAAATATTATTGAAATATATGCTTTGCTGGTTCACTGTCGGATTGTGTTGATGAAAGACGAGCTTTTGGCAGTGCCACTACCTTCAGACCTGATGCTCACACTGTGGGAAGAGCTGCCCTATTATCCTCTGGAGTCAATGCATCTTATACAGCCAGGCACTCCCACCCCTCCCTACCACCCTGGTCCGTAGTTCCCAATGGCTGCAGCTACATATTGTGCCCTGGGTGGTCAATGATCCAACTGTCAGATGGTTATTATAGTTTATTTCCAGTGATGTATCCCTATCCTTTTGTTTGAAATGTGGTTGTTTAGTCGAAGACCAAGCCGGCTTTCAGGTGTTGCTGAACCACAGACGCGAGTCTCTGTTAATCATGTCATTATTCAACTGTCTATGGCTTCTGTAATAACTGAATCCCAAAAGATTGAAAACTTTGCCAACACTTTCACATTTGACAGGAGGACCGAATATGCTTTTAATTCTAAGTTGTGCCAGCATCCTGCCTGCAGCGATGTTTCAGTCTTTGCTTAGACAACCACATTTCAAACAAAAGGATAGTAAATCACTGCCAGAAGTGAACTATAATAACTGGCTCGTAGTTGGATCATTGGCCACCTAGCATTACAGACACAAAATGGAGTCAAGGCCTGCAGGAATTGTGGAACAGGGTGGTGGGGTCGAAGTGCTACACTATACAAGATGCTTCGGCACCAGCGAGTGGAAGTGCAGCTCTGGTTGCCAAAGCGTGAGCATCAGACCTGAAGATGGCAGCAGAGCACACCATCAAAAGCTCGTCTTTCATCAACACAATCTGACAGGTAACCTGTGAATCATGTATTTCAGTAACACAGTGGGAAAGCCTTTGTTCGCTTAAATATTATTAATTTTCATTTTTTTACTCCAGGGTGTATGTAAATTTTTATAATTTCAATTTTTTTTACTATTAGTGTTATTATTATCAAAGAAAAATCAATATAACACACTTCCAAGCAGAGGAAGGCATGGGTAATTGCTAGCAATTCATACCTTTCAACCTATATCCATCCTATGAGCTTACAGAACCTATATACTATAATAGGGAGGTGAGGAGGATAAAAAGGTCAGTGAGGAGAGAACATAACAGCATAAGAGACAATAAGGCAGCAGGGAATATTTAAAACAACTAAAAATCAATTCACTTTTTTTACTTTTTGCTTTATGCCTTGTCGACAGCTAAGGTCATTAAAGACGGGATGGGACTGGGTACAAGGAATGGGAAGGAATTCGGCCATGGCCTTTTTGAAGGAAGCATCCCGGCTTTCACCTAGGGTGATTTGGGGAAACCATGGAAAACCCAAATGTAGATGCCCGGACGGGGATTCAAACCTGCATCCTCCTGAATGAGAGGCCAGAACGTTAACCATTCACCCACAACACTCGGTAGCAATTAATAACAGCAAAGGTAAGTTTACACAGCAAGTAATTGGTGCAGGAGGACCACTAAACAATGTATCTGAAAATTTCTGTGGCTGTTATAAAACTAAAGAAAAAGAAGGTATTCAGACAATTGTAGACAAGAATGAAG